>JAVANC010000005.1:51981460-52728960 GCA_033319125.1 Parnassius glacialis
CAGGGATAAGCACCACCATTTTGATTATTAATCGAGAATAAATGTACAAGTGAACTATTTGCTCGTTTTTCATTCTTATTCTATTAAAAAAAAACACTGTAGATATGTTTGTGAGTAGGTGAGCAAGTACGAACTAAGCTAGCACTAATAATGCTCACTAATCTGTGGAATTTGGTTAACTTTTCGGCACATTCGGAACGAACATTTCGACAAATTGTCGCTTACGGCTACTGTCGTAGCCTATGATTAAAAATACAAAAGTACGAATTGAAAATTCAAAAAGTCGTAGGTTCGAATTTGTCATTTGACTACTTTTGAATATATTATTATAAAAATATTCCATCGATAGTGGATTATTGCTGTATTTACGTTAGGTAGAGTATTAGTAATTGAGCCGTTCATCATTTGGAGGAGTGCACATATTACAAGTTTTTTTTAATAGAATAACAGTAACAAGCGAACACAGTCCACCTAATGGTAAGTGGATACTGTAGCCAATAGACATCTACAACTATACTCGGGTAAGAATCAAAATGCAGATGAGTTGTCACCCCTGCGGACTAAGCTGGAATGCCTCATTTCCAGTAAAAAGATCTGCGGTTCTCTGCACTCACCGTACGAAACACAGCAGCATTAAGCTGCTATTTTACGCTGGTATTCTGTAAGAGCG
This sequence comes from Parnassius glacialis, assembly GCA_033319125.1. Classification (NCBI taxonomy): domain Eukaryota; kingdom Metazoa; phylum Arthropoda; class Insecta; order Lepidoptera; family Papilionidae; genus Parnassius; species Parnassius glacialis. The sequence goes on from JAVANC010000005.1 coordinate 51,982,131, forward strand.
TAGTCCTTCCCCGGTTGAGCCAACCCGTTCTTGCTACAACCACAATATAGCTGTATCATGGCTCTATCATGTATCATATATAAGTGGGGTTAGTATTTAAAGAAAAGGTGATTTAATCATCTTTCACATCAATTTCAACAATATAGGATAATATTAATCCACAGAGTTTAAATACTGTTTAGCTTTTAGCTCTGCGTTAACGCTTTAGTCACAGGTATTTTATCAGTGTTGAGACATAGTGTTTGCTTTTTCTGATAAAAATTATCTTGTTTCGCTGTTTAATTAAATAATACGTAGATCCTAGTCTTCAAAGCGACTGTTTATGTGCTCATGGTTTTATTTTGTTTGTAACCTTACAATGAAAGAATCCACTTTACTTTACCACGTAGCTTTCAGCCCATAGACACCTGCAAACCTGCAATAAAGTTTAAAAAAAAATGACTAAGAATCTTTATAAAAATAAAATAATATACCTTATAATTTAATATCATCTGAACTCTGGATTTTAGTTATTCGATTCACTACGTGTTAGCAATGATTTCATTCATCGATTTTGTAAGCATATTTAATTCTTTATATTTATATAATATATATAAATTATTATTATAAAATGAGTTTGTGTATATTGGGACGTGTATTTAGTAGGGATGGTAGATTTAATAAGGATATAGAAAGACGAGTGAACCCAGTAAATACAGCGAATGGGGCTCTATACTTTATTGTGGAAAAACAGAATCTGTCAAAAAAGGCACGTATGGCAATTCATAATGCTGTGTTAGTCCCTACTTTAATGTATGTTAGTGTAAACTGGGTGTGGTCGAAGAAGCACGAGAGTTGAATAAATGCTTTAGAAATGCGGTATGTTAGGACCGAATCTGAATTACAGAGTGAGACATTATCTGATAAGAGAAAAGTTTGGTTTGCAAGATAATGTTGTGACCAGGATTAAGAAAGGAACACTTCGGTAACTTGGTCAGAGAAAGAATGAACGAGGAAATATTAACAAAGCAAATCTATATTATAGATGTGAACAGCAGAGTGGGGAAGGGATGGCCTAGATGAAGGTTTATCGGCCAAATTGGCGATATATTAAAAATGGAACAGATTAGGAGTCCCCTTAACCGACGAGTGTGTATGCATAAATGTATGGATGTAAAGGAGACGAGAGAAGTGTGTTCGTAGTCTCTTCCTACCCCTCTGAGTGACAGGCGGGAGGGTTTATAATTTTACTACTAACCCATGTCATCCCGTGGGTGTCAAAAAGAGGCGACAGAGGAAAACAAATCAGGAGTTTGGCAGCATCGCTTTCCTTATGACTACAAAAAATAAAAAACTGTGGTTGAAAACCCGCTTGCCAAGCATGACAATTATGGCAAATATCCCCCCTATGAGGCAATCTATAGTGGAGGCCTGTATTCAGCAGTGGATTTTAATAGGCCGTAACGGTAACGGTAATGTAATTTTACAATAAAATCTCTAGAAATATATAATGGAAAATAGACAATAGACATACACAACAGGAACTTACACTCGTACAGTTTAAATACAGAAAATAAAATGGTACATGAAAACAGCAGAAATAAAAATAAATAAGAGAACGCAGATATAAAATAATCTGATTAAATAACTGGCGTGATGCTGAAAAGGGCACTGACAACATAATACTATCGCACGGCTGCGGTAGCGTTGGTTTTCTGTACACTTGTTGGTGGTTTCCTGTACATACTGCAGTACTTAAACAATATAAGCGTTTAAAGAAACTTAAACAACACGCGTTGATCATGAGCTGTGATAATCCTGATAATTATTTTATTTTATCCCGATGATCCTGATCAGGATACTAGCATAAAGTTATTAAATTATTGCATTGTCATGCAAATTTTCAAGTTAATCAGCCGTCTACAAGTTGGTGAAAATTATATTAAAAGATTTTGCTTCATATACAAATGGATACTCGTATACACGCGGATCTAATAAAAGCGAGTTAAAAATGAAACACCTTGTTAAAGACACCTTGTTACTTTAAAATGGATAAAATATTTCGGGCAATGTGTGGAAATAAATCTTACTCTGGCAATTTCCAGTCGACTGGCTAGTGATTTTGTTGAAAGTGACGGTTTAACAATATAATATCAGTTGCCAGATCGTCGATCTATCGGAAGTGTATGTACTCGTATTATGGCTGCAGCAGGGATAAGTTGGCTTGATCTAGGAAGGACTACAATTGTACAGAACCAGCGTGAAATAGCAGCATAATGCTGTGCATGCTGTGCTGTGTAGGCTTGCATATGGCAAATGACGAGAACTGCAGACTACGGAGATACTTTTTACTGGTAAAGAGACATTCCATTTTAGTCCTCAGGAATGACAAAACACATCTGAATTTCGATTCTTAATCGAGAATAGATTTAGGCGTCTAAACGAGCCACAGTATCATTCTAAAATAAAATAAGTACAAAATAATCATAATTTTAATATATTAAGTTTTCCTTACAGTTTGGACCTGGGTTTACAGCAGAGGCACTTCTTTAGAGCAAGTCGAACAAGACACAGGCTTCCAGGCCGCTGTGGCTGGTAACAGCGATTTAAGAAACGCCTCGTGGGTACTTAATGATAATTCTCGTGAAGCCTGTGACGTAAACGCTGGAGTCACCTTCAGATTGTCACCGATTCTTGTACTTCTTGCTGCATTAATCGTCGGCAAAGATTTTATCGTTTCAAAATAAATTTATGCTAATTAAATAAACATGTTCTGTTTCTTTATAAAGTTTATTTTATTTATTCTTCCTTACTTTTTTATACAACTAAGAATACAACTTTAATTACGTTTTATATACAACTAAGAGTGAGAAAGGAGCGGTTGCACATGAACTACCTGAACCGGACCCCGTCGAATGGGTTGGTTTCATCGGGAAAGACCATGCTCTCACAGAATGCCAACAAGAAATAGCAGCTTTATGCTGCTGTGTTTCATATGGTGAGTGTAGAGAACCGAATACCCTTTTTAGGTAACCCGGCATTCCATCTGAGTTCTTATGGATGACAACGCTTTTACATTTTAGTAGTAAGTAGTTGCAATATCTACATACACCTTCTATTCTCCACCACCATGAAGTACGCTCGCATAAAATACTTGCATAATAGCACACAGTCCACCTGATATTAAGTAAATGCTGTGGCCCATAGATACCTACATCTAGCATCGATTATGAATCAAAATGCAGATGCCTTGTCGCCCTTGAGGAATAAGATCAAGTGCCTCATACAGTGAAAGGTTATCTGGTTCTAATCACTTAGAGAAACACAACAGTATAAAGCTACTATTTATCACTAGTATTTTGAGAGAGGACCACTTTCCTGGACAATCTAATACATTAATGCTGATTTGTAGCGAGGCTCTAGCACGCATAATTTATAACTAGTATATATCGGTCCACTTAAGACCAAGTCCAACTGTATCAGGGTTTTTTTAATAGAAGAATGGGGCAAACGAGCATGAGGTTCACCTGATGGTAAGTGAATACCGCCGTCCATGAACAACCGCAACACCAGGGGAATTGTTGGTGCGTTGTCGGCCTTTTAGAAAGGAGTAAGCTCTTTTCTTGAACGTCCCTTAGTCGTATCGGTCCGGAAAAATCGCCGGTGGTAAACAATTCCACAGAGAAGTTGTACAAGGAAAAAAATTTCTAGTAAAACGCACAGTGGTGGACCGCCAAGCATGGAGAGCCGGGACCACCAGATGGTGAGGATGGTATCGGGAATTTTGACGCGATCGTGAAATTTGGCGGCTAGAATTAATCGGAACAATTCCTCAGAACACTTCCCGTGGTAGATGCGATAGAAAAGGCAAAGGATTGCAACATCACTATGCAGCGACAGTGAATCGAGCCGATGAGAAAGAACTTGGTCGGTTACAATGACCAAAGCATATCTCCGTAGTCAGAAATGCTATGCGGAATGGCGATTAACGCGATCAATTCTATAATTCTAAAGCTAAATATACGCATCCTGAAAATATCCACAATTTGGACTTCTAAGACATTTGTAAACCTTTAAGGTTTTAAGGGTTTGAGGTATGTCCGACAAGAAGATGTGTCGTAGTTTCCCGAACGCTGTCCAGCCGAATTGAATCCGTCGATTGACCTCTCGGTCGAAGTTGGACTTACCTAGTCGGACTATTTGTCACAGGTAATACTCGTCAACTACTTCGAGCTTAGTGCTCTCAACAAATACCGGCATAGGTGTGACATGGACATTAAACATGATCTTTGTTTTGTCCATGTTCATCTTAAGACCTATCCGTTGGGAGACACTATTGAGGACATTGAGCATGGTGCTTAGTTCCTCCAGCGATTCTGCCATAAGGACTATATCGTCAGCAAATCGAAGGTGAGTGATGTATTCGCCATTGATGTTAATACCGTATCCTTTACGGTCCAGAAGCTTGAAAACGTCTTCCAATGCAGCGGTGAAGAGTTTCGGGGATATAACGTCACCCTGTCTTACACCTCTCTGCAATTGGATAGGTTTCGTACTCTGGTTCTGTACTCGGATAGCCATCGTAGCCCTACTGTACAAGCACTTCAACACTTCGATATACCGACAGTCAACTTGGCACCGCTGAAGGGACTGCAGCACCGCCCAAATTTCGACGGAATCAAAGGCTTTCTCATAGTCCACATACGCCAGACATAGTGGCAAATTGTACTCCTCGGACTTCTGTACAATTTGCCGTAGGGTATGTATGTGGTCTATGGTGCTAAAGCCCTTTCGGAAACCGGCTTGTTCGGGAGGCTGGAAGTCGTCAAGTCTGCGTGCGAGATGATTCGTAATGACTCTCGAAAACAGCACGTAGACGCGGCTCAGAAGGGAAATCGGTCTGTAGTTCTTCAAGAGAGCATTGTCACCTTTCCTGACAACAAGACCACCGCACGCTTCTCCTCCTCGCCTCCGGTGTAATGCCACCATGGAGGACGGCATTAAAGAGCCTCTGAAGTATTTCCAGTACCGGTTTTTCACCCGCTTTCAGAAACTCCGCTGTAATTCCATCCTCGCCTGGAGCCTTGCCGTTTTTAAGATGCTGGAGAGCCATTCCAATCTCGCTCAGACTGACATCCGGGATATCTTCGGAATAGAGTGTGGCTCCAACGATGACGTGTACAGCTGTCCATAGAACCTCTCAATCTCACTCAAAATCTCAGATGCCCCGGAAACGATGCTGCCACACTCGGTCTTCAGCTTTGACAGTTGGCTATTTCTGGTAGACAGATCTCTGGCAAAGATTTTGGAGCCTTGGTTCCACTCGATCGCTTCTTCAATACAAGCTGTATTGAAGTTGCGTAAGTCCCGCCGCACGCATTTGGAGATCTGTCTGTTCAGTTGCCTGTATGCTGTCAAATCTGTTGAAGAATGTCGCTTCATCTCCCGTCTAACAGCCATGAGATTAAGAGTGCGATCGGAGAGTTTTTGTGTTCTTCTACGGCGGGTCTTGCAGAACTTAGCTCCGACCGCATGGACAGTTTCCACGAGCTTGTCGTTCATATCGTCCACACACAAAACGGTTTTATAACTCGAGCTGAAAGTTTCCAGGACTTTGGAACAGAGCACGAGGGGACGGAGCGTTGACTTCATTCGACGAGACCTCTCCAACTTAACGTTTAGGTTCAGTGTGCATCTAACCATTCGGTGATCTTTACCAGTTTTCACCCTCGCGATCACGGAGACATCACTGAACAGTTGTCATCTGGTCGTCATAATGAAGTCAATCTCATTTTTTGTCGAACCGTCGGGGCTCGAACAGGTCCACTTCCTGTGGGGCTGCTTCTGGAAGAAGGGGTTCATCATAAAGAGTACCTCTTTCTCCATGACGTCAGCCAGCTGCTGGCTTCTTGGTTTCCGTTGCCCTATTCAAAATTTCCCTACTTTCTGCTCACCGTTCTCTCTTGTGCCTAGTTTTGCATTGAAGTCTCACATTAACACCGTATATTGGGTTTTGGGGGAATGCATGGGTCTAGAGATATCCTCATACATTTCCTCCACCTCCTCATCGAGGTGTGCCGAGGTTGGTGCGTAAACCTGTATGACCTTCAGCGAATACCGTTTGGTGATTCTGAGTATAAGGTACGCAATCCTCGTCGACATACTCTCAATCTTTACAACGTTGTTAACGAGAGACTTGTAGACGATAAATTCTACACCTCCTTGGGACAGATCGTCGCTTTCCCGGTGATAGAGCAAGTTGCCGGATTCGAAGATTACCGTGTCCTCCCCCTATCTTCGGACTTCGGATAATCCTATAATATGCCAGCGTAACTTGTCTATCTCTTCTTCCAGATCCACGATCTTCTCGTCAGTCCTCAGGGTGCGCCCTTTTACGTTGCCAAGTCGAGTCGTCTAAGGTCACCTTAGACGACTTGACCGAACCGAACCTCCACCGGAGACTCTTAGCACCCCCTACCCACCAGGCATCATTCTTGCTAAAACCATAATACTGCTGCAGCGTGGCACTACCACTTATAAAGTAATAAGTTTAGTACACAAAGATGATTTCTAGTATATATTTCCTACGACTGATATGTAAATAAAGGCAGGATCACAGCAATTAGTCTAACGACATGCGTATCGAATGCTTAAGTATGAGTAAGTTTTAATCAATACTAAAGACCGCTCGTAGCCTCTTTCGCGTGTAAGGCAACTTTGCAGCAAAAATTCCGGAAAACATTTATCATTGTTAACAGTTACCTACTTACATGCCAAATTTTAAGTCTCATATAATCTCATATAAGGAAATATTGCAACTTTAAATGCAAAAGATAAATCCTCTGTATTACCGATCCCGTGGAAATTTCGAAAAATAATTCTTTCTTGTTTACATTACAAAGGGAACGTCTGTGTAAAATTTTGCTTTCTAGGTCCAAGAATTTGATGAGGCATTGATGAGTCAGTGAGTGAGTGAGTCGGGACTTATCCTTTTATACAATTTATATATATATATATATATATATATATATATATATATATACATATATATATATGTATATATATATTTATTTATATATGACACTATTATGACCGAACTAAGTCGTTACAAAGTCAGCGTTCAATATGCAGCGCCTGTGACGTCTTCTATACACAATTTCCAAAATTACAACTAGTAAAATGCAAATGTGCTATGCAAATGAAATGCACGTATTTGTTGTGTATTGGCCTTTACAATTTTATTAAAGTTTAACCAAAATGTGTAAGACTCTTTATATATATATATATATATATATATATATATATATATATATATATATATATATATATATATATATATTATAAACAGTGCTTGATTAGTACTTCACCTCGTCGCAGGTGATGACGGCGCTCTAAAAGTAATTCGTATTATTTTCGTGTGATAATTCAATAGTTTAATAAGCATTACAACAGCAAGGCCCGGACCTCGGATGGAAAGACAGACACTGGCAAATTATCCTACCTTTCTCTGAAAGACGAAGCAAACTTTTTAGATCGAATGCATAAAATGTCGACAATACAAACTCTCTGTTGGTACTTTACTCATAATTTCAACATCCTTGCCTTCAAAATCCATGCCATCAACATCATTCATAAAGGAAATACATTAAACTATAAAAAATTGGTGTTGGTTCTATTCCATCGGCCCATAATTATAACTTTACATTTAGTGCCTAATTTCAAGATTTTTTGATGTGTAACATCTTTACTCTCACTTTCCTGCAGTGTGTGGGAGTTATTTCGTGAAAAGGGACGGAAATGTGTAACAGGAAGCCGGGGAAGCGTGCTCTATCTGATTTGACCAATGAGCAAGCGCGGTGGTAGAGTTGCCAGTTAGATGGTACCAACCCATTTTCTGTAATTTTGGTACTGTCAGCCTACAGCGTGTGCATGTGTATGACGAGAAAGTGAAACAGACATAGAGAAGTATATAAACTAATTATATGTGTAAACTATTTTAATAAATATTTGCGACTACGGTAAGGCCCTCTCGTATTTTTTTGTTATTACAGAATTAATTTCTATAGAAACTGAATCTGTTGTTCATTTCACAAGTTTATAATAAAAAAATCGTTTTTTTTAAAGTTTTATTTAATATGTCAAAACGATATACACTTGGTTTTAGATCTGATACTGATTTTCACAGGAGCTAGAAGTGAAAGATATAACTAATATCGCAATAAACATTGCAGTGGCGATGTAAGAATATACACTAACCCAAATCGTTTCGTGGGTGTCGTGCATAACAGAGGAAAACTGAAACATGAGGTGGGCATATTTCTGACAACAACTCAAAATTAAAAAAAGAACTGCGATTGTCAACTCACCCGCTAAGCGTGGCAACTATGGCAAAATGCCCCGATGAGACAATCTATCTATATACATGCATAATATGTTCAGCAATGGACTTGTATAGGCTTTAGTAGATAGATGATGGATTTAATATACCAATGCTAGCGCATAACTGACAAAAACTTATCAAAATAAATATAGACAACGAGCATAAGCTAATTCAAACTTACTACCGTACTATTTATACGTGCTAGAGCCACTCTGCAGCTATATTATGGTTGTAGCATGAACAGGTCGGTTTGACCGGGGAAGGACCACGCTCTCACAGAATACCAGCGTAATATAGCAGCTTAATGATACTGTGTTTAGTTTGGTGAGTGTAGAGAACCAGATACCCATTTTACTAGAAATGAAGCATTCCATCTTAGTTCTCAGGGGTGACCACGTATCTGCATTTTGATTTATAATTGAGGATAAATGTAGATTTTTATGAGCCACAGGATCCACTTACTGTCAGGTGGACTGTGTACACGTTTGTGTTCCTATTCTTTAAATTAAACCTAAAACTTAAATTAATAAGTATAAAGCATATCATCGGATTGTATTTTAAATTATTTTATAACTACCCGTTTCAACATTATCTCTTTTATAATTGGATTCTAATTATTGACTGGTTTCATATGAAACTCTAATGAAATTTTAATACAACATGTATTTAAGATAAGTTCTTCGCTTAAATATTTCATTATTTTGGTGTGTTTCTAGGGATTACATTGCGACAGTATTTTTTGGAGAAGTAAGTTTCCGTAAGTGAATTTTCGTGTAAGATGTACCGTTTATTAGGATTTCTTTTTTTCTTGACTGGCGCGTTGGGACAAGTGATTATTAATGGAACCTGTAACTTCACTAACATTTCAGCAGTGAGGGATTTGAATATCACAAAGGTAGGAAACACTTTAAATTCAATTATTTAAAGTTTTCATACGATGTTTTTTTTAATTACTCCAAATGCACGATCTTATAAAATACCAAAGTAAAATTGCTTCACACTGCTGCTGTATTTCGTTGGTTAGTAACGTAAAGTAAAGACTTTATGGAAAGTTTTTATGGCTGATAAGATTTTGTCCTCATGGAAGGCAACGTTGATAGGTGTTTAAATTTTTAATAGAGGATGATGAAGTTGTCTGTGAGCCACAGCATCCACTTACCATAAGCCGGTCTGTGTGCTCGGTTGACACACTAACTTGACTAAAAACTAATTATTTATATTTACTTATTCGATTTCGACAACAACGGCAACTTCTCAATGCTGTGAAAAGTTATTAATTGCGCAAGGCAAAGATAATAGTACCGCAAGTAGACGGCTAGATCACGTCGAGTACACATAAGGTCCCCACCACACTATGTCCACACAATCTGAAGAACTTTTCCAACTCACTGTTTTGCAGTAGCATAAGAGATTCTTAAATAAAACTTTTTTGATTTGCTTCATAGTCCGTAATGCGTAGGTACAACAGCAAATGAGTGTAATCATTTGAAAATATTTGTGTTTCAATATTATTGCAATTTGGGCATCCTTAAGGCATGAGTGAATAGATTTTTGTTCATCTAAGCTCGTGCATTGTTGTTACATTCACTTATTACCATGGTTTAAAATAATGAAAAAGCTATCACCATATCATCCATTTGGTGTCAAAATAAGCAATTTTACGGAAAGCACAAGAGATCTTGTAACATTTTTCACTTCACCTAGGTGTCGTTCGAGTGAAGAATTGCACTTTAGGTACACTCTTTGTTTAAAAGGACGGTGGATACGCAAAAAAACTATTACATGTTAAAACAAAGAAAAAAAAACTCGTTTACAGTTGTCAGGAGACTGGCACCAGATCAGACGCATCAGGAATTCTCAAGAATCCGGAACCTGCTCAACAACGGAAATCAATGCTACTTTCACTAACAGTACTTCGAAGATAACAATATCTAACAAAGAAGTAAACAACAAAAAGAATATGTACAGAAATGGGACCATAGATCTCAATTATTTGACGCAAGGACAATTCTTTATAAGCTATCCAGGTTGGTTTTGTTTCATGATACTTATATATACGCGAATTTATTACAACCTTTTAGGAGTCCACCGCTGAACATAGACCTCTCCTATAGATAAACGCATTTGGGGGATATTATTTGCCATAGTTGCTATGCTTGGCAGGCGGGTTGGCAACTGCTGTTTTTTTTATTTTTCAGTTGTTATTAGTAAGGCGCAGCCGCTTATCTCCTGGTTTGCTTGCCTCTGTCACCTCAAGACCAGACTCTAGGTGGACTCGTTTATTATTGACTAGTATAACAAATAATTTAAAATTAAAAATTTTGTACAGCCGACTTCAATATAATTTATTTAAGAATAACTCAATAACCATTGGTTTGACCTCGATCAAATTCATAAGGAACCACACGAGAACTATCAGCTTTCATATAAAAAAAGAATCATCGAAATTGGTTCACCCAGTACTAAGTTATGAGGTAACACACATAAAAACATACATTCGAATTGAGTACCGTCTCCTTTTTGGAAGTCGGCAGAAAAGTAATTATGCTTCACTAATGTTGTCGCTTTACACACCATACACTTTCTATACATTTTTATTGTTTTTTATTGGCGCATAATAGTCCCTCGCTGGATTCTTTCTGTAATCGCATCACTTAATTGCTGAATTGGCGATCGTAATACGCAAATTTGACGCTGCACTCCGTCGACGGTCTCAATATTTACATCCGATTCTTAAAAATCAATTTTATTTCTAACAAGGTCCGTAAAGTGTTTGAATTAATTACATTTATTTTACTACGGTAGTCAGAAAAGATTCCGAATTCAACGTGAAAATAGCAATACTCGTCAATAAAGCTAGTGAATGTAATTATGCATCTTTTGATAGTTACGCACCAAAATTTCAGCCATTTTGGACACGAAGTTGTCATTTGACAGTCGTTTGAGTGAGTCGATGTGAGTGTTTTTGTGAAAATAAAGGCAATACGCCTACGCAAATCAAAGATGACTTGGACTCTGTATATAGAGACTTTAGTCTCCATATACAGAGTTCAAGTCATCACCGTCATTTACCACAGTGAAATTTTGGGCAGCCGAATTTAAACGTGACCGTGAGAGCTTGGGAGACGATGAGCGTTCGGGACGTCCAAAAACTGCAATTATTGAAGTCGCTAAAGTTCACCAAATGGTGCTAGACGACCGCCGAATCAAAGTGAAAGAGATAGCAGAGGCTATGAAAATATTCAAAAAACATGTTTGTCACATAATAAATCAAGGTTTACGCATGAGAAATCTGTCAGCGCGTTGGGTGCCGCGTTTGCTCACGTAAGACCAAAAACGTGTTCGAATGAACATTTGCAACGCTCTGTTGGTGCAGTTTAAGCGCAAATTATGAGTTTTGGCACCGATTAATTAGTGTAAATGGAACTTGGATACACTATTATACGCACGAAATAAAAATACAGTCTAAACAGTGGACTGCAAGGGAGACCGGCTCCAAAAAAAGCAAAAACTGTTTTTCGGCTGGGAAATTGATGCAACTGTTTTTTGGGATATTTATGGAGTTATCTTAATCGATTATCCTCATAAAGGAAAAACCATTACAGGAGCATACTACGCATCATTACTTGACAAACTGGAGGCGGAAATTGCAAAAAACGGTCACATTTGCAGAAAAAGAAAATTCTGTTTCACCATGACAACGCGCCGTCTCACACCTCAGCGGTTGCCATGGCGAAAATCCACGAATTACAGTATGACCTACTTGACCATCCGCCTTACTCACCAGATCTAGCCCTAAGAACTTCAGTAGCCGTTTCCCATCGTGTGGTCTATAAGTCATCATAATCTTTATTACAATCAAATGGTAACAATATATGTGATGTTTTAAAAATAGTCTGCATTTGAACCCGGTTTGGGCGTAGCAATTATAAAAAATTAAATTACATTATTGAATATTGATATTAAATTACATTATCAGATTTAAGTTATTAAGTTACATTATTAGATTATATTATTAAGTTACATTTTTAATTTAGGTATACAATATTAGATATATTATTGAATATTCTATATTTTCAGATCAATTAACAATCACAGTGTCAAGTAAAAAACAATAACAATAATAACAATATATAAATAAAAAGTTTGAGGAATTTGTTTTATGAAAAATTTGCAACGAGTAAAGTACATAGAGTAACAGTAGAATTTGACGCAAATTATACTCCGCTTCAGTTGAAACAAACAGACAAACAATTCACTAACAATGATAAACAAAATAAAGAAAAATTGGCCAGATGGAGAAGCAAAGAACTGCATGGTTGCCATTCTAACTGATAGAACTATTCACTACAATATACCAGATATTACACGTATTAATAAGTCCACAAAAATATCTTATTTAATAGACATAACAATTCCAAATATCCATAATATTCTTAAATCAATAATTGATAAAATTAATAAGTACGCAGACCTTAAAGAAGAAGTTATGCGTATTTGGAATCTAGATAAAACCTTCATAGTACCGATAGTGCTCTTTACTACATGTATTGTACCGAAGCACCTTCATCAGAGCTTTAGGGTCCTAAAATTATCACCTAATACGTATATAACTATTCAAAAAGCCGTTATCCTTAATAAATGCAGAATTTTTCGCAAATTCCTCTCAAATATGCTATTCAAGATAATATGAATATAACATAAATTTTACCCTTTCTGTAACACTTGGTCGTTGGCCCGTGTTACAGAAGATCTACTTACCTCCTAAAAGAGAGAACTAATAAATTCGGCAAAATAATAAGAATAATTAATAAAACAATAATTATTGAAGAATAAATAAATAAAATAAAACTATTGGTAAAACCAGTTGAGCATGCCTTCACATTAAAAAAATTACGTATAGCATGATTATACGGATTTTTTAAAGTAGATTAATACACACAAATTTTCACTAATAACCTTATTATACTTCCAATTTTGCGATAATTTTATGTCAAACTTCAATTTGAAAAAGTTTGGAAAATCCAAAGTTCACGACTCATAATGCTCATATGATCATCATATCATCATTCATGTCACTCCAAAAAGTCCAAGACGTATTCAAGTATAAATATTACATCCTACTTACTTTTAGTACGTACTACTATTATTTATTCTGTGCTTTTAAAATATTGTAATAAAAATATCTGATTATTGTTACGCGTCACTATTAATGTCATGTACATGGCAACACTAGTTACACTAGCGCCCTCTAGTGTCGAGTAAAAGAAAGTGTTGCGGGCCTTGTACATGGCAACACTAGTTACACTAGCGCCCTCTAGTGTCGAGTAGCAGGAGTAAAGGAGAGTCGAGATCCTTCCAGAAATGTCGGGACCGATATGTACTCAAACATTCTAGATGTCGCTACAGTAGAAGGTTCTGGAAACTATCTGAGGCCCTATATAAGGCCGGTATAGACCACGATCGGGCAGTATTGAATTGGCGATACAAGAGAATACTTCGAAGCGAAATATCGGCGAACTGTGTTTTATTATTAGTGTGATTTTAAGTTGTAATTAGTGTTGTGTAATTAAATAGTCAATTTTGGTAATTCAATCGGCAGTTTGTAATTGTCTCGAACCCCATGCTCGTAACATTATTATAATAATCAAGTATGTATGAAACTTGTTATTCGAATATTTTGTATTTTTTTGTTATATACAGTATCCACCCACAACAGCGATTGACGCCGAACTAATCGAGCGTGTGAGCGAGCCACAGGCAGTCTCTGTTTACTGAAGTAATTAGGCTGCACTAAAAGTATCGGGAATGGAATATTTCCCCTGTTCTTGTCATATTAAAATCTTTTTAATTGAAAATTCCTTTATTTTAAAAATCGAAAATCATTTATTTATTTAAAAAAAGATTCTCGGTCTAGTCACAAGGTTTTGTCAAACTTGTTTAGTCGTTGAGAAAATGGAATTGACTCGAGAAAATTCAAGAGCGATGATTTATTATGACTTTCGAAGTGGTTAAACATAAAAACAGTGTGTTGACCGGATGATTTCTGCAGTTGGTGATGAAGCCCTATCCAAAACCACAATTTATCGCTGGTTTACTGAATTTCAACGTGGACGTGTCAAGCTCAGTGATGATCCAGTCAAGGTCTTCCAAAAACTGCAGTCACCCAAGAAAACGTTGATGCTGTGCGTAAGCTGATTGAGAAAGATCGACATGTGACATACCGCGAAATTTAGGCAACTTTGGACATTGGCATGAGTCAAATACAAATAATCTTGCATGAACAATTAGGTGTAAAAAGTTGTTTTCCCGATGGATACCGCATTCGCTCTGTGAAGAGCAAAAAGCGGCTCGCGTTACTTGGTGCGTCAGAACTCTCGAAAGATTCTACGCAGGATCCTCAAATGCTGTATACAGCATCGCATCAGGTGACGAATCCTGGATATACGCGTACGATCCCGAAACAAAAAACCAGTCACAAGTTTCGGTGTTCGAAAATGAGTTAAAACCAACAAAAATTGTTCGTTCACGGAGTGTTGCAAAAAAAATGGTGGCCACGTTTGTCTCCAAAACCGGCCATGTTACGACTATTCCTCTTGAGGGACAAAGAATGGTTAATGCAGAATGGTATGCTAGCATTTGTTTGCTACAGGTTGTTTCTGAACTCCGTAAAGAGAACTGCAACCGCCGCATCATCCTCCATCACGACAATGCGAGTTCTCACACCGCACACAGAACAAAAGAGTTTTTAGAGCAAGAAAATATAGAATTATTAGACCATCCGCGGTACAGCCCCGACCTAAGCCCTAATAATTTCTATACTTTCCCTAAAATAAAGAATAAATTGCGTGGACGGAGATTTTCATCACCTGAAAAAGCTGTGGACGCCTACAAAACGGCCATTTTTGAGACCTCAACTTCCGAATGGAATGGTTGCTTCAATGATTGGTTCCATCGTATGGAAAAATGTGTCAAATTTCGCGGAGAATACTTCAAAAAGCAATAAATACATTTTTAAATAGTAATGTTGTGTCACTTCCTTGATTCCCAAAATGTTCGGTGCCCTCGTAAATTCTAACACAAGGCTGCGAAATCACCGAAAATTTTGCCATTTTGGAGCCGAAAAAAATTAATTATAGCTAAACAAAAGAAAATTACACTACCATTTACATTCAGTGGCTTTCACATGATAGATAAAGAGATTAAAAAATAGATTGAGTTAAACAGACTTAATAAATCCACACCATAAGCCACTAAAACCCCTTTTTTATGTAAAAATAGCAATTAATCGATTTAAAAAAAATATTAATAACTTCAACAATCATTTATCTTTCTGACAATGTGCTTTTTATATCATTTATATGTATAATATGATTGCTGGATACGATTTCATGCGACAAAACGTTGGAATCTTGATTTTTAGGCGCTAGTAGAACATACCTATGCGCTTTGCGCTCGGCATGCAATAGGCAGGCGGAAGTTGTCCACACAAATTAAATAACATTTGTATCAAAATATTCGTTTAAATTATAGAAACATTTTTAATTTAAATATAATTTTAATTTTGATAAAAATGATGTAGTATCCGTTAGAATTTTCATGCAATTTGAAAGGTCATTAAAAATTTCTACTGTCATACAGTAGGAATTAGAGCTGTATGCGAGTGTAGATTTCGGCAATGTTAGCCTATTTTTATTAGGTTTAATTAAGTATTTGTAATTAGTTTCGCTTAATTTGATTAATAGTCCCAGATGGTTTTTTACAAATTTGCATTCTTCGCAAATATAAATAGATGTCATAGTCAAAATTTTAAGCTTTTTAAGTGGGCCTACAAATTTCTGGAATTTTTATATTTGCCAAAATTCTTATGATTATTTTTTTTAAAATTGCTGCGCTTTAGTACTACTCGTATATCCAAACATTATGACACCGTTTGATAGCCACGAACATGTGTATGCGTAATATGATGATAGGGCGCTAGAGACATCTGTGGTTTTCTTTATTTCACGTAATACGTATGTGAACCTGGACATCCTACTTTTTACTTTATTTATATGAGCTTTCCACTTTAATTGGCAGTCAATTTCCAGGCCTAGCAAGTTGAAGTTGTCAACAATTCCTATAGGTGTATTATTATAACTGAAAGCGATACTTAGAGGTGATTTTTGAACTGGTCGGAATAGCATAATTTTGATTTTATTAAAATTGATCTCTAGGTTGTGATGTGCCAGCCAATTTGTGACCTGGTTCAATACATGATTCAATTTATTATTTAAATTCTGGTCTTTTGTATTTGTAATAAGAATGGAGATGTCATCTGCAAATATAACAGAGGCTTCACTCAATACCCTACACTCTTTTATGTAAATTATTAATAGCAAACATCCCAAAACGCTGCCTTGAGGGATGAAGCAAGTAGTGTGGATTTTCAGATCTAACGTTGCAGATTTCGCCAGTGTCATGGTTGTCATGACTATCTCTGCATATTGTTTTCAGTTTTCTTGATAAGATTTAAACAATTTGTATGCCGTATCACGTATACCGATGTCATATAACTTCTGTAAGAGTATTGGGTATTGTACTCTATCTTAGGCTTTAAGCATATCTAATAATATACCTACTGCGTATTTCTTTTCATTTAGAATAATATCAAATACTTTCTTTATATATTTGTTTACTGCAATTGAAATTGACCGTTTCTTCCTAAAACCATTTTGTGAATCATCAAATAGTTTAAATTTTTCACAAAATACGTAAATTCTATTTGACATTGTCTTTTCGAAGATTTTCGAAGATGTATATAACATTGCAATCGGTATATAATTTGTAGTGTCTGTTTTTGTATCCTTTTTATATATAGATTTTACTACAGCAGTTTTTAATATATCTGGGAACGTTCTTTCCGTGAAAGATTAGTTGACTAAAAAACTTAATAGAGAAGTTAATGAATCAACACATTTTTTTTAATTTTGGTGGTAATTCATCTATTCTATAACTATTTTTATTTTTTAGTTTTTTGATAATGTTACTAATTTCTTCCGATTTAACAGGGCATAAATACATTTTATTTAGTGTACTTGTATTTTGAAAGGATTGTATTTGTTGAGATGGTATGTTTGCTTGTGGGACGTGGCCAACTGATGTCAAGACGTTATTAAATAAATTAGCTACCCTTTGTGGTTCTGATAAATATTGTTTGTCCACTAAAATTTCAATATTTTTATTATTTAATTATTTTAGCAGAAAAGTTTAAAAACCTGTTGAAAACGGGATGATGTTATGTGGTAGAACCATGTTGCAGCTATATTAGTAGTAAAGTTGTAGCACGAATGGGTTGGCTCGGCCGGGGATGGACTACGCTCTCACAGAATTCCAGCATAAAATAGCAGCTTAATACTGCTGTGTTTCGTATCGTGAGTGTAGATAACCGGAGACCCTTTTTACTAGAAAGAAGGCATTCCATCTTAATCCTCACGGGTGGCAACGCATTTGCATTTTGTGGTGACTAAAGTAACCACTTACCATCAGGTGGACTGTGTGCTCGTTAGTCACCCCTATAAAAATCAGATAAACTAAAAGGTTTGCTTCATCGTTCATAAAGCATACATCAAAGGAGTGAAATAGTGCTGGCATCTGCCTTCCCATCCTATTACAATGCGAGTGTCTTCAACGCATGAATGAATAGTATGTAGTTACGCTAATTATGTACACTTAACCTTACCTTAGCATAACATCAGATGAAATAGAAATGTAACACTGGCTGAAAATAGTAATATAGTTACAAAAATCATACCTAAATCGCAAAAAATTTATATCAATGAATCTACAGATTGATCCATTTAACAATTTACCATTACCATTATTTTTATAGGGTGTACCTATAAAAGTCCACTACTGGATATAGTCCTGAGATTGCATACTCATAGGGGATTTTTCTTTTGTTACGCTTGGCAGGCGGCAACCACATATTCTAATGTTTAGAATAATTACCAATAAGATTATATGGCCCATATCCCGTTTTAGTTTCCCCTCTGTCACTCTTTTGGTACCCACGAGACGATATGGGGTAGTGAATACTCTTACACCGTCACTGAACAGTTTTCCAATTTATATTATTGTGTTTAATATTTATGCATCTGCTTTCTATTGTTTCAGATATCGGCTACGACTCAATGATTTTAGCAACAAACTACACAAACTATGCGGTATTATACAGTTGCAAAAATAATAAGAATGCTACAAAGAATAGTAAGTATAAAGGTAGTGAAAGTAAAAGATATCATCGAAGGCGGGCGAGCTTTACTTTGTACTTAGCAAAAGACACTTTTATTAATTTCGGACCTTTCAGCATATGCACACTAAAACAATGTGCATATATACACTACAAGTAAGAACGACCCGCCATCGCGAGGTAAAACTACTTCCTTATCTAGGCAGATCTCGTTGACCTGATGATCGTATGTACGATTGCTAGAAATGTGGGCCTAGGTCCGAATTCTGGCACAAATAGATTGTCGATTATTCAAACTCTCGAACAGACCCACTGCCACTTCACTTCTTTTCAGTGCTAAACTTATCTGCACAATTCGACAAATTACTGATTGGAGACTGACTTATGGCTAAGAATTCACCCAAACATCCCAAACAGTGCGATAATTTGCCAGGGTCTGTCTTTCAATCCAAATACAATATGGATGTCTTCAAGTCGAAAGTAATATAGGTTTTTGTTACGCCATGACAGTGCGATTTACCTTCTGGGACTTCACCACTATTTAAATAATAATTTAATTAATACCACCAGGTAAATAGTACGTATGTACTTATTTGCTTAAAATAAGTACAGTGTACGCATGTACTTGTATGTACATTGTGAATATCCCCATGTGAAATCTTATATTTTTTTAAAGAATAAGGGTGACAATCAAGCACACAGTTCACCTGATGGTAAGTGAATGCTGTGTTCCACAGATATCTACATTTATCCTCGATTAGGAATCAAAACGCAGATACATTGTCACTCCTTAAGACTAAGATGGAATGCCTCGTTTTCAATAAAAAGGGTATCCAGTTCTCTACATTCACCATACGAAGCAGCAGCAGCATTAAGCTGCTATTTTACACTGGTATTCTATGAGAGTGTGGTCCTACCTCGGTCGAGCCGACCCATTCGTGCTAGAACCATAATATGACCATATCGTAGCTCTACTACGTTGAAAAAACCCTCTTTCACTTTTAAATTTACAGTTTGGGCGTGGGTATTCAGCCGGAACACAACTTTGAACAAGAATGAGGAAAACATGATCAAATCCGTTATCTACGGCAACGAAGACCTGAAAAATGCTACATGGATCAATTCAGACCATTCAAAGGAAGCTTGCGAAGCAAACTCAAGCACATCCTTCCGATTGTCAAACATTTTAGCTCCCCTTACTTTGTTATTTTTAAGAAAAGTTATTTTATAATTTTTTTAAACTGTTTTATATGTTTTTGTAAATCACTGTTTCATTTCTTAACTAGCATCTGCTCGTGAAATAAAAGAAAAGACAAGTTATTTTAGTTTTTTTTTTCATTCTTTCAGCCTCTATAAATCTACCGTTATATAAGGACCCTTTTAAACTGCATGAACTAAGAGCATGCGAGATTTAAAATTTACCAATACAATGAGCAGTCTCGTTGGAAAGCATCGGTCTGGTTAGCCATTGTCAGTCCGCAAAGTTTTCTGGTTTAATTAACTTGTTAAATAATTTATTATTAACAAGATGTACTGCGTGCAACAGTGGTGGCATACAACTTCTATTACTATGAAAGATGTAACTGCACTTATTGACAACCTCGGTCTACTGGTCGTAAGTGCGTCTGCTGAACATGTGGTTCCGGGTTTGATTAAAGTTGGCAGTGTTTCAGAGTTGGGAGGAAAAAGAGAGAAGTGGTGGAGTGGTGGTGTCACATTAATAATAACAGTAAATATAAAATAATATAGTAACAGTTAATATGGTAACCAATTAATTACTTCGTTCCAGTCGTTTTCTTTATTTCTATTGATTACTAGCTGGTACACCACTCGTTGCTACTGAAGAAGAAATGTGGAAGTATCGTTTTAAATTTGGAACAGTTATATTAAATAGATATATAATACATTCATTGAAGTTTAATGATATATAACTTTCAAATAAATTTGTCAGTACGATACGTACGCCACCTACTGTAATTTAATTATATTATGACTATAACCATAGCGCAAGTGCCAGCAATAAATAGACAAAGTATTACCGCAATCTGATGAACGATATGGCAGACCAAATAATACAAACATAAATTTTTATACTTTAGAGAATAGAGTTTTAAAGTCGCATCTTCTAACGTGGGCGTTTCCTGTAGATTAGTCTGGCCGGCGGATTGGCTATCGCAGTATCAGACGTTTCGCATCTTTGAATCTGCAACTCACGATAGTATTCTGTAAGAGCGTGACCCTAGCCCGGTAGAGCCGACCCGTTCGTACTGCAAGCATAATAAAGCTGTTGTATGACTCTAACAAATATGATCTATTGGGGAGAGGGGCTCTTATTCTACAGTATTGATAAGCTGTTTTGAATTAATGAATATTTGGCCGTGAAAAGAAAAGGGGAGATCTCCCGCCGTAAGGTCGCCGGGGATCAGCCAACGCTCCTATGTGTTATCTCAGAGATGTTCTATATAATGCGCCTTAATTTAAAAACTTTGATAACGCGATTTAGGCCTCGGTTTAGGTCCTTTTGCTTACGGCGCGACAACAGCGCCGCCACAAATAAAAGAAAATTTGTTTCAGGTAAAACGTGTAATACAAAATCACGTTATATTTTATGATTCAGTGTACACCTATTCCTGGCAAGGACAAGTGCCTACTCAAAACAAACAATAGATAGGACACACTATCAAACACTTGAGAGCGATAACCACTGTCGACGTGATATTAACTTATACACAGCCCCTATCCTTGCGTAACTTCTATACAATAATGACTAATCAGTATTTATAGAAGTGAAACATGGAAAATTACATTTTAATTATGATATTTGTATCGATATTTATATTTCTATAAACGCAACCCATATTATATATTTTATGGGGTAGAAACAATGCCGTTGCTATATTATGAGTGCAACACGAATAAGTCGGATCGACCGTGGAGGACCATGCTCTTATAGAATTCAGTCATACAATTCACTCAAATAATTTACGACAGCCTCTTAAAGTCCATGGCTGAACATAGGCCTTATAGGAGGGATATTTGCTATAGTTGCCTCGCTTATAACAGAGCTATTTTAGTAATATAGTTGTAACACGAATGGATCGACTCAACCGGGGAAGGACCACGCTCTCACAGAATACCAGCGTCAATTAACAGCTGAACGCTGCTGTGCTTCGTATGGTTAGTGTAAATAACCGGAGACCGTTTTTACTGGAAACGACACATTCATCCATTTAGACGGAACCCGTGACGACTAAGATCTTCACGGGTGAAAATTAATCTGCATTTTATTTTGTTATCGAGGGTAGATGTAGGTTTTTATGGGCTTCAGTAACCAATTACCAACAGGTGTGCTCGATTGTCACAATTATCCTTTACATTTTCATGCGTAGAACGTTATCAATGTCCCGTCAATCAAGTGGTAATTAATTAATATTACAGTTTATTCAATAATTTGCGGTTTACAATATTCAGATGCGTAATATTTAGTGTCAACTGTCAAGTAACAGTTACACATTAATTAACTCTTAAGGCACATTTACACAGTACAAGTTTCTTGCTTGCTACATTTAATAAAGTTATCTAGTAATAATTAAATTATAATTATAGTTACAAAACCTAAAGAAGCGTGCAAGCTTTAAAATTATTTTATTTTATTCCGGTGATCCTTAAAGAATACTAGTTACGAGTGCAAATTTTCACGTCAATTGGCCGTGTACAAATTGGTGAAATTACATTACAAGTTTACGTTATATAGATAGATACATGCGAAGTTGATAAAAGTGTGTTAAAAATTTGTAATATTCTTGATCGGGAATGACAATTTGAGATCCAAACTGTTACTAGTGAAAAAATCATTTAATAAACCAAGTTTTTAGTAATAATATACAATGATGAATAAAACATTTGTAATACTTGAAGAAATTTACCAAAAAAACTATTTATTTTTATTTTATATAATATAATTTATCAAAAATGTTCGTGATGTAAACAAATAGATGTTGCAATAATCGAAGCGTCAGTCTAATGGCAGGACCCGGACCGCGAATTCGAAAGGTCGTGGGTTCGAATCCGCCATTCGACTACTGTCGTGAAACACTTCTAATACAAGCATTTTAAGCTTACCAGAAGTGGTTTAAGGGAATATTAGTAATATTTAATAGCTTTACTAGTATTTTTTTTTAAATAATTACTTGTTAAAACTTTTGTACAATACTACTATTCAATATAATGTATAAAGTAACTCTCCGAAGAGCGAAGCCCTTATATTGGCTTCTTGTATGTAAGTATTGTGAGCTTTTTTTTAAGTGGGAGATATTTATTAATATTGACTGGTGTGAACCTAATACAAGCAAAAAAGGAGGTTTAAATTTTCTTAACCTGTTTTGAACCTTGTTTATGAAGAGGGTCATTAAACCATAATAATTATAAGGCCAACCAGTGGCTTTCTGTAAGTCTAGTGAATATTAATTCTTTAACAGCAAACTTAAAGAACTAAAGTACTAAATAACACAACGCAAACAAAAACCCTAACTCGGATCGTCAATAACGTCATCCACCTTTAGAAAGATTCTTTGGAAACATCAAAATTAATTTGCATGGTTATATAAATTCATATATTTACTATGATCTGAAGGCAACCATAGTTAACTTTGACATAGGGATGTCGAACACCTCAGTCCCTCGACGTAACAAGTCGTAAAGTACTACTTGTAACGTCGCACACATAAATAAATATAATAAAGTTAAACATAATAATAAACTTAATACACAGTCAGGTCATAAGTATTGTCACACAGTAAAAACTTTTCTTTCAGAATGCTGGCCACAAAAAAAGTTCATTGAATTCGAATTTCGAATTGTTCATGAAAATAAAACTGTATACTTTTTAGAATTTTACTCATTTTTAAATATGGAGTGGACGCTTAAAGAAGACCGTGTTGCAGTTATTGCGTTGCATCGTTGCGGTTACGCGCCAATTCAAATTTTTGACATACTGAAAAATTTGAATATAACCAAAAGATTCGTTTATCGTACTATCAAACGATACAATGAAGACTCTAGTGTAGATGACAGGGCAAGAAGTGGTCGTCCTCGGTCTGTTAGGACTCCAGCAGTGATAAAAGCTGTGAAGGCGCGAATTCAAAGAAATCCCAAACGTAAGCAGAAACTGTTGGCCCTTCAGATGGGGTTACGCAGAACCACGGTGAAAAGGGTGTTAAATGAAGACTTAGGGCTTCGGGCATATCGAAGAAAAACAGGACATCATTTGAATGCTCGTCTAATGGACCTGAGACTGAAGAGATGCCGCGCTTTGTTGAAGCGGTACGCGGGAAAAAAATATCGGGAAATTCTTTTTTCGGATGAAAATTTTTTACAGTAGAAGAGAGCTACAACCAACAAAATGATAAGGTGTACGCACACAGTAGTGAAAAAGCGAGCAACCGTATTCCGCGTGTCCAACGAGGTCATTTTCCATCCTCGCTCATGGTGTGGATGGGAGTTTCTTATTGGGGCTTAACAGACGTACATTTTTGTGAGAAAGGTGTAAAAACGAATGTAGTTGTGTATCAAAATACAATCCTGACGAACCTTGTGAAACCTGTTTCTTATACCATGTTCAATAACAGGCACTGGATATTCCAACAAGATTCGGCGTCAGCTCATAGAGCGAAGAGCACACAAGACTGGCTGGCGGCGCGTTAAATCGACTTCATCCGGCACGAAGACTGGCCCTCCTCCAGTCCAGATTTGAATCCATTAGATTACAAGATATGGCAATACTTGGAGGAAAAGGCGTGCTCAAAGCCTCATCCCAATTTGTAGTCACTCAAGACATCCTTGCTTAAGGCAGTCACCGATATTGACATGGACCTCGTTCGTGCTGCGATAGACGACTGGCCGCGCAGATTGAAGGCCTGTATTCAAAATCACGGAGGTCATTTTGAATAAACTTTAGTGTCATAAGAATCTATGTTTTGTTAAATTCATTTTGGTATATAAATGGTTACATAATGAATAAACTTGTTTCAATTATTTTATATTAAACATGTGACAGAATTTATGACCTGACTAGGTATATGTGATGAAATCCGTAAAACTTGTTTTATTTAAATGTGTAGTTTTCGCGTAAACAAAATAAATCATTAACTACTAACCTACATACTCGTAGTAAATAATTCCGTTTATTTTTAGTTAATAGTCGATTTACCGACCTACATTTAAAGCATGCTTTCCGGCTTCAAAACATTACGTATTACGTTGTTAGGTACTCAAGTTTTTATTGAGTATACCTTGATTGAATATCATTAAATTGTTAATTACTCTGTATCATTAAATATCTGAGTTTATTTCCCATTTCTTCGTCAAAATTTCGACTGTATCGAATTGAGGCAAACACAGTCTAAAAATCCTAGGCTTAGTCTTGACAGCAACCTTTCCCTCGGCGCCTACAGACCATATTCTACAAAATGGAAGAATGAGCGTTTTTTCAAACACAGTTTTTCTGTGCGGCTATTGGAGCTAATGTGCATCTGCAACCAACTTCAAACAAAGAAGGCTTACAGTTCGTTGTCACTTCTGAGGACTCATTATATTCTTTAGAACGGAGTACAGCAGTGCACTGCTTTGCGGTTAAAATAGGTAATAGGATGATACCCACCCAGACGGAATCCTAGGCAGAAGAGTTGTCCTACCATCTGGTAAAATTGACTTTAATTCTGAGGTGTGTCAACTCACCTGTAACCTTCTTCGTTAGTAGTTGGTTACGCGGACCAACATTAAAAAATATAATTTCATAAACTAAAAATACTGTTATATTATATACATAAAATACATTGTAAATTTTATATGTTAACATTATCGCCGAATAACTTGAACATGTTATTATGTTAATAGTTTATACGTGGTAGAGCCATGCAACAGCTATACTATGGTTGTAGCAGGAATGGGTCGGGGATGGACCACGCTCTCACAGAATACCAGCGTAAAATAGCAGCTTATTGCTGCTGTGTTTGCCATGTTGAGTGTAGAGAACGGGAGACCATTTTTACTGGAAACGAGGCCTTCCATTTTCGTTCTCATGTGTGACAACGCATTTTGAATCTTAATCGAGGATGAATGTAGATGGATACCATCAGGTGAACCATATGCTATGATATAAAAAATGTTTCTATTGCATTAAACATTCATAGTCACACATCATACTGACGAACTGCTGAAAGCAAAGATAAGTGAAGGAGTAGGAGTAAAGAGTGTAGTGGTGTAATAAATTAATATGCCATCAAAAACATAACTTGTAAAAAAAGCCAAGTCTCGCAACTCAGTTCTTCTACCGTAAAAAGTTGTGAGATTCATGTAATACCAAGTCGGTTAATTTATTCAGTCCATAGATTGATACATAGATTGACTTGTCAATCGCATGAAAACACAATATATCTCACAAGTAATACATATTATAATTAAGTCCATAGATTGATACATAGATTGACTTGTCAATCGCATGAAAACACAATATATCTCACAAGTAATACATATTATAAGAATGACTTGGCAATCGCATGAAAACACAATATATCTCACAAGTAATACATATTATAATTAATTATAATATGTATTACTTGTGAGATATATTGTGTTTTCATGCGATTGACAAGTCAATCTATGTATCAATCTATGGACTGAATAAATTAACCGACTTGGTATTACATGGATCTCACAACTTTTTACGGTAGAAGAACTGAGTTGGGAGACTTGGCTTTTTTACAAGTTATGTTTTTGATGGCATCTCATTTCTTTTTGTAGATAGTTATATCTAGGTAGCTATTTACACCTATTATTCCATTATAGATATGTAGGTACACTGATTCCTTCACTGCAAATGCAACTTTGTAATACTATATGTTTATATGTGATTACAAAGTTATTTATGCAGTTGATGTATCTCGAAAACTGGACCGAAATTGTAAAATATTTTAATTTTTCCTTGATTTATATATTAAACAATAATTGTATTCCAAAGAACAATGCCCATTTTTCACCTGACAATGTATAGAAATGAAATAAATCTTAAAATTTAGCTAATTGAATTGTAAATTAATTACGCTTATCACAATGTTAAAAGAAACGCAGGAAAAAAATATTTTTACATATTTCTATAAGCTTATTCTACGTCAAGGGTAAACGTATTATATATTTGAACGCATCTCTACTACCCTTTTTCTAGGACGTTCTATTTTATACACTGCTGCTTTACTTTATTTAACTTTGTTTCTGAGTTTTATACATTATTTTATATTTCATTTAATCAGTAAGTATTTATTTATTTGTATTTGTATAGTACATATTAATATAAAATAATATAATAATAAAATAAATTAATCATTCAGTATGTCATCGAGTGCGGACGAATGAAACAAATTTTTTTTGACATTTGACAGTACTGCAATTGGCATCGGCGCAGTTCTTCGTTGTTGGGTTTGCGTCTCGTTGTGTACTATGCCATTTTGTTTGTGTTACTTCTTTTTACAACCCTATATAGTATCAAGAAAATATTTCTGCTCCAGCAGAATTTCTGGATGACGTAGTGGTGAGAGATTTAAGTGAAAATGATGATAATTAATAAACCATGCCACTTTAACAAATAAAATAAAACAAAAACAAATAAAACACTTATTTGTTTATCCCATTTTGTTCATCAGGTATGTATGTATGTACCATAGGCCAATGAAATGTGTTTGGTTGATAAGTGATCATTTTGATAATACAAGATGAACTAAATGTAGTTAGTAAGTATTTATGTGTGCTGAAGAAATAGCAGATAGAACGAGACACTCAATTTATGGTGACAATCATCGAGATTAAGTGGTGACTTAGGGACAGTTGGTTTCAAGAAATTCACAAAGTAAAAAAGACGTTTTAGATCATAACTAGATAAGTATTGCTATCTTAATTTCGAGCGGTAATAATAAGTTATAGCACATTTATTTCTTTATTACCTATTTGGTTACGGCAAATCCTAACCTAAAAAGTGAGATCAGTATTTTTTGGGATTTGTAGCGTTTAAATCGTAAAAATGACTATATGACATTATTTTCTAAGCTTACATGTAGTTTTTCTACTATATTTTATAATTATACATCAACTTTCACTATCAGGTTTTTAAATGTATGGAAAGTGGGCATGATTCTTTGAAGTTTCTATGTCTGCTAGAAGTGCCTCAGAGTTTTGGTGATCCGTCAGTCAGTGAGTGACAAAATTAAGAAACTTTGACTAGTTATAATCTTAAACTAATGGTTCAAATTTAATGAAATTTGAAATATACCGAGCTTATACAATGCCTACTTGGTAAGTAAAAATTCAGGCTTCTGGTTTTATCCATAACAAAGTTATAGGTTTTCGGAAATGGCCTGAACTGCTTCGAGAAAAGGATGGTACGGCCGTGCCGCTTTTTTGCTCGACTTGGCGGGGGCACTGCCGTGCCCCCAGATAAACATTTTAGCTTCAAAAACAAACGCTTCGAAAGATATAGTATTTCTTTTACTCTAAATCTAAATCTAATCTAAAAATACTAACGTTTTTGTTCTAATCATTTGCATTTAAAAAATAAATAGTCTTTAAATAAAGTGAAACCGCTACATTTCATTATTTGTACCAAATTTTACGCAACGCCGATGAAAAGTAAGGAAAGCCGCATATAAGCTACATGGAGACGAAATGAGCATGCGACGCGAAGCTACCGCTATTGAACATTCAGGCAAGGAGAGACAGCATAAAAAAGTATGTTCGAATTTCAAATAAAAGTAAAATTGGATTTGCATCTCTAAACATCGAATATATAAAACGAAATAATGTGACATAATATGAACCACTTTTCACGTGTAGCACCTTTCAATGTTTAAGCATAAATAAACTTTTAATTTATATGTAGTCTGCCAACTAACGGTTATAAGTGGGGCAATGCGGCGGACTTACAACTTTGTGGGAGTGCCTAGTGTCGGAAATATATATATATATATATATATATATATATATATATATATATATATATATATATATATATTACACTGCTGGACAAAGTAAGTTACGCTGTGTTTTTTGAATAAGTAATGAGTATATTCATTTATTACATTATTTATTATTATTATACATATATATTTATTTATTAAGAAGTCTGCTTTACTAATAGTAAAGCAGACTTCTTATTTCTTATTACAAGTTTAAATTTTGTTTAATATTATTTTTTAAACTTATCAGTCCATAGGTGACTATGAGATTAAATAAAGTGTTGGAAGATTTATAAATCGCTTCCACTGACTTTCCTTTTTTTTTTTTTTTTGCGGATGGAAAATCATCAAATGACGCCTTTCGCTCTGGGTGGAGCGGAAGGGAGTGTCAGACTTTTACTGACTAAAAACCATCCGTGTTCCTTCAGTGCCCTTACGTTCCGGAGCCGCGGTATCTCTTTCGAACAGCCCGCAGCCTCCACTGACTTTCCTGATGTTAGTGTTCTGTTATAATGGATGCGAGGATCAGATACCCTTTTTACGGTAACGAAGCATTCCATCTCAGTTTTCAGAGATTACAAACAATCTACTCTTTTAAAGTGACATTTAGTACGTTATTAAAAATCAAAAACTATTCGTTTTCTTGTAAGTTTTCTTGTAGCTTACGATTAAACTGTTATAGAACCTATTAATGTAAAATAAAAATAATGATACACTGTAAAGATGTTTCACTTCGTAGGTGTGTATACAATTGCACGCACAATATTTTGAATTCTCAATTGAGGATAGATGTAGTTGTGTATGGACCATAGTCTCCATTTACCAAGAGCTGGACTGTTTTCTTTATTGTCATCCTTACTTTTTTAATAATTCAACGGGTTCGACGAAGAGATTAGGTGCAGTGGTCATAGACACACATATATACGAGTATTAAGTATGCTGGGACCAATGAGAATCATTTTTAAAATTAATACAATAAAAAATATACTTACATTATAGGTTCAAATTAGGACTGCTGCGCGATCAATTATTTCTAGTAAATTCCAAAAATAAATTATATAAAATGATTCATACATAGAGGGTTAGTAAAAATAGACGAATAATAAATTTGTTTGCATGTTGAAACTAGGGCCCACATAACGTTCATACTGTCATAAAATTTATTTCAGACAGAAGACAGCTGAGCTCACTGAACGGCAGCTGTCAAAATTTATTAAAAAATATTAAATGACTAGAATTTATAAAATCTACTACTATTAGTACAGCAGACATCTTATTTCTACGTAATAGCTTCAGAAGTAGACCATAAAACGTAGTGTGTAGAAGTTTTAAACCTCCGACCTCAGAAGCTTTTATGTGGGAATTATTTGATTCATTTAAGTTCTTCAAATTCGGCTTTACTTTTTATTTGGGGTTCCGTACCCAAAGAGTAAACGACGGGACTCTATAACTAAGCCTCCGCAGTCCATCCATCCGCCCGTCCGGCCGTTCGTCTGTCTGTCAGCGGGCTGTATCTCATGATCCGTAATAGGTAGACAGTTGAAATTTTCACAGAATGTGTATTGTGTTACAACAAATACATTAAAATAAATTGAAAATTAAAGGGGACTTCTTTACTAGAAACATGTTTTACAATGGTACGGAACCCTACATGCGCGAGTCCGACTCGCACTTGTCCGGTTATTAAGTCTAATTTTTAAACCTTCTTATATAATCTTGGTCTTAACACACAAGCTGGACTGTCGTTTTATTAATTACATCAAATTTTCATTCCTTGATTTTCCACCATTCGGGGTATATTTTTTTTTCTATCAAATTTATATGGGATCACACCCAAAATATAAACCAAAACATAAATTTAATTTAAGAAAATAATCACTTAAACGGCTTAGAATTTTAAAATATCGCGTAAAATCATCAATATAATATCTAAAAAGACAAGTCCAAATTCACTTACTGTAATCACTCACTAACTCATCAACGGCCATCCCAAATCCTAGGACCTAAAAAGCTGAAATTTTGCACAGGGTTCCCATTATAAGTTAGACAGGGAATAAAGAATGATGTTTCGAAATTCCCACGGGAAAGTGAATAATGAGGATTAATCTTTTTCTTTAAAGTTGCCTTTTTTCCGTACCTATAATTATTAGAGACCTCTAATTTTCAATGGCCCAGTCCACACGCAGTATATAATAAATCTTCTTTTTGGATAGGTGGATAGCTTTTGCCTGTGTGTGCTGTGTGATACACAAGTAAACTGTGTCACACACAGCACACACGGTCCAAACCTACTTACCCGAAGAAAGGTATAGTTCCTTAGGGAGCAACTGTAAACAAAATTGCAGTAATTTCTAATTCCACGCGAACGAAGCCATGAGCTGTCGCTAGTAAGATACAAAAATATACAGTCAAATTATAAGCCTCCTCCTTTTTTAAAGTCGACTAAAATCTTGTTAAAGGGGTTATTATAACATTAAGGAAGTTATGGAGGGTTATAACCCCTTTACCGTGTAGTGGTGGTGTAAAACTACCCCATATCATCCCGTGGGTGTCGTAAGTGTCGACAGAGGGAAACAAATCAGGACATGGGCAGTAGTGTCTTCATAATAACGCGCAAAATACCTTACATATTTTATTATTTTTTATTTATATATTTAATGAGTCAAAAACCCTCTCAGAAATGAGATATACGACGTATATAGACTGTAACTTTAATGAGTCAAATGTAAAAAGTAAAAAATTCATAACTCCTAAAATATTAACTTTCTCGTAAAAAGTTATAGCACCTTTTTTATTTTGAATTTTGTCAAGATAAATTAAAAAAGTATCTTTTATAATTTATTCTTTTTCTTTGTGTATTTTTAATGTATCAAAAGTATCCGAATTTCGGATTTTTCAAACATTTAAAACTCATAACTCCGAAAATATTATCGTAAAAAGTCATAATACCTTTTTTACTTGTATTTCTAAAGAAAATAACAATTATTCCTTGTAGATGAAAAAAAATATCGTTTAATATGGCATCAAATTGCCCCATGGCAACATACAGATAATTTAAAACGAATCGCATAAAAAAATTGGGGTATTAACACTGATTGCATAAGCATCATTAAAAAACCATCACCAAAAGACAAAAAAT
Source organism: Parnassius glacialis (assembly GCA_033319125.1). Lineage (NCBI taxonomy): Eukaryota > Metazoa > Arthropoda > Insecta > Lepidoptera > Papilionidae > Parnassius > Parnassius glacialis. The sequence goes on from JAVANC010000005.1 coordinate 52,013,861, forward strand.
TCAGAAAAAATTTTTTAAGTATTACCCATAATATTAAACTTTTACTCTGTCAGTACTTTTCAAGTTCATTAACCTGTGGATGACGTCAGTACCATTATGCGGGAGTGTCGCTCAGTTTGTAGGGTTTTATTTTTGGCGTTACTACGTTGAAATTTCGTGCATTAAACAAGTGGGATGCGGGAAGTAGACTATGTAAGAATCTCCGAAGGAGGCGGAGTTATAGCCGAAATAAGAATTAATTTTTTTTTGGTTTTTGGTAATTTTTACCCCCTAGGAGTGTAATGAGAACTTTTTGCCACTATTCAACCATGACCCCCATAACATCCTCTACATAATAGGCTATTCAAACTGACTAAGCCTAAAGTTCGAGTCACCCCACAACTAATTTCTAGTCTTTACTTCCAAAAAAAACATAATGCAAAAAAGTCACTTGTAAATAAACAAATTGTGTGTTTACTTAATATTAGTTGTTTATTTCCCCTTCATCATAAGTAGCGACTACAGCTCATGGACACTTTTTATGGGTTACACCTTGTGAAAGAAAGGGCAGATTATTTCAGACCAGAACTGACTAAAACCCCAGGATGTTCCGCCCTCACTCTGACCTCCAGCGCTAGCTACCCAGGTGGCCCCCCTCGAGAAAGTACAACACCTCCCCTAGTTCTTATTCTCAAGCAAAGCGAGCCGGGACACAGGCTTCCTCAACGGCCTCCATCTCCACCAGCACAACGGATCACCCATTGGCTTCCATCGGCTCCTACCGGCTCCCATAGGCTTCAATCGGTTTTCAAAATTCCCAGTAGTCTTACTAGTAAGACTACTTGATAAGACTACTGGTAATATCCCGAACAGACAGATAGACAGAGAAAAACATATTTCATTTTTATTTAATTGTTAACTTATGTCTTAATGGCATGCAAATAAACCTTTCAGCTCAATTAAATGCAGTTATTTCGATATTAACGACATGTAATTTAATTTTTGTTATTTATATAGATAAATATTTTGTACTTTAATTAAATATTTTATCAAAAAAAACTAAATTGGATTTACACTACTCTTTTTAAATGAAACATTTATAACGGTAGGGTAACTAAATTTGCTATAAGCTTCAAGTTGAAGAGCGACCACATTCGCCAGCAACCGCAGTCGCTTACCGAACCGTATAATTGTCGCAACGAGTGTTCACCACGAAACTGACCGTGCCAGAATTGAAATCAACTTTTTCATATAATTATAAATAAGCTTGATATGTTTACTTCCACAATAGCGTATGTTTTAGGTCAATATTTTTAATAATTTATCTATTTGTGTAATTCTAGAATATTCAAAAACAAACAATTGAGACTGAAGTGTATGGAGACATCAGTATAGATAACATGTTGTAAGATAATAATATGATAAACAATAGCTTTTAACGTGTTAAGGCCACGCTGCAGCAGTAATAGGCCGGTTAGACCAGGCCAAAGATCACGTTCTCACATAATACTAGCATAAAATAGTAGCCTAACACTGCTGTGTTTCGTATGATGAGTGTAGAGACCGGAGACCCTTTTTACTGGAAACGAGGCATTGTTTCTTGGTCTTTAGTTGTGACAAAGCATTTTAATTTTGATCCTTGATCGAGAATAAAATATTATATAGGTGTCTATAATATTTTTTTATAATAGTGCGGGCAAACAAATATGCAGCTCACCTGATATTATGAGACTAGATATTATGAGATATTATGAGACCTGAGAATATGTCTACGAATAACTGCACACACCAGGGAAATTGCATGTGCGTTGCCAGTCTTCATCATCACAAAATGGTTCTGAAAATTATTCTGTAATAGGTACAGAAAAATGGTCTTCAAGTGTCTCTGATAACATATTATGAGAAGTTTTATGCATGCTTCAAGGTTGACTGCTAAAGAATGCTTAGCATTAAAATTTCGCCTTTTAAAAAAGTAAGCTCGTTTCTTGAAGGTCACTAAATCGTATCGGTCTTTCATCACCATTATTGTATTCAATATAATACACTAACTATATGAAAAATAGCAGCATTTTGCTCCTATTTTACGCTGGTATGCACACTATACACCCATTTACCCATTCATGTCAGGACATACTACATACTCATGTACTCATTTTAAATTTTCATTACAAAACCTGCATGTAATATACCTAATTTAAAACTTCCTTACGAAGCTTTCTCTTAACTCTGAGCACGTAGAAGATTGAATCAAAATAAACAATTTCCTTAGTACCGGTGGGGATCACAGTTTGCTCGCTCCGTACGAAATTTTAATACAATGCTTATCTACGTACTGTTAGGAGGGCCGATCTGAAGGTGTTTTAAAAAAATACTTTTACACCCAATCCCGGAAGTTCTTTTGGTTTATTTACCCAATATTAAAATAATACAAAAAATGTACAAAAGCCGCGAACGGCGTGTGCGCTATGCACTTAATATGGGTTGGAGCTGCACCACAGAACACAATTACTCTTTGAAACAGAAACAGAAACAGAAACTTTTTTATTCAATATAGATTATAAATAATACTTATTGAAAGTCACTCTTTTGTATAATTACCACTGGTTCGAAAAAAACCTCTGTCCTGGGAAGAACCAGCAAGAAACCCAGCGGGACTTTTTTTTTAATAACAGCTTACAATCATGTATGTTACACAAATTAACAACACAACAAATTAGAAATAGCTTGGGAGCGATCACCTCACTTCCAGGGGTTATTATCATCTATAAATTCTTTAATATTATAATAACCCTTTTTATACAAACTTAGTTTAATAAAGTTTTTGAACTTTGAGCAGGTCAAATTTTGTATATTTTCTGGAATTTTGTTGTAAAAGCCTATACATCGCCCCAAGAATGAATTACTGACTCGATGGAGTCGAGTAACTGGTACTACTAGCTTGTGTCTGTTCCTAGTATTTACAGAATGAATATCACTTATTTTTGTAAAACTACTTTTATTTTTGTGTACGTACATTACATTTTCATAAATGTATTGAGAGGCCAAAGTTAATATATTAATTTCCTTAAATTTTTGTCGCAGCGACTCTTTAGGCTTTAAATCATAAATTGCTCTTATGGCCCTCTTCTGCAAAACAAATATAATTTCAGTGTCAGCTGCGTGTCCCCATAGCAAAATACCATACGACATTATGCTATGGAAATAGCTAAAGTAAACTAGTCTAGCTGTTTCAACACTAGTTAGACTTCTAATCTTTTTTACAGCATATGCTGCAGAACTAAGTCTGCTTGCTAGCTTTGATATATGGGGGCTCCATTGAAGCTTCGCGTCTAGTGTGATTCCAAGAAAAATGGTGGTATCTACAAGACTCAGTTTCTCCCCATTTAAAATTACATTAGTATTTAATTGTTTGACATTTGGAGTCATAAATTTTATACATTTCGTTTTAGTGCCATTTAAATGCAAATTATTAACATTGAACCAATTTACTAATTTAGATATAGCATTATTTACTTCGTCATATTTTAGCAATTGTCGACTTAATTTGAAAATTAAAGAAGTGTCATCTGCAAATAATACTATATCATGGTTATCTCCTACTATGTAAGGTAAGTCATTAATATATACAAGAAACAGAAAGGGGCCGAGAATTGAGCCTTGAGGCACGCCCATCTGTACCATCGACCCGGAAGAACTCGTACTGTTGATGACAACTTTTTGCGTTCTCTTACTTAAATATGAAATAATTAATTTTAGAGCATCACTTCTTACACCGTAGTGTTGAAGTTTCCTGATTAATGTTTCATGGTAAACACAATCGAAGGCTTTGGATAGGTCACAAAATATAACCAAAGCATCCTGTGAATTCTCCCATGCATTAAATATATATTTAATCAGCTCAACACCGGCATCAGTTGTCGAGCGACCCCTTGTAAAACCAAATTGATTTTTATGAAGTAAATTATTTATATTAAAGAAATTTAATATAAATAATTTACTTTACTTTAACAAGAGAGCTGCACTGCCTCGATTACCTCAAACACTACGCTTTTATACTAAATAAAATAATCGAGTCAGCGCTTTTAACTAAATAGGGTTGGACATAACAGTACGAGTACAATAATATCTTGAATACATATCACCCCGTTACACATAATTTAAAATTATTTTATTTTTATTTTATTTATTCATTACAAAAAGTTAAGTTTCAGTGTCTTAAGAGCTTCAGACAAAGACAACGTAAACCCAAAAAAAGGCTGGTAGATGTAATTATTTACATACAAAAATATATATTACAATTCACTAAAACAATAATTAAAAAATTCTCACAGACCCTGTGCGCCGCTTCTTTACCAGGCTACAATTGTAGATATCCGTTTCTTCGGAAATAATATCAACGAGTATATATAAAAACTATTGGTAAATCCAATTGTGCATGCCCTAAGTGTATTAAAAATTACGTAAAACATGATTATATGTAATTTTTTAAAGTAGTTTAAATACACACAAGTTTTCACTAATAACCTTATTAGGTATAATACCTACTACCTACCTAATACTTTTATATGTAAAAATAGCAATTAATCGGTTAAAAAAATATTACTAAGTTCAACAATCATTTATCGTTCTGACAATGTGCTTTTTATACCATTTATATGTTCAGTTAGTACGATTGTTAATTTAGGTAGTTTTAGGAACTAGTAGAACATATCAACGCGCTTTGCGCTTAAGGCATGCAAAATTAATTGCTGTCTGTTAGTCTCGCTAAAATTTGAAAATAACTCGACGGATTTTGATGAAATTTTTTGTGTGTATTTGAATGGGTCCCTGGGTGGTTCCGATTTACAATTGGCTACCGGGTCCGATTGTGTCTCTGATGTCGAGATTCAGAAATCACCCGTGCGTAGCCGGTCAGATCGCTAGTATTCAATAATTTTAAAGCACGTTACACGTGTCTCAGGTAACAGCTCGCTACACATAATTTAAATTTATTTTATTTCATTTTATTTTTTCATTACAAGAACAGTTTCAGCATCATAACAGTTATAGACCACGGCAATGCTCAACCAAAAAAAAAACTGATAGATATAATTATTTTCATACAAATGAAAAATGCCACCTGGTTAGCGCTTGCTACATTTCACAGTACGCGTTGCCACCAATGAAACTTACAGTGCACCAAAGTACTGCAGCCGATGGAAACCTGCAACCAACTTTAAACAAAAATACAGGCTACAGATACTTTGTTACCTCTGATGACTAAGGTGGAGTGGTTAATTATACTGGCTCTCTACTCTCTTTAGACCGGAACACAGTAGTAGAAGCACTGCTTCTTGGCGGCAACATTAGGTAGGAGTGTGGTACAACAATTATACAGCCTCTCTATTCTCTTTAGACCTGAACACAGTAGTAGAAGCACTGCTTCTTGGCGGCAGCATTAGGTAAGAGTTTGGTACAGCAGTTATACTCGCTCTCTATTCTCTTTAGACCGGAACACAGTAGAAGAAGCACTGCTTCTTGGCGGCAGTAACAGGTAAGAGTGTGGTACAACAATTATACTGGCTCTCTATTCTCTTTAGACCGGAACACAGTAATAGAAGCACTGCTTCTTGGCGGCAACATTAGGTAAGAGTGTGGTACAACAATTATACAGCCTCTCTATTCTCTTTAGACCTGAACACAGTAGTAGAAGCACTGCTTCTTGGCGGCAGCATTAGGTAAGAGTTTGATACAACAATTATACTGGCTCTCTTTTCTCTTTAGACCGGAACACAGTAGTAGAAGCACTGCTTCTTGACGGCAGCATTAGGTAAGAGTTTGTTACAACAATTATACTGGCCCTCTTTTCTCTTTAGGCCGAAACACAGTAGTAGAAGCACTGCTTCTTGGCGGCAGCAACAGGTAAGAGTGTGGTGCAACAATTAAACTGGCTCTCTTTCCTTTTTAGACCGGAACACAGTAGTAGAAGCACTGCTTCTTGGCGGCAGCAACAGGTTAGAGTGTGGTGCAACAATTATACTGGTTCTCTACTCTCTTTATACCGGAACACAGTAGTAGAAGCACTGCTTCTTGGCGGCAGCAACAGGTAAGAGTGTGGTGCAACAATTATACTGGCCCTCTATTCTCTTTAGGCCGGAACAAAGTAGTAGAAGCACTGCTTCTTGACGGCAGCATTAGGTAAGAGTTTGTTACAACAATTATACCGGCTCTTTATTCTCTTTAGACCAGAACACAGTAGTAGAAGCACTGCTTCTTCGCGGCAGCAACAGGTAAGAGTGTGGTGCAACAATTATACTGGCTCTCTTTTCTCTTTAGACCGGAACACAGTAGTAGAAGCACTGCTTCTTTGCGGCAGCAATAGGTAAGAGTGTGGTACAACAATTATTCTGGCTCTTTATTCTCTTTAGACCGGAACACAGCAGTAGAAGCACTGCTCTTGGCGGCAACACTAGGTTAGAGTGTGGTACAACAATTATACTGGCTCTCTACTCTCTTTATACCGGAACACAGTAGTAGAAGCACTGCTTCTTCGCGGCAGCAACAGGTAAGAGCTTGGTGCAACAATTATACTGACTCTCTATTCTCTTTAGACCGGAACACAGTAGTAGAAGCACTGCCTCTTGGCGGCAATATTAGGAAAGAGTGTGGTACAACAATTATACTGGCTCTTTATTCTCTTTAGACCGGAACACAGTAGTAGAAGCACTGCTTCTTGGCGGCAACATTAGGTATGAGTGTGGTACAACAATTATACTGACTCTCTATTCTCGTTAGACCGAAACACAGTAGTAGAAGCACTGCCTCTTGGCGGCAACATTAGGAAAGAGTGTGGTACAACAATTATACTGGCTCTCTATTCTCTTTAGACCGGAACACAGCAGTAGAAGCACTGCTCTTGGCGGCAACACTAGGTAAGAGTGTGGTACAACAATTATACTGGCTCTCTACTCTCTTTAAACCGGAACACAGTAGTAGAAGCACTGCTTCTTGGCGGCAGCAACAGCTAACATTGTGGTACAACAATTATACTGGCTCTTTATTCTCTTTAGACCGGAACACAGTAGTAGAAGCACTGCTTCTTGGCGGCAACATTAGGTATGAGTGTGGTACAACAATTATACTGGCTCTCTATACTCGTTAGACCGAAACACAGTAGTAGAAGCACTGCCTCTTGGCGGCAACATTAGGAAAGAGTGTGGTACAACAATTATACTGGCTCTCTATTCTCTTTAGACCGGAACACAGCAGTAGAAGCACTGCTCTTGGCGGCAACACTAGGTAAGAGTGTGGTACAACAATTATACTGGCTCTCTACTCTCTTTAAACCGGAACACAGTAGTAGAAGCACTGCTTCGTGGCGGCAACATTAGGTAAAAGTGTGGTATAACAATTATACTGGCTCTTTATTCTCTTTAGATCGGAACACAGTAGTAGAAGCACTACTTCTTGTTGGCAGCAACAGGTAAGAGTGTGGTGCAACAATTATACTGGTTCTTTACTCTCTTTATACCGGAACACAGTAGTAGAAGCACTGCTTCTTCGCGGCAGCAACAGTTACGAGTGTGGTGCAACAATTATACTGGCCCTCTATTCTCTTTAGGCCTGAACACAGTAGTAGAAGCACTGCTTCTTAGCGGCAGTAACAGGTAAGAGTGTGGTACAACAATTATACTGGCTCTCTTTTCTCTTTAGACCGAAACACAGTAGTAGAAGCACTGCTTCTTGGCGGCAAATATAGGTAAGAGTGTGGTACAACAATTATACTGGCGCTCTATTCTCTTTAGACCGGAACATAGCAGTAGAAGCACTGCTTCTTGGCGGCAACATTAGGTAAGAGTGTGGTGCATTAATTATACTGGCTCTCTATTCTCTTTAGACCGGAACACAGTGGTAGAAGCACTGCTTCTTGGCGGCAGCAACAGGTAAGAGTGTGGTATAACAATTATACTGGCTCTCTATTCTCTTTAGACCGGAACACAGTAGTAGAAGCACTGCTTTTTGGCGGCAACCTTAGGTAAGAGTGTGGTACAATGACCATAATGACTTAACTACACTGATATAAGACATAATACATACCTTATACATATTTTCAATACACTAGTTAATACTTTTTATGTGCTATAATAAAAAGTAAGCGGACATAGAAAATAACAAAGAAGGAATACCACAAAGCACGGCTGACCCATTGCCACTCCAGTTAACTAATTCTATTTGGCTATGTCGGTTACTTAGGAACATACACACCAGCTTGAAATATTACTTTCCTTTTGAGTTCCACGATAGTCCGGTAAAAGTTTCCTAAGCATATTTATCGTGAATATTCCTACCAATAAATATAAATTTTCAAAAGGCTCTATTTACCGCTCATGTCCTTTTACACCTCGGCAATTTCTATTGAACGCGTATCTAGAAAACGTTAAATTCTCAAGAGAAAATTTATTTCTGCCATCTCATCCAATACATAAAAACGACAAATAATAAATAATAATAAAGAGTTAGAAATATGAGGACAAAAAGTAAGACTATGGAAAGAATGAATGTCCTTACGGAGCTACTTACTAGCTAGCCTAACCGTAGGCGACAACAGTGACGTTCACTTCGCATTCATTTCGGAGATTTTCAGTATAAATTAAAGACTTTTATGTGTACTACGAGACCGGCGATTCAGAACAAAAACTGTCACAGCTGGTGACAGCGCGAGTGCGGGCACCGAGTGGGCTGGCACAGTATATATGTCACGCAGTTGTATTTTCATTTAAAACGATTACTGTATTTAGGCAATTACAAAATAAAGTAACATACTTACCTAAAATAAACTTCAAATAAAGTTGGCAAAGTGCGCACATAAATAATTACTGCGTTTTCTTAGTCACAATAAAATATCAGTGGTGTTAGAAAGTCTAAATTTTAAAAAAATTTTAATTGTTGACATTTCCCGCACTGTATATTTATGAAGTTTTATGGCATTCCTTGGGGGAGGCCTATGTTCAGCTGTGGACTTATGAAGGGTTGTAATGATGATGATAATGATATTTATGAAGTTGTGACATTTGTACTTACAATTAATCCAGAAATACGATATGTGCTCGTTTGTCAATCATATTCTATAAAAAAAAGATCAAGTACCAATGATCATAGTATGATTATATAAAGCAGACTACCGTAATTTACCGTGTAGTGGGGGTGAAAATATATATATTACATATCATATCATACCGTGGCTGTCGTAAGAGGCGACAGAGAAATATAAATCAGGAGATGGACAGCAGCGTCTTCGTAATAAGAAATAAAAATTAAAAATTGCGGTTGTCAACCCACTTGCTATGCATGGCAACTATGGTAAATATCCGCTCTGTGAGGCAATCTATGGGAGAGGCGTATGTTCAGCAGTGGACTATAATAGGCTGTAACGGTAGGGTAAAGTAGACTCAAACAAAATTCTTACACATTGTTGAAAAACTTTATTTAATTTGTTGTGATGAAGCCCCAGATGGCAAATTGCACTGTCTTAGACGAAGCCTATTCACTCTTGTCTTGAAGACACACAGATTGTAATTGTAATCGGACGGAAAGACAAACGCTGTAACTTTTATGTAATGATCACCAATAAAACGAAAGTGTCGCAGAAAGATCGTAAAGAAAAATATTTGAAGACGAGTTTCATTATTCCTGCATAAAAGTAATATAAATAAAAAAAAATTCTATGAGTATGAGACACCTGAGTCCGTTAACTCATCGCCAAGTGATTCCTGTGAAATCTACGTACGCCTATCTTGTACTATTTACGGAGTATGTTTTTTTATAGAACAAGGGCAAAAAACGAGCACACGGTGATGGTAATTTGATACCGCGGTCCATAGACACCTACATCTATCCTCGATATTTAAAATGCGAATGCGTTGTTACATATGGAGACTAAGATGGAATGTCTCGTATCCATTAAAAAGTGCTATCGATTCTCTACACTAGCCATACTCAGCAGTATCAAGCCTTTTTTTTCTTATTTTACACTGGTATTCTATAAGAGCGTAGTTCTTTGTCGTTTAAGCCAACCCCTTCGTGGTACAACCATAATAATATAGCTGAAGCATGGCTCTACCAAGTGTAAAATATTTTTAACGAGGTAGAGACACGCTTCAGTTTATTTATTTATTTATTATTTTTTTATTTATTAGGAAGCCAACATGATATTGTACAATGAAAAAATGTTTACAATTTTTATTAGATTAATCTTAAGTTTAGTACATATCATACTTAAAGGCTAACTTAACATGTTAAAGTAAAATAATAAGTAACGCAAATTATTGTTGATAAACGAAGAAAGGATAACAAAATAACCTATTTTAATGCATGAAACAAAAAAAAATTTTGCTACAATAACTTATGAGGTGATCTTAATTTTGTTATAAAATCTTTTTTAATTTTATTTTTAAAAGTGGTATAAGAATCGTTGAATATGTGAAATTCGACTAATTTAGTAATTACATTATAAGTCTTTAAGGTTCTATTAATTAGAGCTGATAATCTGACATTTGTTCTACAATACTTAGTTTTGAATAAGTTCAGTTAAGTTCAGTTCGAACAGAGTCATTCATCATCTTAAATCCGCCCCCGCGATACAGGAGAAGATCGATAGAGTGGAGGTACCGGTAATCAAATAAAACCGGCCAAGTGCCAGTCGGACTCGCGCACCGAGGGTTCCGAACAAATCCGTAGGTATATAAGTTTAAAATTATTAAAAATATTTTTATTATAATATGATGTAACTAAACATTTATGTTTTCGCAATTTTTCCTTTTATTAACTGCTTTTATTAATTATAAATTGGCTGAAAATCCTGTCTTACGAAAGCACAGAATAACTTTTATGTTTCAACACATAAGGTGAAAAAAAAATTTTCACACAAAACACACACACACACGCACACACACACATACACACACACACATACACACACACACATACACACATTTATTGTTGAATAATTTAAAACACTGTTTTTAGTTTTCTTTTTTTCTGTATAATATGTAATCTTATGTTTCTAGAAAGTTTTGTATGGCTATAGAAGAGCGGGAGTCTCTGACACAAGTGCCTGAAGGTGCTTAAAAGACGCTCCCTACCTTATGCAAATTGTAAAATGCTTATTAAAATAAACCTAGCAAGCTAACAGCATAGCAAAGTGGCGAAGCAATCAGCTTTGTAGCTGTTTCTAACAGTTGCGTTGAGCAATCAGTTTCAAAATAGGAGGTTCAGTTGCCTGGGTGATCAGTAATCGATTGCTGAAAACAGAATTTGAAAATTCGAAACCGTTCTCGAGATAATCGTGGGACAGACGGACAGACGGACAGACGGACTGACATCGTGAAATCAATAAGTGTCTTCGCAAGCTTCGCCACTTAATAAAAGAGATTATATTATTATTATCCTTTATCGATGCTATAATACGTTGCTTCGAAAAAAAATTTAAGATTCTGAGTTCACGGGAAGTACCCTGTAGGTTTTGATTCCCTTGCGAATTTTTTGATTTGATTTTTGATTTTTTGATTTTTTCACAGCTCCTAGGGACAGTAGACTTGAGTATTTGAATTTTAGCTTGATACCTCCACGCGTTCCTGAGAAAAAGAGTTTTGACAGACAGACAGACAGACGGAAAACAAAGTGATCCTATAAGGGTTCTGTTTTTTCCTTTTGAGGTACGGAACCCTAAAAAAAGAAAAAATATCAGCTTAAGGCTGCCGTGATTTGTATGGTAAGTGTAGAGAACCGGATACCCTTTTTAGTGGCAACGAGGCATTTCAACTTAGTCCTCAGCGGTGACACTTACCATCAAGTGGATTGTATGTTCGTTTGTCACCTAATTAAAAAAAGCTTGTTGTTTGTTTAGTATGAAACGTAAAAATACTTGAATTGGTATTAAAAGTTTATTTTGACCTGTATGTAATTCCTTTTCAGCATAATCCACGCGTATCTTATTTGTAGATTAGTCCAGGCATTTTCACTAAGTGAGAACTCCCCGCATAAAATCCCGGCTCTCGCGGGTCAGCTGGTAAGCTTAATAAACCTTTCTTAAAAAAATAAACTAAGATAACACAGCAGCTACATAAACAGAATATTTAAATATCATAGGTTTCTTTATAGAAAGTAGAATGTTCACATAACTTAGTATAATATTATTGTTTGACACATTTTATGACACTGGGATTGTCACGGTTGTTGGATATTTGTACAAAGATGAAATAAAGAAAATCAGTTACTAGTATTTATAAAATAAATTATAGTTTAAAAAAACTAAAGAACTACATTAAATATTAAAATATTTTATTTTATCCTGGTGATCCTGATCAGGATACTATTGCAAATTTTCAAGTCAATTTAATAAGTGAAAATTGTATTAAAAGTTGCAGTTACATAAATAAACAAATGGATAGATAGATAGATACACGCGAAGCTAATAAAAGCGTGTTCAAAATTACAAGCTTAGTGAAATCGAATCTATTTTCTTCGTTGGAGTACTAAAGAGGATAGTAGAGATTTTAATTGCTACCATTGATTTCCTGGTCTGATCCTATGGCAGCGGTGTAAGTGTTAGTTGACCAACACACACACATTTACACACACACGCACGCACACACACACACACACACACACACACACACACACACACACACACACACACACACACACACACACACACACACACACACACACACACACACACACACACACACACACACACACACACACACTTTATATATGACCTATATATTAGAAAAAAATATTTATGTAATGTAATTATTAAGTGGCGAAGCTTGCGAAGTCACTTATTGATTTCACGATGTCTGTCCGTCTGTCCGTCTGACCGTCTGTCCGTCTGTCCGTCTGTCCGTCTGTCCGTCCGTCTGTCCGTCTGTCCCACGATTATCTCGAGAACGGTTTCGAATTTTCAAATTCTGTTTTCAGCAATCGATTACTGATCACCCAGGCATCTGAACCTCCTATTTTGAAACTGATTGCTCAACGGCAACCGTTAGAAACCGCTACAAAGCTGATTGCTTCGCCACTTTGCTACGGTGTTAGCTTGCTAGGTTTATTTATTATGGTACCGACTGTTAAAAATATAGCAATTCGAAACATTGTCGAACACACAACATAACAAAAATACTGCAAGGAAAAAAGAATGGAATAACGTATGTAACTTCTATGAAATGAAGACAAATAAAACGCAATGGCCTCGCAGAAAGCTCGTAAAAGAGGAAATATTTACGGGCAAGCTTTCATTACTTTAACTGGGGCGTAAGTAATGTAAATGAAAATTCCCTAATATACGAAACAACCTAACTTCTCAAGGTTATATCAGCATATTACGCTATTACTAGACATCTGGTCTCATTTATTAATTTTATTACAGTCACTGATGAACATGGGCCTTTCCCATAGATTGATTAATAGGGTGATATGTCATAGTTGCCAGGTTTGGCAGACGACATGGCTACTACAGTTTTTTTTATTTAATTATACGCAGAGTTGCGATAAAAAGCCAGTTTCAGTTTCTCTCTGTCTCCCCTATATCCGATAGCCCCGGTATGATACGAAATAGTTTACAGTCTTATAAAATCACTACACGGTTAGGAGTATGGGAATATGCCGAGCAAATAACTCTTTAAATGCATCTCATCTACTCATGACTGTGATATATTTATATGATATGTCGACACCGAGGATTCAGATACTGCCTGAGGCAACAAAGGGAGTGCCTTGAAACTAAGGAGATACGACAAAGGGGTTATTTTTTGCGGGACACGCGCAAACTAATATAAAATATAATGGATAAGAGCTGGTGCATTCTATCAGAGGAACACTTCAAGCCATGTACTTAAAAATTCTGTTACAATACTGCTTTACGTATTATAGGTACAATAACTTTCATCATCATCATCATCATCATTATCATTACAGCCCTTCACAAGTCTATTGCTGAACATATATCTCCCCTAAGGAATGCCACAAAGCAAGGTCCCGAGCTACCTGCATCCATTGACTTCCTGCATGTCTTACAGATTGTCACTCCATTTAGTTGGGAGGACGCCCTACACTTCGCCTGCCGGTACGAGACTGTCACTCGAGAACCTTTCTTCCCCATCGGTTGTCGGTTCTTCGAGCTATATGGCCGGCCAATTGCCACTTCAGCATACTATTTCATTGGGCTAGAATAATTTTTATTCAATATATATTACAAGTAATTGTTAATGTAATTCATTATTTAACTTTTACCATCGCCGCACACTTGTCCTGCGCTCCGAAGGACGGTCACAGGATGTCAATCTAAGAATCACCGTTGATAGTGTGTGCTAAAGTAAATAAAAGAATATTTTGGTGACAGTTGAGGTAATTTACAACTAAAAAACAGTATATTTTTTATAAACACACATTTATTCGTATAAAAAAATATAAAAGTAAAAAATGTAAAAGAATGAAATAGTATAATAAAAAATAATAGTATAGAAATAGTAAAATAATAATTAATTTTAACTTATAGATTTTATTTATTTATTTTAACGTACCGCGCCGGTTCCAAAAATCTCAACCCTAAAAGGAACCAACAATAAACTCAGCGTGACTTTTTTAAAAGTAAAACTAAACAATAAAAACACAGGTTGTACAAATTACTTTACCATCATCATTACAGTCCATCACAAATCCACTGCTGATTATAAACCTCCCGCAAGGAATTCCACAAGACTTATTTAAGAAACTGCTTCGCCGCGATCACCTCATTCCCAGGGGTAGGATCAATCAGGTAAAAGTTTATGTGATATGTTAAATAGGTAATGATTGATATAATATGTGAATATTATTATGCTTAATAAAAAAAATGCATAGACCTTGTATGTTTTCTGGGACTTTGTTATGAAAGCGTAAACATGGCGTGTGTTTATTCCCAATGTTTACACAATGAACATTACTTTTGTTCTTGTAAAGATACATTAAATTTTCGCAAATATACTGAGAGGCAAATATTAATATATTTGTGAAATTTGTACAACGAAAATCTTTCTACTTGCTGTCTACAATGATCCACCGTACCATATAATTGGATCAGCGCAACCACCACATGCTTCTGCGGATGCAAAACTGGAGCGTAGATTTTATTAATATACCTATATGCGGTTTCATATTTCTATTTCAGAAGTTACCGTGTAAAATATTTTATAAAATAACGATACAATATTAGAAATAAAAAAAATGTGTTTGCATAAATTTAATGAAGAAAACTTTTTTATTCTTTTTTGACAGCGTATACGTTACCTGTAGTGCTTTTTATAGAATATGGGTGACAAACTAGCACTCAGTCCACCTGATGGTAAATGGATACTGTGGCACATAGAAATCTGAATCTATCTCGAATTAAGAATCAAAATGTAAATGCGTTGTCATTCCTGAGCACTAAGATGGAATGCTCCTAAGAGTGTTCTGTGAAAGCGTGACCCTTCCCTGGTTTATCCGATCCATTCGCGCTGCAACTATAATATACGAGTAGCTACAGTGTGGCTCTACCACCTAGAAGTGCGAAAAGCTTAGTAAAGACTTCAAACATACAGTTTTATTTAAACTGAACATCACATATAGTTCTTATAATTATAAAATTTAATTCTCATCATAGTGTATCAATAGTATATCTTACGTTAGAATCAAGAAACCAAACATCAGACCTTATACAAGGGCACTATTCCTAAATGAGTATAATTCATCATACTTATGTTCATCATTCGTTTTACATATTATTTTAAAGTCGGAACGAATTTCAAACAGCAATATAAGCAAAAGGTTAAGCATCATTTTATATTTTTACAACTGACTCACAAAGTAGAATATCACAATATTTCTCAATATGGTAAACTGCGCGGCTTGTAATAAAACTGTAAGGGGAAACCAACTAATGAAATGCACAAAGTGCGATTACCAATACCACCCCTTGTGTGTTAATACATCCGAGTATCGTAACATTACAGAGATAACAAGATCAACATGGATATGCCCACAGTGCCGCTGTGCGACGCCAAAAATCGATAACACGAACAAACCCATACGCTCACCCGTCTGCAACGAAGATATAGACAGCTGTAGTCCTGTGGTGGTTGAGTCACCCTCTTTGGCAGCAAACTCATGTCAGTTATCTCTGCTGGCTTCGGAAATAAAATTACTTCGCGAAGACGTAGGAGAATTAAAAGCCCACTTCAAGTCACTAACTGATCACTTGATGCAGTGCAACATACAACTAGATGACTATGAAATCAAGTTATCGCGAGCAGAGGATAAAATCCGCGCGCTTGAAAAAAATGAATCGGAGGTCCTCAGGTTGAATTCTACTATTGAACAGCTTAACCAGGAAATTAATTTTCAAGCACAAATTCACCTAAAGAACGAAGTTGAAATCACTGGCCTAACAGAAACCACCAACGAAAATCCGGTGCACATTATTTTAACAACGGCCGCAAAAATTGGAATCAAACTCGACGCCAACGACTTAGACTACGTAACGCGAGTGGGTTCCCGTCAAAAAGTCAGAGATACAAACGATGGCAGTAAGTCACCGACGGACTGGCAACCTCATCCACTAGTTGCGAGATTTCTACGACGGAATAAGCGGGATGAGTTCCTACTCGCAGGAAAATCTAGACGCAACCTCAATAGTAAGGATATAGATTTACCTAGCAGTGCAAGAAACATTTACTTCAATGAGCGGCTGACTAAAGAAAATCGGCAGTTATTTCGCATTTCAAGACAGAGAGCTAAGGAATGTGGCTTCAAATTCTGCTGGATCAAAAATGGCGCTGTCAATATTCGTAAACAGGAGGGAAGCCCTCCAATTACGATCCGGAACTCCTCCGACTTATTACGTCACTGCACGCCTGTTGCACAACGCAAAGACGTTGTTTACTTTATTATTACTACACAGGCTTTTGCGCATATTTTATATTAAATTTAGTTTTATGTTACCAATTCATTCTTATATTTTACCAATTCTTGTCAATTGATTTACGCAAATTAGGTATAGGTAAATTTTATACACACACAAAATAAAACACACACAATTCACTACACTATACACAAGCAGTCGCAATGAAATACTCACCAACAAAGATTTAAAGTTATTTTCACGAATTAATAACAACATTCCCACTTTTGCAGCTGTAAGCAACTTCAGTAACAGAACAATATTATTTTTTGTCTTAATATTTATATTAATTAAACATTTGGCAATGTTATAGTCAAAATACTAACTTGTTTTACGAAAACCATGTTATCGATTCCGCTGTCGGTGTTCAGCAGGGTGACCCACTGGGTCCAGCACTTTTCAGTTTGGGAATTCAACCAATTATTTCAAATTTGAAATCCAAGCTGAATGTCTGGTACCTAGACGACGGTACACTGGGAGGTAGAGCAGATGACGTCCTCAGTAATCTTACTCATATTTTTCAAAATTTTAAAAATATTGGCCTTGAACCAAATAGCAATAAATGTGAAACATTTTTTTCCAATAATTTATCTACTTCTCATATAGACATTTTAATTCAAAATTTTAATCATATTTGTCCAGGAATAAAAACTGTCAGTACGGAATCACTATACCTGCTAGGTGCCCCGTTGTTTTTTGATAGTATTAAACCTGTTTTAAAAACAAAATTTGATCAGTTTTTAAACCACGTTGATAAATTGTATAAATTAAACCCCCACATAGCTCTTACTATTTTAAAATATTGTCTTCTTGTACCTAGATTTACATACTTACTCCGCTCGAGTCCAGTCTGAAAGTGTTCGGATATTTTACAAGATATTGATAATAATCTTAAAATAGCTATTGAAAAAATATAAATTTAACTTTAAATACTACAGCCTGGACTCAAGCTACTTTGCCTATAAAATTTGGTGGCATTGGTGTGAGAAATCTTTCTAGAATTGCATTGCCTGCTTTCCTTGCTTCCGTACATAGTGTCAGTGACTTATGTAATACAATTTTCAATAATAAAGCAGACCTATGCTTTGCTACGGAGGCAGGGCAGACATGGCAAACGCTCTGTCCTGGTGAAAATGTTCCACTGGAAGTTAACCAACAAAAACAGTGGGATATTCCATTGGTACAGGGCGTGCAGAAGGATTTGTTTCATAATCTCCAGAGTGACCTAGATAAGGCACGCCTTCTAGCTGTTTCGACTAAGGAATCTAGTCACTGGTTACACGCTTTACCATCAAGTAATCTCGGCACATTACTTGATGCGGAAAGCTTACGCATTGCCGTAGGAATCCGACTAGGAGCGGCGATTTGTCAACCCCATCAGTGTCCCTGTGGTAGCAGCGTCGACAAGTTTGGGCTTCACGGACTTTCATGTAAGAAAAGCGCTGGTAGATTTTCACGACACAGTTCTTTGAACGATGTCATCCGAAGGGCTCTTGTCTCTATAAATGTTCCCTCGGTATTAGAGCCTTGTAGAATATTTAGAGACGATGGCAGGAGACCCGACGGTATGACATTGGTCCCTTGGGAGAGAGGTAAAGCCCTAGTGTGGGATGCTACTTGCGTAGACACTCTGGCGGGCTCTCATCTCAGGGGTACCTCGTTTAGAGCCGGGGCGGCATCAGAGGCGGCTGAACTGAGTAAGTGGCGCAAATATGAGTCTCTGAGGGATGACTACATATTTGTGCCATTTGCTGTAGAGACTATCGATCCGTGGGGTCCACGTGCGGTGAAGTTCCTAAAGGAACTCCATCCGCGGCTGGTCGTTGCTGCTGGTGATAAGAGGGCTGGTTCTTTCCTTGCTCAAAGGCTAAGTATAGCCATTCAGCGGGGAAACGCAGCCAGCGTTCTTGGCACGATACCGCGGGGAGTAGGACTATATGATATTTAAGTTTCTAGTTTTAGTTTTTTTTTAAATTATTATTATAGTTTTTAGTATTGTATATTAAAATCTGTTTATAATATCAAAAAAAAAAAGAAAAAATTAAACATGGATTTACTTAGCATTGCTAATGATATAGATGAATCACTGGCCATAGACTGTCGTAGTATAGACTCTCTGGAAAAATGCAAGAGTGTTCTTACTAATGATGAGCATAGTTTAAAAGTTTTGACATTTCAATATACGAAGTTGTCAACGTAATTTTGACGATTTTAAAATAGCTCTCAAACGTTTGGACCTGGATTTTGATGTCATTGTATTGACGGAATGTTGGCTGTGTGATGGTATCATTTTTGAACCATTGGAGGGTTACAAAATCTATCACTCCTTATCACAAGTAAACAAATGCGGTGGAATCGTCGCTTACGTAAAAAACTCATGGAATAGTGAAATTGCACCTCAGGTACATAAATTGGATGACGCTGATAGTCTCCTCATAAATATAAATAACGACCTTACAGTCCTAGGAATTTACCGCTCTCCTTCCTTCTCAAATACCGATCGATTTATTTCCTCTTTAGACTCTGTACTCTCTGACATCCAACACAAACGAACCCTAGTAATTGCAGGTGACATTAATATTAATATAAATGATCCAATTAGTGCATAAGCAGCCAACTATTTATGCTTGATGGCATCTCATGGTCTATATCCAGCAATATCAAAGCCAACTATAGGAGCCTCATGCCTTGACCACATCTTCATAAAATCTGAGACAAAGTCCTCAGGCCTCGTCTGCAAATCATCTATTACGGATCATGATTTTGCTCTGGCTGAAATTCTTTTGCAAATCCACCGACATACAATTAAAGTACGCATGATACGAAAAACAGACTGGGAGTCGGTTGCCTCATATATCAACAGCTTGCACTGGAATGAAATAACAAGCGAAAATAATGTTAACACCGCCTCAAACAAATTTAATGATGCTATTACATTCGCAATCAATAAGTACACGCAGGAAGTTAAAGTAGGTCGCAGAAAGAGCAACTTAAAATGCTGGATCACCCCTGGATTAATAAGATGCATGAAACACCGTGACAAATTGCACCTTGAGTATAGAGCTGATCCGAATAACCAACGTAAATTATTGGTCTACACGCGGTATAGAAACTTTCTTCACACTCTACTACGGAATATTAAAGCTGAACATAACAGAAAGGAAATTACTGAAAACAAAGATAATGCACGTAGTCTTTGGAATAAAATTAAAAGCCTATGCTATAATTCTACGTCAAGTCCCACCCCATAAAACTTATCAAGGATCTGAACAACCCAACTTCATCTTTAGATCAATGTAATCACCATTTCGCAACAGTAGGGGAGGTCTACGCAGAAAAAATTTTAAGTAACTTAGGCACATCTCAAGACCAACTTATCAAGAATCACAGATGTTCAAAATGTAACCAAATTCTTTCTATCTGCATCCTACTGACGAACAAGAAGTGAGCCGAATCATTCACAACCTAAAAACCAACAGTTCCCCAGGATTAGACCATGTCACTGTTACGCTGCTTAAAAAGTCCTGCAGTAATATTATTATTCCTCTCGTTCACATATTTAATTTAAGCCTAGAAAAGGGAGTTTTTCCAGAATCCTGGAAAACTGCAGCAGTGTCACCTATTTTCAAAAATGGCACTCCAACCTTGCCGGAAAACTACAGACCAATCTCTTTACATAGCATCATATCGAAAATTCTAGAGAAGATAGTGAATAGGCAACTTGTCCGTTTTCTACATAAAAATCGGATTATCTCGGATAAGCAATATGGTTTTCGACAGGGAAAATCGACCGACGACGCTGTAGCAGCACTAGCTGACCAGATATCACAACACGTGGAAAGTGGGAAATGTTGCATAGGTGTTTTTCTCGACCTGTCGCGAGCATTTGACACTGTCTCTGTTGGCCGCCTCTTGAAAAAGCTAGAAGCCGCTGGAGTAAGAGGAAATACACTTCAATGGTTTGAAACTTACCTTAAAATGCGAAAACAGTGCGTAAAAGTAGGAAAACACACTAGTAGGCAACTGCATGTTAATTTTGGTGTTCCCCAGGGCAGTACCCTTGGACCTACTCTTTTCACTTTGTACTTGAACGATATCCTCGAACAAAAATTGCCTAATTCAAATGTAATCGCTTACGCAGATGATACAACCATATTGTTTCACGATACGACATGGAGTCGAGTATACAGTACCGCGGAACAAGGCCTATCTCGGATTGCCATGTCCTTAAATGTAAATCTACTTACACTGAATCAGAAAAAGACTACATACATATGCTTTTCTAAATCTAGACGAACGAGTCCTCCGATTGCTATTCCTTTAACAATTCATTACTGCAGAAATGATTATACCTATCTGCATGGCTGTAACTGTGAACCGATTGCGCGCTCTAAAATGACCAAATATCTTGGAGTTATCATAGATGAAAACCTAACGTTTGATGCCCATATTTCAAATCTGTCTTCCCGTGTGCGAAAGTTCATTTTCATTATGAAAAAACTGCGAGTTTGTACACCTGTGGATATAATACGTCAGGTGTACTTTGCACTATGCCAATCTATACTGCAGTATTGCATTTGTGTTTGGGGCCGCGCTGGGAGGACTGCATTTATGACATTGGAAAGGGCTCAACGTGCACTAATTAAAGTAATATTGAATAAACCATTCACATACCCTACCAACCTTCTGTATGAAGAATTTAAAGTACTACGGGTACGACAGCTGTTTATTTACAATGCCACACTCAAAGTGCACAAAAGTGTAAGATCTCGCCCGGATTACAATGATATAAGAAGCAAACGAACCTTTAGAATCCCTGTTCCAATCGTAAAGTCAGATCTAGCTAAACGCTGTCCCACTTTCACTCATCCCTTCATTTACAATAGAATATTAAAAATAATTGACCTTAGAGACCGCTCCCTTTCCTCATGTAAAACCTTACTAAAGAACATGCTCTATACTCTAACATATAATGACACTGAAGAGCTAATTAAATAGCACATATGACACACGCACACACACACACACACACACACACACACACACAGGCATGAACGCGCATGCGCACACACACACATACACACACACACACACACACACACACACACACACACACACACACACACTCACTCACTCACAAACTGGGCTCGATCGTACTCATTCTAATTTCAACTATTACAGAGTCATCTACAAGCGCTATAATTATATTTTTATTTTAATTGAGTAGTGAAATAATACCACCATATTATTTGTATTAAAAACATTACTTTTAACCACCGATATCAATCATGTTATGTTAAAACTACCGTATAGTATATGTTTAAGTAAATGTTGTCCAGTGACAAACCATTTTGTAATATCGCATGCCAGGGTCCTGAGATCGAGGATCGACCGGAGGACACGGTGGAGCACACCGTGGAGGTGTGCCCTGCTTGGGTGGAGCACCGCCGTGTCCTCGTAGCGGCGATAGGCGGCGGCCTCTCGCGTCCGGCCCTGGTCGAAGCCATGGTCCGGAGCGAGACGGAATGGGATGCCGTCACCACCTTCTGCGAAGCAGTGATGCTAGCGAAGGAGGTGGCGGAGCGGGAGAAGGAAAGAGCAGCAGCTTTCCTTCCCGGCCGCCGCGGGAGACGCCCCGGGCGTCGGGGGCTACGTCGTGGCCCCCGGCCACCGTAGGCGCGGGCCTGTGGACGGCGAGCAATGGGTAGCTCGCCGTCCGTCCGTCTAACGACGACAGGCCGTGTCGACGGCGCGTTTTGTTCCACGCGCGCCTCAAAGAGCTGTCAGCAGCGTGAAGAGGCCCGCAAGGGCCGACGCCTGCCGGGGCTGCGGGCTGTTCGAAAGAGATACCGCGGCTCCGGAACGTAAGGGCACTGAAGGAACACGGATGGTTTTTAGTCAGTAAAAGTCTGACACTCCCTTCCGCTCCACCCACAGCGAAAGGCGTCATTAGATGATTTTCCATCCGCAAAAAAAAAAAAAGGGTCCTGAGATACAAGCTGCGCTTAGTTTAGGACCCGCAGTTACCTGTGTTTTTATACTTATGTTTTTAAATAAATAAATAAATAAAATAAATAAATCATCATAACATACGTTCAAATGTTCAATACAGAACATAGGAATCCCCCATATATTGGCTTGTAGGGCAGGGGGGTTAACAACCGCGGTTTTTTTTATTATTTTGAGGTTTATTTTATATAGAATATTGATGACAAGCGAGCACATAATACACTTAATTGTAAGCGGGTGCTGTGTCCCATAGACATCTACATCTATCCTTCATTAAGAATCCAAGTGCAGATGCGATGCCACCCCTAAGAACTAAAATGGAATGCTTTCTATCACCGCTCCGTCCTCCTTCTCTCTAAAATTATCATACGGATCACAGTAGCATTGAGCTGCTACTTTATTCTGGTTTAGCTATGAGAGCGCGATCATATCCCGGTCGAACCAACCCATTAGTGCTACAACCATAATATAGCAGCAGCATTCTTATCAGGAAGATGTTGATCCCCATCTCCTGTTTCATTCATAACTTCGATACTACACAGTGTTGCGGCTGGTTTCAGTAAGCATTTATGCCAGTAGACGATCTTATATCATTCGATTAAGCTTCAACTTGTAACTCAAGATAACAATACGAAAATCCGAATGGAATTATGTAATTTATTAATTTTTGCAGGTAGTTGTACAAATTGAACCGAAATTTCACACTCCAATACCTATTAATTAGTAGTATTGTTCGCAATTCGACGAGCAATGCTTTCAAACGTTAGTTTAGTATGCAGGGATCGAATGAAAGAGAATATTTGGAAATTGCAGAAACTCCAACTTCAAGCGCTCCGTCAAGCAAATGTTTAATGAGAGAGAATTTAACACTAGGAAGTTCGTTATACATTTAGTAAAATATCCTATAATTGCTCGTGCATTTTTGAGCAAGGTACTGGCAAAATAACAGTGATGCGGCAATTTTGTAATAATAATGTCCGCTATACCGAATTTCGAAAAAGGATCTCCGGTTCTCTACGCTAACCATGTGAAAAACAACAGCAGTAACCTGCTTTTTATTCTGGTATTCAGTGTGAAACAGAAACAGAAACTTCTTTATTCAATAAAGAATATCAATAATACTTATTGAACGTCACTCTTTTGTTTAGTTACCACTGGTTCGAAAGAAAAAAGGTCTGTTTTTTTATAGGAGAGTGGGCCGAACGAGCATACGGCTCATCTGATGGTAAGTGATTACCGCTGTCCATGAACAACTGCAACACAAGGGGAATTTCATATGCGTTGCCGGCCTTTTAAAAGGGTATACGCTCTTTTCTTGAAGGTCCCTTAGTTGTATCGGGCCGGAAAAATGTCTGGTGAATTTGTGCGGCTGGAATTAGTCCGAACAATTCCTCAGAGCACTCCCCGTGATAAATGCGATAAAATACGCAAAGAGATGCAACATTTCTTCGCAATGCCAGTGAGTCAAGCCGATCGGAAAGAGTTCGGTTGCTGACAATTCGAATAGCTTTGCGCTGGATGCGATCAAATGGAAGGAGCTGGCACTGAGCTCCAGCCCATAGATGGGAACAGTATTCCATGTGCGGCCGAACCTGCACCTTGTGAAGTTGCAGGCAGTGAGCCGGCATGGAATACTGTCCCGCTCTGCTGAACACGCCAAGCTTTTTAGAGACCAATTTGGCCTTCTCTTCTTCTTCCTATAAAAAAGTGACCACGAAACTGCACTTCACTCGATATGTTGACACCGAGGATTACGATATTGGCTGAGGCAACAAGGGGAGTACCTTGAAACTGAAAAAATACGACGAAGGGGTACTTTTAAGTGGTAAACGTGCACACTTAAGTCTTCTGGGGATTAAACTGGACTACATTTAGTCGCCCCCAGTCCAAGACTTTGTTTAAAAAAGTCTCGACTTCAGACACAAGTTTGTCTTGGTACTCGGCGACGTTTTCCCGAGAAATATTGGCACGGCCGACGTTTTAAGCATCACCAGTGCTATCATCCGCAAAGCAATGAATATTACCGATTTGCAAGCATGCACCGTCTACTACGACCTTGATGCTCCAATCTGCAAGAAAACTGGTTATCCAATTGCACAATATCTCGGGAAGCCCATAGGAAGGAAGTTCCGTAGGGAGCATTTTGTGCCAAACCTGATTGAACGCCTTCGCTTGTCCAAACTAACGGTCAACGCCTGCCCCCTAGACTCTACTGCCTCCGCTCATTTATGAGTTAGTTAACCAACAAAATCACCAGCCGAGCGACCGCGACGGAAACCGTACTGAGGGTCACTAATCAGCTGGTGATCCTCAAGGTACCGCATAAGCTGGCTGTTAATAATGGACTTTATTATTTTAGAGAACAAGCAGGTGATAGCGATAGGCCTATAGTTTGACGGATCAGAGCGGTTACCATTTTTAGGGATCGGGTGCACGAAAGCTGTCTTCCATTATTTCGGGACTACGCCTAGAGTGTAGGGGTACCGGAAAAGACACGTTAATACCTCTGTTAATACCTCTGTCTTGGGAAAAACCAGCAAGAAACCCTGGGGGACTTTTTTTAAATAATAGTTTACAATCATGTATGTTACACACTTAACAACACAACAAATTAAAAATAGCCTGGTAGCGATCACCCCATTCCCAGAAGTTATTATCATCCATATATTCCTTAATATTATATAATAACCTTTTTTATGCAATCTTAGTTTAATAAAGTTTTTGAACTTTGAGGAGGTCGAATTTTGTATATTTTCTGGAATTTTGTTTTAAATGCGTTTACATCGCCCCAAGTATGAATTACTGACTCGGTGGAGTCGAGTTACTGGTACTACAGTAGTATTTACAGAATGAATATCATTTATTTTTATGTACGTACATTACATTTTCATAAATATATTAAGAGGCCAAAGCTAATATAAAACTAAATCCAATTGTGCATGCCCTAAGCATCATCATTACAGCCCTTCACAAGTCCACTGCTGAACATAGGCCTCCCCCAAAGAATGCCACAAAGCACGGTCCTGAGCCACCTGCATCCATCGATTTCCTGCATATCTTACCAGGTCGTCACTCCATCTAGTGGGGAGACGCCCTACACTTCGCCTGCCGGTACGAGGCTGCCACTCGAGAACCTTTCTTCCCCATCGGTAATGTCGGTTCTTCGAGCTATATGGCTGGCCCATTGCCACTTCAGCTTACTAATCCGTTGGGCTATGTCGGTCACTCTGGTTCTACTGCGGATATCCTCCTTTCTGAGTTTATCACGCAGAGAAACTCCGAGCATAGCCCTCTCCATAGCTCGCTGAGCGACCTTGAGCTTCCTCATCCGGCCAGTAGTGAAGGACCACGTCTCAGTTCCGTATGTCATCACTGGCAACACGCACTGGGTGTACAGTCTCGTTTTCAAGTTTTGAGGTATACCTGACGAGAAGATGTGCCGTAATTTCCCGAACGCTGCTCAACCGAGTTGAATCCGTCGATTGACCTCTCGGTCGAAATTGGACTTACCTAGTCGGACTATTTGTCCCAGGTAAACATACTCGTCAACAACTTCGAGCTTAGTGCTCCCAACAACTACCGGCATATGTGTGACATGGACATTAAACATGATCTTTGTTTTGTCCATGTTCATCTTAAGACCTATCCGTTGGGAAACACTATTAAAGTCATTGAGCATAGTGCTTAGGTCCTCCAGCGATTCTGCTATAAGAACTATATCGTCGGCAAATCAAAGATGAGTGATGTACTCGCCATTGATGTTGATACCGTATCCTTTCCAGTCCAGAAGCTTGAAAACGTCTTCCAATGCAGCGGTGAAGAGTTTCGGGAATATGACGTCACCCTGTCTTACACCTCTCTGCAGTTGGATAGGTTTCGTACTCTGGTTCTGTACTCGGATAGCCATAGTAGCTCTACTGTACAAACACTTCAGCATTTCGATATACCGACAGTCAACTTGGCACCGCTGAAGGGATTGCAGCACCGCCCCAATTTCGACGGAATCAAAGGCTTTCTCATAGTCCACATACGCCAGACATAGTGGCAAATTGTACTCCTCGGACTTCTGTACAATTTGCCGAAGGGTATGTATGTGATCTATGGTGCTAAAGCCCTTTCGGAAATACCAGCTTGTTCGGGAGGCTGGATGTCGTCAAGTCTGCGCGCGAGACGATTCGTAATGACTCTCGAAAACAGCACGTAGACGCGGCTCAGAAGGGAAATCGGTCTGTAGTTCTTCAAGAGAGCGTTGTTACCTTTCTTGAAGAACAAGACCACCGTACTTCTGCTCCACGCCTCCGGTGTAATGCCACCATGGAGGACGGAATTAAAGAGCTTCTGAAGGACTTCAAGTACCGGTCTTCCTTTCGCTTTCAGAAGCTCCGCTGTAATTCCATCCTCGCCTGGGGCCTTATCGTTTTTAAGGTGCTGGAGAGCCATTCTAATCTCGCTCAGACTGACGTCCGGGATATCTTCGGAATAGTGTTGCTCTAAGCGTATTAAAAAAAATACGTATAACATGATTATAGTGATTTTTAAAGTAGTTTAAATACACACAAGTTTTCACTAATAACCTTCTTATTATACTTCCAAATTTTCCAATAATTTTATGTCAAACTTTAATTTTAAAAAAAGTTTGGAAAATCCTAAAATGCACAACTCATAATGTTCATATGATCATCATATCATCTTTCAGGTAACTCCATAAAGTCCAAGACGTATTTAATGTAAATATACTTAAATATATACATCCTACTTACTTTTAGTACGTACTACTATTATTTATTCTGTACTTTTAAAATATTTTAATAAAAATCTCTGATTATTATAATAATCAAGTATGTATGTAATTTGGTTTTTGGAATATTTTGTATTTGTACAGCGAACTTTTTGAGCCGCTGCAAACAACCAATACAGTATCCACTCACGACGGCAGTTGACGTCGAACTGAATGAGGCAGTCAGACTGCCGCAGTCTATTTACAAAAAAATAAATTAATACAAGGCCGCTAAAACACTGAAAATTTTGACATTTCATAGCTGAAGTAAATCATTTTAACTAAGCAAAACAAAAATAAACTGCCATTTACATTCCATGGCTTGGCATTGACTTACATTTATGGCATAATAGACGATGAGAATAAAAAAAAGATTGAGTTAAACAATAAAAAAATAAAAATAAATATTTTCAAAAGTTATCGTGTTTACCACGGACTTGATAAATCTACACCATAAGCCACTAAAACCACTTTCTTATGTAAAAATTGCAATTATTTGATTTAAAAAACATACTAATAAGTTCAACAATCATTTATCTTTTTGGCAATGTGCTTTTTATATAATTTATATATTCAATATGATTGTTAGATACGATTTTATGCGACAAAACGTTGGAGTCTTAATTTTTAGGCGCTAGTAGAACATACCTACGCCCTTTGCGCTAGGGCATGCAATGATTTCCTTAAATTTTTGTCGCAGCGACTCTTTAGGATTTATATCAGAAATTGCTCTTACGGCCCTCCTTAGTAAAACAAATATAATTTCAGTGTAAGCCACGTGTCTCTATAGAAAAATACCATACGACATTGTGCTATGGAAATATCTAAAGTAAACTAGTCTAGCGGTTAAAACACTGGTAAGATTTCTAATCTTTTTTTACAGCATATGCAACAGACTTAAGTCTACTTGCTAGTTATGATATATGGGGGCTCCATTGAAGCTTCGCGTCTAGTGTGATTCCAAGAAAAATGACAGTATCGACAAGACTCACTTCCCCTCCCATTTAAAATTACATTAGTATTAAATTGTTTGACATTTGGAGTCATGAATATCATACGTTACGTTTTAGTGCCATTTAAATGCAAATTATAATCATTGAACCAATTTACTAACTTAGTTATAGCATTATTTACTTCGTCATATTTTATTAATTTTGACATTCCTTACGGGATGCCTTTGTGTAGCTGTGGACTTAGGAAGGGTTGTAATGACGATGATGAAGATGGTGAATAGCAGGTCTAATTACAGCCTACTTTAGTGCTGATAAATTATGACTGCGATTTAGTGATAACATTAGTTTAATATGTTAAATGACATACATAATATAACGATTAGAACAGGCTTGTCTTTTGCAGTTTCGAGGAGGTTTTTTCTTTATTCTTTATCATACACTAATATCCCCAGGTAGACAAGAACCGCCACCTATATTGGAAGAATTTGCTGTAATCGCCAAGTTTAACAGATAAATGGCAGACAGGACGTGGATTGGATGAAGCGTTCCTACGAAGGTGAATTGGCAGTCACTTGAGACGTTGATGAAATTCTTTTAGAATAGAATAGAATAGAATAATTTTTTATTCAATATAGATCACATGTGCAATTCTTATTGAAAGTTTTTTTTTACCTTACCACTGGTTCGAAAAAAAACCTCTGTCCTGGGAAGAACCAGCAAGAAACCCAGCGGCACTTTTTTTTAAAAGCATATTTTACATTAATGGTTGGTACAAAATTTATTTTAGAAACAGTTTGGAAGCGACCAACTTATCAACCATATATTCATTTATACTATAATAACCCTTTCTATACAGTTTCAACTTAACAAAATATTTTAAACTTGGTAATAGAGAGAGTCTGTACACTTTCCGGGACCTTGTTTTAATAGCGTATACATTGCCCCAAGAACGGATTACTGACTCTGTGGAGTCTAGAAACTGGTATAACTAGCTTGTGTTTGTTCCTAGTGATTACAGAATGTATATCGCTTTTTTTACTAAAACTACCTTTGTTTTTGTGAACATACATTAAATTTTCGTAAATATACTGAGAGGCTAAAGTTAATATTTATTTCTTTAAATTTATCTCTAAGAGACTCTCTCGGTTTTAGGTTTTAAATAGCTCTAATGGCCCTCTTCTGTAAAATAAAAATAGTTTCTGAATCAGCCGCATTTCCCCATAGCAAAATCCAATAAAACATTATGCTATGGAAATAACTGAAATAAACTAATCTAGCTGTCTCGACACTGGTGAGACCTCTAATCTTTTTTACAGCATAGGCTACAGAACTTAGTCTGCTTGCTAGTTTGGACATATGGGGGCTCCACTGAAGCTTTGCGTCGAGAGTGATGCCAAGAAAAACAGTGGATTCAACAGGGCTCAGATCTTTCCCATTTAAAAACACATTGGTACTCAGATTTCTAACATTCGTTGTTGTAAATTTAATACATTTAGTTTTATTTCCGTTAAATGTAGATTATTAACGTTAAACAAATGCACTAATTTTGATATAGTATTTATTTATATATTTGAATTCTCCTATGCAGAAGAAATATGTTCAATAATAAGCTCAACTCCAGCGTCAGTTGTTGAGCGACCCCTTGTAAAACTGAATTGATTTTTATGGTGCAATTTATTAATATTAAAGAAACTTAACATCTGATCTAAAATTATTTTTTCAAAATTTTATAAATGTTGATAGTACAGAAATTGGTCTAAAATTGGCGGGGTCTAATGTACTACCAGATTTAAATAAAGGTATGACTTTACTATGTTTCATTAAATCAGGAAACACACCAGATTCGACGATTGTATTAAAAATTGTGGCTAGATAAAGTGCTACAGTATCTATTATAGATGCAATAACTTTAACGGAAATCCCCATAAGTCTGCCATTTTCTAAATATCAATAGTTTTAAAATATTTAACGATATCTTTTGGCAGTACTCTATGGAATTTAAAAGTATTTGAACAAACCTTTACATTTTGTTTATGCAATGATTTATGTTATGATTTAAACAATGATGATTCTGATCATGTTTCATCATGCTTATGTTTATAAAGAGAAAGCATCAATTTATAATTCACTTATGTTTATATAACTGCGTTTCGGTAACGTCCAGATAACTAATATCAGCATAGTCAAGAATAGGCAGAAGTTAGGGTTGAGCAAGCGCAACTTTAGTGGCAGTAGGAAGGGAAGTTTCTAAGTCTCCGCAGATAGCTTAGCGCTACAAACATTTTATTACTTACTTTATTAACCTATTGACTATGTTAGACAGGAGTCGATATATATTCTGAAATTTTTAACTTTATTTTTTGGAATATTAATTAAGCTATAAACTTTTTCTTTGTGTGAACATGTGAAATGCTGTAATGACGATGATGGATGATAAATTATACCTTATTAATTTTTAGCTCATTGGCTAAGCGCTCGCTATAAATTTCACATTAAAGTCGTATCCCGAGTGCAATTCCCGCCGGCATCAATGAAGGTGTTAAATGCAATTTTAACCAGCTATCAGTTTCAGTTTAAATCAAGATAGAAAATAAAAGGGGAAAAGTGATAGGAAAAGTTGTGAAAGTTTTCAATGTTGCACTCTTAACTGGAAATTACTAAGATAACTTGATGTTTTATATAAGAAAACGAAGCAGAGTGGAACCTAATATCCCAATTACAGTCCACTTCCGATGGAAGACAAGACCGGTACCATTCTATAGAGACCCGTAATCTTAGTCGTCTAACCTTTCTTTTGAGAAAGTGCACACGAGCTTTGAGTGGCACACCTTCTCAAGGGTCAGCCCACCTCGTTGTTCCCGAACCCAACGCGGTGTGGTATTAGTTTCTGTGGATAGAAAGTCACTAATTGGTTGATCCCTGCTGCAGGTTGGGTCATAGGAGTCGCTGCACCCTTTTTAATTGGTATGCTTGTACAGAAACCTAATATATCACCAGCATAATACAACAACATATTACTGCTGCGTTTCTTAAAGTAAGTGATAAAAAAAAATTCTGGACCAAATTTCGGTCACCGTTGCCACTCTCAACAGAGACTACATCTGACATCTACATCTTCATCGGACACACAGTACAGGAATATAATCCAGGAAAGTGCGTACAAACACATATGCACTCTCTATTCCCTCACTTTCATAGTCCGATAGGACTGCATTCAGAAAGGACCGGAGAGAGATCATATGCAAGACCATCAGTTAGTCAGTCCATCATTCATCAGTCTTTACGTGTTTTGCGTGGAATGGAGTTGAAATACCGCAAATGTCAAGACTCTAGGCTGCTGCCAAGAACACTTTGCTAAAAATCTAATAATTGTTTTTGACTCGAATTGGGATTTGAACGAGGGATCATAAAATATTCTGAAGTCACGCTTCATTTGTCATTCATTCTTAATAGCCTAGCAAATTTCATGGTTGAATATAAGCTTTCATATGCATTGCTTCAAAAGCCGAATATTTGCCATCATAGTTGCTATATTTGGCAGCCTGGTTGGCACCCACAATCTTTTATTTTTAGTTGTAACTAGGAAGACGCTGCTGCCCATCCCCTGGTTTGTTTCCCTCTATAAGCCTCTTACACTGGCACAACACGGTCAAGCTTACGTTTGCGATCAAAAACTAAAAAGACTGCCGTAAAGTAAGACGAGAATCGGGTACATTTTTTTAGTTATGTGACATTCCATCTTATCCCTCAGGGGTGATATTGCTCGCACTGATATCTTAAAAGAAGATAAATATAGTTATGTATAGGACATTACATTTATTTACCATCAAATGCACTTTGGGCCCCCTTTATAAAAAAGAAATAATAAAATGTTAAAATTTAGTTAACTAAATTTTTTTATAGAATAGGATGACAAACGAGCACACAGTCAACCTGATAGTATGTGGTTGCTGTGGCCCATAAACATCTACATTTATCACTAAGATAGAATGCCTCTTTTCCAGTAAAAAGGGTCTTCGGTTTTCTACACTCACCATACGAAAACCAGCAGCATGAAGCTGCTATTTGACGCTGGTATTCTGTGAGAGCGTGGTCCTTCCCGGGTCGATCCGTCCCATTCGTGCTACAACTATACTACTAATATACCTGCAGCATGGCTCTACCACGTAAAAATCCGCATAATAAAATAAAATAACGTGTCTTACCTAGTTCGAAGCGCAGCTCACGCCTTCCCTCAATTGCATACACTAACCTCGTCACCACTAATTCTAGTACCACTACTCCCAACACAACTACACTGGGAACGACACACCATCGTCGATAAACGAAACATGTTTCTAATTTGTCTAATCGATGCATCCTCAAATGAAATAGACTCTGCGAATGCTGACCGCTAAGTCAAAGAGTCTTTTTCAGTTGTGGGACGGAGGAAAGTGTTCATTAAACTAGGTAAGACTCATGATTTTATTTTAATATTTATATTAATTAATTTTTTATATCCTTAATATATTGGATTTCCGGAAAGTAACGGCTTATTTTATTAATTATTTTAAAAATATAAAAGAGCTTAAAAATTTGTTTTTTTTCTAAATCGTATGAGCTTTTGGCGTAAATAGTAAGCTGTTATTTAGGAAAAAGGCTTAAAAGGGTTTTTCAACTCTGTTTTAATTATGTCGAAACGTCAATTATCCAAAGGCAGATTAGCAAAGGTAACTTCAATGCCCTTTGATCGTTAACCACTCTTTTAATTTTCATACAATTTTTACAATCTGTAATTACTAACCGTAATATTTTGAATTTCAGAAAACACTTTACTTAAAAAGCAGAATGATGCTGGTGTGGTGACAAAAATGATTTACTTGCATTGTAAAATAAATGTAGAAATAATGAATCACCTAGAAGGACAATTATTGATATTTTATAATGAAATTGAAATAACTAACAAGCTTAACCACTATCCCATATTGTCCCGTGGATATAGTAAAAGCCGACAGAGGGAAATAACCAGAATGAGAAAGAAGCAGCTGCATCTTCCTATTAACAACTAGAAAACTCCAACCCATCTGCATTTTAATTCTCAATCTGTTTGTCATCCTTTTTCATTAGGCACTTGCCTATCATGAACATAGTCCTCCACCAAAGATTGTTTCAAAGCATTTTTGCGATGGTATCATGCTTGACAGGTTGTTATTTATCTTCTTAACTATTTCAGTTGGTTATGTCTTACCACACCAATAGGATGATTTGTAGTACTTAGTGGTTTGGCATAATGCCGGCACTACGCAGTATTTTGTCATTCTATCGTTCTTTTTTTTTTCTTTAAGTATTAAGCAAACGTAATACATTGCTTTAAATCGTAGAATGTAAGTGCACGAAAACCTTAAAGTAAAAACCTTTAAATTTAAATTTCTCAAACTTCCATTATAGTGAAAATTTAACTAGTATTCGGTAGTTTTCACTAGCTTTAAAATGTTGGCTATGCTGTAAATGTTACTTTAAGAAAAGAGGTTGGAGGTTAATGGAAGTAATAACATTTTACCAAGATACTAAAACTTTTGAAGACAATTTATAACAATGTCAGGATTTTATTATATACTATTCGTTCGTTTGGAATAAGTACCTTTGTTATGATAAGTAATGAAGATTAATTTGTTTTAATAACTGTTGCGAAGACAATCAGATAACCTAACGAACGAAGAAATAGATGAGACCATAAAAGCCCACAAACAAACTAAGAAGCGAATTGGCAAACTATACGCTTGTGTTTCATATTGTAAATAAACAACCAAATAACCGCAAGAGCCGAATCCACAATTTGCTCCCGGATTGATCTATACAACTATTAGTTTCCATACAACCGATAAGAGATTGCCCTAAATAAGCAATTTCATTATCAATTATTGGTGCTAAGTTATGCGGTACCCAATTGCCATTAGTAATAAAAACTGACCAAGTGAATTTCGAGCCACGCATAATGTAGGGTTCCGTAGTTGCCCTTCACAATACGTTAACTAAGAAGAAGCCTTCTTGTTATTATAAGCATTTTGCTAACGTTATTTTGGAAATTGAAAACTTTCCATAAAGAATGTGGAATTCGGCTTAAATTCGTAACCAATGCCCAATTTCTGTATCAAGTATACCTACAGACTTTGTTACTCTATACCCATAGAGTAACACTCACCGTTAGTAATTTAACTGCTCTAAGCAAAATTAATGTGAATTTCGCTTAGAGCGATAAAAATTTCAACAAAAACAATTAGAATGAACCTTGTTTAATCAACATCAAGTGAGTTGGAGGAAATTTACAAAGTTGAAAACAACATTTCAAAGTATGCAGATAAAATTTGCCTTAGCAGCATTGGTGTAATTTATTTTACTTACTATTTAGAAATAGAGATTTGATAGTCCAAATTTCAACACGTTTCCAAGTTTTAGGTAACAAGAATTCTATTCTGCTAATTTAAAAGGATATTTCTTTGCTAGTTTGTGTGTAAGTTATTGAAGTATATAGGATTCACAGTTTTTGTCATGCATATCTCGTGAAGAAATTATGACATCGTCTCTCTTTACACTTAATTGCATAAAGATACTTGTTTAAGTTTTCATTAAAA
Organism: Parnassius glacialis; assembly: GCA_033319125.1. Lineage (NCBI taxonomy): Eukaryota > Metazoa > Arthropoda > Insecta > Lepidoptera > Papilionidae > Parnassius > Parnassius glacialis. The sequence goes on from JAVANC010000005.1 coordinate 52,049,147, forward strand.
TCAATTCTGTTTTGAGTATATTCTAAATTGAACACCGAAAGATGTTCTTAGTGAAGGCCGACTGAATCTAATCCTTTTGTACTAGTTACCATGGTAAAATTTCATAAAGTATGCAACACCAACCCGCCACTGCATGTTTGTGTGTCTATCTTTATCTAATCTTAGGGACGATATTGTATTCCGCCACTTGTGTAAGTGAGACAGATATATGTTTACTTTAAAATTTTAATGATTTCAAAGCTAGGTCGTCGTGTTTGGAAAGTGGTCACACTTTTTTCGACGCGCGGCAATATGGTTTGTTCCTCTAGTTTTGTATAACTCAACGTCTTAATTGAACACCGAAAGATGTTCTTAGTGAAAGCCGACTAAATCTAATCCTTTTTGTACTAGTTACCATGATCAAAGTAAGAATTCTTGGAGTTTACAAAACACTATCATTATCATGACCATTATAGCCCTTCACAAGTCCACTATTGAACATAAGCCTCCCCCAAAGAATGCCACAAAGCACAGTCCTGAGTTACCTGCATCCAACGACTACCAACTACTGCATCCATTCATCTTGCATGTCTTACCAGGTCGTCACTCCATTTAGCGGGGAGCCAGTCTATACTTCGCTTACCGGTACGGGGCTGCCACTCGAGAATTTTGCTTAACCATCAGTTGACAATTATTTGAGCTATATAGCCGGCTCATTGCCACTTCAGCTTACTAATTCGTTTGGATATGTCGAGATAGATATTATATACAAAACACTTGTTAAATTCTAACTCTGATTGTATTATGATTTTATCCCTATTTATGCCATATGTGTATTATCTTATGTGGCTATGTCCCTGATTCAGGACAATAATGATATAATTCTTTGGTTATTTTTCTTAGTTCTCTAACATTGAATCCATGTTTGAATTAAAAGGCCCATAAAGTCTCTCGCAGTCTGATGTGAAAATTATTATTATCTTAAAATTTTTATTTACATAAAACTTATTTTTATCTACAATATTAAAAACTATAATAATAATAATAACAACAAAAACATCAGTTTGTCCCAGCCGGATATAACGCAGAAACTGACGGAGCGCAAAGACGACCTGAAGCAGAGAATCGCTGCTTGGGGGAAGCGGATTCGGCGATATACCGAGAGGTAGACACGGTTCAACCAGAATCGTCTCTTCCAGAGTGATCAGAAGAGGCTCTATGAATCATTGAAGCGACCAATGCTACGTGGAACGGGCCCAGCACCGAATCAGGCCGACAGTATCGAATTCTGGCGCGGCCTGTGGTCAGAGCCCGTAAAACACAACGAGGGCCCTTGGATGGAAGTTATGGCGAGTCAGTGTGCGAATGTTACGCCCATGGACCCCGTCATCATAACGCCGGATGACGTAGCTGAGGCGGTCCGTAGGGCCCCGAACTGGAAAAGTCTGGGGCTAGACGGGGTGCATCACTACTGGCTGAAGGGGTTCGTGGTGTGTCACGCTGTGCTCGCCCGACAGTTTCAAGAGGCTCTCGACCAAAAGTCGCTCCCGAGCCTCTTCACTATCACTCATTTGGTTCCTAAAGACCGGGATACCACAGACCCGAGCAAATACCGCCCCATAACGTGTCTATCTACCATATACAAGACATTAACATCCATTTTGAACGCGAGAATCACTCGTCACCTGAACTCAAATCAGGTGATGTCGCGCGCTCAAAATGGATGTCGGGGCGGTGGTCGTGGTACCAAGGAACCACTCCTCATTGACGCGGTCATTGGCAAGGTGGTTAAACGCAACCGTCTGAACCTCTCCGCCGCCTGGATAGACTATAAAAAGGCATTCGACTCGGTGCCTCATACATGGCTTAAGAGGGTCCTCGAGCTGTATAAGGTCAATTGTACAGTTCGAGACTTCCTCGGGCAGTGTATGGGGCAATGGAGTACGATCCTTTGTCATCTAGGCGAGCGGATGACGGCTGCGGAGAACCACATAAGGATAAGAAGGGGTATCTTCCAGGGCGATTGTTTGAGTCCAATTTGGTTCTGCCTCTCTCTGAACCCTCTCAGTACCTTACTGGAGGGTTCCGGGAGGGGATTTCAGCTTCGGAAAGGAGGTACAAAAGTGACCCACCTTTTCTATGTGGATGATCTCAAATTATTCGCCTCCAGTCGCTCTCATCTTGTGGAATTGCTAAACATCACTTGTGATTTTAGCAATTCTATTAGAATGGAGTTGGGGACGGATAAGTGTGCGGTACTCCATGTCGAAAGGGGTAGGGTTGCTAACTCTGAGGGCATAGACTTATCTATGCCCATCAACATAAGGACCCTTTCCGAGGCTGAAACATACCGATACCTGGGTATGTCACAGAACATCGGTGTAGATGAGGCGGGTATGAAACAGTCAGTTTGCGATGTGTTTTATGCACGCTTGACCAAAGTGCTTAACAGCCTTTTGTCCGGTGTGAATAAGACGCACGCATATAACGGTTCTCATGTATACCTTTGGCATGCTCAGGTGGACTCAGACCGAACTGAACGCTCTGGACAGAAAAGTCCGCACTATAATGACGTCCCACAGGATGCATCATCCGAGATCGTCAGTAATGAGGCTGTACTTGCCGCGGAAGCATGGTGGGCGCGGCTTTTTAAGCGCGCTTACCATGCATAATCACGAAGTGTGCAGCCTCCGTAATTACTTTCTGACGAGAGCGGATGATCCATACTATAGGGACGTTATTTCTTGTGATAAAGGACTTACCCCTCTATCCTTAGCCAACGAGCAATGGCAAGACCCGGCAGTACAGAGCATTTCCGACCGGGAGACCGTATGGAATGAGAAGGAGCTCCACGGGAGGTTCTACAAGGCTCTACATGAGCTTTTTGTGGACACAGTCGCCTTCCTCCACTGGCTACGTTTCGGTGACCTCTTTGGGGAAACCGAGGGTTTTGTCTGTGCGATACAAGATCAGGTTATTAAGACCAACAATTATCGGAGATACATCCTAAAGGATGGCACGGTTGACGTCTGTCGAGCTTGTCGCCATCCCGGTGAATCACTTAGGCATGTCATCTCCGGTTGTTCGGCGCTTTCTAACTCTGAGTATTTGCACAGGCACAACTTAGTAGCCAGGATTCTACACCAGGAGCTCGCTCTGAAATACGGTCACGTGGATCGGAAACTGCCGTATTATAAGTACTTGCCGGAAGCCGTGCTCGAAACTGACCGCGCCAGGCTCTACTGGGACCGGGCCATCATCACAGACAGGACTATTCTTGCGAATAAGCCTGATATTGTGCTGATGGACCGGGCACAGTCAAGGATATTTTTGGTCGACATTACCATTCCTTATGACGAGAACCTCGTGAAAGCCGAAACAGATAAGCTTGCTAAATATCTGGACCTGGCTCACGAGGTGACCGACATGTGGGGTGGATTGCCGGCCGAAATTATACCTGTAGTCGTCTCTGCAAATGGGTTTATTCCAGTCAGCCTCTCGGGTCATCTGAGGCGACTGGGACTCCGTGACGGACCGCTCCAAGCTCAAATGCAGAAGGCGGTGCTCCTCGATACCGCCCGCATCGTCCGCCGGTTTCTTTCCCTTTCCCCCTAACCTTCGGCCGTCTGGTCTCCTCTGCCGAGGGCTTCCATCTGGTTGGGTTTTTATATATTTATGTATTTTTATGTATTTATTTTATTTTATTGATATTTATATACGTTTACTATGTTTATTTACAATTATATATTTATATTGCCCAACCAGATGAGAAAACTTTATAGATACCCCATAATAATATAAAAAAAACTAAAACTAGAAACTTAAATATCATACAGTCCTACTCCCCGCGGTATCGTGCCAAGAACGCTGGCTGCATTTCCCCGCTGAATGGCTATACTTAGCCTTTGAGCGAGGAAAGAACCAGCCCTCTTATCACCAGCAGTAACGACCAGCCGCGGATGAAGTTCTTTTAGGAACTTCACCGCACGTGGACCCCACGGACCGATAGTCTCTACAGCAAATGGCACAAATATGTAGTCATCTCTCAGAGACTCATATTTGCGCCACTTACTCAGTTCAGCTGCCTCTGATGCAGCCCCGGCTCTAAACAAGGTACTCCTGAGATGAGAGGCCGCCAGAGTATCTACGCAAGTAGCATCCCACACTAGGGCTTTACCTCTCTCCCAAGGGACCAATGTCATACCGTCGGGTCTCTTGCCATCGTCTCTAAATATTCCACAAGGCTCTAAAACCGAGGGAACACCTATAGAGACAAGAGCCCTTCGGATGACATCGTTTAAAGAACTGTGTCGTGAAAACCTACCAGCGCTTTTCTTACATGAAAGTCCGTGGAGCCCAAACTTGTCGACGCTGCTACCACAGGGACACTGATTGGGTTGACAAATCGCCGCTCCTAGTCGGATTCCTACGGCAATGCGTAAGCTTTCCGCATCAAGTAATGTGCCGAGATTACTTGATGGTAAAGCGTGTAACCAGTGACTAGATTCCTTAGTCGAAACAGCAAGAAGGCGTGCCTTATCTTAGTCACTATGGAAATTATGAAACAAATCTTTCTGCACGCCCAGTACCAACGGAATATCCCACTGTTTTTGTTGGTTAACTCCCAGTGGATCATTTTCACCGGGACAGAGCGTTTGCCATGTCTGCTCTGCCTCCGTAGCAAAGCATAGGTCTACTTTATTATTTAAAATTATGTAACATAAGTCACTGACACTATGCACGGAAGCAAGGAAAGCAGGCAATGCAACGCTAGAAAGATTTCTCACACCAATGCCACCAAATTTTATAGGTAAAGTAGCTTGAGAGAAATTCTAAATTTAACTTTAAATACAACAGCCTGGCTGTTGTATTTAAAGTTAAATTTAGAATTTTTTCTATATCTATTTTAAAATTATTATCAATATCTTGTAAAATATCCGAACATTTCCAGACTGGACTCGAGCGGAGTAAGTATGTAAATCTAGGTAGAAGTAGCCAATATTTTAAAATAGTAAGAGCTATGTGGGGTTTTAATTTATACAATTTATCAACGTGGTTTAAAAACTGATCAAATTTTGTTTTTAAAACAGGTTTAATACTATCTAAAAACAACGGGGCACCTAGCAGGTATAGTGATTCCGTACTGACAGTTTTTATTCCTGGACAAATATGATTAAAATTTTGAATTAAAGTGTCCCTATGAGAAGTAGATAAATTATTGGAAAAAAATATTTCACATTTATTGCTATTTGGTTCAAGACCAATATTTTTAAAATTTTGAAAAATATGAGTAAGATCACTGAGGACGTCATCTGCTCTACCTCCCAGTGTACCGTCGTCTAGGTACCAGACATTCAGCTTGGATTTCAAATTTGAAATAATGGGTTGAATTCCCAAACTGAAAAGTGCTGGACCCAGTGGGTCACCCTGCTGAACACCGACAGCAGAATCGATAACATGGTTTTCGTAAAACAAGTTAGTATTTTGACTATAACATTGCCAAACGTAATGATAAATTTCGGGGGTATTATTAGAGATTATGTGCCTGCAAGCTAATTTTGAAGTTAAGCGTCGAAATGTGCAACCAACGGCAATAGGACGGATACCGTTATCCTTTTTTTTTTGAAGACACATAACCTTGCCCCATATAAGAATGGAATGAAATTTGGATTAACATTACCAGAAAGCATAAAGTTACATAATTTTGTAATGTCTTTAAGAAGTACTCCGCCGGCGTCACCGGCAGAAGCGCTTACAAGATCTTTAAGATGTTGAGGCGTAATTCCGTCAATGCCGCCAGCAGAGCCATTCGAAAATGACATAATTGCTTCTAAAGTGTCTTTTTCCGAAATTTGTAAAGGTTGCATAGAAGTCTTGGGAGGCAGCGGTAAACCCTGAGAAGGCTTGACCGAAAGATGCTTCTGACGAAGGCTTTCAAGAGTTTCGACATTACGAGGAGCCAGGATGTCGTCTGAGAATAAAATACGGGATGCATTTTTTAAGTCGCCATCCATTACTTTCGACTCAACTACTTTTTTTAAATCAAATTTAGGACGTGGTCGAGATAAATGAGTATTAACTGGGTAGTCTAAATTTTGAAAAGATGTCTCTTTTATGATGATGATGAATAAGGTGATCGCCACCATGCTAGTTCTATTAAAAATCATTTAAAAATTGTTTAAATGAAATTATTGTTAAGTGAAATATGTTTGAAAAAAATTAGAAAATTAGAAGAAAAGAATTATGTAATAATCAATATTGAATAAAAAAATATTCTATTCTATTCTATTCTATTCTTTAGTTGAGACGTAATTGATTTATTTATTGCTTTATCAAAATGAAAATGGGAATACGCGAAAGTAAAGAATCTTTGCCAACTATTTTCACTATTAGTGAAACAATTTTGAATAGTGCATGACAATGCTTTAGCAAGCAGCATCCTCGCACCTCTAGGAATTCTTTTAACCACTGGTACATTACGATAATAATTGTAAATTTGCTCCGAAAAAAGGGAAAAATTTGTGTCATTAGAGGAATTGCTAATAGAGTTGTGAATTTCTATTTTTAGGCATTGCAAAATTTTTGAAGACAGCTTACCCCATCGAAAAGTCGTAGACAATAGTATCTCAAGGTGCCTTCTTTATCATGGAGCTTTGCGTTTTTAAAGCATGTCCCGGGAACAGTTCTAACTACCCCCAGCTCACGGTGCTCGAGACCGCTTTCGAGTCCCGTCCTCCTCAGGTGTTATATTATTAGACGTTCAGGGCTCCAGCCCCGAGCGCCCGTAACACCCGAGGCCCCGTTTCTGGTAGGGGAACACCATCATCAACGGGAGGGCCATGACGACATGGCAACGTCTCCGAGCAGGATCTATTCTCTCCCGACACTGCTCATCAGCCTCTTTCTGGACCATAAGGGGTTTACAGGCAGCTACTGTTTGTCCTTGTACAATTTGTGTTTGTAAACTGCCTCTACGATACAGGAGAAAATCATAGTGTGGGGTAACGGTTTTTTAAAAAAAAATAGCTACGGCTCGCTACCGGCCAGTCCATGACCGATCCGACTTAGCAGGACCGTACGCTCCCGTTTTCACACTGACATGTTGCTAGCGAATGGGATGTGGAGTCTTGGTCGTGCCCACTGCAGATGAAACAGTTCGCCGTCACTTCGCGTCCGATCTTATACAAATAATCACCGAAGCACCCGCACCCGGTCATTATCCAGACTTACGTCTGTAGGTAATTTTCCTGTTCTTTCGCTTGTTACTACCACTTAAGTCCTTCAAATACTTCATTTGGCTCACTCCCGACGCTCTGGTGGAGGACACGCGTCCGATCGTACACCCTCAAATCCATGTCCGCCAGTATCTCCAGAGATGGATAGCGAGCCAGGACTGTCGCCACCTCAAAGGATATCGTGCGATATCCTCGCACGATCCGTATGGCCATCTTCTGTTGTACACTGTAGATTTTAGCTTTACAGCGTCGGACGGCCATCATGTTCGCCCAGAAAGGCGCCCCGTACAATATTACGGACCGTATGACTCCTGCATAGAGACGACACACTTCTTCCCTTGGTCCCCCTAGATTGGGCAGCAGTCTATGCATAGCACACGCTACCCTTTTAATCCGGGGGACTAGGCGCTCAAAGTGTCCTTCGAAGCCCCATCCACTGTCCAGGCCCACCCACGCGGATGCTCAAGTCCGGTGTTTCCCTGCCGCGTCGTAATTTATGAAACCATAGGGCCTGGGTCTTGTGAGGTGCTTTTTCTAATACCAACTCGTGGACTTTAGCGACGACGACTTCCACCCTTAACTCGGCGAGCTTCTTGGCCCTCTCAAAAGTGACCCCGCTGGCAACAGCCAACTTGTCGTCGGCATAGCAAACGATATATACGCCAGAGGGAAGTTCAACTCGCAGAACCGCATCATAGGCGAGATTCCACAGTAGCGGCCCCAGTACTGATCATTGCAGAACCCAACGTCTGATCTTCCTCCGGATCTTTTTACCATTTGCCAAATGTACAGGATATACCTGTTGTGCAAGTAGTCCCCGATAACACCTTGCAGGTAGCGGGGCCAGTGATGGTGTGTCAGTGCGTTTCTGATTGTGCCTCAGGATAGACAATTAAAGATGTTGACGATATCGAAACTTATCGCCAACGCTACACCACCCTGGGATACTGCTTGTTCTGTCATGGAGTGGACGTGCATGATGGCATCTACTGTAGAATGCTCCCGTCGGAATCCAATCTGGCTATCAGCCAAATCGGGCCCAAATCGCGATAGATGCCCGTTGAGCCGAGTGGCAATTATTCTTTCGAACAATTTGCCAATCTCATCCAAGAGGCATATGGGAGGTACGCAGGGGGAAATTCGGCAGCCCTGCCTTCCTTTTCCAAAATGACCAACCATGCCTCTTTCCATGTTTCCATGCGGTGGGGAACTTCGAACTCCGCAAACAGTCGGTAAACAACTGCCTAAGCCTGTCTGTCATCTCATCTTGCTACTCTCAAGGGTGGCTGGAGGGACTTTAGCGGTCCTCTGGGAAGAGCATGCTGATCACCCTTCCTATCAGGTCCAGATCGAGTCTCCGTCGGGGGGGGGCGACCAGGGCCAGAATTTACCCAGTAACATTCTGTATGGGCACCTCACTTATAGGTCATGGTCATCTCACTGATAAAAGTAGCAGATATATTATTCTTCCTCCTGGTCTTTTTAGGAGGCTGCGCGTACTTCTCACCCAGTCTATGGCTATCAGTATATAGAAGGATGCCCAAGGTCCTGGACACCTTAAGACTGACGATGTGTACTGGTTGGCCCTGTGTTCAGGCTCACCACAGGCGTAGCAGCGTGCATTACGGTCCACCTTTTTTGGGCATCTACTGCCAACGAGTCCTTTTTCGACGCACCTGAAGCAATGCATAGGCCGAGTTTCGAGAAGAGCTACGCGCGCAGACCCCCAGCCCACGCGTACTCAACCTTTGGCCAAGATCTTGCGGACTACTGTGACTGGACAACTCACCCAGCATGTCCCCATACTAATGGAAATTCAGTGGATTTCCAACGTGCATCCTCCCACTGTACCTATTGCTGCTGCCACTTCCTGGGGGCTTACCGCGTTCTTTAACCGAACATAGCCTGTTTTCATTGGGCGACCAATGCGAAAGTTCAGATCTGAACTCATTGACACCGTCAGCCTATCCACCTTCTAGCCACAGTTTAGGCCAGTGATTTCTAGGAGGAGACCTCTAGTCTTTAACAGTGGTAGAGCCACGCGGCAGTTTTTGCTGTTGCACGGATGGGCCGGCTCGAACCGGGGTGGTACCACGACCTCACAGAAAATCAGCGTGAAGTAGGAATTTACTTCTGCGTTTCGCTTGGTGGGTGCAGGTGGCCGGAGGCCCTTTTTACTGAAAATGAGGCATTTCATCTTAGTGCTCACGGGTGACAACGCATCTACATTTTGATTTGTAATAGAGGATAGATATAGATGTCTATGGGCCGCAGCAACCACTTACCATCAGGTGGACTGTGTGCTCGTTTTATAGGAAAATGGTGACACCCTTTTCCTATAAAAAAAGTAACAGCTCAATTTTGGCGGAGACCCTTTATTCCAAGGTCCGCTAGCCCGATTTAGCTACCTTCATCACTTCGGCATATGTGGTGTTAGATCCCTCAGTTACCGTAACTGTTACTGCTGCGGACAACGGTGCACGCATTAATCTCTTACTCTTGACCTTGTTAGAGAGCAAAGGCTGAGATTTTTCGGCTGAAGTCTATTTTTCGTCTCCTTTTAGCTTTTTCAAACTTTTAGTCACCTCTGCCTATGTTGTCTCCTTGGGCGTTGGTGCTATTTTCATCTCCGGTGTCGCTGGCGGCAACTCCGCAATGAACTGACAGGAAGTCCCTTTATTTCACTTCCTTGTCAACTATTCAAGTCTACCGGCTGTATTTGTAACGGCGGTGACGACTGCTGTGAAGTAAGTGGTATGTTTGCGCTAGTATAGGCTCTTTGCCTAAAGGAGGTCGAAGTAACGCATATGAAAAAAGTTTAGCTTCAAAAGTAGCCAGTTTTCTCACAATAAGAGCCCCTATTCGCTCCATTAGCTCATCTTCGCCCCTTTCCTGTTTTGAAGAAACAAGAACAGTCCGAGCAGGTTAGATGATCTTAATTGTATTATGGAGGAGTTTTAGATCCTCTGTTATTTTCTGCAGCCACATTCTGAGATTGGAAATTTGAGAACGTATGTATGGCTGAGTTTTCTCTTTGTAGTCTCGCGACGTATTCTTCGGTGTTGGTTCTTCTTCTTCGTTTCTTTCTTCGGCCGCAGCTTTTACGTTGCTTGCTGAGTGCAGGTGGCCAGAGGCCCTTTTTACTGGAAATGAGGCATTCCATCCTAGTCCTCACGGGTGAAAACGCATCTGCATTTTGATATGTAACAGAGGATAGATGTAGATGTCTATGGGCCGCAGCAACCACTTACCATCAGGTGGACTGTGTGCTCGTTTTTCACCCTTATCCTATAAAAAAAAAACGTGGTACACATGTATCCTAAAGCCGACCTGAAGATGCTGGTCCAGATGACCACTAAATTAGTTAATAGTGCGTTTATCCATTTCGTTGAATAACTCTTCGGGGCCCGGTAGGTTTTCTATGGTCCTAGATTTGCTAGAAGCCAGAGGGACATCGGGGGTTTTCTCCTCTGCTTCCACCTCCATGGCTATTTTCTCTTCACCTGAAGTTGCAGCCGAGACTACCTGATATTTGGTGGCTACATGTGCGGGGAGACTGGCTCTTCTTTTTCTTGTTCCAGTGTGAGACTCGTTAGTGATCGATGCTGGGAAAAAGAGGGAGTCATCAGAACTCGCTTTATTGCTCTCACTGGCCATACTACGAAGGGTATTAGGGCGTAAAGAACACCTGCACCTTTCTGGTATTAGCACTCTTGATCCCTCTGACTTAGCTTCTTTATTATTATGGCTCCCTGATGATGTTACGGTGTTAGCAGTTGGTGCTATTACTTTCTCGTTCTGTGGTGGATTGCTATTAGACTTATTGCTTCAGGCACCCACAAGTTCCTTTTTTCAGTCTGACATCTAATTCAGACACAGATCTGCTTTCGACTTCTTGTTTTTCAGATTTTTTTTCTTTATTCATTTTTTATCCCACGAGTGTGGAGAAAATAAAAGTCCACCCGGGCAGAGCCTCCAGTACCCGGATAAGCCTAGCGTAACCCGTCAAAGGTGTTGGCCAACACCCCGACGAGGGCAACACTTGCGGCTGACGTTTACCTATCAGCCACGCAGCTCCTCAATGTGTGCCACGATTTAGATTTGGGTGATTTTTATAGAGGTTGCTATCCTCGCAACTCGGGGGCGGTTAAGCCAAGATTCGTCATTTCCTATGGCGCCTCGAGACATGATCCGCGATACGCCAGAGGGGTTCCGAGTTTCGAACGGCAGCAGAGTTGATACAGGTACTCCCCATATCTACCCAGCGACCGGGTTAGGGAACACTGAGCCCGCTCATTTTCCTTTTTTTTTAAATAGGATATGGAACATAAACGCTAACGACTGAGCACCTCCAGCCATTCACCTATCAGCACGCAAGACCTTAGGTTTGGAGTGATTATTTAATAGAGGTTTTCTTTCTCTTCGCCCAATGGAGACTCAGGTCCCAACTGGGATTACGCGTTTCTCCGGCGCCGGCAAAACCTGCATGCACTTGGCATTTCCCCGCACATGTCACGTCCACTATTCTTCTCAATTGAGAAGATAATGTGGAGCAACCCGCTTCTTGGAGCAATATGCTCGTGACTGTTTTTCAGTTGAACTAAGAACTGAGGATACGCCCAAAACCCAGCCAATTAAGTTCCGCGATGGTTTCCTGCTGCCACTCATATATGAGTGGAATTTGCCTATCCCCCACCCAGGAACCTGCCTGATGGGAGAACTGGCAACTCCTCACGGAACTCTCAAGTTGCTTACGCGGACAAAATAACATGAGGCTTGTGACCATCGGAGCATTAGTTTCATTGTTTTATGTATAGTTTATATCGTTTATATAGTTTGTATCTTTAATATATAAAATAACAAAATATTCTTCAAACCGTTACTTAAACAATAATACTGTAGCAATAATATGAAAGTACCATAACTTCATGACTCTACTCCCTTTTTCTTGACAATAACTATCCATCAATCCATATTTCATCTAGTGACGGGTAGGTTCGGGCGTATGGGTGTATTTTTAAGAAGAGGGATGAACGGCTTAATAGCTAGCTCACTAGGCGGCAAATGACTGCCGCCATCCGAGAACAACTGCAACACCAGGTGAATCGCAATCACATTACCGAGCTATTAAAATATATTTTTTTTATCTAGATTATCTATATTCTATATTAAACTAATTTCTTGAAAATCCCTAAGTCGTTACGGTCCTGAATGCTAGTTTTTTTTACATAGGATAGGGTGACAAACGAGCACACAGTCCAGATGGTAAGTGGTTGCTGCGGCCCATAAACATCTACATTTATCCTCAAAAAAGAATCAAAATGCAGATGCGTCGTCACCAATGAGGACTTAGATGGAATGCCTCTTTTCCAGTAAAATGGGTCTCCGGTTCTCTACACTCACCATACGAAACAGCAGTATGAAGCTACTATTTTACGCTAGTATTCTGTGAGAGCGTGGTCCTTCCCCGGTCGAGCCGACCCATTCGTGCTACAACTATACTACTAATATAGCTACAGCATGGCTCTACCAGTTCGTACTAAATTTGATATTTTTATTGTTTCTGTGTTATCACATTGTGCAATATAAATGCTTCTATTTAAATGAAGTCTGCTAGAAGTACATCATCATGATAATAGGCATCAAAAATAAAGATTAAAATGCAGAATTTAATATTTTTAAACAAGTCTCTAAACGTAAAAGCGCTAACCGCTTTGGTGTAATTATTAGTTGTTATATGTTAGAGCCTTAAACCTTTATTTATAGAAGAAGGGGCAAACGAGCATGCGGCTCACCTGATGGTAAGTGACTACCGCCGCCCATGAACAACCGCAACACCAGGGGACTTGCAGATACGTTGCCGGCCTTTTAGAAAGGTGTAAGCTCTTTTCATGAAGGTTCCTAAGTCGTATCGGTCCGGAAAATTCGCTGGTGGTAATTGATTTCACAAGGAAGTTGTGCAAGGGAGAAAACTTCTTCAAAATCGCACAGTGGTGGACCGCCAATCATCCAGATGGTATGGATGGTAACGCGAGTTTTGTCGCGATGTGCGATGGTGAAATTGAGCGGCTGGAATTAGTCCGAACAATCCCTCAGAGCACTCCCCGTGATAGATGCGATAAAATACGTAAAGAGATGCAACATCTCTACGCAGTGCCAGTGAGCCAAGCCGATCGGAAAGAACTCGGTCGTTGACGATTCAAGCCGCTCTGCGCTGTATGCGGTCAAGTGGAAAGAGCTGGCACTGGAGAGCCCCTGCCCAGAGATGGGAATAGTATTCCATGACTGATTGTGCCTTGTAAAGTTGCAGGCTGTGTGCCGGCATGAAATACTGTCCCGCTCTGCTGAGCTGGCCAAGCTTTTTACAGGCCATTATGGCCTTCTCTTCCAAGTGACCACGAAACTGCACGTCACTCGATATATCGACACCGAGGATTTTGATACTTGCTGACGCAACGTGCAAACTTGTGTCTTCTGGGGATTAAACTGGACTAGATTTAGTCGCTTACAGTCCGAGACTTTGTTCAACAAAGGCCCGACATCAGACACAAGATTTTTCCTATACTCGGCGACGTTGTCCCGAGAAATATTGGCACGGCCTGTCTATAAAGCATCACCAGTGCTGTCATCTGCATAGCAATGAATGTTACTGTTTTTTTATAGAAGAGGGCATGCGGCTCACCTGATAGTAAGTGACTACCGTCGCCCATGAACAAACATAACACCAGGGGAATTTCAGATGCGTTGCCGGTTTGCAACATATCATTGATATGTAGAAAAAACAGCGTTGTTTATAGAACGCAGCCTTGTGGAACTCCAGCGTTAACGGGCTTGTAATCGAAGCAACCGTCTACTGCGAGCTTGATGCACTGAAAAACCCTTAATCTGTAATATTAAAAACAAAAAACAAAATGAACACATTCACCTCTCATCGCATTAAGCGAAAGCAACATCGCACAGCGAAGCACTCGTAGAATTTGTATGAATTGGTTTGGCTGCAAGCCAGGTCGGATATTTCCGGGAAACTTATATTAGTTTCAATGACTGACGGATCCTAACAAGACTATACTAATACAATAACTTACTGAATAATAATTAATTTATATAATGTTTGTGGCAACAAAAAACACCCACGCAAATATATGAAAAATATTTCCTTTTACATTGCTGACAGATATGGTATAATGATTTTTAAGTCAGCTTTACAAAGTTCCTGTAAGACTCCCTAGGAAGTCTTATCCTACAATAACCAGTTTGCCGGTTACGTGTAGCGAGTTTTGCAGTCCATGCTATGAGTTACTGGCTGATGAAAAACAAAACATTGTAGTTCCGTGAGTATCGTGAACCCAGGCTACCCTCGTAATTTGAAATTTACAGCAAGTGCTGCTTAGCCCTAAGCTACCACGGCTCATATGTTGAGCACCATTCTTAAGGGGGTTGGGGGGGGGGGGCTATATCTTTTTTTTTATTCAATATACATTACATGTGTAATTCTAATTGAAAGTCGTTTTTTACTTTACCACTGGTTCGAAAAAAACCCTCTGTCCTTGGAAGAACCAGCGAGAAACACAGCGGGACTTTTTTTTTAAATAAATTTTACATTATAAATTATTACGAACTATTTACACAATTTTTTTTTATTATTATATCGACTAAGGTTGTCCGCTTGAACTCGTTCTTTACACATCAGACTGTTTTATTTTGATGTAAAATTACAATATCATTTGCCACCGTGATTTTTACTCATCATAAGCTCGTAAGAGTTTACTTTTTATCATAATTCGTCCTTTAAACCAGTAAAGAGATTTCACATTAGAAAACTATTCGGTATTAAATATCCGTTACAAAAATTTACTTATCTACTTTGATATCTGTTGAAATTCTTTGAGAAGAAGTGGTTTTAAATCGTTTCATTGTCGTTTAAATAATCATTAATCTAACTATAACTTTACCATGTGATACTTTTTTTTTTTTACTTATTATAAGCCAGTGCTTGACCACAATCCCACCTGGTGGTAAGTGGTAATGCAGCCTTAGATGGTAAATCGCACTGTCTTATCGTAACAAAAGCCTATTCACTCTTGCCTTGAAGACGCCTAGATTGTATTCGGATGGAAAGATAGACGCCGGCAAATTATTCCACTCCTTTGCTGTACGCATTACAAAAGACGAAGCAAACCGTTTGGTTCTAATGCGTGGAATATCGACAACAAAGGGATGAAGACCCGCCGACCGTCTGGTTGTCCGATGGTGGAAAGGAGAGGGAGGAATTAAGGCGTGTAATTCCTGCGCACACTCACCGAAATGCATCCTATAGAATACCGAGAGACTGGCTACTCTGCGCCTGTGCTCAAGGCTGACAAGATTGGTTTCAACCAAATCAAGGTCACCAATGAGCCTCTTAGCACGTCTTTCCACTGAGTCCAATGCTGCCAGGTGGCATTTTGCAGCACCAGCCCATATGTGACAGCAGTACTCCATGCACGACCGGACTTGGGCTTTATATAAGGTAAGAAGCTGCCCCGGCGTGAAGTACCGCCGCACCCTTGCAAGGACACCAAGTTTCCTTGCGGCTGCTTTGGCTCTGGACTCAATGAACCGCCCAAAGTTTAGGTTCGGAGAAAATTCAATCCCTAACAACTGAAGGCGGTCAGTGTACTCCAAGGATACATTCCGGAAAGTAGGAGCCAAGGTGAGCGGGCTCCTTTTTGCGGTAAAAAGACACGCTTGTGTTTTGGAGGCGTTAAATCTCACGAGATTGGCATCGCCCCATTCGGAGACTGCCTGTAGTGTGAGACTCACACGCTCAACCATAGCCTCTCTTTTTGACTGGATTTGATCCCGACTGGCCCGGGCGCCTGGTTGGTATCTCTCCACAACTGTGCTGTCGTCTGCATACCCATAGACACCGGGAATGAGCAGATCATTTATATGCAGCAGGAAGAGAGTTGTGGAGAGAACGGACCCCTGAGGAACACCGGCGTTAGTCGCCACAGTATTGGATGAGCAGCTATCAACGACGACCCGGAGAGACCGTTCACTCAGAAAGTCCTTCACCCAGACAATTAGGCCAGGGGATAAGCCGGACGCTGAAAGCTTGCCTAATAGACTAGCGTGCCAAACACTGTCAAAAGCCTTCGAAACATCTAGGGAAACAGCAAGTGCTTCACCACTGTTCTCGAGGGCTTCGCCCCATATGTGAGTGGCATACGCTAGAAGGTCCCCAGTTGATCGATTTCGGCGAAACCCGTACTGGCGATCACTGAGGAGATCATTTTGCTCTAGGTATGCCATAAGGTGGGCGTTCAATATACGCTCCATAATCTTGCAGAGTATGGAGGTAATTGAAATTGGCCGATAGTTGGCAGGGTCGGTACCGCTACCTTTTTTAGGAACAGGCTGCACATTGGCCAGCTTCCAAGATTTAGGCACTATTCCAGTCCTGAATGAGAGGCGGAACAAGCGTGTCAACACAGGAGACAACTCAGGTGCACAGACCTTTAGAACTATAGCTGGTATACCATCAGGTCCACTAGCTTTATTCACGTCTAGACTTCGCAAGGTTTTAAGAACCTCCTTGTTGGTGATACGGACCTCAGTTATAGAGGTATCGCAGTGAGGTAATTGTGATGGTACGCTGTTGCTACTGTCCAGACGCGAATTGCAAGCAAAAAGAGAAGCAAATAAGTCCGCTTTCTCCTTAGGCGCATGCGCCAGTGAGCCATCTGGTTTTACCAGCGGAGGCAGTGTAGACCGACAAAAGTTTGTCTCGACCGCTTTGGCGAGAGACCAAAAAGCTCTACTGCCAGATGGTTTGACAGAGAGCTTTGTGCCGATGCGTTTAATGCGGTCGAAACTGGCTTGGCGTAATGCCTTTTTGCACGACTTGGCGGCTTGGTTAAAGGCTCTCTTCTTAAGGCTAACATCCGGAGCTTTACGGTCTCGAGCATCGACCCAGGATAAGTACACCATATGCTTGTGCTTTTCAGCACGAGCGCACTCGGCGTTAAACCAAGGGCGAGCTTTACCACCAATGGGCACGTCAGCAAAGGGGATGAAATATTCCATCGCTTGACGTATCACATTGGTTATGGCATCCGCGCAGCTCGATGGGTCTCTAGAGGAGAAGCAGACCTGCCGCCAAGGATAAGATGCAAAGAAATGCCGCATCTCATCCCAATCTGCTGACTTGTATCGCCACATTCGTCGCATCCCGTGGAAATCGTAGTTAGGTGGGGAATATAACGATACAGATTTCACCAGACAGTGTTTCGAAGTTCCCAAGGGTGAGGTAACCTGAACATCGTACCTGTCTGGATCGGTCGTCAGCAGAAGGTCGAGGCAATTGGCTGTGTGCCCATCCACATGAGGTACCCTAGTCACTTGTTGCACCAGCTGGGAGAGCCCCAGCGACAAGGCAAAATTCCACGCCTCTCTCCCAGCGTGGTCGGTCTTCTGGTATGGGAACAGCCAGTCCTGATGACAGGCATTAAAGTCCCCCAGAAAAACCAACTGTGCATTAGGGTACCGATTTAGAGCCACATCAGAGGCTTCACTGAGGTGTTCAAACAGCCTAGTTGTCTCCTGGTCGCCGCTGTGCGATCGATAGACACAAGAATAAATAATTTTATCCATTCCAGTGTCTATCAATACCCAGATCGTAGAGAAAGTGGGGTCTTCAAGGTGACGGAGACGCTTACAGCAGATGTCGTTGCGGACGTAAACACAGACTCCGGCGCGCTGATGGAAATTATGCTCCAATGTTTACCCAGGGTAGCCAATGTACGCCGCATCTAGAGGACATCTGATCTGCGTCTCAGTCAAGAAGAGTAAGTGCGGCTTGTCAGTCTCAAGGTGGTAATGGACTGCATTGAGATTACAGTGCAGGCGTCGGATGTTTGTGAGGTGCACTTTAATGGAGAGGGAGTGCATCCGCTGTACAAACTTACCCTTCTTTTTCCTTTTTTTCATATATGGTGGGAGTGAATAGGTTGAGAGAATGGCAGTTGGACGAGGCGTCACACATATAACCTAGGGACGCAAACAGAGTCCTAGCATCGATGGAACCTAGCATGGAGATCGCGGGGACGCCCGAACCCTCCTGGAAATCGCCACCAGGCCCTCTCCTCCGGTCGCCAACCGGCATGGTGGAGCCATCCCAGGATTTTTCGTAAGATGGCGGGGCAGCCTTTCATGAGTGGCTGGCTCATTAATTGGGCACCCAACTATCTACGGTCGGCCAGCGGTGCAACCGTGCTTCGGATCCCGCTAACCTCCATAACCAGGCACCTGACACTAAGAAACGGCCGCGTCGCAACCGGTCCGTATGTGTAACGCAACTGTCCAGACCCATTCTCCCTAAGATATGGGTTTCACCTAACATCATACCGGAACACGATTTGCATCATTTGGCAGTATGTCTTTGCCAGGTGGGTGGTAACTAACCCTCGGTCGGGCCTCTCACTAGTAGAGGACCAACCTACCACCAGTATGTAGTACGTAGTACTGCTCGTTTGGCACTACCCAGGGGATACGTGTAGGGAATCAGGGTTCAAGTAATTCCTACGGACGCGAGCAGCTTCATCCCCCAAAATTTATTTTTATAAGTTTAAAGGCTCAGTATATATCAGTTCATCATCATCATCAACATAGGCCTCCCCCAAGGAATGCCACAAAGCACTGTCCTGACCCACATGCATCCATCGACTTCCTGCATGTCTTACCAAGTCGTTACTCCATCTAGTGGGCGGAAACCCTACACTTTGTCCGCCGGTACGAGGCGGCAACTTGAGAACCTTTTTTCCCTATCGGTTGTCGGTACTTCGAGCTATATAGCCGGCCCATTGCCACTTCAGCTTACTTATCCGATGGGTTATGTCGGTCACCCTGGTTCTACTGTGGATATCCTCATTTCTAAGTTTATCATGCAAAGAAACCCCGAGCATAAACCTCTCCATAGCTCGCTGAGCGACCTTGAGCTTTCACATCCGGCCAGCAGTGAAGGACCATGTCTTAGTCCCATAGGTCATTACTGGCAATACGCACTGGTTGTACAGTCTAGTTTTCAAGTTTTGACGTGTTAATGAGAAAGTGTGACGTAATTTCCCGAAATACTCCCAGCCTCTCGGTTAAAGTTGGCTTACCAAGTCGGACTATTTGTCCCAGGTAAACATATTCGTCAACAACTTCGATCTTAGTGCTCCCAAAACTACCGGCATAGGTGTGACATGGACGTTAAACATGATTTTTGTTTTGTCCATGTTCATCTTAAGACCTATCCGTTGGGAGACACTATTGAGGTCATTTAGCATAGTGCTTAGGTCCTCCAGCGCTTCAGCCATAAGTACTATATCCTCGACAAATTTAAGGTGAGTGATGTACTCGCCGTTGATTTTAATACCGTATCATTTCCAGTCCAGTAGCTTAAAAATGTCTTCCAATACAGCGGTGAAGAGTTTCGGGGATATAACGTCACCTTGTCTAACTAACTCTCTAGGAACTCGGACTTCTGTACAATTTACCGAAGGGTATATATGTTGTGGTCTATGGTGCTAAAACCTTTTCGGAAAACGGCTTGTTCGGGATGCTGGAAGTCGATTCGTAATGATTCTCGAAAACTGCACGTAGACGCGGTTCAGAAGGGAAATTGGTCTGTAGTTATTCAAGATTATTATTAACAGTTGTAGAGCCACGCGGCAGTTTTTGCTGTCGTATGGATGGGCCGGCTTGAACCGGGGTGGTACCACGACCTCACAGAATACCAGCGTGAAGTAGAGGTTTACCTCTGCGTTGCGCTTGTTGAGTGCAGGTGGCCGGAGGCCCTTTTTACTGGAAATGAGGCATTCCATCTTAGTCCTCATGGATGACAACGCATCTGAATTTTGATTTGTAATAGAGGATAGATGTAGATGTCTATGGGCCGCAGCAACTACTTACCATCAGGTGGACTGTGTGCTCGTTTGTCACCCTTATCCTATAAAAAAAATTCAAGAGAGCGTTGTCGCCTTTCTTGAGGAATAAAACCACCGCACTTCTGCTCCACGCCTCCGGTGTAGTGCCACCATGGTGGATGGAATTAAAGAGCCATTCTAATCTCGCTGAGACTGACGTCCGGAATACTCGTATCATCGGAATAGTATCGGTTAAGACTTGCTCTTAGATCGTTACTCACACTTGCATGTGGCTATAACCATGATGTGTACAGCGTCGTTTGTCGTCTGGTGGTTGTAATGAAGTCAATCTCATTTTTTGTCTAACCGTCTGGGCTCGACCAGGTCCACTTCCTGTGGGGCCGCTACTGGAAGGAAGAGTTCATTATAAAGAGTCCCCCTTTCTCTATGAAGTTGGCCAGCTGCTGATCTCTTGGGTTCCGTTGCATTATTTCAAATTTCCCTACCTTCAGCTCAACGTTCTCTATTGTACCTAGTGTTGCGTTGAAGTCTCCTATTAGCACCGTATAGTGGGTTTTGGAGGAATGCATGTCTCTATATATACCCTCATACATTTCCTCCACCTCTTCATCGAGATGTGCCGAGGTTGTTGCGTAAACCTGTATGACCTTCAGTGAATACCGTTTGGTGATTCTGAGTATAAGATATGCAACCCTCGTTGAGACACTCTCTTTACAACGATGTTAACTTGTGGACGATGTATCCGACACCTCCTTGGGACAGATGGTCGCCCTCCCGCCAATAGAACAAGTTGCCGGATTCGAGGATTACCATGTACTCCCCTTATCTTCGAACCTCAGATAATCCTCTAATATTCTAGCGCAACTTGTCTATCTCTTCTTCCAGCTCCAAGATCTTCTCGTCAGTCCTCACGGTGCATGCGTTATATGTTGCCAGGACGAGTCATCGCAGTTTTTTTTTGTTGTTTTGTTGTTATCAGAAAGATGTTGCTGCCCATCTTCTGCCTCAGTTTCCCTCTGTCGCCTCTTACGACACCCACGCGGAGATATAGGTTAGTGTGTATTTTTACCAGCCACTACACGGGAGCTCCACTACACGGGATATAATTTGTATTTCATCCATATTTAATCTGTAAAATAAGTTTACATTTGAAAACGTATTCTAACAACTTCAGCTCTTATTCTGATTCAGAAACAATCGCCTAATTTTTTCTATCAATAACCGCCGTTAAGCTGCACGAGGAATCCCGTATTATAGTGATCCTTCTGTAATACTATAACCTACTTGATTGCGTTTTTCTTTGTGCTCTCATTTTAAGAAGTTTGTAGTTTTTCTTTAATATTTATTAGCCATCTCTATATATAAAAACCGTTAGTCTCGCTAAAACTCAAAAACATTTTTGTTTGTATTTAAATGGGTTCCTCGGTGGTTTAGATTCAAATTATACCCTGTAGGTGGAGCTGTTGTCGATATCCAGAAATCACCCCTGCGAAGTCGGGGCGCATAGCTAGTCTGTAAATAAAAGTGGATATTACATAAACACAAAGTGGATACAATTCCAGCTGTTATTTTGATCTAGAAAGAATTGCCTAGTTTTTTCCATCAATAACCGTTAATACGTTGGACGAGGAATCCCATATTATAGTGATCCTTCTGTAATACTGTAACCTACTTGATTGCGTTTTTCTTTGTGCTCTCATTTTAAGAAGTTTGTTGTTTTTCTTTAATATTTAGTAACCATCTCTATATATAAAAACCGACTCGCTAAAACTCAAAAATTGTTTGTATTTAAATGGGTTCCTCGGTGGTTTGGATTCAAATTATACCCTGTATGTGAAGCCGTTGTCCAGATCCAGAAATCATCCCTGAGAAGCCGGGGTGCATAATTAGTCTGTAAATAAAAGTGGATATTACTTTAAATAACAATTGCGGTTTTAAACGTAGAAAAGCATATTAAAAGGAAAATATAATTTTGGTTAGTTCCATTAATAAATAACGAATTTAATCATTTAATTTTTCTTTAAAATAATATGTCTATTCTGAATCTAATAAACAGGATTATTTTACATTCACGAAATTTGGCACAATTGGCCATATTTGCAGAGAGGTTTTAGAATAAGTAATATAGGCAAATGGTGAAGAAAAATTAATAAAAAAAAAATTTTTTTTGTTAATTTTTTTTAACTGATTTTACTGCGCACGCACACATTCGTAAGGATAGATCGGTAGAGAAAACGTTGTTGCCCATAAATCACATTCAATTTGCGATAACTTCAAATTAAAGTAGAAGCCTTATTTATGTACTCGTATTTTCAAAAACATTAATAACGGTATACCATTATTTATATATATATGAACATAAGTTCAAAATTTGGCTACTCTTTGAAAATTAACCCTGTATATTCCAAATAACAATGAGAAGTAAAAAAGCAAGAGGAATAACAGGCGCATTCTTATTAACAAACAATTGACATGCGCGGCTATAGAGATGAACTGTAAAGAACCTACGTGAGATTTGGGGGCGCTAAAATGTCAAATAATGTGTTTTTAGAGATTATGGCCTGGTACCTTTAGGCCAAGTCTTGAATATTTTTATTCGGTTTATTATAATTTCCTCAAATGTATAATTATCCTTCTTAGTTCACTGCTTCACAATATTTTAATGTGTCACATTGTGCAGCCCTTGGGAGATTTTGACGGCAACTTGAGCCAGCAGACAGCTGACAGTTGGCGATGGTATCTAAAGGCGCCTATGCAGACAAACAGTTTATCTTGAGAATCCAACACCATCACAGCACTTTTTTCACTGTTTCCACTAATAGTTCACATGCGTAGACAGTTAATACATAAAATCGCACCACTTTTACATATCAAAATCCACTTCAAAACTATTATTTAAACTATAATACAAGAGCAGCGAACCGCCGCCGATCAAGTTCCCGCCAAAACTCTGTCAAGTAATATTTGTGTTTGTTCTGTTGCCATGTAGAATATTAAGTATATCCTAACTAATGCAAATTGCAAATTGGTGGATCATAGTCTAGTCTATAGAAGGCTTAGTTCCACTGTGGAAAATAAGCAAAATGGGTAATATTGAAAAAGGTCACTTTTTAAAATCTATGTTTAATCTAGTCTATGACAGGTGACAGTAATCTTTTCCTGGCTAGGATTCTGTCTATTTCAGTGCGTTCACTAATGCGTCCCAGTCTGAAGACTATAGAGATCATTAACAAGTCTTAGTCGTCAGAGGCACAACGCATCTGTTGCTTTATTTGATCGAAGTAAATTTCCATGGGCAACAGTAGCCACTCAACATAAAGTGAACTGTAATATTGTTTGTAAAAAAACAGACAAAAATATCTAATAAGTTACAAACTTATGTTCATCCTATTTATTTAAGTTAGGTTACATGAAGTTGTGGTGTTTGCAATCTAACTTATCGATCAAATCAAGGTACGACTCGATTGATACAATTGCAGTCCCAATACAATTTAAATTACCTCGTGCTAGCTATGCGGTGTGAGTTTCTTTGCGTGTTTGTATAGCTAAAACGAAAAGAAAAAAGAACTAATGACTTTTACAATTTCCCACTCACTTCTTGTAGTCCTTAATACCTAAACTAAGACTTTTAAATAAAACTATTTTTACGGATTTTATGGTATATATTCCATCGATGGATGCAGGTGGCTCAGGACCGTGCTTTGTGGCATTCTTTGGGGGAGGCCTATGTTCAGCAGTGGACTTGTAAAGGGCTGTAATGATGGTATATATTAACTTATTTTATATACCCGACGTTACGAGTACTTTACAGCACCCATGGTCAAGGGGGGTGGGGGGGGGGGGGGCGACTGAGGTGTTTGACACCCCAATGTCTTAGTTAACCACGGCTACATCCAGATTAAAAATTATTAATTTTTGTTTCGATCTACGCAGTATGAACTTACAGTATCTTGAAGTCTTGTAGTTGAATGCTTCGGTTGGGATTTAATTTTATAAATTATAGGATCCCAAGCAGATGGGATCACCCAGCCATCTTCTCTATTGAAATTAGGATGTTTTTTTTTTTACTTCAATAACATCGCGAATCATCCTCGGAAGGAATCGTCGTTTGTTAGCAAGGATTTGTGGTTTATCAAATATAAAGTAGTGATGGGGGCGATCCTGTACGTGTTCACAGACTGCAGACTTCCCGGAGCGTCTATTCTTCTTATGAGCTATGTGTACTTAAACGCGGATTCTTGAAACGTTGGGAATATAAAGTAAGTTAATATACGCGACAAAATCCGTCAAACTAGTTTTATTTAAATGTTTAGTGTTCGCGTAAATATAAGAAATCATTATGTAAACTAAGACTACTAGAAATTAGTTAAAAAATTGGAATGTGTTCATTGAAATTAACCTTATTTACATATTTAATCTATACAGTATAGATATTAATAAAATTTAAGTATTTGTTTATTATATCGAAATAAGTGCCTAAAATTTAGCTGAAGAAGGCTATTTGAATTATATTGAGACATGAATAAGCATTTATAAAAAAAAATCTGATTGTTTATCAGTCTGCCCGGGCTAATCTTTGAAATGGCTAAACCGTGTGTAATAAAACTCGACGTACAAATAGAGAGCAACAACAGAAGTGATCTAGGTTATATATTTATCCGCAAGTCTTAGGGTTTCTAGTTTAAAATAAATCTAGAAATGCATCATCGTTAAAGATCGAAACACTTCACATCATTATTATCATTATAGTCCACCACTCTATAGTGAAAGATCACCCTACTATCCCCTTACCGGTACGAAGCTTACCTTCTTTAATCGTTTGTCATTCTTGAAGCTATATGCACGGCCTGTTGCTATTTCAGCTTACTGATACAGTAGTCTATCGGTATCTGGTCTCCAATGTAAAATACCCAGATAGGCAGGCTACGATGTCAGTAAGCGAGACGTCCGATATTGCGACAGTCAATCTACCAAGCAAGCGTGATGATTATTATTCTGCCAACTGTAGTAGTGGCTCATGTCTAACAAGTTACTGCTACCGTTCGAAAAAGGTTTCTTTTTACAAAACATACGATCGATCCACTACACGATATCCATCCCGTGTGTGTCGTAAGAAGCGTCAGAGGAAAATTGAAACAGGAGACAGGCTTCCTGATAGCACGTCAAAATAAAATAAAAACTGCGGTTTCCAACACGCCTGCTAAACGAGAGAACTTTGGCAAATATTTGGGATATTTGCTTCGCTAGAAGGCAATCCACGACCATGTTATTCCAATCCTGAGCGTGGGGGCTCAGGCTGCCCCGCGTAGACAGCGACGACCATCCGCGCGTCTGCGGGTGCCTCTATAGGTCCCATAGCGGTAATGCCGAAACAGAACGACTCATCGACCACGTCCAAATGGCTACAGATTTCTTGCTACAACAGGTCCCATCCGCAGAGATCGTGATCCTTGGCGATTTTAACGCCCATCATGCCGAATGACTCGGTTCACGTTTAACCGTTCATGCAGGGAGATCTGTTTATGACTTTGCCTTGGCATATGGTCTGACACAACTGGTTACTTAGCCTACGCGGATTCCAGATGTGGAGGATCATACACCTTCCCTGTTGGACCTTCTGCTGACCTCTCATCCGGACGGATATCAGGTTTCCGTCGATGCCCCTCTCGGCTCTTCGGACCACTGTCTGATCCGGAGTATGGTGCCACTCACGCTCCCTTCGCGGTTGCGTTCTGCAGGTTGCCGCCGTGTTTGGCATTACAGGTTGGCGGATTGGGACGGAATGCGGTCTTTCTTTGCACCCTACCCATGGGGGCGGGTTCGCTTCTCGCGGGATGATCCCAGCGCTGTTGCTGACTCTGTCACTGATGTGGTGCTACAGGGAATGGAACTATTTATTCCATCATCTGTGGTACCCATCGGAGGCAGATCTCAGCCTTGGTTGGTTGCTCCTGTAAAACTGCATTACGCAGTAAGCAGGAGTGTTATCAAGCCTGGGCTGCGGCTTCGGTGACTCGGGATGTAAAGACCAGCATACTTAAAAAGAAGTATAACTTCGCCTCCAGGTCCTTCAAAAGAGTTATTGCCAAGGCAAAGTCGGAGCACATAGGCAGAATTGGCGAGAAACTAGTTCGTCTTCCTTCGGGAACCCGTGCATTCTGGTCTCTCGCCAAGGCTGTCCAAGGGAATTTCTGTAAGCCATCACTACCATCTCTGCACAGGGAGGACGACTCACTGGCCCATGACGCAAAAGACAAATCCGACCTTTTAGGCTCCCTTTTTGCGCCCAACTCGACTCTTGATGACGGGGGGAAAACACCGCCGACCATACCGCGGTGTGAGTGCTCAATGCCGGATGTGCTGTTCTCACAGCGCTCGGTTCGCAAAGCACTTCTTTCCCTGGACATCCAGAAGTCGAGTGGGCCTGACGGAATCCCCCCAATTGTGCTGAGGACGTGTGCTCCGGAGTTGGCACCGGTCCTAATGCGTCTTTTCCGGTACTCCTACTCCCAAGGCGTAGTCCTGAATTCATGGAAGACAGCTTCTGTCCACCCGATCTCTAAAAAAGGCGACCGCTCAGACCCATCCAACTATAGGCCTATCGCGATCACCTCCTTGTTCTCCAAAATAATGGAATCCATTGTCAACTGCCAGCTCATCCGGTACCTTGAGGATCACCAGCCGATTAGTGACCGCCAATACGGTTTTCGTCGGGTTCGATCAGCTGGTGATCTTCTGGTCTACCTGACCCAAAGATGGGCGGAGGCAGTAGAGTCCAAGGGGGCGGCGTTGGCCGTTAGTCTGGACATTGCGAAGGCCTTCGATCGGGTTTGGCACAAAGCGCTTCTTTTGAAACTCCCTTCTTATGGGCTTCCCGAGAAATTGTGCAATTGGATCACCAGCTTCCTTGCAGATCGGAGCATCATTTTTCAACATTTTGTGTATGGAACATTATTTAAGCTTATTTGCAATGAATTTAATAATAATTTTACTTCTAAAACATTCTCCTTGAACAGTCGGAAGTCATTTAATGAATGGGCGACAGTAGGAATCCATAAGAGCAGACATAGGTTTCTTTCATCATCTTACCATGTCATCTTTACCATGAAAGGTCATATAATCATAGCGTCGAATTTAGGGAATATGTAAAAAAATATTCAAAAATATTTAAAAGAGTGTGCTCCACAGCCAAGTCTTTGCATTTGAGCAACAAAATTAAGACGGCTTCTAATAAAATTAAAATGACATGGAGTATAATCAATAGCGAAACTGGTAAGATCAACTCTCGTAATTCAAACTACCAGTTAAGTGTCAATAACAAATTAACCGAATCAGATCAGGACGTTGCAATGGTTTTTGAGAAATATTTTACTGATATTCCGATATTAACCACTAAGTCACTGAATTCTTCTCCTACGGTCGCTGAATTATTACTTAAACAAAATGTAAATGCGTGTACAAAGAATTTTACATTTCACAAAGTATCATCAAAAGATATTGTAAAATATTTTAAAACTATTGATGTTAAGAAAACTGCGGATCTGTGGGGGATTTCCGTTAAAGTTATTGCGTCTATTATAGATACAATCGCGCCTCATTTAGCTATTATTTTTAATACTAGTATCGAATCTGGTGTGTTTCCTGATTTAATGAAGTATAGTAAAGTAATACCTTTATTTAAATCTGGTATTAGACCCCGCCAATTTTAGACCTATTTCTGTACTACCAACACTTAGTAAGATTTTTTGAAAAAATTATTCTTGATCAAATGTTAAATTTCTTTAATATAAATAATTTACTTCATAAAAATCAATTTGGTTTCACAAGGGGTCGCTCGACAACTGATGCCAAGTGTTGAGCTGATTAAATATATATTTAATGCATGAGAGAATTCACAGGATGCTTTGGGTATATTTTGTGACCTATCCAAAGCCTTCGATTGTGTTCACCATGAAACATTAATCAGGAAACTTCAACACTACGGTGTAAGAAGTGATGCCCTTAAATTAATTATTACATATTTAAGTAAGAGAACGCAAAAAGATGTCATTAACAGTATGAGTTCTTCCGGGTCGATGGTACAGATGGGCGTGCCTCAAGGCTCAATTCTCGGCCCCTTTCTGTTTCTTGTATACATTAATGACTTACCTTAGATAGTAGGAGATAACCATGATATAGTATTATTTGCAGATGACACTTCTTTAATTTTCAAATTAAGTCGACATTTGCTAAAATATGACGAAGTAAATAATGCTATATCTAAATTAGTAAATTGGTTCAATGTTAATAATTTGCATTTAAATGGCACTAAAACGAAATGTATGAAATTTATGACTCCAAATGTCAAACAATTAAATACTAATGTAATTTTAAATGGGGAGAAACTGAGTCTTGTAGATACCACCATTTTTCTTGGAATCACACTAGACGCGAAGCTTCAATGGAGCCCCCATATATCAAAACTAGCAAGCAGGCTTAGTTCTGCAGCATATGCCGTAAAAAAGATTAGAAGTCTAACTAGTGTTGAAACAGCTAGACTAGTTTACTTTAGCTATTTCCATAGCATAATGTCGTAAGGTATTTTGCTATGGGGACACGCAGCTGACACTGAAATTATATTTGTTTTACAAAAGAGGGCAATAAGAGCAATTTATGATTTAAAGCCTAAAGAGTCGCTGCGACAAAAATTTAAGGAAATTAATATATTAACTTTGGCCTCTCAATACATTTATGAAAATGTAATGAACGTACACAAAAATAAAAGTATTTTTACAAAAATAAGTGATATTCATTCTGTAAATACTAGAAACAGACACAAGCTAGTAGTACCAGTTACTCAACTCCATCGAGTCAGTAATTCATTCTTGGGGAGATGTAAACGTTTTTACAACAAAATTCCAGAAAATATACAAAATTTGACCTGCTCAAAGTTCAAAAACTTTATTAAACTAAGTTTGTATAAAAAGGGTTATTATAATATTAAAGAATTTATGGATGATAATAACCCCTAGAAATGAGGTGATCGCTACCAAACTATTTCTAATTTGTTGTGTTGTTAACTTGTGTAACATACATGATTGTAAGCTGTTATTTAAAAAAAAAAGTCCCGCTGGGTTTCTTGCTGGTTCTTCCCAGGACAGAGTTTTTTTTTCGAACCAGTGGTAATTATACAAAAAAGTGACTTTCAATAAGTATTATTTATAATCTATATTGAATAAAAAAGTTTATTTTTCTGTTTCTGTTTCATCAAGGTCGTTGTAGACGGTGCATATTCTGACTACAAGCCTATTAACGCTGGTGTTCCACAAGGCTGTGTGCTATCACCAACGCTGTTTCTTCTGCATATCAATGATATGTTGCTAACTGGTAACATTCATTGCTATGCGGATGACAGCACTGGTGATGCTCTATACACCGGCCGTGCTAATATTTCTCGGGAAAACGTCTCCGAGTACCGGAACAAACTTGTGTCTGAAGTCGAGTCTTTACTGGACAAAGTCTCGGACTGGGGGCGACTAAATCTAGTCCATTTTAATCCTCAGAAGACACAAGTTTGCGCGTTTACCGCTAAAAAGAACCCCTTTGTCGTATCTCCTCAGTTTCAAGGCACTCCCCTGGTTGCCTCAGCCAGTATCGGAATCCTTGGCGTCGACATATCGAGTGACGTGCAGTTTCGTGGTCACTTGGAAGAGAAGGCCAAATTGGCCTCTAAAAAGCTTGGCGTGCTCAGCAGAGCGGGACAGTATTTCATGCCGGCACACCGCCTGCAACTTTACAAGGCGCAGGTTCGGCCTCACATGGAATACTGTTCCCATTTCTGGGCAGGGGCTCCTCAGTGCCAGCTCCTTCTACTTGAGCGCATCCAGCGCAGAGCGGCTCGAATCGTCGACGACCGAGTCCTTTCCGATCGGCTCGACTCATTGGCGCTGCGAAGAGATGTTGCATCTCTTTGCATTTTCTTTCGCATCTACCATGGGGAGTGCTCTGAGGAATTGTTCGGATTAATCCCAGCCGCCAAATTTCACGAACGCACATCGCGGCAGAACTCCCAATACCATCCACACTATCTGGATGATTGGCGGTCCACCACTGTGCGATTTAGAAGATGTTTTCTTCCTCGCACGACTTCCTTGTGGAATCGATTACCATCAGCGATTTTTCCGGACCGATACGACTTAGGGACCTTCAAGAAAAGAGCGTACTCCTTTTTAAAAGGCCGGCAACGCATCTGCGATTCCCCTGGTGTTGCAGTTGTTCATGGGCGGCGGTAGTCACTTACCATCAGGTGAGCCGCATGCTCGTGTGCCCCCTCTCCTATAAAAAAAATCTATGCCAGGGCTTAAGGCTTAAGATGAAGATTTGCGATGGGCTGTAACGATTATAAAGACGATATTATATTATATTTCAGTTACTGAATATATCGTTATCGTTTTTCTAGTAATAAAATGAATATTAATATAACAGTAGAGTATAGTGCTAAGTTTTTATGGAAATTTACAGGAAATTTATCTATTGCTTTAATTTAAAATTGTCATAATGCGGTACTGGATGAGTAATATATATGCGACAACACGCCGCGCCGGCAAACAATGGCCTTTTGATTAGGGATCAGATTAATTTATATTACTTCTGCGGATTCTGCTGGCTTTTTCCGCTGGGTCTCTTGCTGGTTCTTCCCAGGACAGAGGTTTTTTTTTTGTACCAGTGGTAATTAAACAAAAGAGTGATTTTCAATAAGTATTATTATAGACTATAATCACCATTTAATAAAAAAGTTTCTGTTTCTTGAATCTCGGGGCGTTCCCAATTTTAAACAATTTATATATATAACCTTTACGGTTGGCTCAGATTTATAAAATAATTACGTATATTTAAATGTATATAATTGTTGATACTAGATGTACGAAAGTGTAATGTAAGTGATCGTGTAACTTCTGAACTACTTAACCAATTGAGAGCATTTTCACGCGATATATTTGCTTTCTCATATTCACAGAAGCGGTATAAAAATATCCAATAACCCATAGCGTCCCATGCGTGTCGTAAGAGGCGACAGATGGAAACAAACCATCAGCATATTTCTGACAACAACAAAATTACTTTAATAAAAATGTGTTTGCTAACCCGCTTGCCGAGCAACTATTGCAATATAACACCCATGACCATCCTAGCCAACTCCGTTATTCTTGCTTAGAATGGCGACCATGGTAACGACGGTGAGGATGTGCTAGGAGCCCCCGGATAGACGAGAAAATTCTGGAGCTGGAAGAACTGATAGACACGTTTCGCTGGTATATTATAGAGTAACAGGATTTTCTGAGGTTCGCTGGGCAACTTTATGAAAAAAGAGAGACTCATCACGATTAAACTTTTTCTCCAGAAGCGGACCTAAAGAAAGAAGTCGATGGATGCAGGTGGCTCAAATTTTTGTTTTGCTTATGGAATTCCTTGGAGGAAGCCTATCTTCAGCAGCGAACTTGTGAAGGGCTGTAATAACAATGATGATAAGATGATTGACATTTTATGTTCATCTAGTGCAAAAAAAATACAAAATGTGACGCAGAGTTCGAGCTATTTTATATTTACACTGCATAAATATTGACGGAGTGAAGGTAAATAAGATAAATAGACACACTCTCAACAAGGCTGTCACAATTTTTTTCATAAAATACTTTTGATGTTAGTAACTCTCGAGAGAAAAGCCGCGAGAAAAGGCTAGTTTTAATATACAAGTTCCGATAAAATTAAAATGCATATAAAGCTACAAAATCTTGGCATCTATGAATGTTACGTAAAGTATTTCTGGCTTTGTGTTTGCTCGAGCCATACAATAATTTTGGCAAGGGCTCCGTGCATAACTCATAGGATATCGTTATATTTCACGTTATGCTCGGGCTTTTGTAACATAAGAGCAAAATACGACTTGTGTTAGCAATTCCGAAAATGTATTTATTTCGTACTAACTTTACCCGCGACTTCGTTCTCGGTAGCGTTCGTAATTTGGAGTTGATTATTTGTATTTTAAACTATGAAGTATATAATGTCTAAATGATAATAACACTAAGACTAATAATTTATTTATTGATGTACGACTGAAAGCCTTATGAATTTGCAGTATTGTTGAAATTACCACTTTAAACCGTAATAGCTATTAGGATGGAATTAGAATTCTAAATTGGAATAAATTTAATATTTAATATATGTTGTTCTTTTTTTAAATTATATATTTGTTTATTTTTTTCTTTTGGTTTTATTGTTTTTTTTTGCAATATCGCTTTAATTATAACCACAGGCACTAAGAAATTTCGTGTTATTTTTATATGAGTTCCGTCGTGAAAAAAACTTGTCGTTTATTACCAAAATCGGTCTTTACAAAGCCCATTTTGGAAGTAAAACTTTTTGTAAAAAGTTACGCTATCCAAGAAATCCAACCCCAACCATACGAGTAGTATAGGCACTCATAGAAAACAAACAATTATACAACCAAATATCTTTTTGTATGTCAAAAACGTCAAGGGCGCGAACATAACAACTTACGAAAATTTTAATGTGATTGGTTAATTGATATAGGAACGCATACGTTACAGGCAAGGAAATGTGCTTTTTATTTATAGAACTTATTTATTATAGTGCTTTTATAGAACTGCCGCGACAACTTTCTCATATTTTTTTGTGGGCGGTACTGTGTGTGAAAGTGAGAAAAGGGACAAAAATACACGATGGTAGCCCCCGGTTTCAACGAAATGCTTCTATCGCTATGCTATAAAGCCTGTTTTGGTTATTGCTTATGAACCCCCGAGCCTTTTCTCCCTAGTATAGTTTTAGTTCATTTACTTTACGTTTATTATTTGAAAAATATGATTACTATTGCTCATACGGTAAACAAAAGTGTGATTGATGCTCTTATATAAAATAAAATATTTTTATGAAGTTTCACCCGATTTTTTTCGCAATATTTTGTCACAGAATAAGATGAGTACACCCTATAAAGATACGCTATCCAATAAATCCAACGCCAGTACAGTGTAGTAGTAGTAGAGGCACTCATAGAAAACGAACAATTATACAACTAAATATCCTTTTTTATGTATTTTTTGTGATTGGTTAAATGGTATTGCAACGTATACGGAACAAGCAAGGAAACGTGCATTTTTATTTATAGAGATAACTTCCGCGATAACTTTCTCATATATTTTTTGTGTGAAAGATCCTTAATCTCGGCTGCTTTAGAGTAGCTGGCAGAATAAATCGAGAAAAATTCACTATGGTAGCCCCCGGTTTCGACAAAGGGCTTCTATCGCTATGCTATAAAGCCTATCTCGGTTATTGCTTATGAACCCCGAGCCCCCACGAAGCTACCAACAATTTTCTCTCTACTATTTTGTAATAGGTAAAAGTAAACATAGTTACGTTGAGTAGACATTCATTTTATGATATTTTTATTTAAGTGTTCTAGCGCTAATCTTTTATAATGATTTCGATTGAATTTTTGACGCAAGGCATGGTCACGTTGTTGACGTACAATACCTTCTATATCTTCCAAAAATGGATGTCATTTAGATTTTTACTTTTAAATCTGAATACATCATGATCATTATTATAATTATTATGTCGGTAGTTTAAAACTTTATATTAAACCCTATAAAATTCGAAATCATTATTATTCATGGCCTAGTAACAGTCACTATGTGGTGGACTGTTATAACAAGTGAGGAAAAACTTTATAGTTACGTATAATGTTCACCGTAGAATTATTTCCGTTATTTTAATCAGTTAGCATAGAGCATCATATAATAGTTTACATAGAGTGAATTCCAAATTGTCGCCCGTTACATTTTCAATAAGAATTAAGTGAGCAGAGTAAGCTTGGTCAAACACAAATTATCCCACCAGCGTGCCCTCATTAAAAGCTTTCGGTCGCCAGTGTGGCTCGGTTATCGCCTGTCTACAGCTTAGACCTTACCGCAATACGACATTCGCCTAATTTAATGCAATCTGATTCTTACTTGTAGGACAATATATTTTAAATTTGTTAAGCACTCTGCCTTAAACATTTTAATGAAATTTAGTAGTAAAAATCTGTTAAGGTTTAATTTAGGAGTTGAGTTGTTTTGGCTGTTATCGACTACTTTTTTTATAACATGACGACATATTCATATTTAAAACAAAATAAATAATTTAAAGTCGTCTAGAAACTTTTTTAAATGATATATTAAGCACGTGGTAAATCAGCACTTTAAATTGCAATTAACAATTTCATTGGTGCCGGCGGGGTCGAACCCGGGTTGCTCGAGTACTGTGAAGCTTACAGCGAGCGCTAACCATCTGAGCTACCACGGCCTAATGGTTATATAATAATTATTAAAATTATAAAACAATTAAAATATGATACAGATCTTTATAATAAAATGTGAGATGTCAAACACCGACGTACATAAATCAATATTATAAAAGTAGTTTTATATATATATATATATATATATATTTCTTTTTTCAATATTTTATTAAATATTTTAATATTTGTGTGTAATTATTAATTACACACAAATATTAAAAACTTTAAAGAAACTTTTAGAAATTGTACAACCAGTGCGTGTTGCCAGTGATGACTTACGGATTTGAGACGTGGTCCTTCACTGCTGGCCGTATGAGGAAGCTCAAGGTCGCTCAGCGAGCTATGGAGAGGGCTATGCTCGGGGTTTCTCTGCGTGATAAACTTAGAAATGAATATATCCGCAGTAGAACCAGAGTAACCGACATAGTCCAACGGATGGGGAAGAAAGGTTCTTGAGTGGTAACTCGTAGGGCGACTCCACGAGATGGAGTTACGACCTGGTAAGACATGCAAGAAGTCGATGGATGCATGCGGCTCAGGACCGTGCTTTGTGGCATTCCTTGGGGGAGGCCTATGTTCAGCAGTAGACTTATGAAAGGCTGTAATGATGATGATGAATTAATAATTCAATATTGTTTCCACTCTTCACTAGGTTGTGAATTCTTTTTCTGTTTGGGATACCATTTGTGTAGCTACCACATTCTCAAATAACAGTGCTCGCACTGCTGTGTTCCGGTCTGAAAGGATTATAAACAAGTCAATATAATGACAGGTTGTAAGGCATTTCATAGTCCTCAGAGGTAACCACGCATTTGTAGCCTTTTTTTGAAGTTGGTTACCGGTGTCTGCAGTAGCCACTTACCATCAGATGTACTGTTGTGTTTGTCACTTCAGTTTAGTTTAATAAAAATATTTTAATATTAGAATGATTCTATGCATTTAGTGGAACTTTGCTTACCCGTTTACATGTTTAAAGCTTCACATCGTACCAGACCCGTTGTCGTTATTCCAATCATGGTTGTTAATTCTTTATAATCCTATTTTCTTCACGCCAGGAGTGCTCAGAACGTAATCCGAGGTGACGAGATAATTAAACAAGTTTCAGTACTTTAGTAAAACTGCACTTACTAATGCTCTTTTAACCGTTACCTGTGTTAATAAGACATTAGAAGGTTCAAAAGTTTTAAATAATTCAAAAATATTTGGGAAGTCTGAAGTATGTCAGACGTACTTCAGATTTACCAATCATTATATCTGATTTGACATATTAAAGATCCTCACAAAAGAACACCAAACACAATTCGCAGGGCTATTAAAAGGAAATTAAAATTAAGTAAAATGAAACGCAATAAAAACCGTAATAAGTAGTTTTATTCAATGTATAGTGTTCAAGTAAATATAAGAAATAATTATGTTAACTAACAAGGGCTAGAAATAGCAAATAATGACAAATGATTAAAAAACACGCAATAAGGTGATACTGTGTGTATGGTGGTATTACGTGGGCAAAACCATGGATTCGGATCTCTACTGCCAGCAAATAATGAAATTCAAGCAAGAAATCGAGAAAAAACAGCCGGAATTGATCAACACAAAAGGAGTGGTCTTTCATCATGACTACGCCAGACCACAGATTTTCACCTATTTCGGTCTCTTCGGAATTCTTTGGGTAGTGTTAGGTTAACATGAAGAGAAGACTGCTAAAACCACTTGTCGCATTTTTATCAATAATCCCAAAATTTCTACAGCAACGGGATTATGTCACTACCTACAACAATGGCAACAAGTTATCAAACAAAATGGCACATATATATTATAATAAATGTATTTGATCTTTGAAAAAAAAATTAATTTGTATATAATGTACGAAGAAACTCTTTCCCTACCTACTATATATTGCTTGTTAATCTTACTTCTGTCAAGACAGATAGCGATATACCCTACCCTCAGGTATACCCTGCTTTAGTTCTCATTCTGAGGGTATAATCACCTTTTTAATAAAACCATTTTTTACGGTCTTTATCGTGTATATTAACTTATTTTATAATTTTATTAATAGAATCAGGCGTTACTTTGCGGAAATCCATTATATAAAAGCTTTTAGAAAAATTTACTTTGCAAATATCCGCGTTATAAAATAAAATGATGTGTCTTACCTAGTTTAAAGAGCACCTCCCGCACTCCCTCAATTGCGTGCACTATCTCCGTCTAACCGCTAAGTGGTTAGTCGCCGTAGAGTCCATATCACCTGAGGATGCCTCGTGTAGAGGCGAAACACGTGTCGTATTATCGTCAGTGGTGTGTCTTGCCTAGTGTAGTGGTGTTGGGAGTAGCGGTGCTGGGATTAGTGGTGACGGAGATAGTGCACGCAATTGAGGGAGGGCGGGAGGTGCTCTTTAAACTAGGTAAGACACATCATTTCATTTTATAACGCGGATATTTGCAAAGTAAATTTTTCTAAAAGCTTTTATATTTTATAATTTTCTGAAGGTAGCCGTGGTTAACTATGATATTCAGATGTCAAACATTTCAGCCCCCCGTAACTATGGGCGCTGTTAAGTGCTCGAAACGTCGGGAATATAAAAAGTTAATATACGCGATAATACCCCTAAAAACTAGTTTTATTTAAATATGTAGTATACGAATAAGCAACGGAGTCAAAGATGTGACACAATATTAAAGATATCGCCTATCGATAAGCGGTAGTAATAACTAAAAAATGAAAACTGCTTGGGGACAGTCATATTATGTCTATTATAGTAGTACTTATATTTAAGGAAAAGAAAAATAACTTACCCTTTCGCTGTCCCGTGCACTACATATAGGTCATTGCTATTGTCTTACTATTGTGTTTGAAAACCGGACAGTGAAAGTGTTAAGAGTTTTACTAATAATTCACAACTCGTCCTGCCGCAAAGGTGGCGGCATCTAGGACTGGGGTGAAAAATATGAGACAGATTTCATAGTGGTTAATTTGGGAGGAAAATGTAAGAGATTTCAGAAAGAAATATTAGTAATATTTTCTATTAATTAGATTAGAAATAAGTTAACCAAGCTCCGCATATTACTAGCATAAGAAAATTTGAAAAAAGTTATAAAAGAGCAAACCACACCAACAAACTAATAAAATTGTAATTAAAGCAATTTTATTGACATTGTGTAACAAATAACTTCACCTCTGTCCCAACTAGCGACATCTGGTGAGTGGAAGATTATTAGTCCTCATTGTTGTAAAATTTTATTGATTCCTTCCGCTGACTGTACATCGACACTTATAAAGCTGTTTTTGGACAGCGGGATTATAAGCATGAGCGAGCTTATTATTTCAAAGGACAAAGACTGTAAGTTACAAAGTAATGTCTTATTGCTTTGTTTCATATCTAACTATTTAGGAAATACTACGAATATAATTCAACTGTCTTTGTAAAGTACCACAACACATTATACAATAATTAAAGCCGAGTCGTCGCCAATCCGAGACTTTGCTGAACAATGCATCTGCATTTTGATTCATAATCGAGGATAAATGTAGATGTCTATGAGACACAGCAACCACTCACCGTCAGGTAGACTGTGTGCTCGTTTGTGAAATTTATTCTATAAAAAATATCTATCGTCACATTTCATTACCAAATATTTAATATCGTAAGAAGGGACTACGTGAAATGCCAAAGAATGTAATGGCAGTATACACGTTTATACGTGGTTTAAAGTACACAGTCCGGCGAAAGTGGTGCCAAAATTGCAATTTTTTCATTAAATACGTTACGTAAGTATACTGCAGAGGCGTTATTCCCCTTTTGTTTTTTGAGAAAATAACCACCACTAATTTTGGGAGATTAAAGTAAATGAAGTTTTGCATACCGTAAGCGCAAAGCG
This sequence comes from Parnassius glacialis, assembly GCA_033319125.1. Taxonomy (NCBI): domain Eukaryota; kingdom Metazoa; phylum Arthropoda; class Insecta; order Lepidoptera; family Papilionidae; genus Parnassius; species Parnassius glacialis. The sequence continues at coordinate 52,087,486 of JAVANC010000005.1, forward strand.
CGCAGGTATGTTCTGCTAGGGCCTAAAAATTAAGATTCCAACTTTTTGTCGCATAAAATCGTATCTAGCAATCATATTATACATATATATGATATAAAAAGCACATTGTCAGAAAAATAAATGATTGTTGAATTTATTAATATTTTTCTTTTAAATCGATTAATTGCTATTTTTACATAAAAAGGTGTTTTAGCTTATGGCGTGGATTTATCAAGTTCGCATGGCTTCGTAAACACGATAACTTTTCAAAATATCAATTGTTCAAGTCATTCTTTTTTTAAATCTTTTCATCTAACATGTGGGAAGCAATGGAATGTTAATGGCAGTTTAATTTTGTTTTGTTTAGTTTAAATTAATTTTTTTCGGTTAAAATGGCGAAATTTTCGGTGGTTTGTGAGCCTTGTATTAATTTATTTTAGTATTTACTGTATTTACACTGTTTCACTCCGTGTCATTCGCCAATCGTCATGCCGGCCTCCGCCGTCGTTGTGAGTGGATATTGTATTGCTTTTTTGCAGCGAAAAAGATCGCCGTAGAAATACTTCACCAAGGTAAGATATTATTATTATTTTTATAATCACAGATTTTTATTAGAATATTTCTTGTTTCTCTTAAAGCACGCAGGATTTACGAGTATATACAAAATATACTTATAAGTCTTGGACTTTATAGACCTGAAAGTGTACTTCGGCATCTGCTACTGGAACTCTTCTACGAGGAGAACTAGATGTACTGAGTTTGGGCTCGTTTTGTGAGTTATGATGAGACCTTACATCCGGACCTGATAGGGTGACTTGGAAGTGTACTTTGATGACTGCTACTGGAACTCCTCGACGAGGAGAGCTAGATGTGCCGAACTTGGCCTCGTTTTATTAGTTATGATGAGACCTTACCTCCGGACTTTGTAGAGTGACTTGAAAGTGTACTTTGATGACTGCTATTGGAACTCCGCGACGAGGAGAACTAGATGTGCCGAGTTTGGGCTCGTTTTGTTAGTTATGTTGAGAACTTACCTCAGGACTTGATAGTGACTTGAAAGTATACTTTGATTACTGCAACGAGAACTCCTCGACGAGGAGAACTAGATGTGCCGAGTTTGGACTCGTTTTGTTAGTTATGATGAGACCTTACCCCCGGTCTTAAAAGAGTGACTTGAAAGTGTACTTAGATGACTGCCACTGGAACTCCTTGACGAGGAGAACTAGATGTGTTGAGTTTGGGCTCGTTTTGTTAGTTATGATGAGACCTCACATCCGGAGTTGATAGAGTGACTTGGAAGTGTACTTAGATGACTGCCACTGGAACTCCTCGACGAGAAGAACTAGATGTGCTGGGTTTAGTTTAAATTTGAAGTATAGTAATAATTATAAGGTTTTAGTGAAAATTTGTATGTAATTAAACTACAATAAAGCTACGTATAATCATGTTATACGTTACTAAGCGTATATTAAAACATGCACAATTGGATTTACCAATATTTTTTTATATTACTATTTAGATGACAATTTAGTTGTTACCTAGAACCAATGATACCATCAGGTGGGCTGTGAGCTCGTTCATCATCCTTATTTTATGAAAAAATGACATTTTACATATTATAATATAAATAAGTGCATATAGTGAAACATGCATTTCAGCAATAATTATTTAATCATACAATCATATCATTCTTTTTCGTTTTTACCCGCTAAAACCGCTTTTGTAATCTCAAATGTTTCTTTCCTTATGGCTCAATTTTTTCAATTCGAATTATCGTACTTTCTTGCACATTTTTAGTAATCCTAAAATTGACATTAACTCAAAGTTGCTTAACAGGTAGCGTGTTAATTAACTGATTTTGTTGTTGTTGTTTTTTGTTTTGTGAAAATATGCCGAGCGAATTTTCGCTGAAAGCAACTTCTGATTGCCTAACTTTATGTTGCAGAACTAGTTTTAAATGTGGGGTGGGTAAATTTCTCCGGTTGTAACCAAATTTGCATTTTCATGAATAATTAGGGAATAATTTATATATTACTTATATTTTAGACTTTTTATTTTTGATCTTAAAGAATGAGGGTGGCAATCGAGCACACAGTCCATCCAATTGTAAGTGGATGCTGTGACCTATAGACATCTACAGTTATTCTCAATTAAGAATCAAAATACAGAATACGCTGTCACCCCTGAAGCCTAAGAAGAAATGCCTCGTTACCACTCAAAAGAGTCCTTACACTCACTATACGAAACAACATTGTTATGCTGTTTCACTCGAGTATTTTCTGAGAGCGTGGTCCGAACTGGTAGAGTTGACGCATTTGTGTGATAGATTATCATGTGAAATAAATTATTTATGAAAAATAAGATTAAGGAGAATCATATCCGTCCCATAACTGAACTTCATTCTAAAATTCGACAGGTGCTATAGCCATAATTTTGGTGTATCCTGGCTCTACGACATAATAATTTTCATATTTTTAGTGACTTAAAAAGAAGGATAATCAATTAAAATTTTCCAAATCAGCAGGAAATTTGTCTATTGCCAGAGCACTTCGTCCTTAATCTTCCGTGGCAATGAACTAATTGAGAAATAATTTAAATTAAGTAATTTACTTAACAGATAGAGGTCGATGTAACAATCTATTTTACGTCAGGCTTAAAATAAGATGAGTCAGAAAATAATATAAAGGTGTGAAACCTTTGGTGCAGTGATTGTCATTTTGCCTTCAAAGTGGAGCAACTAATGCATATAGATTGCCTCATAGAGATCTCATAGGGGAGATATCTATAAAGCAATATAGGAAATGTGCATGTTAAGCTATCGACATCTACAAGCAAATAATGAAGAAGCGGAAACGCGATGCAATTCGTAAAGTTTGTGAAAATGTAAACGAAACATTTACTTTATTAGGAAACCGAAGGAAACCACAGTAATATCTATTAAGAAATCCGATGTTTTGAAATCCTTACATAAAGTATTTCTTGCTCTAACCGTACATTTTCATGATGGCTGTTTTATTAATGTTTTCCGAAGTAATACAAAGCAATGCCTTATTGTAGAACAAACTCGATCCTTTTTCTTAGTACAATACCAGACGTAACAAAAACTTTAATTAGTAAGCGCAATATTTTCACAACTTATTAACTAGCATTTTCAACAAGGCAAATATAAAAATAAAAAAAGAATAAAACAACTATCGTATATTTTACGAAGTATGAGTCGGTTCAACCGGGGAAGGATCACAGGATTTCACCGTAAAATAGCAGCATAGTGCTGTGTTTCGTATGGAGACAGAAGAGAAACGAAGACTATTTTACTGGTAACGAGGCATTCCATCTTGCTTCTCCGGGGGTGACTTCACATGTGTGTATTGCTGGTAATGACTTTCTCAGACTTCTTTTTAAACTATAGTGAGAAATGAACTTACAATCCGCCTAATGGTAAGTATCTACTGCAGTTTATATAATCAAGCAGTCAACTATGAACAAAGAAGGCTGCAGTTGCGTTGTCACCTCTGAGAATTAAAATGGATTGGATGCCTCACAGTTTGCAATTGTTGTGTATTATGTTCCTTAACTCTTTTATTACAGCTTTTCAAAAGTCCGCTGCTAAACATAGACCTCCCCCCTAGATTGCATCAGATCCCTATCTATATCTATATTTATAAGGAAATGTCACACTTGGCAGGCTTGACAACCGCAATTATTTTTATTATTTTATGTTTTTATCAAACATGTTGTATTTGTACTGAATTACAATATAGTCATTTACAATTTGAAGATGTTCGAACAACGGCGAAAGTTTTAATGATTGTTCATACTTGATGGTAACGAATAAGTGAATGCTCTCTACTCTTCCGTAGTACACAGTGCCGCCACTCCAAAAGGCTTGTATTCACATAATCAGAGATAGTTCGAGTGCCCTCCAATAAGAGTCACAGCTTTCACTTACTAGCAGGTGAAGTGTTTATCATTTTACCGTTACCGTTACCGCTACAGCCTATTAAAGTCCACTGCTGGACATAGGCTTCCCCCATAGGTTGACTCATAGGAGGGAATATTTTCCGTATTTGCCTCGCTTGGCAAGCTGGTTGGCAACCGCTTTTTTAATTTTAGTCGTTATTTAGAGACGCTGATGCCCAGCTCCTGTTCCATTTCCATCTATCGTCTCTTACGTCACTTACGGGATGTGAGGTAGTGGATATTATTACACCGCCACTGCACGGTAAACATTTTATGTGATAAATAATAGCATTCATATTCATTGACACCATCATTACAGAATATCAAACCACTGCTGAATACAGTCGTCTCCCATAAATTGCTTTAGGAGAATATTTGCTAAAGTTGTCACTCTTGTCACGAGACATTTTTTAATTTCCAGATGTTACTTACTCATCAAACACTCTGGCCTTAAACAATTTAATGAAATTTTTGATTTATGTGTAGTGATGATAGACCATTACCCATGAAATATTTTGGCTGTTATCTACTACTTTTTTTTTTGTATAAAATGAAGACTTTTTAGCATATATAAAATAATTTAAAAATATGATGCCTTCTAGAAACTTTTAAAAATGATATATTAAACTAATAAATAAAATGTTTACTAAACTTCCATGAACAAGTGCATTTTTTTAATTTATTTATTTTGTTTTTAATGTAAGTTTTATTGTGACATTACTTGCCACTGTAATCTAATGGGAGAAGATACTGTTAGGTATGAATGCGGAATGTAGAGCGATATCCTACTAGACGGACTGACCACCCAGTAATTAATGCAGATAATCAATGTGTGCAGAAGATTGTGAACTCGATTTCTGTCTGGGATACCATCTGTGTAGTTACCACACTGTTACATATTTCTGTCGCCAAATAGCAGAGCTTGCAGTGTTCCATACTGATTCTCCATAGTTTGCAGTCTACAGAGAGTCAGTATAACTACAGGCTGTAAGGCATTTTATAGTCCTCAGAGGTGACCACGCATTTGAATCTCCATAGTTTGCAGTCTACAGAGAGTCAGTGTAATTACAGGCTGTAAGGCATTTTATAGTCCTCAGAGGTAACCACGCATTTGAATCTCCATAGTTTGCAGTCTACAGAGAGTCAGTGTAATTACAGGCTGTAAGGCATTATATAGTCCTCAGAGGTAACCACGCATTTGAATCTCCATAGTTTGCAGTCTACAGAGAGTCAGTGTAATTACAGGCTGTGAGGCATTTTGTAGTCCTCAGAGGTAACCACGCATTTGAATCTCCATAGTTTGCAGTCTACAGAGAGTCAGTGTAATTACAGGCTGTAAGGCATTTTGTAGTCCTCAGAGGTAACCACGCATTTGAATCTCCATAGTTTGCAGTCTACAGAGAGTCAGTGTAATTACAGGCTGTAAGGCATTTTATAGTCCTCAGAGGTAACCACGCATTTGAATCTCCATAGTTTGCAGTCTACAGAGAGTCAGTGTAATTACAGGCTGTAAGGCATTTTATAGTCCTCAGAGGTAACCACGCATTTGAATCTCCATAGTTTGCAGTCTACAGAGAGTCAGTGTAATTACAGGCTGTAAGGCATTTTGTAGTCCTCAGAGGTGACCACGCATTTGAATCTCCATAGTTTGCAGTCTACAGAGAGTCAGTGTAATTACAGGCTGTAAGGCATTTTGTAGTCCTCAGAGGTAACCACGCATTTGAATCTCCATAGTTTGCAGTCTACAGAGAGTCAGTGTAATTACAGGCTGTAAGGCATTTTGTAGTCCTCAGAGGTAACCACGCATTTGAATCTCCATAGTTTGCAGTCTACAGAGAGTCAGTGTAATTACAGGCTGTAAGGCATTTTATAGTCCTCAGAGGTAACCACGCATTTGAATCTCCATAGTTTGCAGTCTACAGAGAGTCAGTGTAATTACAGGCTGTAAGGCATTTTATAGTCCTCAGAGGTAACCACGCATTTGAATCTCCATAGTTTGCAGTCTACAGAGAGTCAGTGTAATTACAGGCTGTAAGGCATTTTGTAGTCCTCAGAGGTGACCACGCATTTGAATCTCCATAGTTTGCAGTCTACAGAGAGTCAGTGTAATTACAGGCTGTAAGGCATTTTATAGTCCTCAGAGGTAACCACGCATTTGAATCTCCATAGTTTGCAGTCTACAGAGAGTCAGTGTAATTACAGGCTGTAAGGCATTTTGTAGTCCTCAGAGGTAACCACGCATTTGAATCTCCATAGTTTGCAGTCTACAGAGAGTCAGTGTAATTACAGGCTGTAAGGCATTTTGTAGTCCTCAGAGGTAACCACGCATTTGAATCTCCATAGTTTGCAGTCTACAGAGAGTCAGTGTAATTACAGGCTGTAAGGCATTTTGTAGTCCTCAGAGGTAACCACGCATTTGAATCTCCATAGTTTGCAGTCTACAGAGAGTCAGTGTAATTACAGGCTGTAAGGCATTTTGTAGTCCTCAGAGGTAACCACGCATTTGAATCTCCATAGTTTGCAGTCTACAGAGAGTCAGTGTAATTACAGGCTGTAAGGCATTTTGTAGTCCTCAGAGGTGACCACGCATTTGAATCTCCATAGTTTGCAGTCTACAGAGAGTCAGTGTAATTACAGGCTGTAAGGCATTTTATAGTCCTTAGAGGTGACCACGCATTTTAATCTCCATAGTTTGCAGTCTACAGAGAGTCAGTGTAATTACAGGCTGTAAGGCATTTTGTAGTCCTCAGAGGTAACCACGCATTTGAATCTCCATAGTTTGCAGTCTACAGAGAGTCAGTGTAATTACAGGCTGTAAGGCATTTCATAGTCCTCAGAGGTGACCACGCATTTGAATCACCATAGTTTGCAGTCTACAGAGAGTCAGTGTAATTACAGGCTGTAAGGCATTTTGTAGTCCTCAGAGGTAACCACGCATTTGAATCTCCATAGTTTGCAGTCTACAGATAGTCAGTGTAATTACAGGCTGTAAGGCATTTCATAGTCCTCAGAGGTGACCACGCATTTGAATCACCATAGTTTGCAGTCTACAGAGAGTCAGTGTAATTACAGGCTGTAAGGCATTTTATAGTCCTCAGAGGTAACCACGCATTTGAAACCTTTCTTTTTATGATGATTTTATGCATTTAGAAGAACTTCGCTTACGCGTTTTACATGTTTAAGCTCTATATCGTCATAGACTCGTTGTCGTTATTCTGATCCTGATTATTTAATCTTTGTAATCCCAGCTGCTTCACGCCAGTGAAGTCACGAGTGCTTAAAGCGTTATCCGAGGTGACGTATATGATTAAACAAGTTTCAGTACTTTAGTAAGACTTTGCACTTAATGCTCTTTTAATCATTATCTGTGTTAATAAAACGTTAGATGGTTGAAAGTTTTAAACAATTCAAAGATACATTGTCATAGCTAGAAAGCTTGCGGCAGAAACTTAAATTATTTAATCTTTCGGAAGATAATAATTATTATGATCAAGATCTCAATTATATTTTAGAAATCGAGTTAATTACTCCTTATTACTTACGTAACTTATTAATGAACTAGCTGTTGTTCCCCGCGACTTCGCCCGCGTGTAATTTATGGATTTAATTATGTTGGGCGGAACACTAATTCTTTTTCTAAAATATAAGTAGCCTAAGTTAATTCTTATAACGTCACCTATCTGACAGTGAAAGTCACGTCGAAATCGGTCCAGCCGTTTCGGAGATTAACCCGAACAAATAGACAGACAGACAGACAGACAAAAATTTTAAAAATTATGTTTTGTCATAAGTACCGTATATACTTTCATATGCATTTAATAAATAGCTGTTATTTGGATATTACAAACAGACACTTTAATTTTATCTACTCATTACTCATGGCTGTGATATATTTATATGGATGAGGCTCTGGACAAACTGGAGGCAGAAAATCCACCCAAATTAAATCCATAAATCATTGAACTATCAATAGAGTGGGGGCAAGCATCTAAGTATTAACGTGGTAGAGCAACACTGCAGCAAAATTTTTGCTGCAGTTTTATCAGTAAGACTTATTGTGACGACTAGTAGGTATACGACGTATTCCTACTAGTCGTCACAATAAGTCAATATATAGCATCTGTATATATATAGCAATATAATGCTGCTGTGTTTCATATGGTGAGTGGCAAGAACCGGAGACCACTTTCACTGGTACCGAGACATTCCATATTAATGCTGATGGGTGACAACGCATCATTATTGTGATTATTGATCGTAGAAACATGTAAGTGCAATAAGCCACCGTTTCCACTTACCATCAGTCCCGAAAGACCCAGTAGTTAATACTGCTCTCTTCGCCGGTGATACAGCGGTTTTCATTGCTCATTATAACAAGAAATTTCCCACCATGATGCTAGAATGAGGCGAATTGTTCCGCTTATGGAAGGAACCCCTTTCTCAATCGTCGCAAAATAGAATCCGAAAAAATTTGTTAGCCGTGATCACTCTATTCGGCCCCCAGATCCCACGGGAAACGACGAAAAATACCAAGGAGTCACATTTGATCACGGTATAAACTTCAGGATACACATTCGCCGTGCCAATATCGCGTCCATCGCTAGTTAACAGCAAGAGCAAACTGTCCTTAAGGCACAAGCTCCATATTTACAACCCGTGCGTAAGGCTTATCAAATCTTATGCAGCGTAGCTTTCGCAAACGTGCTTCATCTTAATTTGAACGCCCTCCAAGACCTCCAAAATGGATTCATTCGCATAGCCACCGGAGCATGGTGGTACCGGCGAAACTCCGACTTGCACAGAGATTGCCAACTACCGACAATCTCTAAACATTTCAAGGAACGGTCTCGCCGACGACCAAGACGGCCTAAACACATCACAAACCTAGTGGTAAAAGCAGCCGCCTACGCCCCGACTCTAATCGTCATGAAAAGTATCTGGAGACCCACTAACGTTTTAATTTAGCCCATATACACCGTTAATGTCACGTACACTGTTAAGACTACGAATGAGACGCAAGTCAAAGTTTTGGTAGAGCCATGCTGCAGCTATATTAGTAGTATAGTTGTAGCACGAATGGGTCGGCTCGACCGGGGAAGGACCACGCTCTCACAGAATACCAGCGTAAAATAGCAGCTTAATACTGCTGTATTTCGTATGCTGAGTGTAGAGAACCGGAGACCCTTTTTACTGGAAAAGAGGCATTCCAAATTAGTCCTCACGGCTTACAACGCATCTATATTTTGATTCGCTAACGAGGATAAATGTAGATGTCTATGGGTCACAGTAACACCTTACCATCAGGTGGACTGTGTGCTCGTTTATCACCCTATCCTATAAAAAAAACATCGTGCCACTAGAGCCGAGACCCTGAGTCCGATGAAGTTATTAAAGTCAAAAGGACTAACATTACTAACATTACAGGAACTAGACTTAGCATCATACACACTGTATACTCGTTTCTCACCCTTACTATTATAAAACATGATGGATAAGAACTGGTCCATTCTGTAAGAGCCATACGTCAAGACGTGTACTTAAAAATTCTGCTATAATACTGCTTTACATATTATAACTACTACAACTTTAAATATTGTAGGTATAGAGTAAAATAATTTTTAATCAATATAGAATACAAGTGATTCTTACTGAAAATCATTTTTTAATTTTCATCACCGCTTTGAAGAAACACTCAATCCTGGAAGGAACTGACAAGAAACAAAGCGTGACTTTTTTTAAAGTAAAACTATACAATGAAAATACAGGTTGAACAAATTACTTCAACATCATCATTACAGCTCATCACAAGTCCACTGATGAACATAAGCATCCCCCAAGGAAAGCCACAAACTTTATTTAAGAAACAGCTTTGAAGCGGTCACCTCATTCCCAGAGGTAAGATCAACCGTATAAAAATGTATATAATATGTTAAATAATGATATGTTTAACAGTGGTAGAGCCACGCGACAGATTTTGCTGTCGCACGGATGGGCCGGCTCAAACCGGGGTGGTACCACGACCTCACGGAATACCAGCGTGAAGTAGAGGTTTACCTCTGCGTTTCGCTCGGTGAGTGCAGGTGGCCGGAGGCCCTTCTTACTAGAAAAGAGGCATTCCACCTTAGTCCTCACGGGTGACAACGCATCTGCATTTTGATTCGCAAACGAAGATAGATGTAGATGTCTATCGGCCACAGCTACCACTTACCATCTGGTGGTCTGTGTGCTCGTTTGTCACCCTATCCTATAAAAAAAATAAAGAAATACATGATTCATTTAATATGTGCATATTAATATGCTTAATAAAAAATTGCACGTGGAATTAAAGAGACCTTTTATAACTTCTGGGACTTTGTTATAAAAGCGTAAACATGGCGTGTGTTTGTTTCCAATGTTTACGTAATGTATATTACTTATTTGATTGAAACTACTTTTGTTCTTGTAGACATACATTCAATTTTCGCAAATATACTGAGAGGCCAACATTCATATATTTGTGAAATTTATTACAGCGAAAATCTTTCTACTTGCTGTCCACAATGATCCACCGTACCATATAATTGGATCAGCGCAACCACCACATGCTTCTGCGGATGCAAAACTGGAGCGTAGAATTTATTAATAAGGTTATATATACGTTTTCATATTTCTATTTCAGAAATTGTCGGGTCGAATTAGAAAGAAAAAATGTGTTAGCATAAATTTAATAAGCAAAACTTTTTTCCTTATTCATTTGACACCGTATATCGGTATGGTCCAGAATACCTATAGAGCTTTTTTCAGAATAAGGGTGCAAAACTAGCACTCAGTCCACCTGATGGTAAATGGATGCTGTGGCACAAAAATATCTGGATCTATGCCGGATTAAGAATCAAAATGTAGATGCGTTGTCATTCCTGAGGATAAAGATGGAATACCTCTGAATGTATTCTGTGAAAGCGTGGGCCTTCCCTGATCTAGCCGATCCATTCGCGCTACAACCAAAATATACAAGTAGCTGCAGCGTGGCTCTACCACCTAGAAGTGCGAAGTGTTTAGTAAAGACTTCAAACATATAGTTTTATTGACACTGAACATCACACCTAGTTCTTATAATTACAAAACTTAATTGTCATCATAGTGTCTCTATAGTAAAATTTTATGTCAAAATCAGGAAACCGTAAAACCAAGCAACCAAGCGTCAGAGCTAATACAGGGGCACTACATCTAAATGAGTAAAATTCATCACTTGTTTTACATATTATCCTAAAGTCGGATTAAACTTCAAACAGCAACATAGACTTGTTGATGATGACATTAAATTTGTTTTAAATTAATATTTGTTTGAAATTTAATCCGACTGCAAGTTTAGCATCATCATCATGGTCATAACATTCAAACAAAGTTTCATTTTGAACATATTCCTCCCACATATTATATTCCCTTATAGAGCAGACGGATTGGCAAATGCAGTTTCTTATTATTTTCAATTTTTTTTTATAGAATATGGGTTACAAGCGAGCACACAGCCCACCTGATGTTGAATAGATACTGTGTCCCACAGACATTTACATTTGTTCTCGATTAAGAATTCAAATGCAAATGTGGTGTCACCCCTGAGGACTAAGATGGAATGCCTCCTATCCAGTAAAATGAGTCTCCGGTTTACTACACTCAACATACGAAAAAGAGTAGCATTGAGCTGCCATTTTACGCTGGAATTGTCTGAGAGCGTGGTCCTACCCCGGTCGAACCGAGCCAACCGTGCTACAACCATAATATAGCAGCGGCATGGCTTTAACAGGTTCTTGTCAGGAAGATGCTGATCTCCATCTCCTGTTTCATTTGTAACGTTGCTACTACACGGTGTTGCGGTTGGTTTCAGTAAACATTTATGAAAGTACACGACTTATATCATTCGATTACATTACCACATTTAACTCAAGGTAATAATACGGACATTCGATTGGAATTATTAATTTTAGCGGGTAGTTGTACAAATTGAACCGAAATTTCAAACTCCAATACCTATTAATTTGTAATATTGTACAAACTTCGAAGAGCAATGCTTTCAAATGTTAGTTTAGTACGCAGGGATGGAATAAAAGAGAATATTTGGAAACTGCAGAAACTCCAACTTCAAGCGCCTACTTATGCAAATATTTTTTAAGAGAGAATTTAACAACAGGAAAGTCATGATACATTTAGTAAAATATTCTTTAATTTCTCGTGCATTTTTAAGCAAGGTATTAAGACCGAATTTCTTTAACGGTACACAAGTCTGCGCAATACGGGATTATGGTGCAGGTGTGCGCAAGCACAAGTGTACATATTGTATTCCCTCACTCTCATAGTCCGATCGGACAGCAATCTGATACGATTGGAGAGAGATCAGGGGCAGGATCATGAGCTTTACGTGTTTTTCGAGGCACGGGGGTGAAACACCACCATTTTTCTGACTCCAGGCTGCTGCTAAGAATCTCTTAACAGAATAAAGAAAAAAAATAACTTATTTTGGTTACCTGGGGTTCGAACACGAAACCTCATGATCAGAAGTCGCGCTTACTACCTCTAGACATAAGAAGCAGTCAATTTTGTTGTAAGCTTATACTGATTTGGTGATTGTTTCATTGCTGTATCCCAATATTAATTAAAAAAAGATTGTTTTTATTTTTTGTTAAATTTTTTGTTTGAAAAGTTGCTGTACTGTGTTGTGCCAGCGAATAAATATTTTTGTTCCTTCTTTTTATTGCGTAATAGTTATTATGCTCTCTTGTCTAGAAGTTAGTTTAATGACATCAGTCGTACTGAAGAGATCGATCAAGCTTTGTACGCCATAAGAAAGAATGAGCACAAAATTTATTTACATGTCTGTTAATATACAATTGGAAGAAAATTTTATATGAAATATTCCTATCCTTGTGTATAATCATTTTTATAAAACTGAAGTGACGAAAGAAGCTACAGTCCACCAGATGGTAAGTGGCTATCGCAATCCATGAACACTGCCGTAAGCAAATTCAAACAAAGAAGGGTACATATGCGTTATCACCTTTGAGATTTTCATAGACGTTTTATGCTCCAGGATTAAGAGAAGTATAGTTACCAAGTTTATTTACAGATTTAGACCAAATCAAAATAATAATATCAGTCTTGTCTTTATGATGAAATAAGTAAAATTTACATTCGCGGTAATATTTTTGTAACTATTTTACCTTACTAAAATTTAACTCGAAAAACAATTCCTTTATTATTGTAGAAGGAGATTAAGTTTCCAATAACTTTAATAACAGATAACTATGATCAACTTTCATTTATTATTTATTTTGAAAATTAGTGGTTCACAAACAAAAACTAATTTTTGCTGATACGGAATTTGAGTTTATTGCTTCAAATCGTGATAATTTTATTCTTGGGTGTTCAATTAAAATTAATTGCACTTTATGGAGTAATAGATCCGTAATTTGGTTGCATTTGCATTTCAAAAATCACAGTTGCCGCATTATCTGTGGAATTGTTTACCACCGGCGAATTGTCTAGACCGATACAACTTTAGGACCTTCGAGAAAAGAGCTTACACCTTTCTAAAAGGCCGGCAACTCACCTGCAATTCCCATGGTGTTGCGGTTGTTCATGGGCGGCGGTAGTCACTTACCATCAGGTAAGACGCATGCTCGTTTGCCCCCTCTACTATAAAAAAAAATTAGTTGGCTGTAGTCAACGTTGCAATCACTTATTGGTGAACTTCATAAGTCTTAAGAATATATTTTATTCCACACACATTAAGATAAAGATATTTTTATAGTATAAGGGTGACAAACGAGCACACAATCCACCTGATGATAAGTGGATGTTGTAGCTCTCAAATATCTACATTAATCCTCGATTCACTCGTAAGGAATAAGATGGAATGCCTCTTTATCAGTAAATAGGGTCTTCGGTTCTCTACACTAACCATGCAAAAATCATGTCTCTTCCCAGGTCGAATTGACCCGTTTGCGCTACAACTGTAATATAACTGCAGCATGGCTCTAACGCGTAAAAATCTATCCACGTATAAATGTGTATGTCATTTATATAAAAAAATGTTTTTCTTCTCCGTGGAGAATACAGCAAAGTGGCACTAAAATAGCGATCAACAATAATAATTTAACCGTTGCCGGTGGTAATCTAACATTTATTGAAGCAATGCGGCGGCTTCTTATCTGCTCCAATAACCCTCTCAAAATGTAAGGAGGTTACATATTTTTACAATTATAGAAAAGTTTCCTTACTGTTAATACACAGAGAACATGTCCTTAGCAGTTGGAGCGTATGTAGACTGTCACTTTACGTTAATGTTTTATATGAGCCATAATATGAGCATGTCAATTTGTTCGTGTGACAGCTGGCAAATGGCTGCGGACCGTCTTTTGCGACATTCCTCAGGGAACGCCTTTGTTTAGTGGTGGACTTATGTAGGGTTGTAATGACGATGATGATTATAGTGAATAGCAGGTTTAATTACAGCTTAGCTTTAGCAAGAATAAATTATTACTATGCATTATTGATTACATTAGTTTATTATGCAAGTATCGCCTCCTATATTCGAAGAATTCGCTGTAATCACCAAGATTGACAGAAGAATGGCGATCCCTTTACCAAATGTCTCGCGCCTGTAGCTATATATTTTATATTTAGCATGTACGCGAGGAATTAAGCGCTCGCTGTCAATTACACAGTACGCGAGTAACCCGGGTTCAAACCCGCTGTCACCAATGAAATTTTTAATTGCAATTTTGAGTGTTGATTTACTAAATGCTCCTCGTTTGTTTAAGGAACATGAAACACGCAGGAAAACATCCAGGGAAACCTGCATATCTGAAAAATTTAAATATTCCAAGATGTGTCAAGACACCAAAACGCATTGTGACAGCGTAGCCACTTGAAACATTGACGAAATTCTGAAATGTGATCGTATTTACGGAGTCCAAATATCAATCGTTAGTATACATTTTGGATCAACTTTATTAAGCTGCGCTTCGATAACTTCTAGATACCAAATATCAGCATAGTCAATAAAAGGCAGAAGTAAGGATTCAGCAAGCGCAAATTTAGTTGCACTAGGACGGAAAATTTCTGAGTTTCCGCAAATAGCTTAACACTGTAAATATTTTCTACTTCATTAACCTGTGGTGACCATATTAGTCAGGGGTCGATATATATTGTTAAGTTCTTAACATTATCACTAAATGGGATGTGAATGCCATTAAGAAGAATGTATGAGAGACAAGGCCACTCGTGCTACTAATCTAGAAATACCAATAATTTTTACTCGAGTTTTTGTGGGATTTATCTAAAAGTCATATCAGCTTTATTATAATAGCTTTTGATAAATTTTCCAGAGAAGGTTGAGTGTAAAGAAGATCATCGGCGTACAATTGGTAAGAAGAAGACAGTTGCGCTACAGAATGTACATCACTATAAATAATCGTTATGTCAGTCATACCCAGGATAGAAAAACAGTTAACATTAAAACAGTTACCAGTTTACCAGTTTTAAAACAGTCAAATTTAAACGATATAAAATCCAAATTAGTTTAACTATTTTACTATAATGGCAGTATACTCTATTGTAATGGTAGCAGTACTAGTGGTAGAACTCCGTTTCTGTGCTTGGAGTTCGCCCGGTTCGTTACCATCCTCTTGCCTATTTCTGCCACTAAACAGCAGTGGTTGCGCTGCTGTGTATCTGTCGGAAGGATTTAGAGGACCAGTATAGTTACAGTGTGTGAGGCATTCCATTTTAGTCCTCAGAGGTTACAACACATGCTCTTTGTTTCAAGTTGGCTGCAAGTGAGCATAGACTGCAGTAGTAGTAGTCATGACTATCTGATTGTCTTTGAGTTAATTTGTTATTTCAATTTTATTAATAAAATAGACTTTAAGCATTTTCTTAGAATAAATTATAAATCGTATTTAATCTGAATGTGGATTAAATTCTTTTAGAAGAACTAAGTCCAAATTTAAAGGATGATCGTTGCACTGTTTAGTATGAAATTTTTTTTTATTTATTTGGTTCCAATTCTAAGTACATAATACATACAATCACATTCTGCCAAACTGTGAACACAGTTTGTCGGCGGCAGTTCTCGTGGATACACATATTTTTATTTAAATTGAATTTGTGTTAAATATTAAATACCTACGTAACATGATATAAATGATTATTAATTACTTGATAGATTGTCTGGACCGGGTTGAGGCTGCGCTCGTACAAAATACCAGCGTGCACTCGTAACGAGGTATTACAAGTAATCATGGGTTAACAACGCATCTACATTTTGATTCGAGGAAAGATGTAGGTTTGTAACCATCTTCTGTCTATCTTTAACTGGTAATATTAATTATGCTATATACTTTTTTTCCTTGGGTGAACTTGTAAAAGGCTGTAATGATGATGATGGATGATAAACGCTTGCTGTAAATTTCACAGTGAAGACGTTACCCGAGTAGTAGAAAAGTTCCCGCGGGAATAAATGAAATTGTTAAATGCAATTTTTAGTGCTTAATTACCATATGCTTGACGTTAAATAAAACACCGTGGGAAGAACACACTCGTACAGAAGCTATATATATATCAACAGCGTAATAAAACAACATAATACTGCTGTGTTTCTTAAAGTAAGTGATAATATTTTTTTCTGAACCAATCTTCGGTAACGGTAGCCAGTTTTAACGGAAACTACATCTGACAGTATTGGACCCACAGGACAAGAATATAATGCAGGAAAGTGTACACAAATACATATGCACTCTTTATTCCTTCAATGTCATATTCCGATAGGACGGCACTCCGGCAGGACTGGAGAGAGATCATGTACAAGACCATCAGTTAGTCAGTCCATCTGTCATCAGTCTTTACATGCTTTGCGTGAAATGGAGGTGAAATACCGCAAATTTAATGACTCTGGGCTGCTACAAGAACACCTTGACAAAAATCCAATAGCTGATAATGATTGAAACCGGGATTCGAACGTGGGACCACACAATATTCCGAAGTCAGGCTTCATTTGTCATTCATTCATAATAACCTAGAAATTCCATTTTTGGATATAAGCCTACCTATGCATTGCCTCATAGGTGGAATATTTGCCATCATAGTTGCCATACTTGGTAACCTGGTTAGGAACCAGGGTGCCAGGTAGTTTAGTATTAACAACTAAAAAATTAATGACTGTATTTCTAGTTATTATTAGAAAGACGCTGCTGTCCATCTTTTCTGTTTCCCTATGTGAGCCTCCTACTACACCCACGGGATGATATGGGGTAGTAGATACACTTACACTAACACAATACGGTCAATTTTATGTTCACTAAGCAGTTACATTCATGACCACTACACTAAAGCACCGCTGTAAAGCAAATAATGAGTACCGGGTACACCTCTGCGGACAAAGATGGAATGTCACGTCTCCTATTAAGATATCGGTGTAAGCGATGTCACACCAATATCTTAAA
The DNA here is from genome assembly GCA_033319125.1 of Parnassius glacialis. NCBI lineage: Eukaryota > Metazoa > Arthropoda > Insecta > Lepidoptera > Papilionidae > Parnassius > Parnassius glacialis. The sequence continues at coordinate 52,104,903 of JAVANC010000005.1, forward strand.
AGGAGATAAATACATATTTGTATAGGACATCACATTTATTTATTTATTTATTTATTTATTTATTTACCATCACGTGAACTTTGTGCTCCCTTTATAAAAAATATATACTCGTAATTAAAATTTTAAAATTTCATAATAATTTAATTTCATAATAAAATAAAATAACGTGTCTTACCTAGATCGAAGCGCACCTCACGCCTTCCCTCATTTGCATGCACTAACCAGTACCACTACTCCGACCATCACTATACTAGAAAAGACACCCCACCATCGATAAATGACACGTGTTTATAATCGAGACATACTCAAGTGAAATAGACTCTGCGGTTACTGACTGCTAAGTCAAAGAGTCTATTTCACTTGAGGAAGGTGCTCATCAAACTAGATAACACTCATTATTTTATTTTAATATTTATATTAATTAATTTATAAGATCCTTAATATATAGAATATAACTACATTTACGGATTATATAATAAAAATAAGTCAATTAAACGTGATAGAATACGTAAAAGTAGTTTTATTCAATGTGTAGTGTTCGCGTAAATATAAGAAATCATTATCCTTAATATATTGAATTTCCGGAGAGTAATGGGTTATTCTATTAATTATTTTAAAATAAATATTTAAAAAATTATGATCCTCTCAATTTTTATCAAGAGCTTAAAACGTTGTTTTTGATAAACCGTTTGAGCTTATGACGTAAATTGTAAGCTGATATTTAGGAAGAGGGTTTAAAAAGGAATTTTCAATTCTGTTTTTATTATGTCGAAAGGTCAATTATCTGAACAAAGATTAGCAAAGGTAACTTCAATGCCCTTTGATCGTTAACCACTCTTTTAAATTTCATAGAAGTTTTCACGATCTGTAATTAGTAACCTTAATATTTTGAATTGATAAAAACCAGTTCCTTGCATAGTAAAAAATATATAGAAGTAATTAATCAGCTGGGAGGACCATGATCACATTTTTAGTGAAATTGAAATAACTAACGAGCTTATCCACAATCCTATGTCGTCCCGTGGGTATAGGAACAGCCGACAGAGGGAAATAAACCAGAAGATAGGCAGCAGCATCTTCCTGTTAACGACTAGAAAATGCCAACCCATCTGCACTTCAATTCTCAATCTGTTTGTCATCCTTTTCCATTAGGTACTGCCTATCATGAACATAGTCCTCCACCAAAGATTGTTTAAAAGTATTTTTGAGATGGTGTCACGCTTGACAGGTTGTTTTTTATATATTTTTTATAGGATAGGGTTGCAAAAGAGCACACACCTAATGGTAAGTGGTTGCTGTGACCCATAGAGATCCACATCTATCATCAATAAAGGATTAAAATGCAGATGCGTTGTCACCCGTAAGGACTAAGATGGAATACCTCTTTTCTAATAAAAAGGGTCTCCGGTTCTCTACACTCACCATACGAAACACAGCAGTATTAAGCTGCTATTTTACGCTGGTATTCTGTGAAAGCATGTTCCTTCCCCGATCGAGCCGACCCATTCGTGCTACAACTATATTACTAATATAGCTGCAGCATGGCTCTACGATGTAAAACGTAATCTTCTTAACCATTTCAGTTTGTTATCTTTTACCACATCAATGGGATGATCTGTAGTACACCAAGCACCAAGCTCGATGAATGGCGAGAGCGATTTATTCCCTGAAAATATCGTTACTTAATTTTCAATTCAAGATCACACGCAAACACAAGGCGATTGATTGTCGTTGCCTTGTGCATCGTAATATGCTACGTTAAACCATGGCTTCAATGCATTTCAGCAATGAAATCACCTTACCAAGATTTTTGATTTTTAAAATTAATGAATTCTTACGAGAAAATTGATAAAACTATCTCAAAAGCAGCCTTGCAGAAGATTATTCAGCATTTGTGGTATTTACTGACGAAGTTTCAATATTTTCACTGTTTGATGATGATGTGGATCAAGAAACTAAAGTTAACATGATTCAGAATTTAACCAAAGAGGAAGAAATGACTCATAGAAAACGATACAACCCATCGAAAGAAGAACTTTGCAGTTCATTGTATGGTAAGTTTATTAAAGAACATTGGCATTAATAGTAAAATAAATGTTTACGTTCGTTCCCTGTGAAAGAATATTTTTTAACACATTTCTTTAACACAGAAAAAACATCTCTGATTTCATTTCAGTAAAAAGCAAGTCCTTGTTGCACCGCCTTAAAATTGAAGACAGTATTTTTACATGAATGGCCGATTTTGTGGTCAAATAATGATTCGTTTCAAGAAGCCAGAAAAAAATTTCGTAAAAAAAAGTTGGTGAGCAATTAAGTTAATTCAAGACTTTCATGGATTAATCACTATTGAGGAGGAACAAAAAGAATTTTTATTACGTTGCATACAAGAACATCGAAAAATTTATCCTGACTCTAAAAATCAACGTTAAAAAGACAACGCATCTACCTTTTGAATTGTAATAGAGGATAGATGTAGATGTCTATGGGCTGCAGCAACCACTTACCATCAGGTGGACTGTGTGCTCGTTTGTCACCCTTATCCTATAAAAAAAAACCAATGTTAAAAAGAAAATTTGAAAAATAATACTATTTTTAATGTAAATAAATAAATAATATACTATTTTGGTGTATTAATTTTTTTAGGAGTTTTAATTAAGTATTAAATATTAAGTTCTTAATTCCTCCTGCTGTAAGTCCGTACAAATTTTCATGTCAAAAGTTTGGCATCAATTCGGCACGGATTATCGTTTTCTAATCGCAATAATATTTATTATTTGAGTCAATGAAGTCAATCCAAATAAAATTTGAGGGTTTTCGCATTTGATTTCGCGAAAAAAAATCCGTTACGTCTTGGGACACCCTACTCTATACCTATAGATTAACCTACTCTATAGAAATTCAACATTTACATTTACCTTTAGTGTCAATATCGCTAAGAGCAGCTTTGCAGTGGAAATTCCAACAAAAACAATTACCATGAACCTTGTTTATTCAACTTCAAGTGAGTTCGAGAAAATTTACAATGTTGAAAACAACATTTCACAGTATGGAGATAAAATTTGCCTTCGGGGCATTGGCATAATTTATTTTACCTACTATGTAGAGAAAAGATTCTTGTTTAAGTTTTCATTAAAATCAATTCTGTTATATTCTAAGCTAGCTGTAGGGGACCGTAGTGGACTTTATGATTTTAACTAACTGATTGACTAACTAACTGTGTGACGACTGATGTTATGTAGGGTAAACTATACTAGGGAAAGTTGAAGAAAAGATGGTACTGTAGACGATTATATATTCTCACTATTTACAGCGACTTTCACTAATTAACTATATGTTACGGGCGGCGGCTCCCCTCGCCGTCCGTAACACTAGCTGTTCCCCGAGACTTCGCCCGCGTGTTATTTGGAGTTTTAATTATTTTTCGCGGAACCCTAATTCTTTTTCTAAAATAAAATTAGCCTAAGTTACTCCTTGTGACATCAGCTATCTGCCAGTGAAAATCCCATCAAAATGGGTCCAACCGTTTCAGAGATTTGCCGGAACAAACAGATAGACAGACGGACAGACATACAGACAGATAGACAAAAACTTTAAAAATTGTATTTTTGTTATTAGTTCGTGATCTGAGGACACCAATACCTATCGATTCGAAATCATGTATGTTCCGAGATTTTTTGTACTTTACTGTTTTATATTCATTATTTTTAAATTTTGCGTTGTTGACAACTGATTGGCCCAAAAGAACTCCCAACGGGATTAAATGGTGAAAATTATTTAAATTAAAAAAAAGTATTTTGTGGAGGCCATTGCAAATTTTGATGTCACTTTATTAACACGCCCGAAGATGATATTTCAGTGCGACGGTGCTCCTTGCCACTATGCAAGACAGGTTAGAGGTAATTTGAACCAGCATTTCCCAGAGAGGTGGATTGGCCGGAATGCACCAATCACCTGGCCTCCAAGATCCTCAGACCTGAACTCTATAGAATTTTTATCTAGGGATGCTATAAGGAATCAGTGTACCATCGCGAATTCTCGAGTTTGGTGGAGTTAAAAACTAAATTAAATGATGCTCAAGAAAACTAATACAAAACACCCAAGCCTTCCGAGATTTACGCGGTAATTTTATGAGTCGGTACCGTTTGTGCATTGAGGCAGATGGCAGGCACTGAACATTTATTGTGAAAATAGTAGTAAATAAATTATTTCCGCTTTTTTATTTAGCACGATGTGAAAAATAATTTTGATTTGACTTTAATTATGCTTTTTTGAATCTTTTATCTAACATTCACAATTATTCAACATATTAATCGGAAATTTTTTTGAAAGCTAAGAAACCCATAAAGTTTTTGAAATTATTAGGAAGTTATTCAGTTAGGGTTGAGTAATTTTTTTTCAAGTTGAAGTCAATAAAAAATTCTCTATATATACCTACTAGTAGCTCAGATTTAGCTCACAGAATTTTGATATTTAGTGTTCTTACGGACGAACACACTTGCTAGCAATACAACTAACGAAAACAATCTCTAAGAAACACTTCACAGAAATAGCTAAAACCAACCAAAATTAAAAGAAAAACTGAAAATAAAACAAAAAAGTTCAAATCTCGTAAAGTAAAAAATGAAAGTAAAAATCTCGGAACACACATGGGATCTAATCGAAAAGTATTGGTGTCCCCAAATCAGAGACCTTTGCTGGTACAGGTTTGATAGCCTGTGTACAAAACACTTGTTAAATTCTAAATCTGAGTGTATTATGATTTTATCCGTATTTATGCCATATGCGTATTACCTTATATATGGCTTTGTCCCTGATTCAAGACAATAATGCTTTATTTCTTTAGTTATTGTTCTTAGTTCTCTAACACTGTTTCCATTTTTTAATTAAAAGTCCCATAAAATCTGTCGCAGTCTGACGTGAAAATACACAAGTTTTAGACATAGCAAAATTTTTTAAGACTGCTTACCCCATCGAAAAGTCGTAGACAATAGTATCTCAAGGTGCCTTTTTTATCGTGGGGAAATTTTCATGGATACTTTTCGCAACAGGGTTAACAGAAAGGTTATGCCGGACGCCTACCGGCCAAAACCCTGCGGTGGTCACCATCAGCGTATATGTGGGATCCCGGGATCTCCGTTCGGAACACATCCGGGCCTCTTTCTCACTTTGCTTTATTAAAGCACGTCCCAGGTAGTCATTACTGCCCGCATCACCCTCGCAATGCTAACACGGTACTCGAGACCACTTCCGAGTCAACGTCCTTCTTAGATGTAACATCACTAGACGTTCGGAGCCCCTGCCCGTTCTGGCCCGTTTCTTGTAGAGGAACACCATCATCAAGGGGTGTTCGGTGAGGAACGCCTTGGCGATGTCGTCTCTAGGCGTGATCTGTCCTCTCCTGGACCATAACGGATTCACAGAAGGCGGCTACGACCCTCCACGCGGAGTCCATGCTCAGCTCAGGGAGAGGTTGTGACCGATCCGGCTTACCAGGACCGTCTGCACCCGTTTCCGCGCTGGACATGTTGCCAGTTTATAGGATGCGGAGTCATTGTCCTGCACACCTCAGTGGAAACAGTTCGCCGTCGCTTCGCGTCTGCTCTTACACCAATAATCAACAAATAAGTACCCGTGCCCGATCATTATCCATGTAAGTCTGTAGGTGAGTCTTCATGTTATTCAATGCATCGACACCGAGGCTTCAAAGCGCAGCAGGATTGCTCCAATAACACGTTTGCGCGCATAACGCTTTTCAGAGAGATGTGCGCGCCACGTTGCGAATGCGTTAAGCGGTTCCTGCCGCTTAACTCCTTCGAATACTTCATCTGGCTCACTCCCGACTCGCTGGCGGAGGACATGTCCAATCGTACAACCTCTCATCAATGTCCGCCAATATGTCCAGAAGTAGAAAACGAGCCAGGATTCTTGTCGCTTCAAAGGATATCGTGCGGTATCTTTGTATGATCTGTGTGGCCATCCTCTGATGCACACTGTAGATTTTAGCTCTACAGCGTCGTATGGCCAGGCTTTTCGTCCAAACAGGCACCCCGTACATGGCTACGGACCGTATTACTCCTGAATAGAGGCTACTAACTTCTTCCCTGGGTTCCCCTAGATTGGGTAGCAGTCTATGCATAGCACCCGCTACCCTTTCAATACGGGGGACAGCCACTCGAAGTGTTCTTCGAAGCCCCATCGACTGTCCAGATGGAGGCCTAGGTACTTCATATACTGCCCCACTTTGACTTCAAGCCCACCCACGCAGACGCACGAGTCGGGTGGTTCCCTGCTGCGTTGTAATTTATGGAACCATAGGACCTCGGTTTAGTGAGGCGCTATTTCTAATCCCTACTCGTGGATTTTGGTAACAAACCAAGCTCGGCGAACTCCTTGGCCCTTTCGAACTCGACCCCGCTGGCAACCACCAACTTGTTGTCGGCATAGCAAACGATATTTACGCCAGCGGGAAGTTCAACTCGTAGAACCGCATCAAAGGCGAGGTTCCACAATAGTGGCCCTAGCACCGAGCCTTGCGAAATCTCACGTCTGATCTCCCTCCGGATCTTTCTACCATTTTTCCCCATGTACAGGAGGTACCTGTCACACAACTAGCCCCCGATAAGACCTTGCAGGTAGGGGGCACTTGATAGTGAGCCAGTGCGCTCCTACCCAGGTCCCGATTGCACCCCAGGGTAGAGAATTAAAGGCGTTGACGATATTAAGACTTATCGCCAACGCCACACCACCCTGGGATACTACTTGGTCCAACAGGGAGCGGACACGCATGATGGCATCTACTATAGAACGGTTCCGTCGGAATTCAAATTGGCTATCGTCCAAATCGGGATCAACGCACAACAGATGTCCGTTGAGTCAAGTGGAAACTATTCTCTCGAATAATTTGTCAATCTCGTCGAATAAATCAAATGTCAATTCGTCCTAATAAAAAAAAAAAAAAAAAAAAAAAAAAAGAGGTACATGGGATGGTACACAGAGGGAGAATCGGCGGCCTTGTCGTCCTTCTTCAAGAGGATCAACCTTGGCTCTTTCCATGCAGCGGGGATCTTGGCACTTCGCAGACAGCCGGTAAACAGCTACTTAAGCTTGGTCTCCAGGGAAGCCAGATTTTGCACTAGGGCTCGACCCGGGATACCTTCGGATACTTGTGCAGTGCTTAGGGCTCTTAAGCGGCTAAAGACTTGGTCCATCTCCTCCACGTTCACCGCCATCTTATCTTGCCACCCCCAAGATGATGGCGAATGACTTGACCGGTCCCCGGGAAGATCGTGCTGATCACCCTTCCCAGCAGGCCCGGATCGAGAGTCTCCGTAAAGGAGCGCGATCACAGCCGGAGTTAACCCAGCACTATTTATTATTTTACTACTTTATTAGTATGGTTCCCAGATGATGTTGGAGTGTTAGCAGTTGGTGCTATTACATCACCGCTCTATGTGTCTGTATAGATTGCTATTGGCCTTACAAGCACCCACCAGCTCGTTTCTTTTCAGTCTGACATCTAAATTAGACACAAATCTGTTTCCGACTTCATGTATTTTAGATTTCTTTTCTTTATTGATTTTTTATCCTACGAGTGAGGAGAAAATAAACGTCCATCCGAGCAGCGCCTCCAGTACCCTGGTAAGCCTAGTGTTACCCGTCAAAGGTGTCAGCCGGTACACTGACGGGGGAAACACTTGCGACTGGCATTTAACCATCAGCAATGCAGCTCTTCACGGTGTGCTACGCTTGAACTTTGAGTGATTTTTTATAGACGTTGGCATCGTCGCACTCCACTCCGGGCGGTTAAGCCAAGATTTCTCAGTTCCAAAGGCACCGCAATACACGATCCACGATACGCCAGAGGGGTTCCGAGTTTCGAACGGTGGCAGAGTTGATACAGGTATTTTTCCATGCCTGCCCAGCGACCGGGTGAGGGAACACCGATCCCGGTCATTTTCCTTCTTTTTAAATAAGGTATGGACCGTAAACTCTCCCCTCCCCCAAGCGCTAAAGACTGAAAACCCCCAATCGACTCTCCCATCAGCAGGCAAGACCTTAGGTTTGGGGTGATTTTTTTATAGAGGTTTTCTTTCTTGTGGCCCAATAGAGCCTCAGGTCCCAACTGGGATTACGAGTTTGTCCGGAGCTGGAGAAAACCGCGTGCACTTGGTACTTCAACGCACATGTTACGTCCACTGTTCTTCTCAATTGATAAGATAAGGAGGAGCAACATCAAGACCAATTCTCGGAGCAATATGTTAGTGACCGTTTCTCAGTTGAAAATCACACGACTTTTACGTAACAAAATGTTCTTGAAACCGTAACTTAAACGATAATACTGTTAAATAATCTGCCAGTACTATAACTTCATGACTCTACTCCCTTTTTTTTAAAATATCCATGCATTAATCCATCCTTAAATCAGACACGGATAGGATCGGGCGCATGGGTGTTTTTTAAGAAGAAGGACGAACGGCAATGTAGTTCATTAAATGAAAAATGACTGCCGCCATCCGTGAACAACTGCAACACCAGGTGAATCGTCATATTGCTGACCTATTAGAAGGATTTTTTTTAAATCTGATTATCTATACTTTTAATTAGAATTGTTTCTTGAAAACCTCTAAGTCAGGCATGTAACGGTATCATATCGTGCAATATTGTTCCAATTGCCAAAAGTATATTTTTTGGGAATAAAAAAAATATATTTTTGGGGAGGTCGGGTAATATTTTATAACCGACAAAAACGTCCGGGATTATTTTTTTGGAATTATATAAAACTAAATTAAAAGATAAAAAAGAAATCAAGTTGCCAAAAAAAAAATTTTTTTAGATATTTTTTGCAAATGTTATATGCTGCGCAGTAACAAAATAACCGTAAACGCTCAGTCAGACTCGCAGGACTGGATTCGCCAATTGACGAAATTATAGTTTTTCACAATTTCAACTTGCCAAAAGGACCTTCCCAAAATTCGTCGCCAGCTCTCAGGCTATTATGACTTTACCGTATGATACATTTTGACATACATACGATATAAGTTTTATGGCTCGGCAATCTGTACAGTACAGTTGCTAAGAGTTTGAAGTTTGGAGTGTTGAACTCGTATTTATATATCTATAAACAATGTTTTGTAGTCGGTACAAATAATAGTTTTATACGCTATTTTTCTAAGTTTAATTTATTTGACTTGTATATTATGTATGTAAACTCCACCATGACACAGGAAGAATTCTTGTTTTGGGGAATGAAACTATTCTGATCTGTTCTATACTCTGCTAGTTTTCATCAGCCATTTGACCAGCATGTTGGTATAGTGACCGTTAGTGCGCCTACTAATCATGTGTTCCCGAGTTCAAATCCCAGTTCAAGCCAAAATTAGTAATGAGTTTTTCGGTCTATAAATTCTCAGTAGAAACCCGTTGTCAGGAAGTTGGCGCTGTTTCACACCCGTCCCTCGGAAAGCACGTCGAGCGGTTGGTCTTGCACCTGATCTCTCTTCGATCATTTCGGATTACCGTGCTGTCGAATCATATGAGTGATGGAATAGAACCTGTGATTACGCACACACTTGTGCACTAAAAAACATGATATTCGTTGCAGGCTGGTCTCTAATGAAACTGGCTGCCCTGATGTAGGACATTATTATAGCTTAGTTAAACTAACATAACAGTAAAAATATATTAAAGAAATAAAGTATTTAGGAGGGAAAACAAAAAAAAATTTAATATTATTTTATAATTTATGGGTTATCGATCTAAATGCTTACTGTCATGTTTAAGAAACTCCGAGTTAACCGATTTAATTAACGAAGTGAAGTATTCAACTCATTGTCTGTTCGTCTGTCTACCGCGGAGTAGTTACGTTTCCATATAAATCTCTATTAGTTGCGATGGTGTATATTATAATGCAATTTTATTTGTGACGACGATAGTTTTGCAGGAACTTGAAATAACTTTAACAACGTTACGATCTGCGCTGAATAGTTTACAAAATACCGACTCGGAATCCAATACATTACTGCAACTCTAGGATAGGGTGACCACAATGTTTGAACATTTTATTCTAAACATTACTTGTGGTTACAATTATTACAACAACCAGCACGCAGAATGTTTGAAAATGGTGTCGAGATGTCACGCGTTGGTCCCAGCGTTGCTAGCGGTACTGAACAAGCGAAGGACGCGGATGGTGAAACAGGGAGAGGAGATCATTGGCAATCTTTCTGCGCGCTTTTTATTTTAACACAAATAAATAAGTAATACATTTGGAAAACGTATTATAACAATTTCAACTCTTTTTCTGATCTAGAAACAGTTGCCTAGTTTGCGCAGGGAGTCGTGGTACAGTTTATACTAGCAGTCAACCTCTCAATGTAATTGATGATACTTTTTATTTAAATAGTCTAAGTCATGATGTAAATTTTGTGGAGTGAATAAATAAATATATTTTATATTATTATTTTTCTCAATATTACTGATGTAAATTTGCACGAGGAATCCTATATTATAGTGCTGTGGCTGTTTCTTCCTTCTGTTATAATGTAACTGGTGTACTGGATTAAGTTTTTCTTTGTGCTCTCATCTTAAAAATTTTGTTGCTTTTATTAATATTTAATAATTAATAATTTATTATTTATTAATCATCCCTATACATAAAAGTCAATTGCTGTCCGTTGGTCTGGCTAAAATTCAAAAATGGCTCGACCGATTTTGATGACTTTTTTTGTGTGAATGGGTACCTAGAAGGTTTAGATTTACATTTGGACCAGGTAGGTAGGTAGGAGCTGTTGTGAAGATCCAGAAATCACCCTGTGGTCAAGTCTATAAATAAAATTAAAGTAATAGTAGCTTTTTAAAACGTAGAAAAGTATAGTAATAAGAAAATAACATTTTGTTAACTTCCGTTAATAAATAATTAATTTAAACTTCTCACTTAGTAAGTATGTTTCCATTATCTTGTCGAAATATTTTAAAATAAAAGGTCCATTCTGAATCTTATACATTCCGATTAACAATAAAAAGTAACGTCTTAATAAGCAAGAGGAATGCCAGGCGTATTCCTATTAACAAACAATTAACATGCGTGGCAATGGGGATGAATTGTAAAAAACCAACGTGAGATTTGGGGGCGCTAAAACGTCGAGTATTGTTTTTGTTTGTTCCGTTGCCATGTAGCTACCGCGGAAACATGGACTCTAAATAAAAAAAAATGCGTGTATATATACTTGCTGTAATAGTTTAGTAATTGTAATAATGCAACATATGAAGTATATCCTAACTAACTCAAACTGTAAAGTTTTATTGTAATTTGTATTTTATATATATATAATTTTATATATATATTTAATAGACAAAAGTATCAAATAAGTTACAACTTATGTTCACCCTATTTATTTAGGTTAGGTTACAAGAAGTAGTGGTGTTTGCAATCTAACTTCCCGATCAAATTAAGGCACAACTCAATAGATACAGTTGCAGTCCCAATGCAATTTGAAAGATCTCGCGCTGGCTATCCGGTGTGAGACGCTTTGCCTGTTTGTATAGTTAAACGAAAAGAAAAAAACTAATGACTTAGAATTTCCCTCACTTAATAGTTAACCTAGGACTATTGGAAATTAGTTAAAAAATTGGACAAAGAAATGCGTTCAGTTAAATTTACCTTATTCACATATTTCATCTTTACAGTATACATATTTGAAAGGGGTACAGCGACCCCGGTGACCCGCCCTGCTGCAGAGATCAACCAATCAGTGACCTTCTTTCCTCAGAAACTAGTCCCAAACCACGTGAATTCTGCAAAGGTGCGCCGCTCAGTGTTCGTCTGCCCCTTTTTGCGAAGAAAAATTTGACGACTAAGATTACGGGTCCCTATGGAATGGTCCCGGTCTAGACACCTATCACAAGTGGACTGTAAGTTGCTTGAGATGGATAAAGTCATGCTGCAGCTATATTAGTAGTATAGTTGTAGCACGAACGAGATGGTTCGACCCGGGAAGAACCACGCTCTCACAGAATACCAGCGTTAAATAGCAGCTTAACGCTGCTGTGTTTCGTATGGTGAGTGTGAGAGACTGTGGGAACCGGAGACCCTTTTCACTGGAAAAGAGGCATTCCATCTTAGTTCTCACGGGTGACAATGCATCTGCATTTTGATTTGCCAACAAAGATAGATGTAGATGTCTATGGGCGAAAGCAACCACTTGCCATCAGGTGGACTGTGTGCTCATTTCTCACCCCATCCTATAAGAAAAAGGTCTTTGTAATTTCACCTTAAGTAAGTAGTTCCTGAAGTCTTTGTATCCTGGCAGCGGCGATGTGGGCTCTTCTGGACGAGGTGAAATAGGCGCTATCATCCGCGTATAGCTCCAGCTCTCCGTCGTCCTCCCACTCGCGCAGGTGTCTTGCCAGAGTTGGGATATCGATGGTATAAGCCGCGTACATGACTGAGGACAGACAGCTAGCCAATGGTATGCCGGCTCTAATGAGTCTTGCTGCGGATACGGCATCCTCTACACAAACGTAGAACCTCCTGTTAAAGAAGGAATGACGCCATTAGCCGCAACATAGCAGGAGGGATACTGGTCTGATCTTCTAACTTGTAGAGTAATTCAGAGTGCCACATCCTATCGACCGCCTTCTCTATATCGAGAAAGACGCCCAACGATGTGCAGCCGCGATTGCGCTCGGCCGCAGGGTAGTGCAGCACTCTGGTCAGCTGTGTTTCTGTTGAGTGGTCCCTCCTGAATCCATGCTGTTCCGCCCGAAGTTGCATGCACGGGCGGAGGCGTCTTAGCAGCAGTCTTTCTAGTAGTTTAGCTATGTGCGTAGTGTCGTAATCGGCCTGTAGCTGACAGCTTTACGCCTGTCTTTCCCGGGTATCAGGACCACGGTGACTTTGCCAATCTTCCAATGCTCTGGGCAGTGGCATGTCCGCAGTATTTCATTGTAGAGTCGAGCAATATCTACAGCTGTTCTATTGAACAGGTGTCAGAGTGCAGCGTTAGTAATCCCATCATGACCCGGCGCCTTCCTTAGTTGCAGGCGGGTTACTTTCCTCCGCAGTTCAGCGGTGGAGATGAACCACTCTCCTGCAAACGGTAGAGCGGGCGACGACAGGAATCCCTGTACGCGGCTCTCCTTCCAGGCATGAAGATCCATGAACTCCACACTTGCTGCGTTCGGCATATATTGCTCCTCGAAGTGCTCTACTAGAGTATCCGCTCTACCCTGGGCATCATAACAACGTTTACACGCGTTGTTGGTCAGCGGGTAAACGGCGTGTCTTGTTTTAGTGATATGTTGGTTCAATTTGTAAAGCAACGTATCTTGCTCTTCCGCTTCCCAGATGCGCCGCTTCCAGGCCTCTCCTCTGTGGGCCTGGATTGCAACCGACAGTTCATCCGTAAGTTGGTTCAGTTTTGTTTTCAATTTTTGGCAGCTAGTACGCTCCCAGAGCTTCCTCAGCGCCTTCTTGCGCTTCATCTGTGCACATATATCACGCGGCAGGGCGTCCGTTTTTGTTGCAATCAGGATGATCGTAGAAGCCTCGTGGAGGGCTTCCTGGATGGACTTGGTTATTCTAGTTGCAGTGGCATCTACGTCGTCCGCTGTACTAAGTGGTGAATAGGCTGGAGGTCTCTCCTGCAGGTGTTGGCGGTAGAGCCTCCAGCCAATTTTGGTCTTGCAGGCTCTGGGCAGCGTAGTCACCGCCTTGAGGCCCAGTGTAATCAGTATCGGAAGGTGCTGTGTGATCAGGTCGTACAGCACCTCTACAATTTTTTTTTAATAGGATAAGGGTGACAAACGAGCACACAGTCCACCTGATGGTGAGTGGTTGCTGCGGCCCATAGACATCTACATCTATCCTCGTTTGCGAATCAAAATGTAGATGCGTTGTCACCCGTGAGGACTAAGATGGAATGCCTCATTTCCAGTAAAAAGGGCCTCCGGCCACCTGCACTCACCAAGCGAAACGCAGAGGTAAACCTCTACTTCACGCTGGTATTCTGTGAGGTTTTGGTACCACCCCGGTTCGAGCCGGCCCATCCGTGCGACAACACAAATGCCGCGTGGCTCTACCACTGTTATTACCATTATCGCGCAGTTGACGTTCCTAGAGCGCACGACGTCCAGTACATCCGGACATCTTCATGTATCAGATGGAACATGTGTTGACTCCTCGGGACCTAAAAAATCATAGTAGTTCTCCTCCGTATTTTCATGTAGTTCACGACCTGGCGGGTTGATTAGTCTAAATACCCACGTCGAGTATTTGGCGTTTAGATCCCCGGCGATGATGGTAGGCATTATGCTTTCTATTACCGTCCGGACGTCTGAGGAGTAAAATGGAGTCCCTGGCGGGCGCTATACTGAAAAAATCCTTAGTACCTCGCCCGTTGTCTCCATATTTATGCCGATAGAGCGCATCGTTTGATAGTTTGATAGACCTTGTTCTTGATGGACGATGTCCCTCCTCACTAGAACCGCGATCACTTTGGGAATGACCTCGTTCTGCCTGTAGATGTGGTAGTCGGGCAGATTAAGATGCGTAGTTTGTTTCAGTTTAGTCTCTCCCAGCAAGATCGCCTGGATGTCCTGTTGTTGGGCGAATGGGTGGAGTTTATGGATCCTCTGTTGTATCCCATCCGGGATTCAATAGAGGAGAGGCTAAATAACTAATCATCAATGTGGGTTCATAAGTGCATTAGCCAGCGTAATGGTGACGAAAGACCGTGTCATGGCAGCGTAAGAGAATCTATCACCACATTACGTTCCGTGAGTGCCTTAAGAGGCGACTGATGAAAAATACCGCAATAATTTCATTCGCCCGTACAGTTCCCAACATCATCATCATTAAAGTCCGCTACTCCTAATATTGAACCATACACTCCGCTTAGCGGTACGAAGCGGCACTCGTGTGCCTTTCTTAATTGTTCGTCATTCTTGAAGCTAAATGGACGGGCTATTGCCACTTCATCTTACTAATACTGTAGTCGACCATTATCTGGTATCCAATGTAAAGTACCCAGATAGGTAGGCTACGTTGTCAGAGAGCGTAACGCCATAGTCTTTAATTTAGTTTTTAGCGATCCACTACGCGATATGATATCGTGTGGTGTCGTAAGAGGCGTCAGAAGAAAATTAAAACAGAAGACGGGACTTCCTGATCCTCAAAATAATAAAAACTGAGGTTTCAAATACGCCTGCTAAGCGAGAAAACTTTAGCAAATATGTGGGATATTTGCATTGCTATAAAGCAATCTAAGCAAGGGCTTAAGGCTTAAGATGAAGATATTTTATGGGCTGTAATGATTATAAAGAAGACATATGTTATGTTTCAGTTACTGAATACGTCGTTGTAATTTATCTAGTAATAAAATTAACATTAATATAATAGTAGAGTAAAATGCTAAAGTTTTATGAAAATTTACAGGAAATTTATCTATTGTTTTAATGCAAAATTGTCATAATGCGGTACTGCACGAGTAATATATATGCGACAACACGCCGCGCCGACAAACAATGGACTTTTGATTAGGGACCATGTTAATTTATATTGCTTAAGCGGATACTCCTGAATCTCAGTGTGTTCCCAACTTTAAACAATTTTGGTAAGCCTTTACGATCGTCTCAAATTTATAAAATATTTACCGTTATCGTTACCGTTACAGCCTATTAAAGTCCACTGCTGAACATAAGGCTCCGCCATGGATTGCCTCATAGAGGGGATATTTGCCATAGTTGCCATAGCTATAAAATACTTAGGCATGTAAAATTGTCAGTACGTCTGTCGGGTAACCTCGGAACTATTTGACCAATTGGGAGCACATTCACACAATCTATTTGTTTTGTCTTAGTCACAATATTTACCAAATAGTTTTGGTGTAAGTATATCCACTTCTCCAAATCGTTCTGTGGGTGTCGTTAAAGTGGACAGTGGGAAAGAAAACAGGAGATGGACAACAGCAGCTTTCTAATAACAGCATGATTACTATGATAAAAAATGCGGTTACCAACCCGCTTGCCTGGCGTGGCAGATACGGCATTATAACTCCCATGACGAAAGTTTCACAGAAACCGCTCCTAGTTCCAGGCGGCGCCGCAATTTCTGGCTATGTCGGTGACCATGGAAACGGTGAGGCAGGGGTATCTAAGAATTTTCGGTGGTAGTTAGGTTGCTAGCTCAGATAAATCGACCTGGCAACATATAAAGCACGCACCCTGAGTACTGACGAGAAGATTCTGGAGCTGTCAAATAGATAGAAAGCTTGGCATTTTAAAGGATTTGCAGATGTTTGAAGAGAGGTTGAAGACATGGTAATGCGAAAATCTGGGCAAATTGTTCTATCACTGGGAAGACGACCATCAGTCCAAAGAAATTTTGGACTTATGGTAAAAACTAGGAGCATGTCCAAAAGGTTTAGGTACTTTTAATGGTGAATTTGTTTTCAGAAGCGACCCCAAAGTAAGTGGACCTGGCTTAGCCCTGACGGTTCTACAAAAATGAGATGGAAAGTCAGAGAATGGCAATACATCGGAAATGTAGCACTAAGTATCGACAACCGACGGGGAAAGTAAGTTCTCGTGTGGCAGCTTCGTACAGGTAAGCGAAGTGTAGAGTTGTTGCCCACTAAATGGAGTGACGACCTGGTAAGATATGTAGAAATTCGATGGATGCAGGTGGCTCAGGACCGTCTTTTGTGCACTCCCTGGGGGAGCCTATGTTCAAAAGTATACTTGTAAAGGCATGTAATGATAAGGATTATGATGATGATGCTTCACATTATTGGTCTAGTGGCAATAAAAGAAAATCCCAAAATTTGGACACGATAAGTGGCGCTGCGTTCGAGGTATTTGATATTTTACCCGCAAAACTTGAAGAGTGAAGATAATAAAAACTATTTGGCCGTTGTAAGAAAAGAGGATATCTACTACCGGGCAAGTTGTTCGGCCCTGGGAGCAGGCATCGCTCCGTGTAATGATACGGAGCTGTTCTATGTGATACTACAGTACCTTCGGAATTTAGATAACACGATTTAGGCTTCGACGCGCTTCGATTGTGGCGCAGCGATAGCACCACCACATCACATCCTGCTAAGACCGGAGGTCGATAGTGCAGTCCGATTGCCGGTGCATCCTTATCGCCGGTGGGGAATGCATGCCGTGTGCGTAAATGCAAGTCTCCAGTGCTTACGATATGCTGGTGTGTAATGCATGCCACACTACGCACTTGCAAGTGATCGATGGGCGGTGAGTCTAGATGAAGAAAAGAAAAACTGGCTTCCGGGGACTGAAGTCTGCAGAAGAAGATTCAGGGGATGAATGGTAGAGGGATTCTTGAGGATAATGATGAGGTTGTTGTTATTGTTGTTCACCTATATTACTTCGGAACTTTGATAGCACGATTTAGGCTTCAATACGTTTTGTTTAAGGATTTGTTTAAGGATATCCGCAGAAGACCAGAGTGACTGACATAGCCCAACGGAATAGTAAGCTGATGTGGCAATGGACCGGCCATATAGCTCGAAGAACCGACAGCAGATTGGAAAAAAATGTTCTCGAGTGGCGGCCTCCTACAGGTGGATGAAGTGTAGGGAGTCCTCCAACTTGATGGAGTGACAAACTGGTAAGACATGCAGGAAGTCGATGGATGCAGGTGGCTCAGGACCGTGCTTTGTGGCATTCCTTGGGGATGCCTATGTTCATCAATGTACTTGTGAAGGGCTGTAATGATGATGATGATGACGTTTTGTTTGTGTCGTGACGACTGTGCCGCCGCAAGTTAATTTGTAACAAAAGATAAAATGACATAAATAGATACACTATAATGAGACCCACTAACACTTAACAAAGCTATCCCAAATTTTGGCATGTAACACTAATGATTTTGGTAAAGTTCACGCTAAGAAACGACGCGAGAGGCTAGTTTTGATATAAGTTCCAATAACATTAAAATGCATATAAAGCTACAAAATCTTGGCATGTATGAATGTTACGTAAAGTATTTCTGACTTTGTGTTTGCTCGAGCCATACAATAATTTTGGCAAGGGCTCCGTGCATAACTCATAGGATATCGTTATATTTCACGTTATGCTCGGGCCTTTGTAACATAGGAGTAAAATACGACTTGTGTTAGCAATGCTGAAAATGTATTTATTTCATACTAGCTTTTACCCTGACTTCGTCCTCGTTACCATTCGTAAAGTAGTATCATTAATTATTTGTATTTCAAACTATGAAGTATAAAATGACTAAATGATATGATCACTAATATTAATAATTTATTTATTAATGTACGACAAAAGCCTCATGATTTTGCAGTTTTGTTTAATTGGCCATTTCAAATCATAATAGCTAAGCCTGGAATTAGAATTCTAAATTGGAATTAATTTTTATTTATGACATGTTGTTCCTTTTCCAAAACCATATACTATTTGTTTATTTTGGTTTTGTATTTTTGCAATATCGCTATAATTATAACTGCAGGCACTAAGATATATCTTATTTTTAATAAGAGTTCCGACGTGAAAAAAAAAGTAATTTTTACCAAAGTCGGATTTCACAAATCACTTTTTTGATGTAAAACTTTTTGTAAGAAGTTACGCTATTCAATAAATCCAAAGCCAACCATACGAGTAGTATAGGCACTCATAGAAAACGAACTATCATTCAACCAAATACCCTTTTTCATGTCGAAAATATCGCGGGCGCGAACACAACTCACCAGAATTTCAACGTGATTGGTTAAATGGTATAAGATCTCATACGGGACATGCAAGGAAACGTGTAATTTTATTTTTATAGATCACTTCCGCGACAACTTTATCATATTTTTATGTAGACGGTACTGTGTGTAAAAGTGAGAAAATCCTTAATCTCGGCTGCTTTAGGGGAAGTAGGCGGGCTAAGTCGACAAATAATCACGATGGTAGCCCCCGGTTTCAACGAGGTAGTTTTATTGCTATGCTATATAGTCTGTCTCGGTTATGCTTATTAACCCGCGAGCACCCGCGAAGCTGTTACCAACAATTTTCTCCCTACTATTTTACAATAGGTAAAGTAGACATAGTTACTTGGAGTAAACGTTCATTTTATGATATTATTCTTTAAGCTTTCTACCCGTGATCCTTTACAATGATAACCCTCGTGAGTTTTTGACGCTAAGGCATGGTCACGTAGTTTAGGTACAATACGTTTTATATCTTCTAAAATGAATGACCTTTAGCTTTTTATTGGTAAATCTTATTCAGATTTAACCAGTATCAGGTGGACTGTTTTATAGGATAGGGAGACAAACGAGCACACAGTTTACCTGATGGTAAGTGGTTTCTGTGACCCATAGACATCTACATCAATCATCAATAAATGCAGATGCGTTGTCACCCGTGAGGACTAAGATGGAATGCTTCCTTTCCATTAAAATGGGTCTACGATTCTCTACACTCACCATACGGAACAGCATTGTTTAGCCGCTATTTGACGCTGGTAATCTATGAGAGCGTGGCCCTTCGCGGGTCGAGCCAACCCATTCGTGCTCTAACTATACTACTAATATAACTGCAACATGACTCTACCACGTATAAAATTATCTCGAGTGAGGATAAAGTTTATGCTCACGTATAATGTTCACCGTAGAATTATTTCCGTTATTTTAATCACTTAACATAGAACATAATATTTACATAGATACACATTACATTTACATAGAGCTAATTTCAAATTCTCACTCGTTACATTTTCAAAAAAAAAATATGTGAGCAGAGTAAGCGTGTCCGCATCAAAAGCCTTTCGGTCGCCAATGTGGCTCGGTTATCGCCTGTCTACAGCTTAGACCTTACCGCAATACGACATTCGCCTAATTTACTGCAATCTGATACTTACGTGTAGGACAACATATTTTAAAATGGTTAAGCACTCTGGCCTCAAACATTTTAATGAAATGTATTAATAAATAACTGAGGTTTAATTTATAGGTAGTGATGAGAGACCACTACTTATAAATTCTTGTCGCTGTTATCGACTACTATTTGTTGTATAATCTGACGACATATTCATATTTCAAATGGTAATATTATTTTTTAAATAAAAATATGTATATATATCATACAACATGTACATATCAAATAAACAGAAGCGCGTTATTTTAAGTAATTTACTACTACTGACTATTGTACTATTTTCTGGCAATTTTATCTGGGATAAATATGAATAATTGCTGTTAGGTTTTTTTGTAGCGTTGTTCGTGTTCAGCAGAGCGGGACAGTATTTCATGCTGGTACACCACCTAAAACTTTACAAGGCACAAGTTCGGCCTCACAATGAATACTGTTTCCATCTCTGGGCTGGGGCTCCATAGTGCCAGCTCCTTCCACTTGATCGGATCTAGCGAAGAGTGGCTCGAATCGTCAACCACCAAGTCCTTTCCGATCGGCTCAATTCATCGCATCTACCATGGAGCTCTGAGGAATTGTTCGGTCTAATTCCAATTGCTCAGTTTCACCATCGCACAACGCAATAAAAGTCGAAATACTTTCCGTACCATCTGGATGAATGACGGTCCACTTCTGTGCGATTTAGAAGTTTTCTTCATTGCATAACTTCCTTGTGGAATCGAATACCACCAGTGATTTTAACGGACCGATACGACTTAGCGACGTTCAAGAAATAGCCTACTCTTTGTTAAAAGGCCGCCAACGCTTCTGCAATTCCCCTGGTGTTACGGTTGTTCATGGGCGGCAGTAATCACTTACTATCAGGTGAGCCGTATGTTCGTTTGCCCCCTCTCATTTCAAAAATATAGTTATTCATATCATAAAATAATTAAAAAAATATAATACAATACTTTTTAATAAAATGTGAGATGTCAAACAATGACGTCTTTAAATCCTCATTATAAAAGTGGTTATATTTGACTCAATATTTTGTTTATTATTTTTAATATTTGTGTGTAAATAATAATTCAATATTGGTTTCACTCTTCACTACGTTGTGTACTCCTTTCTGCCTGGGATACCATCGGTGTAGTTACCACAATCTTACCTATTTCTATCGCCAAATAGCACAGCTTGCACTGCTATGTTCCGGCCCGAAGGGAGTATAAAACGAGCCAGTAGAATTATAGGCTGTAAGGCATTTCATATTCCTCAGAGGTAACCACGCATTTGTACACTTACTACAGATAGATTGTAACATTGATTGTCACTTCAGTTTAATTTAAAAATAAAAATATTTTAACATTAGAATGATTTTATGCATTTATAAGAACTTTGCTTACGCTCTTTACATGTTTTAAGCTCTACATCGTCTCAGACTAATTGTCGTTATTCCGACCATGGTTGTTTAATCTTTGTAATCCTATTTTCTTCACGCCAGGAGTGCTCAGAGAGTAATCCGAGGCGACGAAGATGATCAAACAAGTTTCAGTACTTTAGTAAAACTGCACTTAATGCTCTATTAAGCATTATCTGTGTTAATAAAACATTAGATGGTCGAAAGTTTTAAATAATTCAAAGATATATTGTTATAGTTAGAAAGCTTGCGGCAGAAACTTCAATTATTCCATCCTTCGGCAGATAATATTAATGATCAAGATCTCAATTATATTAAAATAAATCGAGTTAATTACTCCTTATTAGTAACAAAACTTTTTAATGAATATAATTAATTGTTATGTGAAGCATTCCATCTCAGTCTTCAGATGTGACAAAAAGAGCTTCCTCTGTTTAAACTTAAATGCAGGTGATTGCACTTACCATAAGGTGGACTGTAAGTCCGTTTGTTACTTTTTTTTTATAGAAAACGTGCACACAGTCCACCTGATGGTAAGTGGTTGCTGCGGCCCATAGACATCTACATCTATCTTCTGTTACAGATCAAAAGGCAGATGCGTTTTCACCCGTGAGGACTAGGATGGAATGCCTCATTTCCAGTAAAAAGGGCCTCCGGCCACCTGCACTCACCCAGCGAAACTCAGAGGTAAACCTCTACTTCACGCTGGTATTCTGTGAGGTCGTGGTACCACCCCGGTTCGAGCCGGCCCATCCATGCGACAGCAAAAGCTGCCGCCTGGCTCTACCACTGTTTAAACTTAGCTTAGCTTAGCTTTAAGTTACTTCAGTATTAAAAAAAACTAAGACTGAAATTCACATAATATAATCTTGTAGGTTATTAACTCTCCTAACCTACGTCTTCTTTTTCTTCAGCGTCTAAAAGTCAATGCAGGCACTGCTGTTTGGTGACAGACTTAGTTCAAATATTGTTATTTTTTTTATAGGATAAGGGTGACAAACGAGCACACAGTCCACCTGATGGTAAGTGGTTGCTGCGGCCCATAGACATCTACATCTAACCTCTATTACAAATCAAAATGTAGATGCGTTGTCACCCATGAGGACTAAGATGGAATGCCTCATTTCCAGTAAAAAGGGCCTCCGGCCACCTGCACTCACCAAGCGAAACGCAGAGATAAACCTCTACTTCACGCTGGTATTCTGTGAGGTCGTGGTACCACCCCGGTTCGAGCCGGCCCATCCGTGCGACAGCAAAAGTTGCCGCGTGGCTCTACCACTGTTAATTAGTTAGTTAGTGTTAGTTTAAATTTGCTGAAAAATTGGCAGCATTAATAGAGTACTTTTATCTATCGGCATATGTACGTTATAGAGCGAAGTTAAACTTTATCCACTCCCCATCCCGGGTGGCCGTCACCCCCGCATGCCCAAGAAAGAGTCCCGAAGCACGGTGGTTTCCAGTACACTATACAAGAAATGTGCCGGTACGAAATGATTCTTGAAAAATTAACTATTAACCTCTCATACATTCAAAAGCGATATCACTTATAGTTTCCGCGCAATCTGCCACGAAATAAACATTTTTATCATTTATCGATATTTTTGCTCTTTAAAATGAAAAATAGAATATGTTCTTTAAAAGAAGGTGTAAACTTTTTCATTTCACTTTGCTATGCTACATTTAAAATTTGATTGATTCAGCCATTCAGCGAAAAATAAATATTTGTATTTTAGATAAAAAAGTTTTAGTTTGTACCAAGCAATTAAACTTTGTTAACTAAACCTGAACGACTTGAATTTATATTAAAAACACAAGTTCGTGTAGCTTTAGGTGCGGTAAAAAAAATATTCAAATTAATAATTATTTCTAATAAGATTCATTACATTTATCTTCACATCCTATTAAAGGCCACTGCTAAACATAAGATTACCCATAGTTTGTCTCATAGAGTGGATCTTTGCCATAGTTGCCACGCTTGGCAAGCGCAGTTTTTTTTTATTTTTAGTCGTTATTAGGAAGACGCTGCTGTCCATCTCTTGATTTGTTTCTCTCTGTCGCCTCTTACGACACCCACGGGATGATATGGGGTAGTGGATATTCTTACACCGCCACTACACGGTCCTCATTCCTCATCATTACATCTTATCATCACTACAGCCTATTAAAAACTTTACCGCTGAACATTTTGATTAACACACAAGGGGGATATTTAAGATATGTCAGACATACCTCAAAACCTTAAAACGAAATTGTACAACCAGTGCGTGTTGCCAGTGATGACTTACGGAACTGAGACGTGGTCCTTCACTGCTGGCCGTATGAGGAAGCTCAAGGTCGCTCAGCGAGCTATGGAGAGTGCTATGCTCGGAGTTTCTCAGCGTGATAAACTTAGAAATGAGGATATCCGCTGTAGAACTAGAGTAACCGACATAGCCCAACGGATTAGTAAGCTGAAGTGGCAGTGGGCCGGCCATATAGCTCGAAGAACCGACAACCGATGGGGAAGAAAGATTCTCGAGTGGCAGCCTCGTACCGGTAGGCGAAGTGTAGGGCGACCCCCCACGAGATGGAGTGACGACCTAGTAAGGCATGCAGGAAGTCGATGGATGCAGGTGGCTTAGGACCGTGCTTTGTGGCATTCCTTGGGGGAGGCCTATGTTCAGCAGTGGACTTATGAAAGGCTGTAATGATGATGATGATGACAAGGGGGATATGTTCTGAAGTTGCCAAGCTTGTCAGATGGATTGGCAACCACACTTTTTTTATTTTCTTTCTTATTAGGAACTAGAAAATAGATTCGTTTCCCTCTGTCGTCTTTTACGACACCCACCCCAAGCAGCATGCAAGCTGTATAGGAGCTGTATTGAAGTTCCTTTTTATACTAGAGGCTACATTTACTGGCTGTACAAAGGCTGTGTAAGGGCTTATACAGCTCTTATAAGTAAAAAATTGGCACAAATTATAAAGCTTTGTGCGTTAGTAGCGCTGCACAGTAGCTGTACAAGCATAAAATGGGCTGTATAATAGCTGTATTATAGCTGTTATTTGATGTACAAGGAAACTATTACACAAGAAATACTATCTTATAAGTATATTTTAAAGATAAACGTTCTAAATTGGTGTTCGAACGGTATCACAAATAAGTTTATGACAGAAATAACTTAATAGATTTATTTATATACTTTATTGAATTATGGCGACATTTAGTGAGTGTTATGTTACATATTAATATTACTTGGATTGGAGTTGAGTTTTGACGGTGATAACTGGTGAACAGAAAGTGCAAAATTAGATTTACGGTAAACTTACGGGACGATATGTGTTAGTGGATATTGCTACACCGCCACTGCGCCACTGCACGGTCTTTCTAGTTTTTATTAAACTTTAAATGAAGTCGTTCTCCGTCAGAAATATTAAGTATTAAGCAGCTAAACTCGTTCGACGTCGTTCACTATGTTATTTCTTTTACAAAACAACCGAGATTGTGTAACCTTTACGTGCGGTTCAAGTAACACTTATTTGTTTTAATTTCTATCTTTAATTTTATTTTTTTACTTATTGATAGAGTATTTATCAATGAAATAGTAACTATTATTTTTATTGAACTACATTTTTTTTATAGGATAAAGGTGACAAACGAGCACACAGTCCACCAGATGGTAAGTGGTTGCTGCGGCCCATAGACATCTACATCTATCCTCTATTCCAAATCAAAATGTAGATGCGTTGTCACCCGTGAGGACTAAGATGGAATGCCTCATTTCCAGTAAAAAGGGCCTCCGGCCACCAGCACTCACCAAGCGAAACGCAGAGGTAAACCTCTACTTCACGCTGGTTTTCTGTGAGGTCGTGGTACCACCCCGGTTTGAGCCGGCCCATCCGTGCGACAGCAAAAGCTGCCGCGTGGCTCTACCACTGTTTAAATATATAATATATAAAAGAGGCTACACATAAATTTTAGTATAATGCACAGTGTCTGCAAATTGTAAATGTATAATGCCTATAGAGTTGATATATTTATGAACTACTATAGCCGGTCGCTGCCTTTATAAATGCAGAAACTGAAAAAAGATCTGAGTTACACACATGTTGCGCCTAAAGAAGTTTTATTTCAAAGTAACTTTTGTAGTCTTAGACCAAAAAGTTAGCCGTGGCTGCAGCGTTCATTAAGCAATGCAAGTTTTATGTTCTGCAGAGACTGCATTATTAAACAGAAACGCTTTTGTGCGTGCTCAGCTATTAACGACCGCAGCCAACCAAGACAAAGTTAGCAACTAACATTTATACACATGCTGTAAAGTGCCCAATTTAGTGAGTTACAATATACAGTTAAATGAAAATAATATATCTAATTAAAATCAAACAGAATAATAATATATTATCGCGTTTGATTTAAATTTTTGAATTCCGGAAGGACGATATTGAAATGAAATGAAATGAAAATTATATTTATTTCTCCACCACAAAAGTATATGGATAGGTCTACTAACATAACTTAAGAAAATATGAAATATTATAATATATTTTTGCGGCGTACTGGAGCCTAAACTAGGGTGTCCCTGTATTTCAGGACTCCAGGTCACTCGCTCGCTGACTACTTCCGAGTTTGTCGGAAAGTGTGTATGTGTGTGTGTGTATGTGTGTATGTGTATGTGTGTGTTGTGTGTGTGTTGTGTGTGTGTTGTGTGTGTGTGTGTGTGTGTGTTTGTGTGTGTGTGTCGTGTGTGTGAGAGATAGAGAGAGAGAGTGTGTGCGTGCGTGCGTGAGTATTAGCTTACAATAGCAACAAATGATTCAGTGTCGTCATAACCAAGCTTAGAAAGATATTCTTTTAAAGAAAACTTACAATCATACACAGTTTTTGGATAAATGTTTAATAATGAATTTATTTTGTTATATAAATAAGGGGCGAGAAAGCAAGATCGTCTTCTGAAGAAGGCAGTATTATGTTTCGTAATACTACATATTCTTTTGTTTCTTCGCTGGTTATCAATAATTTTAGGGTCATAGGTTAATTCCTTGTGCTTGCGCAAACTTAAGTTTAATAATAATAATGTCCTCCAGACCGAATTTCGGCCACGGCGGCCAGTCTCAACGAAGACTAGCCATCGGTGCAGGACAGGATTATAGTGCCCAAGTGTATGCGCAATTACAGGTGCACTTTTATTCCCTCACTCTCATAGCCCGATGGGACGGTAAATCGACACGACCGGAGAGAGATCAGGCGCAGGACCAACGGCTTTACGTGCTTTCCGAGGCACGGGGGTGAAACACCGCCAACTTCCCGACTCCGGGCAGCTACTGAGAATTTCTTGATGGAAAAACTCAATAACTGATTTTTTGGCCCGACCCGGGATTCGAATCCGGGATCTCATGATCAGCAGTCGCACTACTGCAACCACTAGACCAACGAGGCAGTCAAATTTAGTTTTTAATTTATTTAATTTATAAGTTTCATATGAATAGTTGTCTTACAGTCAAGAATTTACTTTCTTTGTACAGACTGAGTGTTGAGTATCGATAGGGCTTTCTTAGCATTACGTTAAGTAGAGATCTCTGTGCGCGTTCCACCTTAATAGTTCTAGTTTTGCACGCTCCACCCCAAATAGAGATGCAGTAGCTTAAGATGGACTGAGCTAGAGCATAATAAACCGTTTTCAATAATGTTAGTTTGAGTACATTTTTAAGTTTTTTAAAGATCCATATTAGCTTACGTATTTTTGCAGATAGAAGATCTAAGTGTGAAGTCCACGAAAGTGTTTCATCGAGTTGAACACCAAGATAATTAACACAGGGAGTTTTTTGTAATGGTAGATAAGAGCAAGTTAAGCAGTTTACGTTATCCCAATTATGCATTTTTAGATTTAAGTTATTACTGTTTTGTTGAGTGGATTTATTTATAGAGAATGTTACATAACTATATTTTTGAATGGTAAGCGTTAATAGGTTCTTATTCAGCCATAGGTATAACTGATGAAGCCCTTTTTCAGCAGTTGAATGTGTTTCGGCCCAAGTCGCTCCTTGGAATATAATTGCAGTGTCATCTGCGTACGAAAATATTTTTCCATTAGGTGGTATATATTGGCAGAGTTCATTAATGTAAATCAAGAAGATACTTGGGCCAAGAACGCTACCTTGTGGTACACCGCAGGTGATGGGTAAGGGATTGCTAACACAATCACCTATTTTTACGGATTGAAATCTATTATTTAGAAAGTCTTTGAAAATTAAAGGGGTAAGTCACGTATACCAATTAACTCCAATTTCTTTATTAATATGTTAGTAGAGACAGTGTCGAACGCTTTAGCTAAGTCCAAAAAAAAAATTAAACATGTTACATTACATATTTCATATTTCCCAACCATTACATCAGATTTGATAGATTAAAGATCTTAACAAAAGAATACCAAGCACGATTCGCGAGGCTGTTGAAATCAAAGAAACATCCTAACCTGGTAGATCCACGCTGCAGCAATATTATGGTAGTAGCACGAATATATCGGCTCAACCACGTTAGCACCATGCTCTCACAGAATACCAGCGTAAGAGTAAAGTAACCGCTTAATGCTGCTGTGTTTCGTATGGTGAGTATAGAGTAACGAAGACCCTTTTTACTGGAAACTAGGTATTCCATCTTAGTCCTCAGTTGTGACAACGCATCTGCATTTTGATTCTTACTCGAGGATAAATGTAGATATCTATGGACCACGGCATGTACTTACCATCAGGTGGACTGTGTGCTCATTTGTCAGCCATATTTTATTTTAAAAAAATCAATAGAGATAACGGTTGGGTGCTACCATCTGCTTGGGATCGCCCAAAAATACTACCCCAAGATATCGAGATAGTGTAAGCTCGTTTTGAGTAGATCAGACCAAATACTAATATTTAAAAGTTTAATATAGGTATCGCTACCTATAACATTAGGACATTAATCTCGAATAATTAACTCGATTTTTTAAAATATCCTAGAGATCTTGATCATAATAATTATTATATGCCGAAAAATGGAATAATTTTAGTTTCTGCCGCAAACTTCCTTACTATAACAATATATCTTTGAATTATTTAAAACATGCGACCCTTCTAATGTTATATTTACACAAGTAACGGTTAAAAGAGCATTAAGTTTATTAAGCAATCTTCGTCGCCTCGGATTAGGCCCTGAGCACTCCTGGTGTGAAGCTAATAGGATTACAAAGATCAAACAACCATGATCGGAAATCGGCATTACTGCAACAAGTCATAGACGATGTAGAACATAAAACATGTAAAACGGATTTTTTATAAGATAAGGGTGACAAACGAGCACTCAGTCCACCTGATGGCAAGTGGTCGCTGCGGCCCATAGACATCTACTTCTATCTTCTATTACGAATCAAATTACAGATGCGTTGTCACCCCTGAGGACCAAGATGGAATGCCTCATTTCCATTAAAAAGGGTCTCCGGTTCTCTACACTCATCATACGAAACACAGCAGCATTAAGCTGCTATTTTACGCTGGTATTCTGTGAGACACCAATGTGTGGTTAAGCACAATAAAGCAAAAGGCAACCAACTTCAAAAAAGGCTACAAATGCGTGGTTACTTCTGAGCACTATGAAATGCCTTACAGCTAGTAATTTTTTTTGCGTCAGAAGAAAAGTAATGGGCTACTCTCCGGGAAGCGGGGGAGGGCGGTGGTGAATGCTCTTAGCATACCACGCAGCCGGCTGCGTGGTTATGTGGGACTTGCTATGTAACCTAAGTGCCTACCCACTAAACACCACCTGGAGACTGGTTTTGACTTGGAGGGTGGATAAGCTATTTTATTCATATACTCATTTAACTATTACATTTGCTAATCACTCACTCACTCACACATTGCTAATATTAAGCATAACTAATTTGTCTTGGTTGGCTGCGGTCGTTAATAGCTGAGCACGCACTAAAGCGTTTCTGTTTAATAATACAGCCTCTGCAGAATATGAAACTTGCAGTGCTTAATGAACGTTGCAGCCACGGCTAACTTATTGGTCTATAACTACAAAAGCAACTTTGATATAAAACTTCTTTACGCGCAACATGTGGGTAACTCAGATCTTTTTTCAGTTTCTGCATTTATAAAGGCAGCGACCGGCTATAGTAGTTCATAAATATATCAACTCTATAGGCATTATACATTTACAATTTGCAGACACTGTGAATTACACTGAAATTTATGTGTGGCCTCTTTTATATATTATGTAGTTCAAAAAAATAATAGTTACTATTTCATTGATAAATACTTTATCAATAAGTAAAAATTAAAATTAAAAATAGAAATTAATACTAATAAGTGTTACTTCAACCGCACGTAAAGGTTCCACAGTCTCGGTTGTTTTGTAAAAGAAATAACATCGTGTACGACATCGAACGAGCTTAGTTGCTTAATACTTAATATATCTGACGGAGAAAGACTTCATTTAAAGTTTAATTAACGTAGAAAGACAGTCCAGTGGTGCAGTGACGGTGTAATAATATCCACTAACCCATATCGTCCCGTGGGTGTCGTAAAAAGCGACAGAGGAAAACGAACCTAATTTCTAGTTGCTATAAGCAAGAAAATAAAAGAATGTGGTTGCCAATCCATCTGACAAGCTTGGCAACTTCAGAAAATATCCCCCTTGTGTGTTATTTGATAGGCTGTAGTAGTGATAAGATGTAATGATGAAAAATAAGGACCGTGTAGTGACGGTGTAAGAATATCCACTACCCCATATCATCCCGTGAGTGTTGTAAGAGACGACAGAGAAAAACAAATCAGGAGATGGGAAGCAGCGTCTTCCTAATAACGACTAAAAATAAAAAACTGTGCTTGCCAAGCGTGGCAACTATGCCAAAGATCCCCTCTATGAGACAAACTATGGGTAATCTTATGTTTAGCAGTGGACTTTAATAGTATGTGAAGATAAAGGTAATAAATCTTATTAGAATATTAATATGAACAAATTTTGAACCGCACCAAAAAGCTACACGAACTTTTGTTTTTATTATAAATTCTAGTCGTTCAGGTTAAGTTAACAAAGTCTAATTGCTTTATACAAACTGTAACATTTTTATCTAAAATACAAATATTTATTTTTCGCTGAATGGCTGAATCAATCAAACTTTAAATGTAGTATAGCAACGTTTTTTTTTTATATAGAAGAGAGGGCAAACGATCATGCGGCTAACCTGATAGTAAGTGACTACCGCCGGCCATGAACAACCGCAACAACAGGGGAATTGCAGATGCGTTGCCGGCCTTTTAGAAAGGTGTAAGCTCTTTTCTTGAAGGTCCCTAAGTCGTATCAGTCCGGAAAAATCGCTGATGGTAATCAATTCCACAAGAAAGTTGTGCGAGGAAGAAAGCATCTTCTAAATCGCACAGTGGTGGACCGTCAATCATCCAGATGGTGTGGATCGTATCGGGAATTCTGCCGCAAACTGCGTTCGTGAAATTTTGCGGCTGGGATTAATCCGAACAACTCCTCAGAGCATTATTAAATTCGATAGAAAATGCAAAGGGATGCAACATCCCTACGCAGATCCAGTGTATCGAGCCGATCAGAAAGAACTCGGTCATCGACGATTCGAACCGCTCTGCGCTGGATACGGTTAAGTGGAAGGAGCTGGCACTGGGGTGCCCCGGCCCAGAGATGAGAACAGTATTCTATGTGAGGCCAAACTTGCACCTTTGTAAAGTTGCAAGCGATGTGCTGGCATGAAATACTGTCTCGCTCTGCTGAGCACGCCATGCTTTTTAGAGGCCAATTTGGCCTTCCCTTCTAAGTGATCACGAAACTGCACACTATTCGATATGTCGACGCTGAGGATTCCGATGGTTGCTGAAGCAGCAAGGGAGAGTGCCTTGAAACTGAGGAGATATGACAAAGGGGTTATTTTTAGCGGTAAACGCGCAAACTTGTGTCTTCTGGGGATTGAACTGGACTAGATTTAGTCGCCCCCAATCCGAGACTTTGTTCAGTAAAGACTTGACTTCAGACACAAGTTTGTCCCGGTACTCGGCGAGGTTTTCCCGAGAAATATAGGCACGGTCGGTATATAAGGCATCACCAGTGCTGGCGTCTGCATAGCAATGAATGTTACCAGTTTACAACATATCATTGATATGCAGGAGAAACAGCGTTGGAAAAAATAAAATGTGAAATAAAAAAAATTATTTCCTTTTAAAGAACATGTTCTATTCTTTATTTTAGTCAAATATATTTTGGCGGTAAGGCTGAACATTTTTGATAAAACTAAACTTTGAGCAATAAACCGATAAATGATAAAAATGTTTATATTTTGTGGCAGATTGCGCGGAAATTATAAGTGATATCGCTTCTGAATGTATCGTAGGTGTGCAGAAAATATGCCAGTACGAAACGATTCTTAAAAAATTAACTATAAATTTTTTAAGAATCGTTTCGTACTGGCACTTTTTCATGTGTAGTGTACGGTTTTTCTTAAAACTGGAAAATACCGCGCTTCGAGACACTATTGGGCACTTGTGATGCTCATTCAGGAAGGCGAGGGAGAGTGGATAAAATTTTACTCTATTTTAACGATTATATTTCGTGGTAGGATACGTGGATACTGTAAGTGATATCGGTTTGGTATGTACAAGAGATTGATAGATTGAAACTGGAAACAACCGCGCTTCGGGTCACTTTCTTGCTCGCGCGGGGGTGACGTTCACCCTGGATGGGGAGTGGATAAAATTTAACGTCGCTCTATAACGTACATATGCCCATAGATAAAAGTACTCTATTAATTTTGCCAATTTTTCAGCTAAAATGTTTGAACTACTAAGTCTGTCACTGTGACTTTAGACGCTGAAGAAAAAGAGGAAGTAGGATAGCAGAATTAATAACCTACAAGATTATATGTGAATTTTAATCTTAGTTTTTTTTTTATAATACTGAAGTTACAAACGGACTTACAGACCACCTCATGGTCAGTGCAATCACCTGCAGTCAACTTTAACAGGGAAGGCTGTTGTCATACCTGAAGAGTGAGATGGAATGCTTCACATAACAATTAATTACATTCATTAATATGTTTTGTTAATAATAAGGAGTAACTAATTCGATTTTTTTTAAATATCCCAGCGAACTTGATCATAATAATTATTATCTGCCGAAAGATGGAATAATTTAAGTTTCTGCCGCAAGCTTCCTAACTATAACAATATATCTTTGAATAATTGCATGCTGTAAGCGTTAAGCGCACGTCGGTATGTTCTACTAGGGCCTAAAAATTAAGATTCCAACGATTTGTCGCATGATATTATATCTAACAATCATATTGTACATATAAGTGATATAAAAAGCGCATTGTCAGAAGATAAATGATTTTTGAAGTTATTATTAACATATTTTTAAATCGATTAATTGCTATTTTTAAATAAAAAGGGGTTTTAGTGGCTTATGGTGTGGATTTATCAAGGCCGCAAGGCTTGTAAACACGATAATTTAAAACTTGCGACCCTTCTTATGTTATATTAACGCAAGTAACGGTTAAAAGAGCATTAAGTGCAAAGTCTTACTAAAATGCTGAAACTTGTTTAATCATCTTCGTCGCCTCGGATTACGTTCTGAGCACTCCGGGCGTGAAGCAAATAGGATTAATAATAATAATAATAATAATTTATTTGATACAGACAACACAGATCCATTATAAAATTATTTTTTTTTTATTACACTATACCTTAAATTTTAATTATAATTATTGGTTAATCAATGAATTATTACATTTTATTATTAAGATTTTAATAAATTTGACCATCTACTAAAAATTTCACTACATGCATAAATATTACAAATAATTTTGATGAGATTATTCTGCGACCCAAAAACAAAACTTCTAAATCGCGCGATACGGTGACGGATCAACGCATCCAAACCAACGACACGGGCCTCTGCGAACATCTGGGACGCGCTACAGTATCGTGGCTGACGGAACAACACGCGGAACGAATCATTATACTGCACCTTCAGTCTGCGATATTCCTCTTTAGTGTAATTCGTCCACAGCTGAGGAGTGTAAAGTGGCTGACAGTAAGCTGAAAACAACGCCAGCTTTGAGGTATAAGAACACTTTTGAAAGCGTCTAGCTATCATGTTGGCACGCACTGACAAGGAACGTCGCTCGCGGTCCATATCGGAACCATCACACAGATCCTGAGTAACAATATGACCCAGGTATTTAAACGTCGTTACCCACTCTAATTGTGAATTACACAAATACAATGGGGGGATATGAGGTTGAACCCTACCACTCTTAAAAAGCAAACAAACAGACTTGTTGGTGTTGTACAATAGGTTATGATCCATCGCATATTTCTCACATATCTGGAGTAGTGCACGCAGCGCACCTATCGAGGGACTCAGCAGCACCATATCATCAGCATAACTCAAGTTATTAAAGCATTCAGAACCAATGTGGCAACCCAGTCTGGTGCTTCTAAGCTCCTCGATCAGCTGATTAACATACAGATTAAAAAGCATAGGCGATGTTAGCCCTCCCTGCCTCACGCCGCATTGTAGGAGAAATTCCTCAGAGTATGTATCACGCCACTTTACTACATTAATTTGCCTACTATACCATGCGATCAATATGTTAATACATAATGACGGCACTCCCGTATCACGTAACTTCCTCCAAAGTATATCATAACTGACTCTGTCAAAAGCCCTACTTAAGTCCAAGAAACATGCATAAATATTTGTTTTCCGCTTATTATAATAACTAACGGTTTGCTTTAAAGTAAAAATCGCCGCATCCGTAGAACTATCTTTTTTAAATCCAAATTGAGCATCGCTAATTTGTATATATTTGGAAATAACGCCTAATAATATGGTGTCAAACAGTTTAGCACAAGTTGTAGCTACGGATATCGGTCTATAATTACCACTGTCGGTCAAACTACTCGATTTACATTTAAAAACAGGACTTATTACCGTTTTTAGCATTTCTACCGGTAAATAAGCATGCTTTATACAAGCATTGAAAAATACAGATAGGAACGCTATTACCCATGGTCCTCCAAATCGAAGATGTTCCACGCTTATATTGTCATATCCTATCGCCTTTCCTAGTTTCATCTGGCGCAGAACATTAAAGATCATCTCTTCAGATACATGAATGTCCTTGCCATCTGCTACAAGATATTGATTACGAGAAGTACAGTGTCCTGCACTTAACGCAAGAAATTTGTCCCTAAACAAATTTGCAATCGCCAGTGTGTCCGTCAGGCCATCCACACACTCCGTAATCTTAGACCCGCTCTTAAGTAAATTTCCCGTATATTTCCAAAATTGACTAAAGTTTCTACTTAAACAAGATGCCGAAATCTTATCTAAGATTATTTGATCAGCAGAATTGTGGCAAAATCTTAACCTACTTTTAAAAATAGTTCGCGTTCTTTTCATTTGATCGAACAGCGGACCAGAAGAAGGCGCCCCAGCCGTTAACCACCCAGCTCGAGCTTGGCGTGCCTTCATGTGTGCCTCGCGTACATACTCATTCCACCCCGGAACAGGCGGCCCCTGGATGACATGCTGAGACGCGCGACGTGTGGCCGCGTGAATTATACAACTAATAAAAGAGTTATACAAGCTATCTAGGTATTTGCGATGTCCAGTACACGTACAATTATAACACTTAGCAGATAAATGCCTTAACGTCTCCCAATCCAAGTTACGTATAAACTCAGAACAAAGAGAGGAATAAAATTCAATTTCGAGACCATTTCTTTTTCCCCATTTTGACAAGTCGTTACATTTCTGTAAAGGAACGTTATTATGCACCGCCTTAGGGGTCAAATTAATGTTGCATTCAACACACAAAGGCTTATGGTCGGACCACATGACGTCTTCCAAAACATAAACGTTGGTTACAGTAGCCCATGCCTGCCGTGTAGTTACACAATGATCCAACCAACTTTTCGAACCATGAGCATAGCTAATATATGTAAAGACACTACTTTTGGGTCGCAGAAATTCATAATCAGCACACACCAAATCATTATCAGTACAAAAATTAAATAACTCTAAACCAAACAATGTATTCACATCTGCGTTAAAATCACCTAAAATAAAAGCATAATTAATATCCTTATCTAAAATAATTGATTGAATAATACTTAAAATATTCGTAAAATCAGTCAAATTTTCATAATTATTTTGAGGCATATACACAGATACACACAAATATTTATTATCACACATATCGAAAATAACTGCACATAAACTAGAATTGTAACAATCAACAATCTCCACTTTATTAAACTTCGACGATCTCCACAATAACCCAACCCCTCCATAGGGCCTACCCCGTAACATACCTTGTGTGATATCTACAGCTGAAATACCATGACTAGAAAATTTGGTATGTATAGTGTTTAAGTAAGGAATAGCATCGGGTAATAACCAGGTTTCCTGCAATGCTATAATATCAAAGTCATTACATAATTCCCGTACTTGTTCAACACTACGCCTGACTGATTGACAATTAAAGGAACAAAGTTTCATATTTAAACTATACTAATAATAACTATATTAAAAATGCTACCGAAATAATGAAAATCACTTAAAATTCCTACTATAATTTGTTACTATTATATATCTATATTACTAAAATTCTTATATAATTATATAATATTACAATTACAATCTACTGAATTTCATTAATTTGAGACCCTTTTACACCTCTTTTTTGTCTCCACAAATTTACAAAACGCCGAAATGCTATTCCCTCCGGCCAAAAGTCCTTATTCAGAAATATATCTAGTTTTTTTTCTAGGTACAAATATTTTATATGCATCGTAATCCTTTTTAACCTTCATATTCATTTTTTCAATGGTCACTTCAATGTTAGATTTATTCCTAATGTAGCTTGTTATGTCACACACAGATACATCCTTCGATACGTTATAAATATATAAAGGAATTTTTATGTCAGCCGCTTTGAAATGGGCATTATCGTCCACCATAGCATTTCCTCTATACCAATAAAACGATTCCTTCTTCTTCTTTTCTGTACTTCAATCCATTCTTCGCTACGAGTCTCCGGCTTCCATTGTCCATTACGCACAACATCTGCAAAACATCTTTCTTTAGGAGTTGTGTCTAATGCGGCGGCCATGTGTCCCTCCACCGACACGAGATCGGGTCGCTTCGGCTTATGAATCATAGGTTCGAGTTGCTCCGCAGCTGATTTATTGTTAGTTATCTCAACTGGAATGTTTTTACCACTACCGTCTATATTGATAGTTGAACATACATCATTGCAATATTTCTCAGATTGAATTATTGATTCACAAATATTCGTTTGGCACTTTTCGTCAGTCATTTGCCCTTTGTTTAACGAACTTGAGATTATATCATTTAATTCTGTTGATTTTATATATGAACATTGAATCGTATGCACGTCTTGTTTTAGTCTCAAAATATCTTTCAGCAACGAAGATACATCCACATGATCGAATGTAACAGGGCAGACGATTCAAATCCTTCGCAACAAAACTTGGGAGGGTGTCCGGATCATTTTCCTTAAATATTTTTATAATATCCTGCAGAAATCGCCTGTTCCTTCCATCGCCTCTTCTTGTAGAGGCACGAAGATTAACAGCCCCAGACAATATATCCTTTGCCGATTCAATATCTCCGTCCGTAAAATTACTCTCACATATTTGTATAAGGCTTACTTCATCTATAACATCAATTTTACATTGAATGAAACATAGCACTTCATTAATTACTAAATTACAACACTGATTCGACATGATGCA
The DNA here is from genome assembly GCA_033319125.1 of Parnassius glacialis. Classification (NCBI taxonomy): domain Eukaryota; kingdom Metazoa; phylum Arthropoda; class Insecta; order Lepidoptera; family Papilionidae; genus Parnassius; species Parnassius glacialis. The sequence goes on from JAVANC010000005.1 coordinate 52,141,990, forward strand.
CGTGCGCTTACGACGGCGTACGCAACCACACTCAATTTTAATTTAGCCTTTTACTTTGTATAATTATCTAAATAATATAAAAGATTTAATACTAAAATTGAAAAAAATTGTGGTAATAAAATATACATACAGTTGACAGTTGCTAATCGACAATCAAAAGACTTTATTTACAAAGACTAAAGAACGATAATCGAAATGTTGCATTACTGCAACAAGTCAGAGATGATGTAGAGCATAAAACATGTAAAACGGGTAAGCAAAGTTCTACTAAATGCATAGAATCATTCTAATATAAAAATATTTTTTTTAACTAATCTGAAGTGACAAACATAACAGTAGGTACATGTGATGGTAAGTGGCTACTGCAGACACCGACAACCAACTTGAAAAATAGGCTACAAATGTGTGGTTGACTCTGAGGACTATGAAATGCCTTACAACCAGTAATTACACTGTTTTTTTTATACTCCCTTCAGACCGGTACATAGCAGTGCTTGCACTGCTATTTGGAGACAGAAATAGGTAAGAGTGTGGTGGCTTCACAAATGGTATCCCAGGCAGAAAAGGAGTACACAACCTAGTGAAGAGTGAAACAAATAATGAATTAGTAATTACACACAAATATTAAATTATTAAACAAAATATTGAATCAGATATACATATAATCACTTTTATAATATTGATTTAAGTATGTCAGTGTTTGACATCTCACATTTTATTAAAAAGAACTTTATTATATTTTAAATATTTTATGACATAAATTTATGAAATATTTATTAAATGAGGGGCAAAAAAGCATGCGGCTCATCTAATGGTAAGTGACTACTGCCGCCCATGAACAACCGCAACACCAGGGAAACTGCAAAAAGTTGCCGGGATTTTAAAAATGTGTAGGCTCTTTTCTTGAACGTCCTTAAGTCGTATCGATCCGAAAAAATTGGTGGTGGTATTCGATTCTACAAGGAAGTTGTGCGAGGAAGAAAATTTCTTCTAAATCTCACAGCAGTGGACTGAGCCGATCGGAGAGGACTCGGTTGTCAACGACACAGGCCGCTCTGCGCTGGATGCGAAAAAGTGGAAGGAGCTGACACTGGAGAGCCCCAGTCTAGAGACGGAAACAGTATTGCTTGTGAGGCTGAACCTATGCCTTGTGAATTTGCAGGCGGTATATCAGCATGAAATAATGTCCCGCTCCGCTGAACACGCCAAGCTATTTAGAGGCCAATTTGGCCTTCTCTTTCAAGTGACAACAAAATTGCACGTCACTCGATATGTCGACGCCAAGGATTCCGATACTGGCTGAGGCAAAAAAGGGAGTGCCTTGAAACTGAACAGATATGACAAGGAGATTCTTTAAGCGATAAACGAGCAAACTTGCCTCTTCTTGGGATTAAACTGGACTAGATTTAGTCGCCCTCAAACCGAGACTTTGATCAGCAAAGAATCGACTTAAGAAACAAATTTGTTCCGATTTTTGGCGATTAGTTCCCGAAAAATATTGGCATGGCCGGTGTATAGAGCATCGCCAGTGCTGTCATCCGCAGAGCAATGAATGTTACTGGTTTGTAACATATCACTGATATGCAAAAGAAACAGCGTTAGTGATAGTACGCAGTCTTGTGGAACACCATCATGAATAGGCTTGTTTGTAATCAGAGTACGAACCGACTAATACGACCTTGATGCTCCGATCTGCAAGAAAGCTAGTGATCCAATTACACAATTTCTTGGGAAGCCCATTGTAAGTGAGCTTCGAAAGAATCGCTTTGTGCCAAACTCGATTGAAGGCCTTCGCAATGTCCAAACCAACATCCAACTATTTTTTATAGGATAAGGGTGACAAACGAGCACACAGTCCACCTGATAGTAAGTGGTTGCTGCGGCCCATAGACATCTACATCTATCCTCTATTCCAAATCAAAATGTAGATGCGTTGTCACCCGTGAGGACTAAGATGGAATGCCTCATTTCCAGTAAAAAGGGCCTCCGGCCACCTGCACTCACCAAGCGAAACGCAGAGGTAAACCTCTACTTCACGCTGGTTTTCTGTGAGGTCGTGGTACCACCCCGGTTTAAGCCGGCCCATCCGTGCGACAGCAAAAGCTGCCGCGTGGCTCTACCACTGTTAAAATGCTTCCCCTTGAACACTACCTTAGATCGGAATGTCACCAGCTGATAGACCCCGACGAAAACCGTACTGGAGGTCACTAATCAGCTAGTGATCCTCATTGTATCGCATGAGCTGGCAGTTTATGTTATTCTACATTCCGCTCCACATTATACTCTACATTATGGTACTAGACTGCCACTTGAACTTTTTTTCCGCACTGTTCGTATGTTTTTGCACATTGCGTATTTGGGCCAGAACATGTACCTCTTTGCGCGAACTATATGCGAAGAAATGTTGCATCTCTTTGTGTATTTTATTACATCTACCTACAATTAGGAGCGCTCTGAGAAATTGTTCGGACTTATTCCAGCCGCTCAATTTCACCATCGCACATCGCACAACTCGCGATACCATCTGAATGATTGGCGGTCCACCACGAAAGTTTTCTTCCTCGCACATCTTCCTTGAGAATCGTCTACCACCAGCAATTTTTCCGAACCGATACGCCATAGGGACCAGAAAGAAAAGAGCCTACTCTTTTTTAAAAGCCCGGCAATGTATTTGAAATTCTCCTAGTGTTGCATTTGTTTATGGGCGGCGGTAGTCATACACTGTCAGGTGAGCCGCATCCTTGTTTGCCCCTTCTGCTATAAAAAAATCTAACAGCACTTATTCAGATTTATCCCACATAACAATGCTAAAAAATACTACAATAAATAATAATAAATTAACATTTTAATGAATTACTTAAAATAACGTTCTTATGTTTATGCGATTTGCTATTAATACATTTAACATATTATTTAAAAAAAATATTTCCATTTTAAATATGAATATGTCGCCATATTGTACCACAAATAGTAGTCGATAACAACCACAACAATTCATAAGTAGTGGTCTCTCATCATTATCCATAAATTAAACCTTAGCAGTTATTTATTACTACATTTCATTAAAATTTTTAAGGGCAGAGTGCTTAACAATTTTAAAATATATTGTCCTACACGTAAGAATTAGATTGCAATAAATTCGGCGAATGTCGTATTGCGGTAAGGTCTAAGCTGTAGACAGGCGATAACCGAGCCAGATTAGCGACCGAAAGGATTTTGATGCGGACACGCTTACTCTGCTCACATAATTTTTATTGAAAATGTAACGACTGAGAATTTGAAATTATTATATTATGTTCTATGTTAAGTGATTAAAACAACGGAAATAATTCTACGGTGAACATTATACGTAAGCATAAGCTTTATCCTCACTCGAGATAATTTTACGTGGTAGAGTCATGTTGCAGTTATATTAGTAGTATAGTTATAGCACGAATGGGTTGGCTCGACCCGGGAAGGGCCGCGCTCTCATAGATTACCAGCGTCAAATAGCAGCTTAATGCTTTTTCGTATGGTGAGTGTAGAGAACCGTAGACCCTTTTTAATGGAAAAGAAGCATTCCATCTTAGTCCTTACGGGTGACAACGCATCTGCATTTATTGATGATTGATGTAGATGTCTATGGGTCACAGAAACCACTTATCATCAGTCTTCCTATCCTATAAAAACAGTCCACCTGATAGTGGTTGTAGGCCATGATAATAATGCTTACGAATTTTATAGGGTTTAATTTAAGTTTTTTAACTAGCGACTTAACCATAATAATAATGATCACAATGTATTCAGATTTAACAATAAAAAGCTAAAGGTCATTCATTTTAGAAGATATAAAACGTATTGTACCTAAACTACGTGACCATGCCTTAGCGTCAAAAACTCACGAGGGTAATCATTATAAAGGAGCACGGGTAAAACGCTGAAAGAATAATATCATAAATATTGTAAAATAGTAGGGAGAAAATTGTTGGTAACAGCTTTGCGGGTGCTCGGGGGTTAATAAGCATAACCGAGACAGACTATATAGCATAGCGATAAAATTACCTCGTTGAAACCGGGGGCTACCATCGTGATTATTTGTCGACTTAGCCCGCCAACTTCCCCTAAAGCAGCCGAGATTAAGGATTTTCTCACTTTTACACACAGTACCGTCTACATAAAAATATGATAAAGTTGTCGCGGAAGTGATCTATATAAATAAAACTGCACGTTTCCTTGCTTGTCCCGTATGAGATCTTATACCATTTAACCAATCACGTTGCAATTCTGGTGAGTTGTGTTCGCGCCCGCGATGTTTTCGACATGAAAAAGGGTATTTGGTTGAATGATAGTTCGTTTTCTATGAGTGCCTATACTACTCTTATGGTTGGCGTTGGATTTATTTGAATAGCGTAACTTCTTAGAAAAAGTTTTACTTCTAAAAAGTGATTTGTGATAGCCAATTTTGGAAAAAAAAATACTTATTTTTTCACGATGGAACTGATATTAAAAATAACAAGATATTTCTTAGTGCCCGTGGTTATAATTGTAGCGTTATTGCAAAAAACAACAAAACCAAAAAAACAAACAAACAAATATATGATGTTGTAAAAGGAACAACATGTCTTAAATAAAAATATATTCGAATTTAGAATTCTTATTCCAGGCATAGCTATTAAGTTTTAAAATTGCCAATTATAATTTTTAATATAAAAGAAAAAAAAAAAACTACAAAATCGTAAGGCATTCGTCGTATATTAATAAAATATTATTAGTCTAGTGATCATACCATTTAGTCCTTTTACACTTCATAGTTTAAACACAAATAATTAACGACACCACTTTACGAACGCTAACGAGAACGAAGTCGCGGGTAAAGGTAGTAAAAAATAAATACATTTTCGACATTGCTAACACAAGTTGTATTTTACTCTTATGTTACAAAGGCCCGAGCATAACGTGAGATATAACGATATCCTATGAGTTATGCACGGAGCCCTTGCCAAAATTATTGTATGGCTCGAGCAAACACAAAGCCAGAAATACTTTACGTAACATTCATAGGTGCCAAGATTTTGTAGCTTTATATGCATTTTAATGTTATTGGAGCTTATGTTAAAACTAGTCTTTTCTCGCGTCGTTTCTTAGCGTGAACTTAGCTATACCAAAATCATTAGTGTTACATGCCAAAATTTGGGATAGCCTCGTTAAGTGTTAGTGTGTCTATTTATCTCATTTTAGTGTATCTATTTATGTCATTTTATCTTTTATCCCAAATGAACTTGTGGCGGCACAGTCGTCGTGCCACAAACAAAACGTCATGATCATTATCATCATTATAACCCTTCAGAAGTACACTGCCGAACATAGGCGTCCCCCAAGTAATGCCACAAAGCACGGTCCTGAGCCACCTGCATCCATACCAGATCGTCACTCCATTTAGTGGGCAGCCGTTCTTAACTTCGCTTACCGGTACGAGGCTGCCACACGAGAACTTTTCTTCCCCATCAGTAGTCGATACTTAGAGCTACATTGCGACCTATTGCCATTCGCTGACTTTCAATCTCATTTTTGTAGAACCGTCAGAGCTTAGCCAGGTCCACTTACTTTGGGGTCGCTTCTGAAAAAAAATTCACCATTTAAAATACGTAAACCTTATGGACATGCTCCCAGTCTTTACCATAAATCCAAAATTTCCTTGAACTGATGTTCGTCTTCCCATTGATAGAACAGTTTGCCCGGATTTTTGCATTACCGTGTCTTCACCTCTCTTCAAACATCTGCAAATCCTTTAATATGCCAAGCTGTCCATCTCTTTTTCCAGCTCCAGAATCTTCTCGTCAGTACATAGAGTGCGTGTGTTATATGTTTCCAGGTCGATTCATCTGAGCTTGCAACCGAACTACCACCGGAGATTCTTAGATACCCCTGCCTCGCCGTTTCCATGGTCGCCGACGTAGCCAGGAATAGCGACGCCGCCTGGGACTAGGGGCGGTTTCTGTGAAACTTTCGTCATGGGAGGTATATTGCCGTAGTTACCACGCCAGGCAAGCGGGTTGGCAACCGCATTTTTTATCATAGTAATCATGCTGTTATTAGAAAGCTGCTGTTGTCCATCTCCTGTTTTGTTTCTCACTGCCCCCTTTAACGACACCCACAGAACGATTTGGAGAAGTGGATATACTTACACCAATACTATTTGGTCAATATTGTGACTATGACAAAACAAATGGATTGTGTGAATGTGCTCTCAATGAGGGCTAATAATCTTCCACTCACCAGATGTCGCTAGTTGTGACTGAGGTAAAATTTTTCGCTACACAGTGTCAGTTAATTGAGAAATTAATATTAAATAGTAGTTTATCATTTTATAGAGTATTATATTAATACACAACACAATGCTTCAGTGGTTTGATTTTTATTTTTTTGCACATTATAACTCTTTTTTTTTAAAAAGTCCTCTTTTAGTTACATTTATAGTTTGGTTTATTCATTTCTAATGTAATTAATATAAAATTTAACTAATAATAGAGAAAGAAACCTTAAAAATCACATTTTCCTAAGAAATTATCGTCCCCGCTAGAAATCTGTCAAATATTTTACCTCAGTTTAAAGTGGCGCCGCCCTGGTGGCAGAAAAAGTCGTGGATGCCCTCATTGGTCATATAGTTCAGAGGTTACTCGACAGACGCGCCGACAAAGGTAAGTGTTTTATAGCTTGTCGTGAAGCGACAATTAAAAGAGAAAGAAAACCTAACCTACGATCAGCAAAACAACCAAATAGACCAAGACAATAATATATTTAAGTTTTTAAAAGAGTATTTACAATTTTATATATCAAAAATGGAGTATGAATGTGAGGATGGATGATGTGATTTACAAATTATTTTTTAAAAAAAAAGGTAATAAAAAAAATTTATGTCGTAGCTGAGTCCGAAGATCCCAAGCGTGCTCTCAGCGCCTGGAACGAGCACGCACGGCGTAGGTGGGTAGGCGTGGGCGTCTCTAGGGGACGACCTCAGGTGAATGCGGCGATTGCAGGATCGGCGACTTCAGCCCAGACAGGAGCTTGCAGGATCCTCAGCGACTTCAGACAGCGCAGTGGCCTGCAGGATCCGGTGACTGCAGGCGGGACAGAGGTTTGTAGGTTCCGGTGATTTCGGGTAGAGTAGAGACTTGTGGGATCTCGGCGACTTCAGGCAGAGCAACGTTTTGTAGGATCCGGCGACTTCAGGCAGAGCAACGGATCGTAGAGTCCAGTGGCTTCAGGCAGGATAGAGGCTTGCAGGATCCCGGGGCTGAGCGGCCCCGGGATAAGGCCTTTAGAAGATGCTTCCGATACGAGAACTGAAGCAAGACTGAATTTCTTCACCGATTGTTCGGCTTTTATATCTTTCTAGAGAGAACGGAAAAATTATTTAAATTAAAAGGAAATTTATTGTAAATGACCTACAGCCAAAAAGTATTTATGAAGAAAGAACATCAAACCAGAGACGAATTTGAATAAAAGTTACCATGACAACTACAAAAACAATGGTTATCAAATATAAAATTTTTGGTTTTTAGGAATATAATTGGAAAATCTTTACCTTTAAGTAAGAAATGAGATATTATTCAAATAGGAAAAACTGATGCGCGACAGCGCACCGAAGCCTGAAATTGTAGAGTTACAGAGAATTCAATAAAAGACCAAAAAAAGGTAAGGCTTCGTTGACAGCTAGTTTAAAAGTACTAAATAGTGTGAAAATACGCAGTAAAATGATATGTTATTGTGTAAAAACGTTACAGGATCCTATATAAATAAAGGTGATGCAAAATATAAATGCAGAGAATCAAAAACAGAATGGAAAAATAGTATAAAGTGATGCAAAACATGAATGCAGAAAATCAAGAACAGAATGGAGAAATAGTATAAAGTGATGCAAAACATGAATGCAGAATATCAAAACAGAATGGAGAATTAGTGTACAATGAAATGTAAGTAGTATAACACTACAAGCTATGGCAACTATAGCAAATATACCCCTCTATGAGTCAATCCAAGTCAGAGGCTTATGTTCAGCAGTGGACTTTAATAGGCTGTAACGGTAACGATAACGGTAAATATTTTATAAATTTGAGACGACCGTTAAGGCTTAACAAAATTGTTTAAAGTTGCGAACACACCGAGATTCAGGAGTATCCGCTGAAGCAATATATTTAAAATGGTCCATAATCATAAAAGTCCATTGTTTTCCGGCGCGGCGTGTTGTCGCATATATATTACTCATCCAGTACCGCATTATGACAATTTCGCATTAAAGCAATAGATAAATTTCCTGTAAATTTCCATAAAAGCTTAGCATTTTACTCTACTATTATATTAATGTTCATTCACTAACTGAAACATAACATATTATGTCTTCTTTATAATCATTACAGCCCATAAAATATTTCCATCTTAAGTCTTAAGCCCTTGCTTAGATTGCGTTATAGCGAAGAAATTATCCCACATATTTGCCAAAAATTTCTCGCTTGTCAGACGTGTTGTAAACCTCAGTTTTTATTATTTTGAGGTATTATCCGGAAGTCCCATCTTCTGTTTAAATTTTCTTCTGACGCCTCTTACGACGCCACACGATATCATATCGCGAAGTGGATCGCTAAAAACTAAAATAAAGACGATGAGTTATGTTGCTTTGCAAAAAGAAAAAAAATTCGAACGGTAGCAGTAACTTGTTTGATATGAGCCAATACTACAGTTCGGAGAATAATAACCATCACACTTGCTTGGCAGGTTTACTGTCGCAATATCGGACGTCTCGCTCACTGACATCTTAGCCTACCTATCTGAGTATTTTACATTGGATACCAGATAACGATCGACTACAGTATTAGTAAGAAGAAGTGGCAATTTCCTGTCAATATAGCTTCAAGAATGACGAACGATTAAGGTAGGTACTCGAGTGTCAGTTTCCTACCGCTAAGCGGAGGGTATGGTGATCTTTCACTATAAGGAGTAGCGGACGTTAATGATGATGATGATAATGATGTGAACTCTACGGGCGAATGAAACTATTGCGGTATTTTCCATCAGTTGCCTCTTAAGGCACTCACGGGACGTAATGTGGTAATTCTCTGATGCTGCCATGACACGGTCTTTCGTCACCATTACGCTGGCTAATGGACTTATGAACCCACATTAATGATTAGTTAGTTAGCGTCTCCTCTATTGGAACCCAGATGGGATACAACAGAGGATCCATGAACTCCGTACAGTCGCCAACAGGACATTCAGGTGATCTTGCTGGGAGAGACTAAACTGAAACAAACTACGCATCTTAATCTGCCCGACTACCACATCTACAGGCAGAACGAGGTCATTCCTAAAGTGATCGCCTACAGAGGGACGGCGGTTCTAGTGAGGAGGGACATGGTCAATAAAGAACTATGCCTACCAAACTATTAAACGATGCGCTCTATCGGCATAAATATGGAGGCAGCGGGCGAGGAACTCAGGATTTTCGCAGCATACTGCCCGCCAGGGACTCCATTTTACTCCACAGACGTCCGGACAGTAATGGAAGGCACAACGTACACCATCAACGCACACTATACGAAAATGTGGAGGAGAACAACTACGACTTTTTAGGTCCCGAGTAGCCAACACACGTTCCATCTGATACACGCAAATGTCCGGATGAACTGGACATCGTGATCCCTAGGAACGTCAACTACCCAATAGTGGTAGAGGTGCTGTATGACCTGAAATCACAGCACCTTCCGATACTGATTACCCTTGGTTTCAAGGCGGTGACTACGCTGCCCAGAGCCTGCAAGACCAAAATTGACTGGAGGCTCTACCACCAACACCTGCAGGAGAGACCTCCAGCCCATTCACCACTTAGTACAGCGGTCGACGTAGAGGCCGCTGCAACTAGAATAATCAAGTACATCCAGGAAGCCCCCCACGCAGCCTCTACGAACGTCCCGATTACAACAAAAAAGGATGCCCTGCCGCATGATATATGCCCACACATTAAGCGCAAGAGGGCGCTGAGGAAGACCTGGGAGCGTACTAGCTGCCCAAGATTGAAAACAAAACTGAACCAACTTACGGATGAACTGTCGGTTGCAATACAGGCCCACAGAGGAGAGGCCTGGAAGCGGCGTAGCTGGAAAGCAGAAGAGCAAGATACGGTGCTTTACAAATTGAACCGACAGTTAACTAAAACAAGACCCGCCGTTTACCCGCTGACCAACAATGCGGGCAAATGTTGTTATGATGCGAAGGGTAGAGCGGATACCCTAGTATAGCACTTCGAGGAGCAATTTATGCCGAACCCAGCAAGTGTGGAGTTCATGGACCTTCTTGCCTGAAAGAAGAGCTGCGTACATGAGTTCGTGTCGTCGCCCCCACCACCGCTTGCAGGAGAGTGGCTCATATCTACTCTAAACTGCGGAGGAGAGTAACCCGCCTGCAACCGAAGAAGGCGCCGGGGCATGATGGGATTACCAACGCTGCACTCTGACACCTGACTAATAGAACAGCTGTAGATATTTGTCAACTCTACAATGGAATACTGCGGATATCTTACTTCCCAGAGCATTGGAAGATTATCAAAATCATCTTGTTGCTGATACCCGGGAAAGACAGGCGTAAAGCTGTCAGCTACAAACCGATTACGCTACTACCGCACATAGTTAAACTGCTAAAAAGACTGCTGCTAAGACGCCTCCGCCCGTGCATACAACTTCGAGCGGAGCAGCATGGATTCAGGAGGGATCACTTAACAGCAACACAGCTGACCAGAGTGCTGCACTAACCTGCGGCCGAGCGCGATCGCGGCCGCACATCGTTGGACGTCTTTCTCGATATAGAAAAGGCGGTCGACAGCGTGTGGCACTCTAGATTACTCTACAAGTTACAAGATCAGTTCAGTATCCCTACTGCTATGTTGCGGCTAAAGGGCATCATTCCTCTTTGAGAGAAAGTTCTACATTTGTGTAGAAGACGCCGTGGCCGCAGCAAGACCCAAAAGAGGCGTACCACAGGCTAGCTGTCTGTCTTCAGTCCTGTACGCGGCTTATACCATTGACATCCCAACCCTGGCAGGACACCTGCACCAGTGGGAGGACGACGTAGAGCTGGCGCTGTACGTGGATGATAGCGTCTATTTCACCTCGTCCGGAAGAGCCCACTTCGCCGCTGTCAGGATACAAAGACTTCTGGACCTACTTACTTATGGTGAAATCACAAAGACTTTTTTTATAGGATAGGGTGACAAAGGAGCACACAGTCCAACTGATGGTAAGTGATTGCTGTGGCCCATAACATCTACATCTATCCTTGTTGGCGAATCAAAATGCAGATGCGTTGTCACCCGTGAGGACTAAGATGGAATGCCTCTTTTCCAGTAAAAAGGGTCTCCAGTTCTCACAGTCTCTTACACTCACCATACGAAACACAGCAGCCTTAAGCTGCTATTTAACGCTAGTATTCAGTGTGAGCGTGGTCCTTCCTGGGTCGAGCCAACCCATTCGTGCTGCAACTATACTACTAATATAGCTGCAGCATGATTCTATCACGTATAAAAAAATGATTTATTTCCAACTCCACCTCAAGCAACATACAGTCCACTTGTGATAGGTGTCAAGACCGGGATCATTCCATAGGGACCCGTAATCTTAGTCGTCAAACCTTTCTTCGCGAAAAGGGGCAGACGGACACTGAGCGGCGCACCTTCGCAGAAGTCACGTGGTTTTGGTACTAGTTTCTGAGGAAAGAAGGTGGAAGTTGGGATTGGTTGATCTCTGCAGAAGGGCGGGTCACCGGGGTTGCTGTACCCCTTTCAAATATGTATACTGTAAATATTAAATATGTAATTAAGGTAAATTTCAATGAACGCATTTCTTTGTCCAATTTTATTACTAATTTCCAATAGTCATTAGTTTTTTTCTTTTCGTTTAACTATACAAACAGGCAAAGCGTCTCACACCGCATAGCCAGCGCGAGGTCTTTTAAATTGCATTGGGACTGCAATTGTATCTATTGAGTCGTGCCTTAATTTGATCGGGAAGTTAGATTGCAAACACCACTACTTCTTGTAACCTAACCTAAATAAATAGGGTGAACATAAGTTTGTAACTTATTTGATAATAATTATATATATATAATTATATATATAAAATTCAAATTACAATAAAGCTTTACAGGATATTTTTTAGGATAAACTTCATATGTTGTATTATTACAATTACTAAACTTTTACAGCAAGTATATAAACACGCAATTTTTTTTATTTAGAGTCCATGTTTCCAGGGTAGCTACATGGTAACGGAACAAACAAAAACAATACTCGACGTTTTAGCGCCCCCAAATCTCACGTTGGTTTTTTACAGTTCAACCCCATCGCCACGCATGTCAATTGTTTGTTAATAGAAATACGCCTGGCATTCCTCTTGCTTATAACACGTTACTTTTCATTGTTATTCGGAATATATAAGATTCAGAATGGACCTTTTATTTTAATTTTTTTAAGATGAGAGCACAAAGTAAAACTTAATCCAGTAGGTTACAGTATAACAGAAGGAAGTAACAGCTACAGCACTATAATATAAGATTCCTCGTGCAACTTTACATCAGTAATATTGAGAAAAATAATAATATATAATATATTTGATTATTTACTCCACAAACTTTACATCGTGACTTACACTATTTAAATAAAAAGTATCATCAATTACATTGAGAGGTTGACCTCGCCAGCCGTACTAGTATAAACTGTACCACGACTGCGTGCGCAAACTAGGCAACTAATTTTAGATCAGAAAAAGAGTTGAAATTGTTATAATACATTTTCCAAATGTATTACTAATTTATTTGTGTTAGTATAAAAAGCGCGCACAAAGTTTGTCAATGATCTCCTCTCGTTGTTTCACGAACCGCGTCCTTCGCTTGTTCAGTACCGCTAGCAACGCTGGGACCAACGCGTGACATCTCGACACCATTTACAAACCTTCTGCGTGCTGGTTGTTGTAATAATTGAAACCACAAATAATGTTTAGAATAAAACGTTCAAACATTGTGGTCACCCTATCCTAGAGTTGCAGTAATGTATTGGATTCCGAGTCGGTATTTTGTAAACTATTCAGCGCAGATCGTATCGTTGTTAAAGTTATTTCAAGTTCCTGCAAAACTATCGTCGTCACAAATAAAATTAGATTATAATATACACCATCGCGACTTATAGAGATTTATATGGAAACGTAACAACTCTGCGGTAAACAGACGAACAGACAATGAGTTGAATACTTCACTTCGTTAATTAAATCGGTTAACTCGGATTTTCTTAAACATGACAGTAAGCATTTAGATCGATAACCCATAAATTATAAAAAAAAATATTAATTTTTTTTTTGTTTTCCCTCTTATAGACTTTCTTTCTTTAATATATTTTTACTGTTATGTTAGTTTAACTAAGCTATAATAATGTCCTCCATCAGGGCAGCCCGTTTCATTAGAGACCAGCCAGCAACGAATATCATGTTTATAGTGCACATGTGTGTGCGTAATCACAGGTTCTATTCCATCACTCATATGATTCGACGGCACGGTAATCCAAAATGATCGAAGAGAGACCAGGTGCAAGACCAACCGCTCGACGTGCTTTCCGAGGCACGGGTGTGAAACACCGCCAACTTCCTGACAACGGGTTTCTACTAAGAATTTATTGACCGAAAAACTCATTACTAATTTTGGCTTGACCCGGGATTTGAACTCGGGACCACATGATTAGTAGGCGCAGTTATAACTCCTAGACCAACAAGGCAGTCAAATAGCTGAAGAAGGCTAGCAGAGTATAGTACAGATCAGAATACTTTCATTCCCAAAACAAGAATTCTTCCTGTGTCATAGTGAAGTTTACGTACATAATATACAAGTCAAATATTCAACATTGAAAATTGACGTATAGAAATATTATTTGTACGGACTACAAAACATTGTTCACACTCCAAACTTCAAACTCTTAGCAACTAATCTATAGTGAGCCATAAAACTTATATCGTATGTATGTGAAAATGTATCACAATATGGTAAAGTCATAATTTGAATAATGATTATTGAAACGACAATGAAACGATTTAAATCTACTGCTTCTCAAAGAATCTCAAAAGATATGAAAGTAGATAAGTAAATTTTTGTAACGGATATTTAATACCGAATAATTTTCTAATGTAAATTCTCTTTGCTGATTAAAAGGACGAATTATGATAAAAAACAAACTCATTACGATCTTATGATGATAACACCGAATACAACATGAAATTGAGAGATCCTGAGCGAAGGAAATATATATATATGCTGGTACTATACGATCGTGCAACCGCCAAACTCCAAATGTTCGCTTGAATATAAGCGAACTATGTCTCTGTAAAGATAAAGATAAAGCAAAACTAAGAAAACTGAGTAAAAATCACAGGGGTGAATGCTATCGTAATTTTACTTCAAAATAAAACAGTCTGATGTGTAAAGAACGATTTCACGCGGACAACTTCCGTTGATATAGTTGATATCCCCTCCCCTTGGGGAATGATGCTCGACATATAAGCCGTGGAAGCTTAGGGATAAGCAGCACTTGCTATAAAGTTCAAATTACGGGGGTAGCCTGGGTTCAGGATACTCACGTGACTACATGGTTAAATACTATCTTATATTTTTTTTGTTTTTCGTCAGCCAGTAGTAACACATAGCGTGGATTGCAATACTCGCTACGTGTAACCGACAGACTGGTTATCGTAGGACCAGACGTCCTAGGACGTCTTACAGGAACTTTGTAAGTCTGAATTAAAATTCATTATGCCATATCTGTAAGCAATGGAAATCTTTTTGACATTTTTGCGTGGGTCTCTTTCGTTGCCACAAATATTATATAAATTAATTATTATTCGGTAAGTTATTGTATTAGTATAGTCTTGTTTGGATCCGTCAATGATTGAAACTAATATAAGTTTCCCGGAAATATCCGGCCTGGCTTGCAGCCAAACCAATTCGTGCCAATTCTACGAGTGCTTCCGACGTTGCTTTCGCTTAATGTGGTGAGAGGTGAATGTGTTTATTTTTTATTATTTCAGATTAAGGCTCTAACGCATCATCATCATCATCATCATTACAGCCTTTCATAAGTCCACTGCTGAACATAGGCCTCCCCCAAGGAATGCCACAAAGCACGGTCCTGAGCCACCTGCATCCATCGACTTCCTGCATGCCTTACCAGGTCGTCACTCCATCTCGTGGGGGGTCGCCCTACACTTCGCCTACCGGTACGAGGCTGCCACTCGAGAACCTTTCTTCCCCATCGGTTGTCGGTTCTTCGAGCTATATGGGCGGCCCACTGCCACTTCAGCTTACTAATCCGTTGGGCTATGTCGGTTACTCTAGTTCTACTGCAGATATCCTCATTTCTAAGTTTATCACGCAGAGAAACTCCGAGCATAGCCCTCTCCATAGCTCGCTGAGCGACCTTGAGCTTCCTCTAACGTATACAACTATTATTTATACCAAAACGGTTAGCAGTTTTACATGTAGACATTCTTAAAAATATTAAATTGTGCATTTGAATCTTTATTTTTGATGCCTATTATCATGGTGATGTTCTTCTAGCCGACTTCAATTAAATAGAAACATTTATATTGCACGATGTGATACCGTTACATTCCAGACCGTTACGACTTAAGGGTTTTTAAGAAACGATTGTAATAAAAAATATAGATAATCTCGATAAAGGAAATCCTTGTAATAGGTCAGTAATGTGACTGTGATTCACCTGGTGTTGCAATTGTTCACGGATGGCGACAGTCATTTGTCATCTAGTGAGCTACATTGCCCTTCGTCTTTCTTCTTAAGAAAACACCCATGCGCCCAATCCTTTCCGTGTCTGATTGAAAGATGAATTGATGGATGGTAATATCCATCCATCAATTCTTCTCAAGAAACTGAGAGTAGAGTCATAAAGTTATGGCTCTGGCGGATTATTGCTACAATATTATCGTTTAAGTGACGGTTTGAAGAAGATTTTGTTACGTAAAAGTGGTGTGATTTTATGTATTAAAGATCTGCGCATAAACTATAAGTAAAACGATGAGACAACTGCTCCGATGGTCACAGGTATCATGATATTTTGGCCGCGTAGGCAACTTAAAAGTTCCGTGAGGAGTTCCCGTCCCCGGGTGGCGGATAGGGGAATTCCACTCAGATATGAGTGGTAGCGGGAAACCGTCGCGGAACCAAAATGGTTTGGGCGTACCCTTAGTTCAACTGAGAAACGGTCACGAGCAAATTGCTCCGAGAAGCGGTCTTCGAGGCTTGATGTTGCTCCTCTTTATCTTCTCAATTGAGAAGAACGTGACATGTGTGGTGAAGTGCCAAGTGCACGCGGTTTTTGCCGGCGCCGGACAAACCCGTAATACCAGTTGGGACCTGAGGCTCTATTGGGCCACGAGGAAGAAAACCTCTATAAAAAATCACCCCAAGCCTAAGGTCTTGCGTGCTGATGGGTGAATCACTGGGGGTGCTCAATCGTTAGCGCTTGGGGGATGGGAGTGTTAACGGTCCATACCATATTTAAAAAAAAGGAAAAAGGCCGCGCTGTGTTCCCTCACCCGGTCGCTGGGCAGGCATGGGAAAAACCTGTATCAACTCTGCCACCGTTCGAAACTCGGAATCCCTCTGGAGTGTCGTGGATCATGTCTTGTGGCACCTTTGGAACTGAGAAGTTTGACTTAACCGCCCGGATTTGAACGATGACAACCTCTATAAAAAATCATCCATAGCTCAAGCGTGGTACACCGTGAGGGCCTGCATGGCTGATGGATAAATGTCAGTTGCAAGTGTTGCCCCCGTCGGGGTACCCGCCGACACCTTTGATGGGTTACACCAGGGTACTTGAAATGCGACATCTGCAGCTTGCTCTTTATATAGATCCCTTATTTGAAAGGATCCAATCAAACTGGGATTAGTCTATCACAGATATTCTTCACAAAAACTCTTTTTCACACCAGGTTGGGTTCGGGCGGTCAACGAGGTGGATGTGAACCCCGTGAAGTAGTATCATAAGAGACCGTCTGAAGCCCCTTTCTCAAAGGAAAAGGTCAGACGACGCAGATTATGGGTCCTCTTGAAGTGGTCCCTTTCCAGTCGCCTATACTTTTTTATGGACTATATCGATAGGTGGTGGAAGATCCTTTAGGAGTAAAACAGCATTTATCTTCAAAATTTCTCCATAAGGGTGCAATTTTTTACACTTCCCTATGCGTTTTCTTTCTTGTTTACAAATATTACTGGTAGCTGGTCCCGAACGAATTACATGTAAACCAGTTTAATAAGGTACTTCAAAGCTATACTCGAAAGAGGGCCGCGCCCCGTGCGCGATTTCGCAATACAATTACGTCGTTTTGTACTCATTACACTCTTACAGTTTTCTCAATATATTTATTTGTACAAAACATACAGTTATACAATTTAATTATAATGATAGGACAACAAAACCTTAATATTATAACATTCATTATATTTTAATCACATAAAAACCTTTTATTTATTTAACAAATATGTCTATTTTACAACATATGTACTAAGTTAGAATTCTTAAATATCTAACATATAAGGTTGAAACAATGTTCTTTATTTGAAAATACAAACAACTTAACTAATACAATAGTTTAAATCACATTTTCACATACATTTTTACCTTTAAAACACTTTTAAATTTCATGTACAAAGCTATCATTATTTCATTATATTTATTACAAATCTAAATAATTTCCACACAGAATTAACCTTTTTTGTTTACACAGTCATCCTGAAACGGTTATGCCTCAATTTTACATAAATTACTAAAATTTTGCAAATAATTAAATTTCATTTTTTGCCTCGTATTTTGCGAGGCTAGCGCGCGGTTCATACTTCGCACTAAATGAGCAACCAATTTCTACACGACTCTAATCACATTGATAGGAGGTCAGTGAATTCTTTGGCCAGATAACACCTATCTCTGTTTATTATGAAACACCAAGGTTCACATACATTATCTTTATCAGTCATAATGTTTCTTCTCTGATAACACAAAACAAAATTATTTTTATGTATTAAACATTAAATAAGCATTTATTTAATACAAAACTTGCATTGGTATTACACTCGTAATTACTATGTAATACATGACTCTAAATTAATCTCAAAAAGACAATTTTGAGAAAGTGATCGTTCCGACCAGGGATCGAACCCGAGACCTTTGAATATTAAATCAAATTTACTTTAAAATTTTACTAAACGCTTACTAAGTAGAATAACTATCCATTGATTATTAATCTTTAGAAGCTATTTGTAAGTGGTAAACTAATAAACTTAAATATTGTTTTTTGGACGCGTTGACAACAGTACTGGAGGTGCTGCCCGGATGGAAGTTTATTTCTTCCACACTCGTATGACAAAAAATCAATAAAGAGAGAAATCTAAAAAACATGAAGTCGAAAACAGATCTGTGTCTGAATTAGATGTCAGACTGTTAAGAACGGAGCTGGTGGGTGCCTGTAAGGCCAATAGCAATCCATCACAGAGCGGAGATGTAATAGCACCAACTGCTAACACTGCAACATCATCTGGAAGCCATACTAATAAAGGAGCCGAGTCAGAGGGACCAACAGTACTAATACGAGATAGGCACGGGTTTTCTCTACATCCTAATATCCTTCGAATCATAGTCAGAGAGAGCGATGGAGCGGGTTCTAATGACTCCCTTTTGTACCAGCATCGGTTACTGACGGGTCCCACACTGGGACAAGAAAAAGAAGAGCCGGTCGCGAAGCACATACAGCCGTCAAATATCAGGCAATCTCGGCTGCAACTTCAGGTGAAAAGCAAATAGGCATGGAGGTGAAAACAGAGGAATAAACCCTTGATCTCCCTTTGGCACCTTGCTAATCTAGGACGGTTAAAAACCTACCGGGCCCCGAGGAGCTATCCAGCGAAATGGAGAAGTGCATTATTAACCAACTTAGTGGTCATCGGGACCAGCAACTCCAGGTCGTAGAAATGGTGGCGCGTCGATACCTAAACATAAAAGGGGAATTCGCTTGCGGCTTGAGACTAGCTGTGTGCCACGTAAAAGCTGCGGTCGAAGAAAAACTAAGGAGGACCAATACCGAAAAACACGTCGCGAGACTCCAAAGAGAAAACGCAGACCTACAATCTGGGGTGCGAAGTCAGAAGTCCTCCACGTGTGCCTGGCAGTTGCGGGTCCCTCTCGATACGTCTGGAGGGAAGAGCAGCTACTGGGCCGGTGCACCCTGGGCGCGGCAGTAAACGTCCTCGAGAAATGAGAAGAAATTCTTACTCCTTGGGGAATGTTACTGCCGCGGCTAATTATTCTGACATGGGTGGGGTCCATCCCGGACCAACAGTGCGTTCCACTGCGTGACCCTCTGATCAGCAGAGGGCATAGCAGAGGAGTGAGGGCGGGCTCGGTGTGCACTTACCCTGCCTCCGGGCAGACAGTGAAGGATTCATCCTTTGCTGTCACCGCCGGTCTCGTAATCCCATCGAAGTGTCGTGGATCATGTCTCGCGGCTTTGATAGGGACCGAGGGTCTTGGCTTAACCGCCCGGACCGCGAGGGAGAAAACCTCTATAAAAAGTTACCCCGAATCTCAAGCGGCGACGCACCGCGAGGGGATGGATGGCTGACGGGTTTCTATGAACAAATCAGTCGCTAGTGCGCTCCTCGCCAGGGTACCTATAGACCCCCTGGCGAGTAATAAATCCTCTAAATCTGCTTACCTTGGTAAGGGGTCACTGCCAAGGTGGACCTTTAATTACTCCCATACTCGTGGGTACAAAAAATGGAACAAAATCAAAAAAACAAAACCGCCGGCAACGGCAACGTAGAGGAGAGGAGGAACGATGCGGGGACAGAGTCCGACGCCGCATCGAGCAGCGTGGGAGGCTCAGAGAGCTCCCGACACGTGGGACCTGGGACCGCGGAGACCAGCAAGTTCTTCCGCAAGCGGTCCAGGCGGGATGGCGACCAGGGGTCGGCATCCGGTGAAGAGGAGGTTTCGGCCCGGAAAATCCCACCAACAGGCGGGGCGGGCTGAGAGGCAAGGGGAGGGAGCTCTCTGCCAATCAGAGGGCCGAACGAGCGGCAAAGCTTGCCGAGGAGGGGCGCCACCCGGACGATACGGCTCGGGTCTCAGGCGAAGAGACGGATGCAACTGGCGGCTCCGAGGTGGAGCGTAAGGCCAGATTTGTAAAGGAGGTGGAGGCCGCGATCAAGGTCGTGGCCCACAAGCAAAAGGCCTCCTCGAAGTTAAAGGCCATTCCCGCGGCCTCCGCCTCCATCATGGCGGCTGCGGAGGCCAACTTTGTTGGGTCCGGGCCTAATGCGGACGAGGTGGCGAAGCTGCGGGCGGACGTGGCCCGCCTGACATCCGCCATGGAGATTCTCCAGAAGGAGAATGAGAAGCTCCGCGCAGACCTGGCCAGTCTACATGAGCCTGCCTCTCGCGCGGCGCCCCAGACGCACTGCCCAAGCCAGCCCGTGCCGGTGGAGAACCAGGTTCTGAACCTGGTCCGGCAGGAGCTGGCTGCCTTCCAGCACCGGTTCTCCGTGCTGGAGGGCATCGTCCTGCGCCCTCCCCTAGGGGCAAATAAGACGGCGGCGAGGCCGGCAACGGTCTCGTACGCGGCGGCCACGGCTGCAGCATCCAGGCCGGGGCCGTCAAGCCAGCCCTCGGACGGGGCTGCAGTTGCCCCTCCCCCTCCTGAAAAGCCGGTTCCGGCAAAACCGATACCGGCTGAACCGGCTCCGGCTAAGCCGGCGACGGGAAAGAGAGGCAAGGCGAAGGCAAAAAAGGGCAAGGCGGCAGCACAGGTGGTGGCTGCGCCAGCCCCAGTGCCTACGGCGAATGGGCCAGCGCCAGCGGCAAGCCAGCTGCCGCCGCCGCCACCGCCCCCCCAGCTCCCTACACCTCCCGCGGCTGAAGCCGGTTGGCAGGTTGTCGGGGACAAAAAAAAGGGGAAGAAGGCAGCCAAAAAGGGCAAGGAGCAGGAGCGGCAGCGCCAGTTCAGGGCGCGCAAGATCGCGGCTAGGCTCCGCGCCCCGAAGACCGCAGCTGTAGTGATTACACTACAGCCGGACGCGGAAAAGAAGGGCGTTACCTACCGCGATCTGCTCGCGAAGGCGAAAGAGGCGGTGGATCTCGGGGAGCTCGGGATCACCGGGGGCCTCCGGCTCAAAGTCACCCAGACGGGGGCCCGTATGCTGGAGATTCCCGGGGAATCCAGTGGCGCGACCGCGGACGCTCTGGCTGCAAAGCTCAGAGCGTCCCTGAACGCGGACGAGGCCCGAGTGTCCAGGCCCGTCAGATGCGCAGACCTGCGCATCATGGGTCTGGACGACTCATAGTGGAGGGCCGAAGGCTTCTGGTGGGCTGGGTCGCAGCGCAGGTTAACCTGCTGGAGCCCAGACCTCTGAGGTGCTACCGCTGTCTCGTGGGACATCACGTATCAGTGAAATGCGCCTCGGAGGTTGACCGCAGTGGCCTTTGCTTCCGCTGCTGTCAGCCCGGACACAAATCGGCGACCTGCTGCGCCACGCCGCACTGTGATGCATGTGCGGCGACCGGCAAGCCAGCCGATCACTGGGCCGGAAGCAGGGCCTGCGTGCCACCCGCCAAGGCCAAGGCCGCGGGTAGGGGAGGGCCCTCCTCCGCCGCCACCGCCTCTATGGCCACCGCCGCAGCCGCAACTGCCGCCGCCGCCGCTGTCACTGTTGCCGCCGCCGTCGCCGCGACACCGACGCCCGCAGAGGGGCGCCCCGTGGAGGAAGCTGAAATGGAATGCCTATAACGGCCCCATTAAGCTTCCTCCAGGCGAATATCAACCACTGCGCCTGCGCTCAGGATCTGTTGCTCCAGAGCATGGCGCAGTGGTCGATTAACATCGCTGTGGTCGCTGAGCCGTATTTTGTCTGGCCTAGGGATGACTGGGTGGCGGACCTTAACGGCTCAGTGGCCATCATTTCTTCGGCCGCCGCCGGTACCCCGACCCTTGAAGGTGTCAGGAGGGGTCAGGGGTGCGTAGCAGCATGGTTCGGGGAGTTCGTCGTTGTGGGGGTGTACTTCTCCCCGAACCGATCTCTCGCCGAGCTCCATAACTCTCTTGCAGAGCTGAGAGCAGTCGTCGTCGGAAGCTATCCCCTCCCCGTACTTGCCCTCGGGGACTTCAATGCCAAGAACTTGGCTTGGGGTTCTCGTCGTACAGATGTGCGGGGTAGGATGGTGGAAGGCTGGGCTCTGGAGACAGGCCTGGTCGTCCTAAATCGGGGTTCTGTCCCCACGTGTGTGCGGATGCGGGGCGAGTCGGTGGTGGACATTTCATTCGCTAGCCCCGCTCTGTCGCCGCGTGCCATTGACTGGCGAGTCATGGAGGGGGTGGAGACCTACTCCGACCACCGGTACATCCGGTTTGACGTCTCCACCCAGCCCTCGAGTGCGCCAGTCCAACAGGCCCCGAGTGGTCCGCGTTGGGCGCTGAAGCAGCTGGACCGGGAGCTCCTCCTGGAAGCCTCGATCGTGCAGGCCTGGATGTCATCACCGGATAGGCCTGCCGACGTCAATGATGAGGCAGGGTGGTTCCAGGAGGCCATGTCCGAGATATGTGACATGGCAATGCCCCGCGTCCGGCCAGGAAGCGCCCGGCGTCAGGTGTATTGGTGGTCGCGTGAGCTGACGTGTCTGCGCGAGGCTTGTGTCGCCGCGCGGCACCTGTACGCCAGGCATCGCAGGCTTCGCAGTCGTCCACCGAATGCGGCAGCCATTGAGGCGGAGCTGTACGAGGGATACAGAGCGGCGAAGACCGCCCTCCGGGAGGCTGTCATGCGGGCCCGGGATCGGGCCCGTGAGGAGATGCTGGAGACTCTCGACAGAGATCCGTGGGGGCGCCCTTACAAGATGGTGCAGGATAAACTCCGCACCTGGGGCCCCCCGCTGACGCAGAGTCTCCGGCCTCAGCTCGTGGAGGACGTGGTGAGCGCTCTGTTCCCTGCGCGAGGGGAACATCCGCCCCCGCCTATGGCTCTGCCACCTGCGGTGCCGGAAGCGGACCACCAGGACGGCGGTACGACGACATCCCGGAAGGGACCGGGGTAGACCTGAGAGTGGCGGTACGTAGGCTCAAGGCCAGGAATACCGCCCCAGGACCCGATGGCTTGCCTGGCAAAGCCTGGGTCCTGGCCTCGGAGGCTCTCGGGCCCCGACTGGAGGGGCTCCTAAGCGCATGCTTGGAGAGAGGCCAATTCCCGCTTGGTTGGAAGACGGGGAAGCTGGTCCTCATTTGGAAGCCGGGGCGCCCTGCGGACTCTCCGTCCGCATACCGGCCCGTGGTGCTGCTCGACGAGGTGGGCAAGCTCTTTGAAAGAGTCATTGCAAACCGCCTCGCCGAGCACCTTGCGGGGACGGGGCCGGATCTTGCGGAACACCAGTTTGGTTTCCGCAAGAGGCGCTCTACGGTGGACGCCATCATGCGCGTGAGAGCCCTCACGACGGGGGATGCAGTGGCCAGGGGGGGGGGGGGGGTTGTTTTGGCGGTGTCTCTCGACATCGCCAACGCCTTCAACTCCATGCCCTGGAGCTGCATTAGGGAGGCACTCCGGTATCACCGGGTGCCGACCTATCTCCGTCGTATAGTCGGGGACTATCTGACGGACAGGGCCGTCATCTACCCCGGTCGCAACGGTGAGTGTAACCGGCGAGAGATGTCGTGCGGTGTCCCACAGGGTTCGGTTCTGGGGCCGTCCCTGTGGAACATCGGTTACGACTGGGTGCTGCGCGCCGACCTCCCTACCGGCGTCAGCGTAGTTTGCTACGCTGACGACACGCTGGTACTGGCACAGGGGGGGGGGGGGTCGTACGAGGCGGCGGCGGAAAATATGACACGCGGGGTTGCGATAGTCGTTGAGAGGATCCGGCAGCTGGGTCTTGAGGTGGCTCTGCACAAGTCCGAGGCTATGCACTTCCATGGTCCTCGGAACAGGCCACCACCGGGATCCTCAGTGATGGTAGGAGGGGTATCCGTCGGCGTCGAGTTGACGTTGAAGTACCTAGGACTCGTCCTCGACGGCCGATGGAACTTCGTTGAGCACTTCCGACGTTTGGCTCCCAAACTGGAACGGACCGGGGCTGCCTTCAGGCGGCTCCTGCCGAACCTGGGGGGGCCAAACGCCTCCTGCCGGAGGCTCTACGCGGGGATTGTGCGGTCCATGGCCCTTTACGGGGCTCCGGTGTGGGCGCGTGGTTTGGCGCGGCTTGCCGTCCACCACCTGAACGCGCCCCAAAGGGTGGTCGCCGTGAGAATGGTTCGCGGCTACCGCACGATCTCCCGCGAGGCGGCGTGCCTCCTTGCCGGATTGCCGCCATGGGATCTGGAGGCGATAGTCCTCGCGCGCCTGCACGAATGGCGCACGGAGGCACTATGCCGGGGGGAAACCCCGCTGCCGCGGCAAGTTGTCGTGCAGCGGACAGACTTCCGGCGTGATCTCATAGCGACATGGAGAGAGCGACTGTCGCAACCCCGTGCTGGGCACGACACTATAGCGGCGATAAGACCCCTCTTTGAGGAGTGGCTTGAGAGACGCCACGGCGTCCTCACCTTCCGCCTGACGCAGGTCCTCACCGGACACGGTGTGTTCGGGAGGTTCCTGCACCGAATCGGGCGGGAGGAAACGCCCGGGTGCTCCCACTGCGAGGATCGACCGGAGGACACGGTGGAGCACACCGTGGAGGTGTGCCCTGCTTGGGCGGAGCACCGCCGTGTCCTCGTAGCGGCGATAGACGGCGGCGACCTCTCGCGTCCGGCCCTGGTCGAAGCCATGGTCCGGAGCGAGACGGAATGGGATGCCGTCACCAGCTTCTGCGAAGCAGTGATGCTAGCGAAGGAGGTGGCGGAGCGGGAGAAGGAGAGAGCAGCAGCTTTCCTTCCCGGCCGCCGCGGGAGACGCCCCGGGCGTCGGGGGCTACGTCGTGGCCCCCGGCCACCGTAGGCGCGGGCCTGTGGATAGCGAGCAATGGGTAGCTCGCCGTCCGTCCGTCTAACGACGACAGGCCGTGTCGACGGCGCGTTTAGTTCCACGCGCGCCTCAAAGAGCTGTCAGCATCGTGAAGGGGCCCGCAAGGGCCGACGCCTGCCGGGGCTGCGGGCTGTTCGAAAGAGATACCGCGGCTCCGGAACGTAAGGGCACTGAAGGAACACGGATGGTTTTTAGTCAGTAAAAGTCTGACACTCCCTTCCGCTCCACCCAGAGTGAAAGGCGTCATTTGATGATTTTTCATCCGCAAAAAAAAAAAAAAGACCTACAATCTCATCTCTCATCAAAATCATCCCATACGCTGTCAACATGTCCAGCACGGGAACGGGAGCGGTCGGTCCTGGTAAGCCGGATCGGTCAGAACCTCTCCCTGCCAGCAGTCGTGTTGGCGATGCTGAGCATTGACTCGGCGTGGAAGGCCGTAGCTGCCTTCTGTGAATCCGTTATGGTCCGGGAGAGGACAGATTCCGCTCGGAGATGACATCGCCAAAACACTCGTCACGGCCCTGTCCTTGACGATGGTGTTCACCTACTAAAAACAGGCCAGAACGGGCAGGGGCTCCGAACATCTACTGATGTTACATTTGAGGAGGACGGTGATTTGGAAGTGGTCTCGAGCACTGTAATAGCATTACGAGGGTGCTGGGGGCAGTAAGGACTACCCCCAGGACGTGTTTTAACAAATCAACGCGAGAAAAGCTAAAAAAAGAGAACGGAGGAAAGGAAAATTTGCGTTCCGAACGGAGATCCCGGGATCTCTCATATACGCTGATGGTAACCACCGTGGGGTTTTGACCGGTAGGCGTCCGGCATAACCTTTCTGTTGCCCCCGTACCAAAAGATATCCATGAGAATTTTCCCACGATAAAAAAGCCACTTTGAGATACTATTGTTTACGACTTTTCGATGGGGTAAGCTGTCTTCAAAAATTTTGCAATGTCTAAAATTTTTGTGTTTTTACGACAGACTGTGAGAGATTTGGGTCTGATGGGCCTTTTAATTCAAAAATGGAAATAGTGTTACAGAACTAAGAACAATATTTAAAGAACTAAACCATTATTGTCTTGAATCAGGGACATAGCCATATAAGATAATACGCATATGGCATAACTAGGGATAAAATCATAATACACTCAGATTTCGAATTTAACAAGTGTTTTGTATACAGACTGTCCCAGGAAATCTGTACCAGCAAAGGTATGTGGTCTGGGGATACCAATACCTATCGATTGGATTACATGTATGTTCCGAGACTTTTACTTTGATTTTTCTTTATGAATTTTTTTGTTTTATTTTCAGTTTTTTCTAATTTTGGTTAGTTTGAGCTATAACTTTTTCTATGTGGTATTTCTTAAAGATTTTTTATTAGTAGTATCGCTAGCATGTGTGTTCGTCTGTAAGAACACTACACACCAAAATTCTTACTGCTAGTAGCTCAGATTTAGCTCACAAAATTAAAATTTCTGTTTAAGAAAAATTTTTATTTGACTTCAACTTGAAAAAAAAACTTAACCCTGACTAAATAACTTCCTAATAATTTCAAAAACGTTATGGGTTTCTTAGCTCTCAAAAAATTTTCCGAATAATATGTTGAATAATTGTGAATGTCAGATAAAAGCTTTAAAAAAGCGCAATTAAAATCAAATCAAAATTATTATTTCACATTGTGCTAAATAAAACAACAGATAAAATTTATTTATTACTGTTTTTACAATAAATGTTCAAAGTGCCTGCCATCTGCCTCAATGCACAAACGACACCCACGCAAAAAATTACCTCGCAAATCTCGGAAGGCTTGGGTATTTTGTCTTATTATATCTTGAGCTTCATTTAATTTAGTTTTTAACTCCTCCAAACTCGAGAATCCGCGATGGTACATTAATTCCTTATAGCTTCCCTAGATCTATGGGGTTCAGGTCTGAGGATCTTGGAGGCCAGGCGATTGCTGCATTACGGTCAATCCACCTCTCTGGGAAATGCTGGTTCAAATGACCTCTAACCTGTCTTGCATAGTGGCAAGGAGCACCGTTGCACTGAAATATCATGTTCTGGCGTGTTAATAAAGTGACACCTGAATCTGCAATGGCCTCCACAAAATACTTTTTTTTAATTTAAATAATTTTCTCCATTTTATCCCGTTGGGAGTTCTTTTGGGCCAATCAGCTATCTGCCAACAACGCAAAATTAAAAAAAATAATATAAAACCGAAAAATATCTCGTAAAGTACAAAAAATCTCGGAACGTACAATCGGTTTCGATTTCGGTTTCGAATCGATAGATATTGGTGTCTTCAGACCACGAACCTTCGCTGGTTCAGGTTGCCTGTGACATCCTGTATACATTTATCTCGACATATCCCAACGAATTAGTAAGCTGAATTTGCAATGGGCCTGCTATATAGCTCAAATAACTGTCAACTGATGGTTAAGCAAAGTTCTCGAATAGCAGCCTCGTACCGGTAAGCGAAATATAGAGTGGCTCCCCACTAAATGGAGTGACGACCTGGTAAGACATGCAGGATGGATGGATGCAGTAGTTGGTAGTCGTTGAATGCAGGTAGCTCAGGATTGTGCTTCGTGGCATTTTTCGGGCTTATGTTCAGCAGTAGACTTGTGAAGGGCCATAATGGTGATGATGATGATGAGATGTTTTGTAAACTCCAAGAACTCTTACTTTGATCATGGTAACTAGTATAAAAATGATTAGATTTAGTCGGCCTTCACTAAGAACATCTTTCGGTGTTCAATTTAGAATATAACAGAATTGATTTTAATGAAAACTTTACCAAGAATCTTGATGCAATCAACCGTAAAGAGACAATGTCATAATTTCTTCACGAGATATGCATGACGAATATAGCTCAATTACATTTATATACTTCAATAATTTACACACAAACTGGCAAAGAAATATCGTTTTAATTTAGCCGAATAGAATGCTGGTTACCTAAAACATAGAAACGAATTGAAATTTGGAATAACAAAATACTATTTCTACATAGTAAGTAAAATAAATTGTGCCAATGCCCCGAAGGCAAATTTTATCTCCATACTGTGAAATGTTGTTTTCAACATTGTAAATTTTCTCGAACTCACTTGAAGTTGAATAAACAAGGTTCATGGTAATTGTTTTTGTTGGAATTTCCACCTGAAAACTGCTCTCAGCTTAAATTTACACTAAAGGTAAATGTGAATGTTGAATGTCTATAGAGTAGGTCAATCTATATTTATATAGTAAAGTGTCCCAAGACGTAACGGATTTTTTTCGCGAAATGAAATACTTGTGTATTTGGTATTTACCCTCTATTTTTATTCGGATTGACTTCATTAACTCAAATAATAAATATTACTGCGATTAGAAAACGATAACCCGTACCGAATTGATGCCAAACTTTTGACATGAAAATTTGTACTAACTTACAGCAGGAGGCATTAAGAACTTAATTTTTTTACTTAATTAAAATTCCTAAAAAAAATAACACACCCAAATACTATATTATTTATTCATTTACATTAAAAAATATTGTTATTTCAAATTTTCTTTTGAACGTTTGTTTTTTAGAGGCAGGATAAATTTTCCGATGTTCTTGTACGCAACGTAATAAAAATTGGTTTTGTTCCGCCTCAATAGTGATTAATCTATGAGTCTTGAATTAACTTAATTGCTCTTTCAGCTACATCGTTGACTACTCTCAGTGCCGAAACTTTTTTTCTGGCTTCTTGAAACGAATCATTATTTGACCACAAAATCGGACATTCATATAGAAAACTGCCTTCAGTTTTAAGGCGGTTGAACAAGGACTAGCTTTTTACTGAAATGAAGTCAGAGATGTTTTTTCTGTGTTAATGAAATGTGTTAAAAAATATTCTTTCACAGGTAAAGAAAGTAAACATTTATTTTACTATTAATGCCAATGTTCTTTAATAAACTTACCATACAATGAACCGCAAAGTTCTTCTTTCGATGGGATGTATCGTTTTCCATGAGTCATTTCTTCGTGTTTGGTTAAGTTCTGAATCATTTTAACTTTAGTTTCTTGATTCACATCATCATCAAACAGTGAAAATATAGAAACTTCGTCAGTAAATACCACAAATGCTGAGTAATCTTCTGCAAGGCTGCTTTTAAAATCGTTTAGTCAATTTTCTCGTAAGACTTCATTGATTTCAAAAATCAAAAATCTTGTTAAGGTGATTTTATTGCTGAAATGCATTGAAGTCATAGTTTAATGTAGCATATTACGATGTAAAACAAACTTCAATCAATACCGCCTTGTGTTTGCGTGTGATCTTGAATAGAACACTAAGTATCGATATTTTCAGGGAATAAATCGCTCTCGCCATTCATCGAGCTTGGTGCATGGAACCTGGTGTTCGGATTTTAATTTTTTTCGCGATATCTCCACCAATGCTGCTTAAATACGTCTTATGTCTTTTGTGAATTTGAAGTCCCTCCAAACTTGATATAAGTTTACAAGTTTTTTCACACAATTAGGCAAATATTAAGTAGGAATACGCGCCTTTTTGCAATAGATAATACACAATCCTTTATCTGCTGGGAACCAATTGTTAGATAGATCGATTCGGGAGCAACTTGTGGATTCGGCTATTGCGGTTATTTGGTTGTTTCATAACAATATGAAACAAGCGTATAGTTTGCCCAATTCGTTTCTTGATTCGTTTATGGGTCCGTCACTTGGTGTATTTGTGGGACCGTCTATTTGTTCGTTCGTTAGTTTGTCTGATTGTCTTCGCAACAGTTATTAAAAAAATAATCGTCAGTTCTTCCCCTGGAGTTAGTACTTTTGTACTGATGAAGAATAGTATATAATAAAATCGTGACATTGTTATAAATTGTCTTCAAAAGTTTTAGTATCTTGGTAAAATGTTATTACTTCCATTAACCTCCAACACGTAACAGATACTGCATAGCCAACATTTTAAATCTGGTGAAAACTACCGAACACTAGTTAAATTTTCACTATAATGGAAGTTTGAGAAAGTTGAATTTAAAGGTTTTCGTGGTCTTACATTCTACGCTTTAAAACAATGTCTTTTATTTGCTCAACACTTTAAAAAAAGGACGAGAATGTGACAAAATGCTGCGTAGTGGTAGCATTATAACAGTCCACTAAGTTCTACAGATCATCCCATTGATGTGGTAAAAGGTAACAAACTGAAATGGTTAAGAAGATTACGTTTTACATCGTAGAGCCATGCTGCAGCTATATTAGTAGTATAGTTGTAGCACGAATGGCTTGACCGGGGAAGGACTACGCTCTCACAGAATACCAGCGTAAAGCTTAAAACTGCTGTGTTTCGTATGGTGAGTGTAGAGAACCGGAAACCCTTTTTACTGGAAAAGAGGCATTCCATCTTAGTCCTTACGGGTGACAACGCATCTGCATTTTAATCCTTTATTGATGATAGATGTGGATCTCTATGGGTCACAGCAACCACTTATCATCAGGTGTGTGTTCGTTTGTAACCCTATCCTATAAAAAAAAACAACCTGTCAAGCGTGACACCATCTCAAAAATACTTTGAAACAATCTTTGATGGAGGACTATGTTCAGGAAAAGGATGACAAACAGATTGAGAATTGAAATGCAGATGGGTTGGCATTTTATAGTTGTTAATAGGAATATGCTGCTGCACATCTTCTGGTTTATTTCCCTCTGTCGGCTTTTACTATACCCACGGGACGACATTGGATTGTGGATTAGCTCGTTAGTTATTTCAATTTTTTTTATATTATATTTGAATATTGATTAAATATTTTTGCATATTTTTAATATACAAGGAACTGGTTTTTGTCAATTCAAAATATTATGGTTACTAATTTCAGTTGGTACAAAATACTACGAAATTTAACAGAGTGGTTAACGATCAAAGGGCATTGAAGTTACCTTTGCTAATATTTGTTTAGATAATTGACCTTCCGACATAATTAAAACAGAATCGAAAATTCCTTTTTAATACCTTTTCCTAAATATCAGCTTACAATTTACGTCATAAGCTCAAACGGTTTAGGGAAAACAACGTAAGCTCTTGATAAAAATTAAAAGGATCGTAATTTTTTAAATATTTATTTTAAAATAATTAATGGAATAAGCCTTTACTTTTCGGAAATTCAATAAATTAAGGATGTTAAAAATGAATTAATATAAATATTAAAATAAAATAATAAGTCTCACTTAGTTGTGCTCATCAACTTTCCGCCCTCCCTCAACTGAAATAGACTCTTTGACTTAGCGGTCAGTAACCGCAGAGTCTATTTCACTTGAGAATGCAATGAAATAGTGGTACTGGAATTAGTGGTGTCGGGGTTAGTGCATGCAATAGAGGGAAGGCGTGAGGTGCGCCTCGAACTAGGTAAGACACGTTATTTTATTTTATTATGCGGATGTTTTTGCCGTGTAGTGGCGGTTAAGAATATCCACTACCCCATATCTTCGCGTGGGTGCCTATAAGACTGCAATGAAGTGGACGATTTGAATGACAAGCACGTGGAAAGTGTCCATGCGGGCGGAGGTAAGTTCTACAAGACCCACCGCAGAAGAAAACAAAAACTGTCCGATCACACTCTTAATCTCATGGCTGTTAGACGGGAGACGAAGCTACATTCTTCAACAGATTTGACAGCATACAGGCAACTGAACAGACAGATCTCCAAATGCATGCAGCGGGACTTACGCAACTTCTATACAGCTTGTATTGAAGAAGCGATCGAGCAGAACCAAGGCTCCAAAGTCTTTGCCAGAGAGCTGTCTGCCAGCAAGAGCCAACATTCGTAGCTGAAGAGCGAGTGTGGCAGCATCGTTTCCGGGGCACCTGAGATTTTGGGTGAAATTGAGAGGTTCTATGGGCAGCTGTACACGTCATCGTTGGAGCCACACGCAAGTATGAATAACGATCCAAGAGCGAGTCTTATCCGACACTATTCCGAAGATATCCCGGACGTCACCCTGAGCGAGATTAGAATGGCTTTCCAGCACCTTCAAAACGGCAAGGCCCCAGGCGAAGATGGAATTACAGCGGAGCTTCTGAAAGCGGGTGGAAAATCGGTACTTGAAGTCCTTCAGAAGCTCTTTAATTCCATCCTCCATGGCGGCATTACACCGGAGGCGTGGAGCAGAAGTGCGGTGGTCTTGTTCTTAAAGAAAGCCGACAACGCTCTCTTGAATAACTACAGATCGATTTCCCTTCTGAGCCGCGTCTACGTGCAGTTTTCGAGAACCATTATGAATCGCCTCGCATCTCGCAGTCGTAGACTCGACGACTTCCAGCCTCCCGAACAAGCCGGTTTCCGAAAAGGCTTAAGCACCATAGACTACATATATACCCTTCGGCAAATTGTACAGAAGTCCGAGGAGTACAATTTTCCACTATGTCTGGCGTATGTGGACTATGAGAAAGCCTTTGATTCCGTCGAAATTTGGGCGGTGCTGCAGTCCCTTCAGCGGTGCAAGCAAGTTGAATGTCGGTATATCGAGGTGTTGAAGTGCTTGTACAGTAGGGCAACGATGGCTATCCGAGTACAGACAGAATCAGAGTACGAAACCTATCCAATCGCAGAGAGGTGTAAGACAGGGTGACGTTATATCCCCGAAACTCTTCACCGCTGAATTGGAAGACGTTTTCAAGCTTCTGGACTGGAAAGGATAAGGTATTAACATCAATGGCGAGTACATCACTTACCTTCGATTTGCCGACGATATAATCCTTATGGCAGAATCGCTGGAGGAACTAAGCACCATGCTCAATGTCTTCAATAGTGTCTCCCAACGGATAGGTCTTAAGATGAACATGAACTAAACAAAGATCATGTTTAATGTCCGTGTCACACCTATGCCGGTACTTGTTGAGAGCACTAAGCTCGAAGTAGTTGACGAGTATGTTTACCTGCGACAAATAGTCCGACTAGGTAAGTCCAACTTCGAACGAGAGGTCAATGGACGGATTCAACTCAGCGTACAGCGGCAGCGTTCGGGAAACTACGACACATCTTCTCGTCAGACATACCTCAAACCTTATAACGAATTTGTACAACCATTGCGTGTTACCAGTGATGACTTACAGGTCTGAGACGTGGTCCTTCACTGTTGGCCGTATAAGGAAGCTCAAGGTCGCTCAGCGAGCTATAGAATATACTCGGGGTTTCTCTGCGTGATAAACTTAAAAATGAGAATATCCGCAGTAGAACCAGAGTAAGCGACATAGCCCAACGGATTAGTAAGCTAAAGTGGCAATGGGCCGGCCAAAGAGCTCGAAGAACCGACAACCGATGGGGAAGAAAGGTTCTCGAATGGCAGCCTCGTACCGGTAGGCGAAGTGTAGGGCGACCCCCCCACCAGATGGAGTGACGATGGTAAGACATGCAGGAAGTCGATGGATGCAGGTGGCTCAGGACCGTGCTTTGTGGCATTCCTTGCGGAGGCCTATGTTCCGCAGTGGACTTATGAAAGGTTGTAATGATGATGATGATGATGATGATGCGGATGTTAGTTAATGAAATTTTAAACCTTTTATCATTTATTTTTTATAAAGGGGGCATAAAGTTCACCTGATGGTAAATAAATGTAATGTTCTCTATACACATTTTTATTTATCTCCTTTTAAGATATCGGTGTGAGCAATGACATCGCTCACACCGATATCTTAGAAGGAGACGTAACAATCCATCTTACTCAGGGTCAACCCTGAAGACTAAATGTCACGTTACCAGAAAAAGTGTACCCAGTACTCGTTACTTGCCCTTCGGCAATCTTTTTAGTTTAGTGATCATGAACGTAACTGTTTAATGAACGTAATTATGACTATGCTGATGTTTGGTATCTGGACGTTATCGAAGCGCAGCTTAAAAAACTTATATTTTATATATTGATTGATATTTGGACTCCGTAAATACAATCACATTTCAGAATTTCGTCAATCTTTCAAGTGGCTGTGTATTAACATAAAGTAAAGGAACTTTTCTATAATTGATAAAATTTATAGCCTCCTCACATTTTGAGATGGTTATTTGAGCAGAGAAGAAGCCGCCGCATTGCTCCAATAAATATTAGATTACCAGCGGCAACAGTTAAATTATTATTGTTGATCGCTATTTTAAGTGCTACTAATCGCCCTTTAAAGTATTCTCCACGATAAAAAAAAACATTTTTTACATATATAACACACAGATTTATACGTGGATAGATTTTTACGCATTAGAACCATGTTGCAGTTATATTATAGTTGTAACACGAATGGGTCAATTCGAACTGGGATGGATCACGCTCTCCCAGAATACCAGCGTAAAAGGAGGTTAATGCTGTTGATTTTCGCATGGTTAGTGTAGAGAACCGAAGACCTTTACTGATAAAGAGGCATTCCATTTTAGTCCTCAGGAGTGAATCGAGGATAAATATAGATATCTAAGAGCCACAGAGTCCACTTAAAATCACGTGGACTGTGTGCACCTTTGTCACCGTTCATCATTTCATCATCATTACAGCCCTTCACAAGTCCACTGCTGAACATAGGCCTCCCCCAAAGAATGCCACAAAGCACGGTCCCGAGCCACCTGCATCCATCGACTTCCTGCATATCTTACCAGGTCGTCACTCCATCTAGTGGGGGGACGCCCTACACTTCGCCTTTTGTCACCGTTAGATTATAAAAATATATTTATCTTAATGTGTGCGGAGTAAAATATATTCTTGAGACTTATGAAGTCCACCAATAAGTGATTGGAACGTTGACTACAGTTTACTCAATAATGCAGCAACTGTAATTTTTGAAATGCAAATGCAACCAAATTACAGATCTATTTCTCCATAAAGTGTAATTAATTTTATTGAACACCCAAGAATATAAGTTATCACAATATAAAGCAGTAAACTCAAATTCCGTATCAGCAAAAACAAGCTTTTATTTGTGAACCACTAATTTCCGAAAGTAAATAATAAATGAAAGTTAATGTAAAAGCTTTTAGAAAAATTTACTTTGCAAATATCCGCGTTATAAAATAAAATGATGTGTCTTACCTAGTTTGAAGAGCACCTCCCGCCCTCCCTCAATTGCGTGCACTATCTCCGTCACCACTAATCCCAACACCGCTACTCCCAACACCACTACACTAGGCAAGACACACCACTGACGATAATACGACACGTGTTTCGCCTCTACACGAGGCATCCTCAGGTGATATGGACTCTACGGCGACTAACCACTAAGTGAGCGGCGAGTCAAAAACAAGTGCCTTTTATACAGACCGATGACGCAGCCGCTATCCGCTTAAGAAGCTAGCGACCGCGTCATGCGATAAAACATGCAACCAATCACCGCCGGACTTACGCAGCCGTTTGTAAAAATAAAAACAAACCGCCGCGCAACGCCTACTCTCCAACCACGCAACCAATCGCCGATCACCGTGAGGGTGACAAACGACCATATTGCGAGGCTCTCTATTATTAGAGAGCAGGCTTAAAGATATTTAAGAGAGGTGAGTTAGTAACATTTGTTTGTTCATTCAGCAATGCAACGGTATTATTATTACTTTTTAATATCTCTAACTGTTCCAGCACACACAGCCGTAGCCCTTTATTACACGTATGTAAGACTTCAAAGGAGTGGTCGTTGGCTAGGTTCATCTACACTAGAGTCTTCATTGTATCGTTTGATGGTACGATAAACGAATCTTTTGGTTATATTCAAATTTTTCAGTATGTCAAAAATTTGAATTGGCGCGTAACCGCAACGATGCAACGCAATAACTGCAACACGGTCTTCTTTAAGCGTCCACTCCATATTTAAAAATGAGTAAAATTCTAAAAAGTATACAGTTTTATTTTCATGAACAATTCGAAATTCGAATTCGATAAACTTTTTTGTGGCCAGCATTCTAAAAGAAAAGTTTTTACTGTGTGACAATACTTATGACCTGACTGTGTATAGTTTTCTGTTATTACGTAAAATAGTTATAAAAATAAAAATATTATAGCGAATGTAAATTTTACTTATTTCATGTTAAAGGCAAGAAAATATATTTATTCGTAGGCACAACACAATACAGTAAATTGACAGCAAAAAATAAATTTAAGAAAAAAATAAAAACAATTCTTTAGTTAATGTTGAGATACAGCAATGAAACAGTCACCAAATCAGTATAAGCTTACAGCAAAATTGACTGCTTTGTATATCTAGTGGTAGTAAGCGCGACATCTGATCATGAGGCTTCGTGTTCGAACCTCGGGTAACCAAAATCAGTTATTTGTTTTTTTTTCTGTTCAGAGATTCTTAGCAGCAGCCGGGAGTCAGGAAGTTGGTGGTGTGTCACCACCGTGCCTCAAAAAACCCGTAAAGCTCATGATCCTGCCCCTGATCTCTCTCCAATCGTATCAGATTGCCGTCCGATCGGACTATGAGAGTGAGAGAACAGAGCATGTGCACTTGTGCTTACACACACCTGGACCATAATCACATATTGCGCAGACTTGTGTACCGTGAAAGAAATTCGATCTTAATACCTTGCTCAAAAATGCACGAGTAATTATAAAATATTTTATTAAATGTATCATGACTTTCCTGTTGTTAAATTCTCTCTTATAAAACATTTGTACACGTGGGCGCTTGAAGTTGGAGTTTCTGCAATTTCCAAATATTCTCTTTCATTCCATCCCTGCATGCTAAACTAACATTTGAAAGCATTGCTCTTCGAAGTTTGTACAACATTATAAATTAATAGATATTGGAGTTTGAAATTTCGGTTCAATTTGTACAACTACCCGCTTAAATTAATAATTCCATTCAAATGTTCGTATTGTTACTTTGAGTTACATGTGGTAGCTTAATCGAATGATATAAATCGTGTACTTTCATAAATGTTTACTGAAACCAACCGCAACACCGTGTAGTAGCAACGTTATAAACAAAACAGGTAATAGGGATCGGCATCTACATGATAAGAACCTGGTAGATCCATGCTGCTGCTATATTATGGTTGTAGCACAGATGGCTCGGCTCGACCATGCTCTCACACAATTCCAGCATAAAATGGCAGCTCAATGCTACTCTTTTTCGTATGTTAAGTGTACAAAACCGGAGACACTTTTTACTGGATAGGAGGCGTTCCATCTTAGTCCTCAGGGGTGACACCACATTTGCATTTGAATTCTTAATCGAGAACAAATGTAGATGTCTGTGGGACACAGTATCCATTTAACAGCAGGTGGGCTGTGTGCTCGCTTGTAACCCATATTCTATAAAAAAAATTGAAAATAATAAGAAACTGCATTTGCCAATCCGCCTGCTCTATTTCCGCCTGCTTTATTCCATCTTCGCCTGCGGCCTTGCCGTTTTTAAGGTGCTGGAGAGCCATTCTAATCTCGCTCAGACTGACGTCCGGTAGGAATCCTTTGTGTGTGCTCTTGTATGTCCCTTGAGCGATGAGAGTATATTCACTAAGTGTTAAGCCAATCTGTAAGTTGGTAAATCGATTTGGCTCACTATAGGACGTAGTAGAGCATTGGGCTTGCGTATTTTTGGTAACCCATAAAACTTCGGTAGTTAAGCACACGCTTACAATAATAACACCTAGAACGATAGTTCCCTACAAAGCGGACGTTCAAACGTGAGGCAAGAACAAATTTATGTTTGCGTAAGCAAGTTGTGTTTATGCTAGACGAAACGCACACAAGTGAAAAAACAATGTTCCCAATACATTATATTTTTCCCCAAAAGTAGGGAAGTTGAAACTATATTAAACTAACAGTTACGACGTAACGTATTACTGATACAAATGTGAAAATAAGTTTGTTCGAATTCTGTTATCGAAGTGTTGTCCGCCAAATTTAAAATATTCTTGAATAGGGTATTTGCCTGTCTAGCCAAGCACTTTTATTAGCCATCGAAATGTGATTGTAGCATATTTTTCTTTGTAACTGAATAGAGACGTTATAATTATGACTAATGCAAGTTCAATATACACACCCGCCCGATGCCCGACACACGACTGTTCGACGAACGATTGGTGAATTCAGTATGCATTATTCAGTTTGTTTTAACTAATTTGTTTTTAATAATCGTCGAATAATGGTGCATCGCACCTTACCGCATGGAAAACGTAAGCTACAATACGAAAAACATAAGAACATTTTAATTTTGGCAGGTTTTACACAGTAGATGCTCCAGCTTAAAGTTATTGAGAAAACTTTATAAGAAAAACACAAATGAATATTAAAATCATTTATATCAGTAGCCTAGGAACTGAAACTGTTTCCTGAACCACTGCCGCTTTGATGATACGAATCGTAAAGTGTTTTCTTTTTTGGATTTTTGAACAGTCTAATTCTTAAGTAGCGCTCGACAATAAGTCTCGTCAAATTCGAATCATGCAAGTGGGAGTTAATGTGTTCTATAGAAAAAATACGAGTTCCTCCTAGGAATCTTCTCATAATTTGAAGTGTGACTTCTTTTTCGAAAATATTGCCTGTATTTTCTTTTAGATAACGTCTCAGATCAGTTTCAGCAACACTACAAATAGAATAAACTTCTTTTGAGGCGTAAACCAATCCACCTTTATCCCTCATACATACCGATTTATGGAACCAAAGTTTCTCTTTTGCAAGCATGTTATCAATGCAATATTTACATTTTACTCGGGTTGTGAGATGTCTTTCCAGCTATATAGCCAACAATGTGGTTTCTGCAGTTAGGATCATCGTTACCCCGTGTAATTTCAAATCCGACATCATTTGGAATCGGTGTTTTCAATAAGTGTTGAGTCAATTCTTTATCTTCAAAATCTTTCGGAAAATGAAGTATTATTATTATAAGTATTTAATTTCTATTGACGTGTTTTATTTTTAATAACACGACAAAAAGTGGGCGATTTTTTCTACCACTGACAACATTTCTATATTACAATGTCATGTGTCAGTTTTTAAAAATTCATATTTATTTTTGATGAATGTTTTACGTAAAAATATAAGTTCAAAAGTATTACATACACGTGAAATGTAATGTTATTATGTTTCTTGTGTTTCTCTGATGTGCTGTGACATCCGTTCACTGCACAAACCGTCATTTTTAATTAAAATTTCGGGAACTGTTGTCAACACGACACGACCTTGAGCACTAACGGGCCGAGTAATGAACTAAGCCATACTGGCTTAGTTTGAGTTGCCTCGCATTACGGACGCGGACTCGGCTTCTAGGTGTTATTATTCTAAGAGCACTCGTAGGTATTATCGATTTTACGTCTAGATTTAATGTTTCTTTATGAGATCACTAGTTGTTTTAAGTGTGTTATTTGTTGGGCCATTTTTAACCTTTTTATACGTACTTGCATCCAACAAAATTGTATTTTAGAATTATAATCCGACGTATCCATGACTACCGTGGTATTTCCCATACAAATTTATAATTTGTGGCATTTCCCTTATCTGCGCGGAGAATCGTGAGTTCTCGTTTATTGCGTAGGTTATTCAACGCTTTGAATTCGTATTTAGGTAGATTCGGTTTTGGCGCTGAACTTCGACGTAACATAGAAGAAATGTCTTGACGTATCGCTTCCAAATCCTCCTTTCGCATATTATTTTTAAATAAACAGTCCTTGACACTACAGATAATTTGTTCGTACGGTATTTTTTCGGTGTTATAGCAAAATTAAGACCTTTCGATAATACTTTAATTGTTGCATCATCCAGAGTTTGTTTTGACGGATTATAGACCGCGCTTAATCTATTATCCGCGTTTGTAGTCAACGGTTGCGTTTCGTTCTCACGTCGACACAGATGTTTGACATTTAATTTGGTCGTTAATTTTTGATATTTTATTATATGTTTGTTTTTGCATTCGTTATATTTATTAATTTATCGTTTATTTAACGTTTCGATGCAAACATTATAATCAAATGTCGTTAAAACTACCTTTAACTCACTGAATGATGTATCTATGGATTTGTTTATGGTATGTAGATCGGAGCGTTTTTGTTGGCGATGGGCTCACCTGTATCTCCCATTGTTGCCGATATATTCATGGAGGACTTTGAGTAGAAAGCCCTGTTTACTTGTCCCGTAAACCCAAGATTCTACAAGCGGTACGTAGACGACACTTTCACAATTCTACCTTTAGATAAAGTAACTGCTTTTTAGACCATCTTAACTCCTTAAATTCTAAAATTCAGTTCACAATGGAGTTAGAGGCAAACAAATCTTTAGCTTTTCTAGATGTGTTAGTAATTCGGAATCCTGATAACACCTTGAGTCACACTGTATATAGAAAAAAGACCCATACAGATAGATATTTAAACGGTTATTCTCACCACCATCCTTCACAGTTAGCTACCGTGGGTAAATCTTTGTTTCAGAGAGCACGAGGGATCTGTGACTGTAAACACCTGGCCGCCGAGCTTCAACACGTCAAGCAAGTTTTGCACGACAATAAGCTTCGGGTCCCGCGCCTACGTCACAGTGAAGCCGGCCACAGTCGAGCGAGTGCCTGCTGTACTGCCATATGTCAGAAGTGTCACTGACAAGATTGGCTACATCTAGAAGCGTGCTTCCATTAAAACATATTTCAAGCTGCCGAAGAAGATTAGTCAGTTTTTACCATTAGTCAAGTGTAATATTCCTCTGCAAGATGCAGGCGTGTATAAGCTGGATTGTGAATGTGGTCTCTCTTATATATGACAAACTAAAAGATCCATAAACACCCGCGTTAAAAAACACATAGTTGATGTGAAGAATAGACGCTCCAGGAAGTCTGCAGTCTGTGAACACGTACAGGATGGCTCCCGTCACTACATTAGATTTGATAGACAACAAATCCTCGCTAAAGAACACCGATTCCTTCCAAGATTGATTGGCGAGGCTATTGAAATCAAAAAACATCCTAATTACAATAGAGAAGATGGCTGGGTGCTACCATCTGCTTGGGATCTCATAATTAATAAAATTAAATCCCAACCCAAGCATACAACTGCAAGACTTCATGATACTGTAAGTTCATACTGCGTAGATCGGAACAAAAATTAAAAATTAATATTTTTTTATCTGGAGGTAGCCGTGGTTAACTATGTCATAGGGGATATTAATTGGGACGTCATACACCTCAGTCCCCCCCGTGACCATGGGTGCTGTAAAGTGCTTGAAACGTCGAAAATGTAAAATAAGTTAATACGAGTATACGCGATAAAATCCGTAAAATTAGTTTTATTGAAATTACTATATATTTTCAAAATAGTGTCCGTTTACATACATCGCTGCATCCGATGGAACTACTGAGAAAAGCACTTTGCCCACTCGTCCTCAGGGGTCTCTTCGATGGCATTTTGAAACACAGCCACTGCTTCATCGGCGTCCATAAGTCGTTTTCTTCGAAGTTTTTCTTTTATTTTCGGAAATAAATAAAAATCGCAAGGTTCGAGGTCGGGGATATAGGGCGGGTAACCCAGTAATTCCACGTCAGACCTCGCCAAGTAGTCGATTGTTTGCTTCGCGGTGTGCGACGAGGTGTTGTCATGGTGAAGGAGGATCCTACTGCGAGGTCGTTTCTCCCGAACTTTTTCAAAGACAAGTGGCAAACAATTGTTAGTGTACCACTCTGCAGTAATTGATTTTCGATCCTCTAAAACAATTGTTGCGTAATGACCTGTCCATCCGAAGAACGAGGCCACCATCTTTTTTCCTACGCTTCAACCTCTCTTCACTTTAGTTGGCAACTCCTCGGAAAGAAACACTCAGACAGCAGGCTGTCTCTAAGTTTCAGGATCATAACAATAAATCAAGCTTTCGTCACCCGTAAGTATGTCAAACACAGCATTTGAGTCACTTCCGTTAAATCTATGAACCATTTCACGACAACTAACCAACACGACAGAGTTTTTGGGCCTCTGTCAAGTAATGAGGTGTCCACCGGGTACACAGCTTCCTGGCCGCCAAATGTTCAGAGAGGATTTTGTGCACTTGACTTATACCAATGCCTAAACTTGTCTGAATCTCCTGATAAGTCACTCTTTTGTTAGTCTCTATCATACGCCGCACAACACTGATGTTATCCTGTCGTCATCGTAGATGGTCGTCTTTCACGTAAATCATTGATGAGTTTAGTGCGACTAAACTACTACTAAACTACTAACGAGATAAGACTTCATCGTGAAAGGCCAATCGATGTGTATCATAACTTTATTGTTTACTCAAATAACATCGAAAATCATAAAAAAACATTCTACCAAAAGGAGAATGATACGCTTTCATACATCCTTGGGCCCAGATTGTAAAAAGATGAAGGTAGTGTCAATTAATAGCTTATATATTATTAAAACATCACTGATAATTCTGCGGACTTTGGCAATCTGAGAGCAGAATTATAAGAGATTTAGTAAAAGTGAGGTTATACAACAAGTTGGCAAAAACCTATACTAAACAGCTGATTTTTGAAGTGCTTTTGCTATTTTGGAAGGATCATGGGCCTAGTGTATTACACCGACTAGTCGCTATGCTACAATTCACACAGCGATCCATTGAGTCACTATCTTATAGATAACATCCAGGCCGTAAAATCCACAATAACGAGCCAAAGTCAAAAAAGTAAACAAGATTATTCGGTGTTCGGTATGTTAGCAAGGGTGGTAAAAAATAATTAAGTTCAGAAGTCCGTAGAAAGAAAGCAGTGATTAAGCAATATAAACCAATAAAACAACGGGAATTACTCAAAACACACAAGTACTAAACGATACGAGACGAGTGATCATAGATTGAGTTGAGTCAGACAGGAGCTGTCACTATCAGCACAGATTAAAAATACAATTGACAAACACAAGTAATAAATCGAACTGTAAACGTAAATCGATTTTAAGATTTATTTTTATTATGTTAATATTTTAGTTTTTAAATTGTTGACACTATGTTAATATACTGTATTGTATGTATTTACTTTGATTGAATCAATCATATGATGTAAGTTGTTTTAATGTTTAATTGGTAAATCTTATTCCCATTAATCGATTAAAGTAATCGATTTCCTATTTTATTCGTGACATAAACTTATTTTCAAGATTTCTCGTCTTCCAGATTATGAATTGGGCAAATAATTTTATATTTTGAAATAGAAAATGTGACGCTTTTTTTAAACCGTACTTCAACTTATTACAATTGGGCCCAGAAATCCCCGTTTCCTTTTCTCGCGTTAAATTCATGCTGACGTGACACAGACAATTTTTAATTTGCCGTGAAATCGTAAAAAAATTATAAATAATAAAATTCATATGTTACGGCCTGCAGCTGCCTATCCAAGAGTAGAGTCTTCCGGGGGCCATGAACGAAAGACCTTACAAGCAGATGCAGGTCGGGCCTCAACAAGTGGCCATGTGGAATTATCCTATCACCATAAACTATATGGAAAACGTTCTATCCTACTACAATTCAATAGGG
Organism: Parnassius glacialis; assembly: GCA_033319125.1. Classification (NCBI taxonomy): domain Eukaryota; kingdom Metazoa; phylum Arthropoda; class Insecta; order Lepidoptera; family Papilionidae; genus Parnassius; species Parnassius glacialis. The sequence continues at coordinate 52,185,503 of JAVANC010000005.1, forward strand.
AGAATAGTCAAACTGAGCTTACTTACCTATATCAAAGGCGACTACCGTCTCAGGGTTCGGTCAGGCCGCATGTGGTTGTAGGGTGCATGGGAAGTATGGGTTAGTGATGTGTATCTGTGTGTGACTGGTTGTGACAGACCTGATTGGACCGTTGCCGTCGGCAGCAGCTCGGACTTCAGCACCGTAATTATGGTCCAAATTATGGTAATCTTCAGCGGAGCCACCCATAGTCACTTTCTTCGTTCGTCACGAGGACAGTCTATTAACTTTATCGTACAATTAACTAACTTCCAGAAGCCACTAACTCTAGTTTGTTATAAAGCGTAACACACAACACGAATACAGAATGTCGGTCTATACTAAATCCCGTTACTATAAGCAAAAACGTAACACACCGCATGAATACGAATGTCCGGATCAAAGGTCACTACAGTTTCGCGTGGCAACTTTTATTTCTAGAAATTAACACTACCTTCTCTAGTATCACAAAGCTTAGCGTTTGACCGACAACGGAAAATGTTTCCGAACTATATCAAATGCCGCACTAGTAGTTAAAATTGTCGAATGCACTTTTATACAGATTCAAAGTTAAACACAACTAAGTTCCGGGAGAAGCTCTCAAACAAGAAATGCGCGTTACGAATCCTAGACAGTATATTTACTCGACTCGAAAATTTCGCGGGAAAACCCAAAAGCATTTTTAATTTTAATTTATAGAATTTTTAACCAAGTGCTTGACCAAACCAAATCTAATACCCCTTGACAGTGTGATTCAACGCTCCAGGGGGGCCCTAATCTTCCCACCACCAAGTGCAGGCCACACCCCGTGAACCCGAGACCAACAGAGCGCAAACCGCTAACAGTCGCCACTCGGGTTGTACGCCTTCACTGAGGCCGTTGGCAACAGAACAGTGTGAGCGTGAGAAGTGGACTGTTGACGGGTCTAGGCTCAGTGGAGGCGGCCGTGGTGGGAGCTAAGGCAGCAGCTAGCTAGGGCCGCCTCCATCAAATGGGGAACGGTGGTACACCAGTCGCGGCCACTCAGCTAACGGGAGTGAAAAGGGTCTATCGGACTGATGAGTGGCCGTGAAGTTCCTCTCCACACACTGAAGGGAAGTGATGACAACCCCGCCCCTGGGGAAATTACCCCCCGACTGGTCGGGGGAGGGACCCCTGTCAAACCTAGGGGCCTGGTGGCTAGCCGGCAGGCGCCGAGCGTCGCCCGTCAGAGGGGGTGGCTGAGTGCCCCCGTCCGTGGGGGTCGAGGGCCTGGCAGAGCCCCGAGAGGAGACGCCGTTCACACCCAGGCACAAAACTGCGCCTCTCTGGCCGATAGGACACTGTAAGATGGTAGGGAACTACGCCCTCCCGCAGGAGCTCCGATAGGCTGGGAGGGGGGGGGGGGGGGGGGTTGACGACGACTTGCCCGGCGGATTCCGCCTCTCACTGGGCACGGCTCGTAAGTCGTCAACGGTGCCCGCCGCGTTCTCAATCTTCAATCTGCCGGCACTGCTCCTCCAAAAACCGCAGCAGGTCATAGAAGGGCGGAATATAGGAGGCCCCGTCCCCGTCGTACCTCTCCTCAAAATGTATTTGAAGGTCGAGAGGTAGACGGGACAGCACGATGCGGAGCAACAAAAAGGCCCATTCGCCCACTGGTAAATCCAGCCGCCTCAACGTATTACAGGCCACCAAGACTGGATTCACTAGGTCCGGACGTAGTCTGGCCCGGTCACTAAGCAGCGGGAGGCTTAGTAGCTGCTTAACATGTTCGTCCGTAATTCGCCGGACGTTGGCGTATCTTCCGGCTAGGAGGTCCCGAGCAGTCTGGTAGGCGTCGTCCGACAATCTCAAGTGACCGACGACGCCCAGGGCGACCCCCTCCAGTGAGGCCAGGAGGTACGCCATCTTCTGGCTCGGGATCAAGTCACTCCGTGCGTCCATTAGGCTGTCGAAAAGACCAACGAAGGTCAGCCATTCGGAAAGGACCCCGGAGAAACTTGGCAGGTCCAGAGTTGGGAGTCGTCCCAACAGCTCGGTCTGGAGCTGCTTCCAAGAGGACTCGGGCAGGCCACTCATCCGAACTTCACGCGCCTCCTCAGGATACCTGCCTTCAGCCTCGATCAACTCGTCCGTGAGCGAAAGAAACTGCTCGTAGTCCGCGAATCAGGAGTCCAGGACTCCCTTTTCCACATCCGAATCCTCGAGCTCAGCGTAAGCTTCCTCCACTGCGGCCCTTCGAGCATCGACCTGCTCGAGCCGCTTCCTCAAGTTATAGACCCTATCCGGTCGACCTATCAAAGCATGGGCGCTGGTGGCTCAGCGTAACTCAGTTCGCAGGCAACGGATACGAGCAGAACGAAGCTTGGGCGATGGCATCACTACTAAATACAAATTACGACGCGGCTCGAGCACAAATTACAAAAATAAGAAATACAAAGAAAAATTAACAGTTAACAAATGCAGTTCCTATCAAATCGAGTTGAATAGAAATAACCCCAATACGAATTACTACTTATTAAATTAAATACAAGTTAGCACAAAAGAAAAGACACAACTCAAATTAACAAATACTAGTGCGATCAAATCAAGTTAAATTCAAATTGCGCGAATACAAATTACTACTCATTAGTTCAAATACAAATTACAATACAAATAAAGATACACATCACGATCGATCAACAAAAAATGCCTCGCTCGGAAATCGACCCTGCGATAAGTACTCCACTATAACTATCCGACAACGATAATTATCCGATTACGTGATAATAACCAGCTACCTACACAACGCATCTCTGTAGAAAACTCCCGCTTGCACGACCTACGGGCGTGGCATTAGCAACTACCCGCCAATAACAAAGAAAAGCAAGCCACAAAGTAACAAACAATAGAATTTTATTTTTACGTATTACGGACGGGCGTGATTGTAGACACAAAATTAAACCAATCAAACCATCGCTCCCTGCCACCAAAATTGTTTAATTTTTATCAAACACTACGGTCGGGATCGACCGGGGAATCGAACCCGGAACCACGCTCTGCTACCAGATGTTACGGCCTGCAGCTACCTATCCAAGAGTAGAGTCTTCCGGGGCCCATGAACGGAAGACCTTACAAGCAGATGCAGGTCGGGCCTCAACAAGTGGCCATGTGGAATTATCCTATCACCATAAACTATATGGAAAACGTTCTATCCTACTACAATTCAATAGGGAGAATAGTCAAACTGAGCTTACTTACCTATATCCAAGGCGACTACCGTCTCAGGGTTCGGTCAGGCCGCATGTGGTTGTAGGGTGCATGGGAAGTAAGGGTTAGTGATGTGTATCTGTGTGTGACTGGTTGTGATAGACCTGATTGGACCGTTGCCGTCGGCAGCAGCTCGGACTTCAGCACCGCTCCAAATTATGGTAATCTTCAGCGGAGCCACCCATAGTCACTTTATTCGTTCGTCACGAGGACAGTCTATTAACTTTATCATACAATTAACTAACTTCCAGAAGCCACTAACTCTAGTTTGTTATAAAGCGTAACACACAACACGAATACAGAATGTCGGGATTTAGTATAGCTAAATCCCGTTACTATAAGCAAAAACGTAACACACCGCATGAATACGAATGTCCGGATCAGAGGTCACTACAGTTTCGCGTGGCAACTTTTATTTCTAGAAATTAACACTACCTTCTCTAGTATCACAAAGCTCAGCGTTTGACCGACAACGGAAAAGGTTTCCGAACTATATCAAATGCCGCACTAGTAGTTAATATTGTCGAATGCACTTTTATACAGATTCAGAGTTAAACACAACTAAGTTCCGGGAGAAGCTCTCAAACAAGGAATGCGCGTTACGAATCCTAGACAGTATATTTACTCGACGCGCCTGCACTATTCCGCGTTTCCGAACAAGTTCACAGCGTGCTGTCCCAAGCACAGCTTGCAAAAAACTCTCTTGCACTCACGTTCCGACCTCGCGTCCTATACGCATGAAAGATGGGCCAAGGTGACCTTCACAAGTCGGCAGGCGTACGCGCGTGTGAATGTAAATTTCAAAGTTAATTGTTTGGCTTAAACAACATGTGTGTGTGTGTGTGCGTGCATACGTGCGTGCGTGTGTGTGTGTGTGCGTGCGTGCGTGCGTAAGTGTTTGATTTTAACTGTTTATTTCCCGACGTTTTGGGCGCTTTACAGCACTTGTGGTCACGGATCAGACCACATTGAATTGTCCTGAACACGTACACATACTGCAAAGTTCCCAACCATTACATCAGATTTCAAAGAATACCAATTCCTACCACGAATTGGAAATAGCAAATAACACGGGATCAGAGAATACCCAGAAAAGTAGCTCTCTGCGTACCCTCCATATTTGTGTATCTAACCTTGGCTACAAACAGCAGTACTTATTAATTTTAGGGGATCCGGAAGAAGAAGAAAAATTAGGATAGGAGAATTAGTATATTATCCTGTAGAATTATTTATTAATCATTTTAATTTTAGTTTTTTTGTAATGTGAATATGTTGTTTGTAATGAAGTGACAAAAGGAATTGCAGTCCACCTGATGGTTAGGTCCCCCACCTGCAGCCGACTCTAAACAGAGAAGTTTGTAGATGCGTTGTCCACCTGAGGACTGAGATGGAATGCTTCGCATAACAATTAATTATATTTATTAATAAGATACGTAAGTAACAAGGAGTAACTAACTCGATTTTTAAAATTATTTATTATTTATTTCATTGGCAACTGTGGCAAATATTCTCCTTATAGCAATCTATGGGAGAGGACTGTAGTCAGCAGTGGTTTGATATTCTGTAATGATGATGACGACTACGGCTCTGTGGCGCAGTGGCTTAGCAATGAGCTGTTGCGCTGGGGGCCGCGGGTTCGAATCCCGCACGGAACAAGTATTTTTATGGCCTACGAGTAATTGTTCCGGGTCTGGATGTTTGTCTTTGTGCAATTTATGTTTGTAAACTGCCTCCACGATACATGAGAAAATCCTAGTGTGGGGGTAACGTTTTTTAAGGAAAAAAAAATTAATATGAATGCTATTTTTTATCACATAAAATGTTTACCGTGTAGTAGCGGTGTAAGAATATCCACTACCACATATCCCGTAAGTGTCGTAAGAGGCAACAGAGGGAAATAGATCAAGAGATGGGCACCAGCGTCTCTTAATAACGACTAAAATTAAAAAAAAGCGGTTACCAACCCGCTTGCCAAGCGATGCAACCACGGAAAATATTCCCTTCTATGAGTCAACCTATGGGGGAAGCGTAAATTCAGCAGTAGACTTTAATAGGCTGTAGCGGTAACGGTACCGGTAAAATGATAAACACTTCACCTGCTAGTAAGTGAAAGCTGTGACTCTTATCGGAGGGCACTCGAACTATCTCTGATTACGTGAAGACAAGCCTTTTGGAGTGGCGGTACTGTGTACTACGGAGAGGTAGAAAGCAGTCACTTATTCGTTACCATCAAGTATCAACAATCAATACAACTTTCGCCGTTGTTCGAACATCTTTAAATTGTAAATGACTATATTGTAATTCAGTACAAATACAACATGTTTGATAAAAACATAAAATAATAAAAATAATTGCGGTTGCCAAGCCTGCCAAGCGTGGCATTTCCTTATAGAGGGATCTGATGCAAACTACGGGGGAGGCCTATGTTTAGCAGCGGTCTTTTGAAAAGCTGTAATAAATGAGTTAATGAACATACTAAAATAATTACACTTAGTTACGAGTACTTACCATTATGTAGATTGTAAGTTCTTTTCGCAGTTCAGTTCAAAAAAGAAACTGAGAAAGTCGTTACCAGCAATACACAAATGTGACGTCACCCCCGGAGAAGTAAGATGGAATGCCTCGTTTCCAGTAAAAGAGTCTTCGGTTCTCTTTTCTCTCTATACGAAACACAGCACTATTCTGCTATTTTACGTCGAAATTCACTGATCCTTCCCCAGTCGAACCGACTCATTCGCACTGCAGGCATATAGCTACTGCGTTTCTCTACTTTGTAAAATATACGATAGTTGTTTTATTCTGTTTTTATATTTTCCTTGTTGCAAATGCTAATTAATAAGTTGTGAAAATATTGCGCTTACTAATTAAAGTTTTTGTTACGTCTGGTATTGTACTAAGAAAAAGAATCGAGTTTGTTCTGCAATAAGGCATTGCTTTGTATTACTTCGGGAACATTAATAAAACAGCCATCATGAAAATGTACGGTTAGAACAATAAAAGATTTTATGTAAGGATTTCAAAACATTGGCTTTCTTAATAGATAGTATGCTTTCCTTTAGTTTCTTAATAAATTAAATGTATCGTTTTTTATATTTTAATTACTTTTAGGGATTTCATCGCGTTCCTGCTTCTTCTTTATTAGCTCGTAGCAGTCGACAACTGCTTGACATGCACATTCTATAGAATGCCTCATAGAGATCTATATGGGGCAATCTATTTGCATTAGTTGCCCCGCTTTGAAGGCAAAATGACAATCACAGCACTAAAGGTTTCACATCTTTAACACTTTCCCGACTCTGGTCCAGTTATTTTTCGCTTGACGTAAAATAGATTGTTATGCCGACCTCTGTCGGAACCCATAGGCTATTTTTGGCGTATCTACCCTACCACAAATTCATATCGCACCAACTATGATGGACTGGAAAGTATGACAAAAGGCATTAATTCTATCCTTTGTAACACTTTCAATTTAAGTGATATTAATAGACCGTAAATTACTTCATTTAAATTATTTCTCAATTAGTTCATTGCGACTAATACATATATATATATATATATATATATATATATATATATATATATATATATATATATATATATATATATATATATATATATATATATATATATATATATATATATGTTAAGATTAGCGACGAAGTGCTCCGGCAGTAGACAGATTTCCTGCTGATTTGGAAAATTTTCATTGATTACCTTTCTTTTTGAGTCACTAAAAATATGAAAATTATTATGTGGTAGAGCCAGGCTAAACCAAAATTATGGCTGTAGCACGTGTTAGAATTTTGGACGGGTTTCAGTTATGGGACGGATATGATTCTCCTTAATCCGTTTTTTTTTTTCATAAATAAATTATTGTCCATAATAATCTATCACACAAATGCTTGATGCATTTGTGTGACTCTACCGGGTCGGACCACGATCTCACAAAATACTAGAGTGAAACAGCAGAACAATGTTGTTTCTTATAGTGACTGTAAGGACCCTTTTTAGTAGTAACGAGGCATTTCTTCTTAGGTCTCAGGGGTGACACCGCATCTTGCATTTAGATTCTTAATCGAGGATAACTGTAGATATCTTTAGGTCACAGCACCCACTTACAAATGGATGGACTGTGTGCTCGCTTGCCACCCTCATTCTATAAAATAAAAAATAAAAAGTCTAAAATATAAGTAATTTATAAATTATTCCCTAATTATTCATGAAAATGCAAACTTGGTTAAAAACGAAAAAAATACACCCTAAATTTAAAACTAGTTCTGCAACATAAAGTTAGGCAATCAGAAGTTGCTTTCAGCGAAAATTCGCTCGGCATATTTTCACAAAACAAAAAACAACAACAACAAAAGCAGTTAATTAACACGAAGCATGTTTAAGCAACTTTGAATTAAAGTAAATTTTAGGATTATTAAAAATGTACAAGAAAGTACGATAATTCGAATTGAAGAAATTGAGCAATAGGGGAAGAAATAATTTGTGATTACATAAGCGGGTTTTTGCGGATAATAAAATATTAATACGATTGTATGATTTCATAATTATTCCGGAACTGCATGTTTGGCTATGTACACTTATTTATATACGAGGGCGACACTGAGTTTTTAGAACTGGCCACTTGTAAACGATATAATAAGAATATTAGTTCAAGTTTTGAAAATGGAACTCTTTGCCAATATTACTTTGTATGTATTTTATTAATTTGTCATTTATTTACGACTTGACGGCAAACTGAAAATTGTTTGATTCACGTCAGCATGAATTTATCGCGAAAAAACTTTCGTACAATAGTTTTTATGAATTTCGATGTCATTTAAGTCAATAAGAAGGTTATGATAGACTTCGATTGGCGTGTCTCGATGAAACCCCATCTCGTGCCACTGTTTACAACTGGTTTAATAACTTTAAACATGGTCGCACTAATCTCACCAATGATCTGAGCGAGGGATGGCTTTCAACGGCGACGACTGAAGATAACATCAGTGTTGGGTGGCGTATAATAGAGACTGACAAAAGAGTGACTTATGACAAGCATCGGTACGAGTCAAGTGCACAAAATCCTCCATGAACATTTAGCGGTCAGGAAATTTCGTACCCGGTGAATACCTCATATTTTGACAGAGGCTCAAAAACTCCGTCATGTTCATTGGTGTCGTGAAATGGTTCAAAGATTTAGTGGAGGTGACTCAAATGCTGTGTTCGACATACTAACGGGTGACGAAAGCTGGATTTATTGTTATGATCTCGAAACTTAGAGACAGTCTGCTGTCTGAGTGTTTCTTTCCGAGTAGTTGCCAACTAAAGTGAAGAGAGGTCAAATCGTGGGAAAAGATGGTGGCCTCTTTCTTTGGAAAGACAGGTCATTACGCAACAATTGTTCTAGTGGATCGAATAAGTAATAAGAAATTACTTGTAACTTCATTGCTTTGTCCTTTGAAATAATTGTAAGCTCGCTCAGGCTTATAATCCCGCTGTCCAAAAACAGCTTTATAAGTACTGGTTAACAGTCAGCGGATTGAATCAATAAAGTTTTACAACAATAATTTTCCGCCCATCAGATGTCGCTAATTGGGACTGAGTTGAAGCTATTTATTACACAATGTCAATAAAATTGTTTTATTGTTACATGTATTGTACAAGTTTATTAGTCTGTAAAGTGTAGAAATACATAAAACAATGCATGTTTTTTCAGCTTCTTAGCTCTTTAGTTTGGTATAATTTTATAACTCTTTTTTAAATTTTCTATTTTTGGTAATGTCCGTAATTTGGTTTGTCAATTTCTAATCTAATTAATAGGGTCATTGTAGAAGCGTGCTCGTCGTGACCCCTGCCAGCCCTTTTCATGGCTGCAATTCTACACAGCTGCGTACCCATGCCAACGAGGGTTAGGGCGTCCCCCCAAGGCAACGCACATCAGCTCGTCCCTGTTGGTGTGGAATGCAGCGCGCAAAGCGGCGATGGGGACCGCCACCCGTCACGCACAACCCGATACGGCGGAAGGTGGAGGACAGAGTGCAGAGTAAGCACGTGGAATGTTAGAGGAGGCATGAGAGATAAGACGAATGAGTTGATCAAAATAATGAAAGAAAGAGAATTAGATGTCGATTGTATATCGGAGACCAAACGGAAGGGCAGTGCTACTGAGGAGCTCCCTGGCGGGGCGTTAGCTCTAGGGTCCGGAGTCCCGGAGAGCGAGAACGCCTGCTAGAGAGTGGGGATGCTGCTGTCGTCTCGGTTGGTCGATGTTATGACTAAATATAAAGTTGTGAACTCAAGACTTCTCTGGGTTCGCTTTAAATTGGGACTGACGAAGTTATTCCTTTTGGCTGTTTATGCGCCGGTAGCTTCGTCGTCCAGGGCTGAGCTGGAGGGGTTTTGGGAGAATGTAAGAGAAGAGGGAATGGAGGGAAAGGAGGGGGAAACGAAAGAATTGTTGTATGTGGTGATTTGAATGGATGGGTTGGTACCGCTCGACCAGGATACGAGTCGGTGCTTGGAAAGTTTGGCGATAAAAGGGTTAATGATGCTGGCAAGCTTATACTGGCGGTATGCAAAGAAAAGGGTATTCTTGTGACAAACACTATGTTTAATCACAAGAAAATCCATATGTATACTAGAGAAAGAAAGAATTAGAGAAGTATGATCGGTTTGTTCCTGGTGAATGACCGACAGCGAAAACAGGTGATGGATACGCGAGTGTTCAGGGGTGCTGACCTGGGAACGGATCACTATCTAGTGATTACTAGATTTAGGTGTCTGTTCGCGAGTTGGCGCTACCGGAGGGCAGTAACAGAACCACAGTTGGTCTGTCGCATCCGAAGCTGGAAGCTTCAGGAAGCGGATACTAGGAACAAATATCATGGGAGGGTAGCCGAAAAGCTTGACACCATCGATGGCAGAAAAGAATGTGTGGAAATCACATGGCAGAACCTTAGGGATGGAATGGTAAGTGCAGCGGAAGAAGTGTGTGGAACAATAAAAAGAGGCAGTAGTAAAAGAAGAGATGCATGGTAGAATGATGAAGTGAAAGAAGCTGTAAAGAAGAAGAAGAAAGCATGGTTAGACTTCTTGGCCTCTAGTAATGATAAGGATATGAGAGCGAAGATGAAAGAAAGATATAAGCTGCAGAAAGTTCACACGAAAGCATTGATTGAGGAAGTGCGTGAAAGGTTTAGAATGGAAGCGGACGAAAGGTTGTCGCACAACTTTAAGGAGAACTCCAAACTCTTCTGGAAAGAGGTTGAAAGGACCCGAAGTGGTGCGACGGCCTTAAGAATGAACAAAGTGCTTTCGAGAACTAATGACGTCCTCACAGAAAAATCGGACGTCATGCAGCGATGGAGCGAATTTTATAGAGAAATGTATGCGTGTGATGATCCTAGTGGGGGATCCGGGGATGACGCCGTGACTGGTACGCCAGACCTGGACCTCGATGACACTGAGGTCATCAGTATGAAAGAGATTGAACGTGAGATTCGAAGTTTGAAATGTGGTAAGGCTGCGGGACTAGACAGAGTTACTGCTGAAATGGTCAAGTATGGTGGGCCTCGCGTCTGGGACAGCTTTCATCTGCTGTGCAGTTTGTGATGGCGGACGGGGGATGTCCCGGATGATTGGAGATCCGCAGTCATTGTGTTTTTATATAAAGGTAAGGGTCACATTTTGACTGCGGGTGCTATCGGGCGATCAGCTTGACCAGTTTAGCAAGTAAAGTTTACTCGAAGGTTTTGACACGTAGGATGCAAGAGAAATCGAAAAGATTTCTATGGGAGGCACAATGCGGATTTAGACCTGGAAGAGGCTGCACGGATGAAATGTTTTCTCTCCGCATGATCACGGAAAAGCTTTTGGCTGCTAACCAGAAAATTTTGTGTGATTTTGTGGATCTTGAGAAAGCATTTGGGGGTCATTGTAGAAGCGTGCTCGTCGCGACCCCTGCCAGCTCTTTTCAGGGCTGCAATTCTACTCAGCTGCGCACCCATGCCAACGAGGGTTAGGGCGTCCCCCCAAGGCGACGCACATCAGCTCGTTCCCGTTGGTGTGAAATTCAGCGCGCAAAGCGGCGATGGGGACCGCCACCCGTCCCGCACAACCCGATACGGCGGAAGGTGGAGGACAGAGTGCAGAGTAAGCACGTGGAATGTTAGAGGAGGCATGAGAGATAAGACGAATGAGTTGATCAAAATAATGAAAGAAAGAGAATTAGATGTCGATTGTATATCGGAGACCAAACGGAAGGGCAGTGCTACTGAGGAGCTCCCTGGCGGGGCGTTAGCTCTAGGTTTCGGAGTCCCGGAGAGCGAGAACGCCTGCTAGAGAGTGGGGATGCTGCTGTCGTCTCGGTTGGTCGATGTTATGACTAAATATAAGGTTGTGAACTCAAGACTTCTCTGGGTTCGCTTTAAATTGGGACTGACGAAGTTATTCCTTTTGGCTGTTTATGCGCCGGTAGCTTCGTCGTCCAGGGCTGAGCTGGAGGGGTTTTGGGAGAATGTAAGAGAAGAGGGAATGGAGGGAAAGGAGGGGGAAACGAAAGAATTGTTGTATGTGGTGATTTGAATGGATGGGTTGGTACCGCTCGAGCAGGATACGAGTCAGTGCTTGGAAAGTTTGGCGATAAAAGGGTTAATGATGCTGGCAAGCTTATACTGGCGGTATGCAAGGAAAAGGGTCTTCTTGTGACAAACACTATGTTTAATCACAAGAAAATCCATATGTATACTAGAGAAAGTAAGAATGAGAGAAGTATGATCGATTTGTTCCTGGTGGATGACCGACTGCGAAAACAGGTGATGGATACGCGAGTGTTCAGGGGTGCTGACCTGGGAACGGATCACTATCTAGTGATTACTAGATTTAGGGGTCTGTTCGTGGGTTGGCGCTACCGGACGGCAGTAACAGAACCACAGTCGGTCTGTCGCATCCGAAGCTGGAAGCTTCAGGAAGCGGATACTAAGGACGATTATCAAGCAAGGGTAGCCGAAAAGCTTGACACCATCTATGGTAGAAAAGAATGTGTGGAAAGAACATGGCAGAACCTTAGGGATGGAATGGTAAGTGCAGCGGAAGGAGTGTGTGGAACAATAAAAAGAGGCAGTAGTAATAGAAGAGATGCATGGTGGAATGGTGAAGTGAAAGAAGCTGTAAAGAAGAAGAAGAAAGCATGGTTAGACTACTTGGCCTCTAGTAATGATAAGGATATGAGAGAGAAGATGAAAGATAGATATAAGCTGCAGAAAGTTCACACGAAAGCATTGATTGAGGAAATGCGTGAAAGGTGTAGAATAGAAGCGGACGAAAGGTTGTCGCACTACTTTAAGGAGAACTCCAAACTCTTCTGGAAAGAGGTTGGAAGGACCCGAAGTGGTGCGACGGCCTTAAGAATGAACAAAGTGCTTTCGAGAACTAATGACGTCCTCATAGAAAAATCGGACGTCATGCAGCGATGGAGCGAATTTTATAGAGAAATGTATGCGTGTGATGATCCTAGTGGGGGATCCGGGGATGACGCCGTGACTGGTACGCCAGACCCAGGCCTCGATGACACTGAGGTCATCAGTATGAAAGATATTGAACGTGAGATTCGAAGTTTGAAATGTGGTAAGGCTGCGGGACTAGACAGAGTTACTACTGAAATGGTCGAGTATTGTGGGCCTCGCGTCTGGGACAGCTTTTATCTGCTGTGCAATTTGTGCTGACGGACGGGGGATGTCCCGGATGATTGGCGATCCGCAGTCATTGTGCCTTTATATAAAGGTAAAGGTTCACATTTTGACTGCGGGTGCTATCGGGCGATCAGCTTGACCAGTTTAGCAAGTAAAGTCTACTCGAAGGTTTTGACACGTAGGATGCAAGAGAAATCGGAAAGATTTCTATGGGAGGCTCAATGCGGATTTAGACCTGAAAGAGGATGCACGGATCAAATGTTTTCTCTCCGCATGATCACGGAAAAGCTTCTGGCTGCTAACCAGAAGATTTTCTGTGATTTTGTGGATCTTGAGAAAGCATTTGATAAGGTTGTAAGGAAGAAAATGTGGGAACTGTTGCCGGGGTGCGGTGTGGATGGTCGATTGCTAAGGGCTGTGCAGTCACTTTACTGTGACTGTAAAGCCTGTGTGCGGGTAGGGCATGACCTGTCACCCATGTTTAGCGTCCAAACGCATCCAAAGCATCATATGACTGTTCCAAAGCAGGTCTTTATTTTAGCTATCACTACCGCTTATCAATAGGCGATCTCATTACCTATTGTGTCACATCTTTGACTCTGTTATCAACGCGTACACTAAACATTTAAGTAAAACTAGTATTTAGGGATTATATCGCGTATATTTACTTTTTAGGGTTCCGTACCTCAAAAGGAAAAAACGGAACCCTTATAGGATCACTTTGTTGTCCGTCTGTCTTTCTGTCTGTCTGTCTGTCTGTCTGTCAAGACCCTTTTTCTCAGGAACGCGTGGAGGTATCAAGCTGAAATTCATATCAAATACTCAAGTCTATGTCCCATGGAGTTGTGAACAAATCAAACTTCTAAGCCAACGCAATCAAAAGATACAGCCGTTTATGCCGCAAATATTATGCCGCAAGGGAATCAAAACCTACAAGGGTACTTCCCGTGAACTCAGAATCTTAAAATTTTGTACGAAGCAACGTATTATAGCACAGATAAAGGAACAATTGCGAAACGCATAAATTTTTAGTTACATCATATAATAAAAATATTTTTAATAATTTTAACCTACGGATTTGTTCGGAACCCTGGGTGCGCGAGTCCGACTCGCACTTGGCCGGTTTTTTTATATTCCCGACGTTTCGAGCTCTTTACAGCGCCTATGGTCACGGGGGGACTGATGTATTCGACATCTGAATATCGTAGTTAACCACGGATACCTGCAGATAATTATAAAATAAGTTAATATACGCGATTAACTCCGTAAATAATAGTTCTATTTAAAATAAGGTTTTACCCTCAGAATGAGAACTGAAGCAGGGTTATAATAAGTAATAGTTCGGAGAATAAGTTTCTTCGTATACATAGAACACTCAATAAGTTTTAAGATATACAAAAAGTATTCTAGATACTATTAATATTTATTTTACATCTTTTCAAAATATTCTCCATCATGCTCTATACAAAGTTCCATTTGCCTAAACCAACTCTGAAAACACTTTTACCAGTCTTGATCTGACAGGCGGAAATCGCTTCTTCGTAGGCAGCCACGACTTCTTCGGCGCTTGAAAAAAACTTGTCTTTTATTTTTTCTTTGAGTCTTGGGAACAAAACGAAATCACAAGAAGCTAAGTCAGTAGTCTGCAGGGTGGATGTCTTAGAGTTTCAACACTAGATTCTTCGATAAATGCTTTTGTTCTAAGGGAGGTATGTGAAGAGGTGTTTTCGTGATGCAGCATGATTCCCCGAAGCCCGGTTTTGGTCTTCTCTCCCGTACAGCTTGAAAAACTTTGGGTAATGCAACTGTAGTATACCATTGAGAATTAACTGACCTACAATTTTCCAGCATTTACGTCTAGCCACCATTTTTTTTGCCGACGTTGCGAGTTCTTGCCGTTTTGTCGGTAACTGTTCTTCTGAGTATGGGTCTACTCCGATGATTGCCTTTTATTTTCCGGATCATATTGATAGATTCATGTCTTGTCACCAGTAACGATTTCTTAAATACGCCTAGATGCCCCGTTTTCAAAACGTAGACGCATTTCATGGCAGCAATCCACACGAGTCTGTTTTTCGCTTTCGGAGAGCAAACGAGGGATCCATTGACAACAAAGCTTTCTCACTCCAAGATGTTGATGTAGGATGGTATAAATGCTCCCCGAACTAATCCTACTATATTTTCGATGTCCGTATATGTGACTCGTGGGTCTTCGCGCACCAACATTTCAGTTTTCCATACATTTTCTGCCGTTACTGCTGTTTGCGGCGCCCCGGTTCTTTTGTCATCTTTAAGATTAATTTTACCACTTTTGAATACAGCACACCACCTTAAAGTTGTTGCACGTGATGGAGCTGAGTCCCTTAATGCTGATTGTAACCATTGTAAACATAATTGTTCCATTAAACCAAATTTAAAAGTTAGGTACAATTTTAGGCCAAAAACTCTTGGGATGTTCCTGGCTACACTAGTGCCTGTCGATGACGCCATGTTATGTCGCCATTACATGACGCAGTTTTCTGTCGTTGTGTGAATTGACTCTGCGTTTATGGTGTGCTCTCTGTTATTTTCTTCTGACCCGGCTTTTTATTGGACTGATCTTACCCTGACGTTTACCTGGTTATAAATTGGACGCCGATTGCTTAACGATTCGTAAACAAGAACAACAGTCTTGTTTTACCATGTCGAAACGAGAAAAAACGCCTAACGGTCAATCTCGCGAATTTGTGGTAAATTAACGATGCGCCTTTATAATAAAGAGGACAGTAACTCAAATTCTCAAAGTCAAATACGGACCATCAGGCTCAGAATATAATACTTAACGTACACCGAAAGAAAGAAAGAGGGACAAGAAAATTGTTGGCGTTGATAATTTTAATGCTGCTGCAATTCGCAACCACGTTTATGGATATTATATATTCATAAATGTTAAATATGGAAAAGAACATCCTAGACAAAGCTACATATTGGGTTCGATAAAAGAGGCAGTCTTATTTATTGGCAGTAAATCGTCTCTAAGATTTTAAAATCGATTGAATTTAGATTTAAAAATCTAACAATCGGAAAATCCTGCTAGTACGCTACGATATTATCTTGAAGAGTAACATTATTACGTTAAGTAAAAAAAAATAAAGATTGGAACAATTACGTGTTTATTGACGAAACATAGTTCAATGCAAACTATACAGTTTCGCGGATATGGACCGATGATACAGCGGCCTCCACCTCAAAAGTTCCATCGGCTCAAGGAGCCCGTCTATTTGTCACGCGGACTCAGCTTCTCAAGGTTTTATTCCAGACTGCCTCCTCGCATTTGCATTTAAAACTACAAGTGATTATCCTGAGGAAATTAACTATAATTTTTTTAAAGAGTGGTTTGAGAAGCTGCTAGTCAGCTTAGAAAACCCATCGAAAATTATTATGGACAATGCACCGTATCCTCCTGCATAAGTTGATAAACCACTAACTCAAACCAATAAAAAGCAAGAAATTATCTCGTGGCTGGTAAGAAATAGAGTGGAAGCAAATCTAACTTTATTAAAGTTGAGTTGTTAAATTTGGTAAAAGCAAGTAAGCCGTCCAAGCTCCGCCATGTAATCAGTGAACTAGCCCAAGAGCATGGACACGAAGTTATTATACATATACTAGCTGGCCAGGGAGACGTTGTTCTGCCCTCTCCGATGACCCTGTGTCCTATAAAAATTCTTAAATTCGTAATAAAAATATTGAGGGTCACTTATAGGAATAAAAACTATCCTATCTCTCAAGTTGGACCAAACTGCACACAGTGTGCAAAATTTCAATGCAATTAGTTTAGTAGCTTAGGAGTTCATCGCCAACAAACAATGTAATACGTAATTTTTATATAAAAAGCAAGGATTTATATATATAATAACTTCGTGTCCATTATTTATAATATATAAATAATAACCATTATATATTATAAAATACTAGTTACGGTTCTGATAATTCAACTGAATAAATGCTAGTTTTTGTTTAATTATGTACTTGATCATCATCGTCATTACAACCCTTTCCAAGTCAACTGCTGAACATAGGCCGCCCCCAAGGAATGCCACAAAGCACGGTCCTGAGCCACCTGCATCCATCGACTTCCTGCATATCTTACTAGGTCGTCACTCCATCTAGTGGAGTGTCGCCCTACACTTAGCCTACCGGTACGAGGCCGCCACTCCAGAATCTTTTTTCCCCATTAGGTTGTTTTTTATAGGATAGGCTGACAAACGAGCACACAGTCCACCTGATGGTAAGTGGCTGCTGTGGCCCATAGACATCCACATCTATACTCGTTTGTGAATCTAAATACAAATGCGTTGTCACCCGTGATGCCTCTTTTCCAGTAAAAAGGGTCTCCGGTTCTCTACACTCACCATACGAAACTCAGCAGTGTTAAGCTGCTATTTGGCGCTGGTAGTCTTCGCCGGTCGAGCCGACCCATTCGTGCTACAACTATACTACTAATATAATTGTTGTTCAAAATTGTTAAAAGTTGTTGGTTCTTCGAGCTATATAGCCGGCCCATTGCAACTTCAGCTTACTAATCCGTTGGACTATGTCGATCTCTAGTTCTACTGCAGATATCCTCATTTTTAAGTTCATCAAGCAGAGAAATCCCGACTATAGCCCTATCCATACCTCGCTGAGCGACCTTGAGCTTCCTCATACGGCCAGCAGTGAAGGACCACGTTTCAGTTCCATAGGTCATCACTGACAAAACGCACTGGTTATACAGTCTCGTTTTCAGGGTTTGAGGTATATCTGACGAAAAAATGTGTCGTAATTTCCCTAACGCTGCCCAGCTGAGTTGAATCCGTCGTCGGCCGAATTGACCTCTCGGTCGAAGTTGGACTTACCGAGTCGGACTATTTGTACTATTTGTCCCAGGTAAACATAATCGTCAACAACTTCGAGCTTAGTGCTCCCATTAACTGCCAGCATAGGTGTGACATAAACGTTATACATTATCTTTGTTTTGTCTATGTACATCTTAAGACCTATTCCGTTAGAGGACACTATTGAGGTCATTGAGCATAGTGCTTAGATCCTCCAGTGATTCTGCCATAAGGACTATATCGTCGGCAAATGGAAGGTGGGTGATGTACTCGCTATTGATGTTGATACCGTATCCTTTTCAGTCCAGTAGCTTAAAAACGTCTTCCAACGCAGCGGTGAAGATTTCGGGGATATAACGTTACCCTGTCTTACACCTCTCTGCAGTTGGATAAGTTTCGTACTCTGATTCTCTACTCGTTACTGTTTCTTCAAATGAAAAAGAATAATGGGACAGAAATCCGACTGCTATTTTTTCAAATAAAATTACAGTACCTATTCAGTTACGAGGGTGGATTGAAAAGTACTCGGCCTAACACAGATCCATTCAATTCTAAAAATCAAATCTACCCACATTATTTAGTTCAGTTCAGACTAGTTCATTGTGTGAAGTTCGAAACGTGTGCGATAATTAGTTGTGATTTTATAAATTTATTAACAAAGTATTCGGACATAATTTCCGCGAATGGAGCAAATCGAGCAGCGTGCCGTCATTAAGTACCTCCATAAGAAGGGGCTATCATCAAAAGCCATCCATGATGACATGGTCAGTACATTAGGCGATTGTGCTCTGTCATATTCATCCGTCAAAAAATGGATAGCAGAATTTAAGCGTGGTAGAGAGAGTGTGAAAGATGAACCCCGCTCTGGAAGGCCTTCGACGTCAACTACTGACGAAAATATTAAAAAAGTACTTGATTTAATAATGGGAGACCGCAGATTAAAAATTAGAGAGATAGCCGAGATTATAGGCATCTCTAATGAACGAACTCAAAACATCATTGTCAACGAGTTGGGTTTCCACAAGGTGTCTGCGAGGTGGGTTCCGCGACTGCTTTCAGTTGAACAAAAAAGGACGCGATTGACTATTTCACGCGACTGTTTGGAGTTATTTGAAGCCGATGCAGATGATTTTTTGAATCGTTTTGTTACTATAAACGAAACATGGGTTCATTACTGTACACCGGAAACAAAACAACAATCAAAACAGTGGAGAAGACCTAGTTCACCACCCACCCCCTAAAAAGGCTAAGTCGATTTTGTCGGCAAATAAGGTGATGGCTTCAGTATTCTGGGACTCGAAAGGTGTGATTATGATTGATTATCTTGAAAGGGGTCAGACTATAAACTCTGATTACTACTGCACCTTACTACGTCGTTTACGAGAGGAAATAAAAGAAAAACGTCGAGGAATGCTCAGAAGAAAAGTCCTGTTTCATCAAGATAACGCCCGTGTTCACACGTCAGTACAGTCAATGGCTGAAATTCACAACTGTGGCTTTGAACTGTTACCGCATCCGCCGTATTCACCTGATTTGGCACCATCAGACTTCTTTCTGTTTCCTAACCTAAAAAAGCACTTGGGAGGTCAAAGATTTTCGACAAACGACGAGGTCAAAGCAGCTGTAGACGCATATTTTGACTCTAAGGAAGAATCATTTTTTTTCAACGGTCTAAATGCTTGGAAGGGGAGGTGGCAAAAGTGTATTGAACTTGATGGTGATTATGTAGAAAAATAAAAATATAACTGATTTAGTATGTGTTTATTTTCTTGGTTAGGCCGAGTACTTTTCAATCCACCCTCGTATTATGAAAAAGTACTTAAAGGTACTTTAATTTTTCTCACATAATATGTTTGAAGTCCGTATCGATTCATTTACTTTAGTCGATCTTTTTAAGCAGGTTACCTCAATATAAAGCTAAAACTGACAAATGTCTAATGTGATCTATTAAATTGGCTCTATTAATATATAAAAATCAATATATTTTTTCAAAATTTAACTAAGTTTAATTATAATATACCTATATGTGCCATTTTGTTTGATAACTTGTTGACATCTTGAAGGTAGTGACATAATCCCGTTTCTGTAGAATTATTTGGATTTTGGATAAAAAAATGCGACAAGTAGTTTTTGCAGTCTTCTCTTGATGTTAATCTAACACCACCAAAAGAATTCTGAAGCGATCGAAACAGGTCACAATCAGAGGTACAAGGTCATGACTATATGGTGGATGCATTAACCCTTTCCAACCAAGCTTTGTCTGAGTGGCTAAAGATTTGTGTGGTCTGGCGTTATCATGATGAAATACCATTCTTTTTCTGTTGATCAATTCCGGCTGTTTTTTCTCGATTCCTTGCTTGAGTTTCATTATTTGTTGGCAGTAGAGGTCCGAATCGATGATGTTGTTCGGCAGTAAATGCTCATAATAAACGATGCCCTTCTAATATCACCACACCCTCAACATCACCTTATTGCGTGTTAATCCGGTTTTCGCACGGTTTTGTCGTAAGTAATCT
Source organism: Parnassius glacialis (assembly GCA_033319125.1). Classification (NCBI taxonomy): domain Eukaryota; kingdom Metazoa; phylum Arthropoda; class Insecta; order Lepidoptera; family Papilionidae; genus Parnassius; species Parnassius glacialis. The sequence goes on from JAVANC010000005.1 coordinate 52,205,801, forward strand.
ACTTTTCATCACCAGTGAGTAATCTTTTCAAAAATGGTTCGGCTTCATTAGGTCTCAGTAAAGAATCGCAAATGAGTACACGATTCATTAGGTTCCTTTCAGTGAGCACGTGTGGTACCCAATTATCGAGCTTTTTTGTATAGCCAGACTTTTTCAATGGGTTAAAACTGTTTTGTGGTCAATCTTCAATTCCTTGGCTATATCGTAATTACTCATATACCGATCTTGCTTCACTTTTTCAAAAATAGCATCGACTTTATACGTATGAGGGCGACCAGAGCGAGCTGCACCTTTGACGTCAAAATTCCCGGACTGAAAACCCTTGAACGAACTTTGAGCTACTCTCACTAAACACTGTATTAGGTCCATAAAAATCACAAATTTTTTTTCGCGGCTTGTGTCGCATTTTCCCCCTTTTTTTATAAGACTTCAGAATGTATTGAATTTCTTCGTTAGGTTCAATTATTTTGGCAGGTAGAAAAACAATTGAAAAATGGCGGGAGAGTGTTCTTTTACTTTTTATTTTTCTTTTTCTGAATGTCCTATATGTATTGATATTAAAACCAACCAGATACAAACAGTGCAACCAAAGCGATATTTTTTTCAATTTTATACCAACAATATATGAATAACCTTTTTTCCCCTACCTATAATGTATGAAAGATGGTTGTATTAAGATTAAGGAGATGATTCTACTCAGACAGACTCCTAAAGAAGGCCCGTACTACCAGTACCTAGTAAAGTTATTGTATCTTTTATAGCCCATGGTGGTGGTTTTCTCATGGTAAGTGATTCGTCATTATTAACCTGTCTTGTTCTTTACTGTTGTCGCATATTTGTTTGCCCCTCTTACATAAAAAAAAACATAGTAGCAAGAACTGAATAAATAAATTATGCCGCCTATAAGTGACAACGCTAAAATCTGATAATGTGGCTCCTTGAGTCTCTCATTGGGGCCACATTTTTACAAAGTGCAGACAAAGGCTAAGAGGGCCCTCGCTCGAGCACAACGTGTTCTCACCGGCGCAGTGGCGTGATCAAGTACGTGCCGTCCAATGGCGGGGAGTCCCATTTACATACACATCAATTCACTAATGATCTAGTAAGTGTACGCAGTTAACACACCTTTCCTTTAGGTTACATTAAATTATTTTTCGCGTCCAATTAGTGTTACGATATTAATTATAACGTCAATTAAGACTCAGTTTACGCATCGTGTAACGTTTAAAATATTTTTAAATCTCGAATTTTCATGGAAATGGCGCACGGAGTTTGAGACGTTTGATGTACTGATGTCATAGCAACGAAGGCTACCTTCAACTTTTAAGTTTTAATCTCCGGTCTGATATACGCAGAACGAGCTTCTTGAAATCTTGTATTACTCTTGAGTTTGGATTTCTTTTTATCCATCGGGGCTTAATGGTATGGGTAGTGGGAAATTAAAACGCGATAAAATCGGTAAAATTTGATTTACTCGATGATAGTTTTCGCGTAACTTAGAGAACACAATACGTGAATTTGTATATTTCTTTCCCTCAATTAAAAGATAGAGTTTATGATTTTGAAATTAATTAGCTAAGATCCGTGTAAAAATAAAAAATATGTGTCTACACTCACAATTCAAACTATGTAAGACACATATTTTTTACGCAGATCTTAACTTAATAAATTTAACATCTTTAATATCATGGATTTCCACAAAGTAACGCCTGATTCTATTATCTTAAAGAAAGAGAGGTAACTACTAAAACGTAGTTATTATATACTCTTTGATCACCGCGCTAGGATTTGTCTGTCAGAGAATTTCACCCATTATTACCTTAATAATTTACAGATGTAACACTAAATAATATAATAAATAAACAGAGCAAAACAGAAGAAAATTATTTTGTGTAGTTTTGGTAATGTATTAAAAAAGCTTTTATTACAGTATCAAAATTGAAAATTCTCAAAAATGACTTGATACAACTAAACATGTAAATGATATCGATATGAAACCACTGAGGTTTATCAATAATGCCAAATCCACATCCAACATTCATACATAGATATGTGGCTATTGGTTGTCATAATAATTATTAACTGTGAAATTATAATAAAATTATATACATAATATTTATTATAAGGCCTCATTGAGAATTAAGCAAGCTTTTACATATTTGAAAAAGTCAGTGCGTCTTAAGTTCTTATAACATACATATATCCACCTCCTGTTTAATGTAGGTTTTTAAACAGTTGCATTACGAAAGATTAATGCCTGGTATGATTGTCCTGTAAAGCAAATTCTACTTTTCATTAAAGTTTAGATGAAATCATTCCCTGTCAGTTATAGTTAGTATCAAGCAACTAAACTTTGTTCACCTGAAAGACATGAATTTACATTAAAAACACAAGTGCGAGTAGCTTAACGTGCGGTTGAAAAAATGTATTTATATTAATATTTATTTCTAATAAGAATTTTTACTTTTATCTTCACAGCCTATTAAACTCCACGGCTAAATGTAGACCATTCCCATATATTATTTCATAGGGGGGATATTTGCCATAGTTGCCACACTAGGCAAGCGCAATTTCTTTTTACTTTTAGTCGTTATTAGAAAGACGCTGCTGCCCATCTCCTGGTTTTTTTCTCTCTGCCGCTTCTTACAACACCCAGGGGACTACATATAGTTCCCCATAGGGTAGTGGACACTCTTACACCGCCACCACACCGTCCTCATTTCTCATCACTACATCTTATCATCACTACAGGTTATCAGAAAAGTTAATATTTAAATTGACACACATGGGAGATATTTCTATAGTCGCTAAGCTTGTTTGGTGTATTGGCAAGCACCAGTTTTTATTTTTATTTTCTAGTTTCTAATAAAGTCTTCGTTTCCCTCTGACACCTTTTACGACACCCACAGGGCGCTATGGGTTGCATGGGATATTGTTACACCGTCTCTACACGGTCTTTCTAGTTTTAATTAAACTTTAAATGATGTCTTTCTCCGTCAGAAATATTTAATATTCAACAACTAAGCTACGTCGTTCACGATATTATTTCTTTTACAAAACATCCGAGACTGTGTAACCTTTACCTGCGGTTGAAGTGACATTTATTTGTATTAATTTCAGTTTTGAATTTCATCTTTTACTTATTGATAAAATATTTATCAACTACATAATATATAAAAGAGGATACAAATAAATTTCATCATAATGCACAGTGTCTGCACATTATACGTGTTGCCTATATAGCTCATATATTTATGAACTACTATAGTCAGTCGCTGCCTTTATAAATGCAAATACTGAAAAAAGATCTGAGTTACACACATGTTGCGCCTTAAGAAGTTTTATTTCAATATTGCTTTTGTAGTCTCAGACCAATAAGTTAGCCGTGGCTGCACTGTTCATTAAGCAATGCAAGTTTCATATTCTGCACAGGCTGTATTATTAAACAGAAACGCTTTTGTGCGTGCTCAGCTATTAACGACCGCAGCCAACCAAGACAAAGGAGTTTTGCTTAATATAAGCAAGTAACAATTACACATGCTGTATTTACCACCTAATATAGTGAATTACAATATATAGTTGAATTAATTTAATTTTACGCATATTATCGCATTTAATTTTAACTTTTTAATTCCCGACCCTTTTGGGCACTTTGCAGCACCCATGGTCATGGATCGGACGATCCTAAATACGTTGACATACTGCAGACTTCCCAACATCAGATTTGATAGGCCACAGATCCCCGAAAAAGGACACCGATTTCTACCAAGCATGCTTCGCGAAATTAAAACATCATATCTTTAATTGAGATGATGGCTGGGTTCTTCCACGGTTTGGGATGGCATAATTAATAAAACATATTAAAATATAATATTTAAAGTTGAAAGCAGGCATCGTTACATATGACATCAGGACGTCAAATGCCTCAGCTCCCCCAGTGACCATGGGTGCTGTGAAGCGCCTGAAATATCGGGAATTAAGAATAATTTAAATTAAACGCGATAAAATTCGAAAAAACTAGTTTTATCAATGTGTAGTGTTCGAATAAATATAAGAACTTGCATGTGATGCTCCATGCAGCATGTGCGGTTCGTAAAACACTCCTCTCCCTGAACATCCACAAGTCGTGTAGGCCTGAGGGTATCCCCCAATTGTCTTTCAAAAGTCTTTCGTAATGCAACTGTTATAAAACCAATATCAAACAAGGGGAGGATATATGTTAAAGGAACTTAAGACGCATTTACTTCTTCAAATATGTACAAACTCACTTAATTCTCGATGAGGACATATAATAAATATTATGTATATAATTTTTACTATAATTATATATATTTAATATTTATTATGACAACCAATAGCCTCATATATAATGTAATTATATATATATATATATATATATATATATATATATATATATATATATATATAACGTAAAGTAATCAATATAAAAACTGTTATTTCATAACAAAAAATTCCTATTATAAAAATCTATTTAACACCTGTAAAAAAATTAACTATATAATTGATTGTATAGATTATGACCAACAATTTTTAGATTACTCCCAACTAAAAAATATTATTAAGCAAAGTTCAACTGTAATTAAATGTTCTGATTTAATTGATAAAGTATATAAGAAAGGTACAATTCCTTACTACTTCGCAAATATAAAAAACAAAACAAAACACTTTAAATGATGAATCTTTGGAAAAATTGGATAGAATAGAGATGTATGTGAGTGAATATAAGAAACCTTTAAAGTTCAAAAAAGGAACGCTCCCATTTTACTTTCCAATCCTACAACAAAATAGTTTATTTCGAAAATAAGGCATTAGATATCTCTAGAAGCAGCGTTTTAATAAATGATAAAATGCATAAAATAGTGTAGTGGGTGGAAGGAAAAGGGGAGATCTCCCGCCGGGCAAGGTGTTCTGCCCGGGGAGCGGCCATGCTCTGATTGGTAGTTCGGAGCTATTCTATATATGCTGCTTTAACTTCGGAACTTTGTAAGCGCGATTTAGGCTTCGATGTGTTTCGCTTGTGGCGCGACAACAGCGCCGCCACATCACCCCCCTGCTCAGACCGGAGGTCGATAGTGCAGTCTAGATGTCGACTAATTTGCAATTGCCAGGGAATTGCCTTGTAAATCTGCGGTGAGTCGAGAAGAAGGCAAGTAATCTGCGAGAGTGCCGTGAAGCAGAGGCGAGCAGTAAGGCTCAGAGCCGTGCCGAACACTGTAGCGCTGAGAGTAGCTTGAAGGAACAGGAAGCATTATTATTCCGGTGCTGCGATGAACCTTTGTAAAGCTAGATGGCTTGCAGAATGGGAAGACTGCAAACAATATCTGCTCGGGAGCGAATGAGTGAGGTACATAAGGACCATGACGAAGGTTTTTTCAAATTGTAGTTTTCGAAGGTTAGTATTGGTTGCGTGTTCATATCACGTCGGGTCACCAGTGTGGCGGGTGGAAGGAAAAGGGGAGATCTCCCGCCGAACAAGGTGTACTGCCCGGGGAGCGGCCAACGCTCCGAGCGGTAGTTCGGAGCTATTCTATATATGCTGCTTTAACTTCGGAACTTTGTAAGCGCGATTTAGACTTCGATGTGTTTCGCTTGTGGCGCGACGATAGCGCCGCCACAATAGGAAATTCCTGTATACGAGTATTTCACCAAAACATAGCAGGATTACTAGGAAATTTAGACTTACTTGAGGCGTGCATCGCAGAATTTAATTACATTGAAGAACCAATAGAAGTGATTTGTCTCATTGAAACATCGGGATAAAAACTATTCTATCTTTCAAGTTGGACCAAACTGCACACATTGTGAAACATTTCATTGAAATTAGTTCAATAGTTTAGGAGTTCATCGCGGACAAACAACGTGACACGTAATTTTTATATATAAAGATTATATGTATGACTGTTAGTTGTGGATTTGGCATTGTCTAAAAACCTCAGTGGTTATAAATCGATATCATTTACATGATTAAATTGTATCAAGACGTTTTTGTGAATTTTCAATTTTGAAACTGTAATAAAAACTTTTCTAATATATAACAAAACCAACTCAAAATAATCTCTTTTATTTTATTTATTATATTCTTTAGTGCAACACCTGTAAATCATTAAGGTAATAATGGGTGGAGTTCTCTGACAAAGACAAATCGTAACGGGGTGATCAAAGAGTATATAATAAATTCGTTTTAGTAGTTACTACTAACTAGTAGTAGTTAATCAGGTGTTACTTTGCGGAAATCCAGTGAAAAAAATTTACAAAATAATTTATTGGGTTCTTAAAATTGCGCGAAAACTATCATTGAGTAAATCAAATTTTACCGATTTTATCGCGTTTTAATTCCCCACTAAGCATACCATTAAGTCCCGATGGGTAAAATTAAATACAAACTTCTACTACTACTATAAGATACTCTAGAACTACAAGATTTCAAGACACTGTAAGCTTGTTCTGCTTAGATCGTAGGCATTCGTTGACTAAGACATCAGGACATGAAACGCCTCAATCTACGTGCGCCAGTGTCATGAAAAAATACGAGTTTTAAAAATAATTTAAACGTTACAAAATGCGTAAACTGAGTCTCAACTGATATAATGATTCAAAAAGTAACATTAATGGGACACGTAACATAATTTAAGGTTACTCAAAGGAAATGTGTCTTAACTAAGAATACTTGCTAGATCATTAGTAAATTAATGCGTATGTATATATATATATGTATGTAATGGGACTCCACCGCGAATGGACGGCATGTACTTGATAATGCCACTGCGCCGTGCCGGTGAAAACACTCTCTTAGCCTTTGTCTGCACTTTGTAAAAATGTGGCCCCATTGAGAGACTCAAGGAGCCACATTATCAGATTTTAGCTATGTCACTTATAGGCGGCATAATTTATTTATTCAGTTCTTGCTATTATGTTTTTTTTTTATATAAGAGGGGCACACAAACATGCGACAAGAGGAAAGAGCAAGACAGGTTAATAATGACGAATCACTTAACATGGGAGAACCACCACCATCACATGGGCAATAAAAGATACAATAACTTTACTAGGTGCTGGTAGTAGGGGCCTTCCTTAGGAGGCCGTCTGAGTAGAATCATCTCCTTAATTTTAGTACAATCATCTTTCCCACATAATAGGTAGGCGAAAAAATTTATTCATATATTGTTTGTATAAAATTGAAAAATATCTCTTTGGTTGCACTGTTTGTATCTGGATGGTATTAATATCAATACATATGTATAGGATACTAAGAGAAAAAAATTAAAAAGTAAAAAAAATACTCTCCCGCCATTTTTCAATTGTTTTTCTGATGCCAAAATAAGTGCATCTAACGAAGAAGTTCGGTACATTCTGAACTACATAAAAAAAAGGAAAAAATGTGACTCAAGCCGCGAAAAATATGTGACGTTTATGGACCTAATACAGTGTTAGTAAGAGTAGCTGAAAGTTCGTTCAAGGGTTTACAGTCCAGGAATTTTGATGTCAAAGTTGCAGCTCGCTCTGGTTGCCGGATACGGATAAAGTCGATGCTATTTTTGAAAAAGTGGAGCAAGATCGGCACATGACTAACTACGACATAGCCGAGGAATTGAAAATAGACCATAAAACAGTTTTGTCTCATTGAAAAGTCTGGCTATACAAAAAAGCTCAATATTTGGGTAGCACATGAGCTCATTGAAAGAAATTAATGAATCGTGTACTCTTTTGCGATTCTCTATTGAGAAGAAATGAAACCATACCATTTTTGAAAAGATTGCTCACTGGTGATGAAAAGTAGATTACCTACGACAAGAACGTGCGAAAAAGATCATGGTCAAAGGGTAGTTAAGCTCCACAAATTGTAGCGAAACCCGGATTAACACACAATAAGGTGTTGCTGTGTTTATGGTGGTATTAGAAGGGCATGGTTTATTATGAGCTTTTATCACCGGACAAAACCATCGACTCGGATCTCTACCGCCAACAATTAATAAACTCAAGCAAGAAATCGAAAAAAAATGGCCTAAATTGATCAACAGGAAAGGAGTGGTCTTTCATTATGATGACGCCAGACCATACAAATCATTAGCCACTCCAACAAAATTGAGACAGCTTGGTTAGGAAGTGTTAATGCATCCACCATATAGTGCTGACCTTTTACCTTCAGATTTTTGCCTGTTTCGATCTCTTCAGAATTCTTTGGGTAGTGTTAGCTTAACATCAAGAGAAGACTGCCAAAACTACTTGTCGCATTTTTTATCAAAAATCCCAAGATTTCTACAGCAACGGGATTATGTTATGATGAAATGGCACATATATATTATAATTAAATGTAGTTAAACTTTGAAAAAAATATATTGATTTTGTATATAATATACGAAGAAACTTTTTCCCTGAACTATAATATTGCTTGTCACTCTTACTTCTGTCAAAACAGATAGCGATATAATCTCAGGTAGTGATAGCTAAAAATAAGACCTGCTTGGGGACAGGCATATGTTTATCATGGCAGTGCTTATATTTAGGAAAAAGACAAATAACTTACAAGTTTTACTAATGATTCACGACTTGTCCTGCCACAAAGGCGGCGCTATATAGGACTGGGGTGAAAAATATGAGACAGATTTCATGGTGGTTAATTTGGTAAGAAAATGTAAGAGATTTTAGAAAGAAGTTTTAGTAATATTTTCTATTAATTAGATTAGAAATAAACGAACGAAATTACGGACATTTGCAGAAGGAGTTATAAAATTATAAAAAAACTAAACAGCAAACCACTGATGCATTGTTTTATGTATTTCTACACTGTACAAACTAATAAACTTGTAATTAAAACCAATTTTATTCACATTGTGTTACAGATAACTTCACCTCAGTCCTAACTAGCGACATCTGGTGGGCGGAAGATTATTAGTGCTCATTATTGTAAAATTTTATTGATTCATTCTGCTGACTGTAGACGGTCACTTATAAAGCTGTTTTTGGACAGCGGATTATAAACCTGAGCGAGCTTATTACTTCAAAGGACAAAGCAATGAAGTTACAAAGTAATGTCTTATTGCTTTGTTTCATATCTATCTGTATAATATAATTCAACTGTCTGTGTAAAGTACTACACTTTATACAATAATTAAGAACAATTTTTCCATACAGTTGAATCACCTCGTTTTGTCCCTTGATAATTTTTTATAGAATAAGGCTGACAATCGAGCACAAAGTCAGAATCAAAATGGAGGAAAGCCAGGAAAAAAACATCTGTGTAGAAAATAGCAGTAACATCTTTATAGAACAGGGGCGCTACCCAACTAATGAACATTTTCTGTTCCTCTTTACCGCTATTAAATAGAACAAAGTTGAACTGACGACGGGTTCAGAAAGTTTTGTGACCAATTCAAGAGACAAAATTTTAGTTTACTAGGTTTCAGTTCGTTCATTATTTGAAAAGTTTTAATTGCGAATATGTAACTGTAACTTTGAGCTGTGTGGTGGAGCCAGGGAAGCAGTGACAACGCATCTGCATTTGATTCATAATCGAGGATAAATGTAGATGTCTGTGAGACACAGGAAACAATCACCATCATGTGGACTGTGTGCTCGTTTATCAATCTTATTCTATAAAAAAAATCTATCGTCACATGTCGTAAGAAGGGAATACGTGAAATGCAAAAGAACTGTAATGGCTTCCGATAGATGGCGGTATACACGTTTATACGAGGCTTAAAGTACACAGGCCGCTGAAATTGGTGCTAAAGTTGCACTTTTTTCATTAAATACGTTATACTTCAGAGGTATTCCCCTTTTGTTTTTTGAGAAAAAAACCGCCCCTAATTGTGGGAAAGTAAAGCAAATGGTAAATTCAATTGTGCATACCCTAAGCGCAATAAAAAATAAACGGCCAAGTGCGAGTCGGTCTCTCCCATGAAGGGTTCCGTAGCAGCAAGTAACATAATTTACAATTTATGAAGTTTAAAAAAACTACTAGCTAGATCTCGTTGAAACCAATTTTCGGTGAAAGTTTACATGGTAATGTACATCATATATTTTTTTTAGTTTTATCATTCTCTTATTTTAGAAGTTACAGGGGAGACACACATTTTAGCACTTTGGAAGTGTCTCTCGCGCAAACTATTCAGTTTAGAAAAAAATTATATAAGAAACCTTAATATTATTTTTTAAGACTTATCCATAGATACCCCACATGTTTGGGTTTGATGAAAGAAAGTTTTTGAGTTTCTGTTCTAAGTATGGAGAACCCCCATAATTTATGGTTTTTTTTTCTATTTTTGTGTAAAAATCTTAATGTGGTTCACAGAATACATCTACTTACTAAGTTTCAACAACATATTTCTTATAGTTTCGGAAAAAAGTGGCTGTGACATACGGACGGACAGACATGACGAATCCATAAGGCTTCCCTTTTTTGCCATTTGGCTACGGAACCCTAATTACGTATAACATGATAATACGTAAATTTATTAAGGTAGTTTAAATACACACAAGTTTTCACTAATAACCTTATAATATATACTTACAATTTTCAAATTTCAATTTAAAAAAAAGTTTGAAAAATCCAAAAGTTCACGACTCATAATGCTCATATTTTTTTATAGGAGAGGGGAAAAACTAACATGCGGCTCACCTGATGGTAAGTGACTACCGCCATCCGTGAACAACTGCTACACCAGGGGAATCTGGGGAATCGCAGATGCGTTGCCGGCCTTTCCAGGTCCCTAAGTAGTATCGGTCCGGAAAAATCGCTGGTGGTAATCTATTCGAAAAGGAAGTTGTGCGATTAAGAAACCATCTACTAAATCGTACAGTGGTGGATCGCCAATTTTAGAGGTCAATTTGGCCTTCTCTTCCAAGTGCCCACGAAACTGCACGTCACTCGATATGTTGACGCCGAGGATTCCGATACTGGCTGAGGCATAAAGGGGAGTGCTTTGAAACTGAGGAGATACGACAAAGGGGTTTGTGGCGGGTGGAAGGAAAAGGGAGATCTCACGCCGGGCAAGGTGTTCTGCCAGGGGAGCGACCAACGCTGCAATTGGTAGTTCAGAGCTATTCTATATATGCTGCTTTAACTTCGGGAAGAGCAATGGCAGAAAAGTAGTTGACAAAAATTATTGCGTCTAGAAATAAGTTATAAAATGAGTTTTATTACTACCACTAGCCACAGAAAAGAACAAACATTTTTGGGAATATCAAAATTGATTGTATAACAATTTACTGAATTGACAGAGTCGGACGGTGTTGGTCCTATATTAAGTAATTCTTTGCAGTTAGAATTAGTCATTTTAAAATGGGTTATTGTTTTAATTGTTTTCCAAAGCTCTTTGGAATTTTTGGCAGCATTAGTTAATAGTTCTCTGTCATATTTTCGAATTAGCTTCTTTATAAGATTATTACAGTAATTTCTATATCGTCTGAAAGTAAGTTTTAGAATTTCATTTGATCGATCGAACCTAAGCTTCAGCTGCAATTTATTTCTGTTTCTGATACACTTAAGGATTCCAGCTGTGAGCCAAGGTTTAATAGTCTGCTGGTTTTTAGTAAGACATTTTAATATTTTACTCTCCTCCAGAGACTCCGCAAGCCTTAGCAAAGGTGCTTGGTAACTAAGCCGGGATCTTCGCAAAAGAGCAAAGAGTCCAGGGTCATTTGGAGTAGCCTCTCATATACAGTTTCAAAGTTCACGCACTCAATGGTTTTATGCTTAATTATTTTGTTTTAAGTTTTGATATACACACGAATATAGTCAGGTGATCTGTAAGTGTGGTATTTAATACAGCGATATTAGCGGAGAATTTTATTTTGTTTAATTTTACCATGAAATGGTCTAGGCAGCTGGATTCTCTCGTGGGCAGTTTGTGACCAGCAAGTAGACCGTGACTAGCTAGCATATTTAGATAGTCAATTCTATTATTGCGGCCATTAGTTTGTTTATTCCTGCCCTGAATGAAGTTGATGTTGATGTCTCCAGAGATGACTATGTTATGATAAGATTTTATGCTTGCTAGGTATGCATTCAAGGATTCAATGAAATCAGATGCATTTAAGTTCAAAGCTGAACGATAAATGCCCATTATCGTCAGATCAAGAATCCTTAGTTGTATGCAAGAGGCATGTTTGAGTTTAATTTCTTTAAATTCAGGATTTAGGCGAGATTTAGCATAAGTCACTACACCATCATTTTGGTTAAGATTATATGTTGTTTTAAAAGCAGTGTGGTTAGGAATTTGTGGGATTGGCTTAGATTTGTCTAGTCTGTATTCTGTTAAAACTAAGACGTCCATTTCAAAATTGAGGAGCGACAAGGTAGCTTGGAAGTTATCAAAGTTACGATAAATACTTCTAATGTTTTGACACAATATGGTAAGATCCCTTTTTCCAATACTAAAGCACTTTGTTAGGTCCTGTATATCACAGCTTATGTGGTTAGCTATTTCAACTTGATCCAAGTCCTTTATTTTATTTAAAGAGTTAACTATATCCATATTTGCGATACAAACAAATAAAGTATTTTGCTGATTATATTGTAAGTAGTTGTATGAGAAATCAAGTGATACTGTGTAAGTGCTATAACCAATCGGTTTATTTCTAGTGTAGAAAAGGTCTTTGATTTTGCGAGATGTCTGGCTAGAAAAAATAGCCGAGCGCTCTTGGGAGTTAGTTGTTCGGAAACAAAAACGGATGTATCTTCCTTGGTCGTAAATCCGTGGTGTTTTGCTTGAAGTTTATATTTATTTTTAATATTAAATGTTTTTGACATCCTCAGTATATCGCGTTTCAAAATAGTTGATCCCAGTTCTACTATAATGGGAAGGTTTTTAGTGTTTTAATTTTTTCCGGTTTTTGTACGCACTCTGTAGATATCCTTTATATCGGACTTATCGATCTTACAGTCGTTGTGATTGGACAAGTGTTGAACCATGGTTATCAAATCTTCCTTTGTTTCGCTATTTAGAAATAAAAAAAACATTGACACTTTGTTTTAATTAGTGTTACCATAACTTTAAATGGAATTGTTACATATTACTATGATTGAGATAATGTATTATTGTAGGAAGTTCTTTGTAAGAGACTTCTTTTCAACCATATCCCTTACTGATAGTATAGTTATTACTAATAATAACTTGATATAAAAATATTTTGTGTTTGTGTATTGTGTTGGTAGTTTTACAAAGTGTATGCGAAAATAGTATGAATATTACTATAATGACAACAATCGGATAGGGTAAAATGATTTAAGTCATTTGATATTCCCAAAAATGTTTGTTCTTTTCTGTGGCTTTAATTAAAATACATTTTTATTTGAAAAATCATAGAAAAATAATAAAACTCATTTTATAACTTATTTCTAGACGCAATAATTTTTGTCAACTACTTTTCTGCCATTGCTCTTCCCGAAGTTAAAGCAGCATATATAGAATAGCTCTGAACTACCAATTGCAGCGTTGGCCGCTCCCCTGGCAGAACACCTTGCCCGGCGTGAGATCTCCCTTTTCCTTCCACCCGCCACAAACCCCTTTGTCGTATCTCCTCAGTTTCAAAGCACTCCCCTTTATGCCTCAGCCAGTATCGGAATCCTCGGCGTCAACATATCGAGTGACGTGCAGTTTCGTGGGCACTTGGAAGAGAAGGCCAAATTGACCTCTAAAATTGGCGATCCACCACTGTACGATTTAGTAGATGGTTTCTTAATCGCACAACTTCCTTTTCGAATAGATTACCACCAGCGATTTTTCCGGACCGATACTACTTAGGGACCTGGAAAGGCCGGCAACGCATCTGCGATTCCCCAGATTCCCCTGGTGTAGCAGTTGTTCACGGATGGCGGTAGTCACTTACCATCAGGTGAGCCGCATGTTAGTTTTTCCCCTCTCCTATAAAAAAATATGAGCATTATGAGTCGTGAACTTTTGGATTTTTCAAACTTTTTTTTAAATTGAAATTTGAAAATTGTAAGTATATATTATAAGGTTATTAGTGAAAACTTGTGTGTATTTAAACTACCTTAATAAATTTACGTATTATCATGTTATACGTAATTAGGGTTCCGTAGCCAAATGGCAAAAAAGGGAAGCCTTATGGATTCGTCATGTCTGTCCGTCCGTATGTCACAGCCACTTTTTTCCGAAACTATAAGAAATATGTTGTTGAAACTTAGTAAGTAGATGTATTCTGTGAACCACATTAAGATTTTTACACAAAAATAGAAAAAAAAACCATAAATTATGGGGGTTCTCCATACTTAGAACAGAAACTCAAAAACTTTCTTTCATCAAACCCAAACATGTGGGGTATCTATGGATAAGTCTTAAAAAATAATATTAAGGTTTCTTATATAATTTTTTTCTAAACTGAATAGTTTGCGCGAGAGACACTTCCAAAGTGCTAAAATGTGTGTCTCCCCTGTAACTTCTAAAATAAGAGAATGATAAAACTAAAAAAAATATATGATGTACATTACCATGTAAACTTTCACCGAAAATTGGTTTCAACGAGATCTAGCTAGTAGTTTTTTTAAACTTCATAAATCGTAAATTATGTTACTTGCTGCTACGGAACCCTTCATGGGAGAGACCGACTCGCACTTGGCCGTTTATTTTTTATTGCGCTTAGGGTATGCACAATTGAATTTACCATTTGCTTTACTTTCCCACAATTAGGGGCGGTTTTTTTCTCAAAATATAGACGCTACCATTCATTCTCAACTAATTTTATGTATGAAAGTCTGCCATTGTTCTTTGTTAGTGCGATTTAGGCTTCCGATTCAGGCAGTCCGATTGCCGGTGCGTCCTTAATGCCGGTGGAGAATGCATGCTATGTGCGTAAGGGCAAGTGACGCGGTGCAAATGATACTACTACTACGCACTTGCAAGTGATGCCGGTGAGAACGATGAGCCAGAGCAAGTGTCAGGGATTGCCTTGTAGTCTGCGGAGATTCGAGAAGAAGGCCAGTGATTTGCGAGAGTGCCGTGAAGCAGAGGCGAGCAGTAAGGCTCAGAGCCCTGCCCAACACTGTAGCGCACAGAGTAGCTTGAAGGAACAGGAAGCATTATTATTCCAGTGCTGCGATGAACCTATTTAAAGCTAGATGGCTTGCAGTATATGAAGACTGCAGACAATATCTGCTCGGGAGCGAATAAATGGGGCACTTGAGGATGATGAATGTTTGAATGTGTAGTATCCGAAGGTCTGTTGGTTGCGTGTTCATATCACGCCGGTTGGTCACCACTGTAGCCGGTGGAAGGAAAAGGGGAGATCTCCCGCCAGGCAAGGTGTTCTGCCCGGGGACCGGTCAATATTCCGGGTTGTAGTTCGGAGCTATTCTATATATGCTGCATTAACTTCGGAATTTTGTTAGGGCGATTTAGGCTTCGATGTGTTTCGCTTGTGGCGCGACGACAGCGCCGCCACAGGTTCTTTTTAGCGGTAAACGCGCAAACTTGTGTCTTCTCAGGATTAAACTAGACTAGATTTAGTGGCCCCTAATCCGAGATTTTGTTCAACAAAGACTCGACTTCAGACACAAGTTTGTTCCGGTACTCGGCGACGTTATCCCGAGAAATATTGGCACGGCCGGTGTATAGAGCATCACCAGAGCTGTCATCCGCATAGCAATGATTGCTACCGGTTTGCAACATATCATTAATATGCAGAAGAAAAAGCGTTGGTGATAACACGCAGCCTTCTGGAATCCAATTGCACAATTTCTCAGGAAGCCTATATAAGCTATAGGAAGGCAGCTTCGAAAGAAGCGCTTTGTGCCAAACCCGATCGAAGGCCTTCGCTATGTCCAAACTAACGGCCAATGCCTCCCCCTTGGACTCTACTGCCTCCGCCCATCTATGAGGCAGGTAGACCAGAAGATCACCAGCTGAACAAAACCGGCGAAAACCTTGTTGGCGTTCACGAATCAGCTAGTGATCCTGTGCAAACACAGTAGTGATGACTTACAGAAATTCCCTTGGACAACCTTGGCGAGAGACCAGAATGCACGAGTTCCTGAAAGAAGGCGAACTAGTTTCTTGCTAATTCTGCTTATGTGCTCTGACTTTGCCTTGGCAGTAACTCTTTTGAAGGACCTGGAGGCGAAGTTATACGATAGTATACATCCGGAGCCGCAGAAGCCCCAGCCCAGGCCTGATAACACTCCTGCTTACTGCGTAGTGCAGTCTTACAGGAGCAACCAAACCAAGGCTGAAATCTGTCTACGATGGGTACCACAGATAATGGAATAAATAATTCCATTCCCTGTAGCACCACTTCAGTGACAGAGTCAGCAATAGCGCTGGTATCATCCGGCGAGAAGCAAACCCACCCCATGGGTAGGATGCAAAGAAAGACCGCATTCCGTCCCAATCCGCCAACCTGTAATGCCAAACACGGCGGCAACCTGCAAAACGCAACCGTCAGCGGAGCGTGAGTGGCACCATACTCCGGATCAGACAATGGTCCGAAGAGCCGAGAGGGGCATCGATGGAAACCTGGTATCCGTCCGGATGAGAGGTCAGCAGAAGGTCCAACAGGGAAAGTGTATGATCCTCCATATCTGGAATCCACGTAGGCGAAGTAACCAGTTGTGTCAGACCATATGCCAAGGCAAAGTCATAAACAGATCTCCTCCCATGATCGGTTAAACGTGAACCAAACTATTCGGCGTAATGTACGTTAAAATCGCCAAGGATCACGATTTCTGCGGATGGGACCTGTTGTAGCAAGGAATCTGTAGCCATTTGGATGAAGTCGATGAGTCGGTCTTTTTCGGCATTACCGCTATGAAACCTATAGAGGCACCTGCAGACGCGCGGATGGTCGTCGCTATCTGCGCGTAGGCAAATGATGGACAGGTCCGAACCTTCAAGACTGCCGAGGCGTCGAGAACAGATGTCCTCTCTGATGTATACACAAACTCCAGCCCTAGGCACATAGGAGTGTTCCAATTTGTAGCCCGGGTAGGAGAGATACGAAGTATCACCCGGAGAGGACACCTGCGTTTCGGTCAGAAAGAGCAAGGCCAGCGTAGCTGTCTCGACATGGTAGTGGACGGCGTTTAGGTTTGAGTGAAGTCCCCTTGTGTTGCAAAAATTCACGGATAGTGTGTCTCACTCACCAGACGAAACGCAAAAGCAGAGCTTCTATTTCACGCCGGTATTATGTGAGGTCATAGTACAAACCCGGCTTGAGCCGGCCCATACATGCAACAGCAAAAGCTTCCGCGTGGCTCTACTACCGTTAATAATATGATCATCATATCATCATTCAGGTTACTCCATAAATTCCAAGACATATTTAAGTATAAATATACTTAAAATATATATCCTACTTACTTTTAGTACGTAGTACTATTATTTATTCTGTCCTTTTAAAATATTGTAATAAAAATCTCTGATTATTATAATAATCAAGTGTGTATGAAATTTGGTATTTCGAATATTTTGTATTTGTACAACGATCTTTTTGAGCCACTGCAAACAACCTATACAGTATTCACTCACGACGGCGGTTGACGCAGAGTTGATAGGTGAGGCAGTCTATTCATTAAAATAAATTATTTCAAGGCTTTTTTTTATATAGGATAAGGGTGACAAACGAGCACACAGTCCACCTGATGGTAAGTGGTTGCTGCGGCCCATAGACATCTACATCTATCCTCGTTTGCGAATCAAAATGCAGATGCGTTGTCACCCGTGAGGACTAAGATGGAATGCCTCATTTCCAGTAAAAAGGGCCTCCGGCCACCTGCACCCACCAAGCGAAACGCAGAGGTAAACCTCTACTTCAAGCTGGTATTCTGTGAGGTCGTGGTACCACCCCGGTTCGAGCCGGCCCATCCGTGCGACAGCAAAAGCTGCCGCGTGGCTCTACCACTGTTTTTTTTTTTTTTTATAGGATAAGGGTGACATACGAGCACACAGTCCACCTGATGGTAAGTGGTTGCTGCGGCCCATAGACATCTACATCTATCCTCGATTACGAATCAAAATGCAGATGCGTTGTCACCCGTGAGGACTAAGATGGAATGCCTCATTTCCAGTAAAAAGGGCCTCCGGCCACCTGCACTCACCAAGCGAAACGCAGAGGTAAACCTCTACTTCACGCTGGTATTCTGTGAGGTCGTGGTACCACCCCGGTTCGAGCCGGCCCATCCGTGCGACAGCAAAAGCCGCATGGCTCTACCACTGTTAAAGTTGTTGCTAAAACACCGAAAATGTCCGGATGTCTACGCCGAAAAAATTAATTGTAACGATACAAAAGAAAATAAAACTGCCATTTTCATTCCAAGGCTTCCCACATGATAGATGAAGATGTTAAAAAATAGATTGACTTAAACAATTGATATTTTCAAAAGTTATCGTGTTTGCCACTCCATGCGGACTTTATAAATATACACCATAAGCCAATAAAACAACTTTTTTTATGTAAAATAGCAAATAATCGATTTAAAAAAAAAGTAATAAGTTTAACAATCATTTACCTTTCTGAAAATGTGCTTTTTATATCATTTACATGTTCAATATGATTGTTAGATACGATTCAATGCGACAAAACGTTGGAATCTTGATTTTTAGGCGCTAATAGAACATTACTACGCGCTTTGCGCTTAAGGCATGCAATAAAGTTCTGAATACTAATATCTATTTAGATGACAATTATTTTGTTGTTACCTAGAACTAACGATACTTTTAGGTGGACTGTGTGCTCATTCGTCATCCTCATTCTATGAAAAAAATGACATTTTACATAACATATAAATAAGTGTACATAGCCAAACATGCAGTTCCGGAATAATTATTTAATCATACAATCGTATTAATATTTATTACCTGCTAAAAACCGCTTATGTAATCACAAAATGTTTCTTCCCTTATCGCTCAATTTTTTCAATTCGTATTAACGTACTATCTTGTACATTTTAGTAATCCTAAAAAATACTTTAATACAAAGTTGCTTAAACACGTTTCGTGTTAATTAACTGCTTTTGTTGTTGTTCGTTTTTGTTTTGTGAAAATATGCCAAGCGAATTTTCGCTGAAAGCAACTTCTGATTTCCTAACTTTATGTTTTAAATTTAGGGTGTATTTTTTCCGGTTTTAACCATGTTTGCATTTTCATGAATAATTAGGGAATAATTTATAAATTACTTATATACTTTTTAACTTTTATTTTGTAGAATGCGGGTGGCGAGCGCGCATACAATCGATCCAATGTTGAGTGGATGCTTTGGTCCGCAGACATTACATCTGTCCTTCATTAAGAATCAAAACAAAGATTTCTTTTTCTTAGAACAATACCAGACGTAACAAAAACTTTAATTGTGAAGCGCTATATTTTCACAACGTATTTATTAGCATTTGCAACAAGGATAATATAACAACAGTTAGAATAAAGCAACTATCGTAATTTTTAAGAGATACAGCACACATTTCACATTAGACATATACACATTGCAGTATAGTCTGCATGCAGCAGGAATGGGTCGGTTTGATCGGGGAAGGTCCACACTCTCATAAGATACACTTGTAAAATAGCAACAATAACTGGTAACAAGGTATTCCATCTTCTATCTTTCTGCTTAGGGGTGACATCGCTTTACATTTTGATTTGTATCAAGTTTTTGAGCTTTATCTCGATTTAAGTTGGTTTTTCTAAGATTTGTTTTAACAAAACTGACGTAAGAAACGAACTTACAGTTCATCTGAGGGTAAGTGACTTTCGCAATTCATACACCCCTTCAAACAACTTTAAACAAATA
Organism: Parnassius glacialis; assembly: GCA_033319125.1. NCBI lineage: Eukaryota > Metazoa > Arthropoda > Insecta > Lepidoptera > Papilionidae > Parnassius > Parnassius glacialis. Next base: position 52,225,562 of record JAVANC010000005.1, read on the forward strand.
AGGTTGCAGTTGAGTAGTCACATCTGAAGACTAAGATGGAATGCCCCTCAGTTTGTAATTATTACGCTGTTACGCTGGCACATTATAGGATTATCCTAGGTCCGAATAGAGGGGGAGAACACGGTAATCCTCGAATCTGGCAACTTGCTCTATACCGGGAGGGCGACCATCTGTCCCAAGGAGGTGGCGGATTTATCGTCCACAAGTCCCTCGTTAACAACGTTGTAAAGATTGAGTGTGTCGACGAGGTTTGCGTACCTTATACTCAGAATCGCCAAACGGTATTCGCTGGAGGTCATACAGGCTTACGCACCAACCTCGACAAATCCCGATGTGGAGATGGAGGAAATGTATAACGATATCTCTAGAGCCAGGCATTCCTCCAAAACCCACTATTCGGTGTTAATGGGAGAATTCAACGCAAAACTAGGCTACTTCATGGACAAAGAGGGACTCTTTATGATGAAATCTTTCTTCCAGAAACGGGTCCACAGGAAGTGAACCTGGTTGAGCCCCGACGGTTCGACAAAACATGAGATTGACTTCATTATGACGGCCAGACGAGAACTGTTCAGTGATGTCTCAGTGATCGCGAGGGTGCAAACTGGCAGCGACCAGTGAACAGTGAGAGAGAGAGGCACACTGAACTTAAACGTTAGGTTGGAGAGGTCACGTGTAATGAAGTCAACGCTCCGTCCACCTCGTGCTCTAATCCATAGTCCCGAAACCTTTCAGCTCAAACTACTAAACCGTTTTCAGTGCCTAGAAGATTGCGATGCAGTGGATGATATGAATGAGAAGCTCGTGGAAACTGTCCATGCGGTCGGAGCTAAGTTTTGCAAGAACCGCCGTAGAAGAAAACAAAAACTCTCCAATCACACTCTTAATCTCATGGCTATTAGACGGGATATGAAGCTGCAAACTTCAGTAGATTTGACAGCATACAGGCAACTGAACAGACAGATCTTCAAATGCATGCGGTGCGACTTATGCAACTTCAATATTGCTCGTATTGAAGAAGCGATCAAACGGAACCAGGGCTCCATAGTCTTTGCTAAAGATCTGCCTGCCAGAAAAAGCCAACTGTCAAAGCTGAAGACCGAGTGTGGCAGCATCGTTTCCCGGACACCTGAGATTTTGAGTGAGATTGAGAAGTTCTATGGGCAGCTGTACATGTCATTGTGGGAGCCATACGCAAGTGTAAGTAACAATCCAAGAGCGAGTTTTATCCAACACTTATCTGAAGATATCCTGAACGTCAGTCTGAGCAAGATTAGAATGGCTCTCCAGCACTTTATAAACGACACGGCCCCAGGTGAAGATTGAAATACAGCAGAGCTTTTGAAAGCGGGTGGAAAACCAGAACTTGACGTCCTTCAGAAGCTCTTTAATTCCGTACTCCGTGGTGGCACTACAGCGGAGGCGTGAAGCAGAAGTGCGGTGGTCTTGTTCTTCAAGAAAGGCGAAAACGCTCTTTTGAAGAATTACAGGCCGATTTCCCTTCTGAGCCGCGTTGACGTGCTGTTTTCTAGAGTTATTGGGAATTGTCTCGTACGCAGACTTGACGACTTCCAGCCTCCATATACACACCCTTCGGCAAATTGTACAGAAGACAGAGGAGTACAATTTGCCACTATATCTGGCGTATGTGGACTATAAGAAAGCCTTTGATTCCATCGAAATTTAGGCGGTGCTACAGTCCCTTCAGCGATGCCAAGTTGACTATCGGTAAAACGAAGTGCTGAAGTGTTTGTACAGTAGGGCTACGATGGCTTTCCGAGTACAGAACTAGAGTATGAAACCGATCGAACTGCAGAGAGGTGTAAGACAGGGTGATGTTATATCCCCGAAATTCTTCACAGCTGCATTGGAAGACGTTTTCATGATTCTGAACTGGAAAGGATGCTATATTAACATCAATGGCGAGTACATTACTTACCTTTGATTTGCCGACGAAATAGTCCTTCTGGCAGAATCGCTGGAGGGTATAAGCACTATGCTCAATGCCCTCAATAGTGTACCCCAACGGATAGGTCTTAAAATGAACATGGACAAAACAAAGATCAAGTTTAATGTCCATGTCACACCTACGCCAGTAGTTTTTGGGAGCACTAAGTTCGAAAACTTGTTAACGAGTATGTTTACCTGGGACAAATAGTCCGACTAGGTAAGTTCAACTTCGACCGAGAGGTCAATTGATGGATTCAACTCGGTTGGGTAGCGTTCGGGAAACTACGACACATCTTCTCGTCAGGTATACCTCAAAACCAGAAAACGAGATTGTACAACCACTGCGTGTTGCCAGTGATGACTTATGGATCTGAGACGTGGTCCTTTACTGCTGGCTGTATCAGGAAGCTCAAGGTCGCTCAGCGAGCTATGGATAGGGCTATACTCGGAGTTGCTCTTCGTGATAAACTTAGAAATGAGGATATCCGCAATAGAACCAGAGTAACCGACATAGCCCAACGGATTGGTAAGCTGAAGTGGCAGTAAGCCGGCCATATAGCTCGAAGAACCGACAACCGATGGGAAAGAAAGGTTCTTGAGTGGCAGCCTCGTAATGGTAGGCGAAGTGTAGGGCGACCCCCCACCAGATGGAGTGACGACCTGGTAAGACATGCAGGAAGTCGATGGACGCAGGTGGTTCAGGACCGTGCTTTGTGGCGTTCCTTGGGGAGGCTTATGTTCAGCAGTGGGCTTATGAGGGGCTGTAATTATGGTGATGATGATGATTGTAATTGTTGCGATTTTTTTAATATATTAATTAATTCACTAATTACAGGATATAAATTCCACTGATAAACATAGGCGTTCCCCATAGGCTGCATCATATCCCCCTATATGGATTTACCACGCTCGCCAACCACATTTCCATTCATTATTTTAAGTTTTTATGTATCATGTTGCATTTTTATTGAATAACAATATAATAATATACAATTTAAAGAAGTTCGAACTTCCAACAGCGAAAGTTATAATAAATTGTATTATTATAATAATTCCGAATGCTCTATACCTTTTTGTAGTACATAACATCGCCACTCCAAGAGGCTTGTCTTCAGGTAATTGGAGATAGTTCGAATGACCTCCGATAAAGGGTCAGCATCCACTTACTAAATAGTGTATAGTGTATATCATATTATGACATTAAAATAGCAAGATGCTTACTGCTTAATATAGGCCTCTCCCATAGATTGCTTTAAAGGGGAATATTTGCCATAGTTGCCACGCTTGGCAGGCTACAGTTCTTTTTTATATTGTAGATTTTATTAGAATGACGCTGCTGCCCATTTTGCCCTGCCTAGCCCTGGTTTGTTTCTTTCTTTCGCCTCTTATGACAAACACTCCGTCAACAACATCATCGTTAATTAGCTTGCCATGCAGGAAAATAATAGTGTAAATAATAACAGTGGCAACGTTTACAATATAGTATCCAAACAAAGTAAATTAATTTGTACACTCTTATTTTTTTTAATATTATAATGATACTAGTGATCCCAGCTTAGCATGCACGATTTTGGGATCTCGACAACAGCGCCAGCTAACGGGTCCAAATGTAAATTTAAACTAATCTAGGTACGTACTGAAACATACACAAAAATTTCATCTAAATCCGTTGGGTAGTTTGAAAGATCTAAGCGTACAGACGGCGGGAAGCGACTCTGTAAGTAGATACGAGTATATCAAGTAGGCAACTAAACAGTGTTATTTTTAAAATAAAATACCACAAGAGTGAACACTGTGACAGAAAACTGCCCAAATATAAATGATACGGATCCGGAGCTAAGGCGGAAATAAATACGGGACGCATTTTAAAGGATACGAAAATTTTTTTTTTTGGATTAATCAGATTTTCCTCTAGTTACAGTAATTTATTTTTTAGAATACCTCGCAAAGGAATATCTCTGAAACATAAACCATGACGATGACGATGAAAAGGACTATGACGATGACGATGAAGATGACCATGGTGATGACCGTGACGATTACGATTTCAATGACCATGACGATGACCATTGATTGATGATGACCACAGGCAATATTAAAGTGATTCCATAGGTTCCGTAGGGATAGGGTGTACTGGCTTAACGAATTTGACTCGAAACGTTTTGTAACTCTCATTTTTGTTTCGATAAGTAGTTACAAAGAAAAAAGAATGTGTGCAGTTCAAACATGGTATAAATAAAATCTGAATTAAAGGAAATATAAAAATAAATCACAGGAAATCGTACGACTTTTATGATGATAATTAATTTGACAATATTTTCCACACCACCACGATTGACCACAAGTGCAACATAAAATATTAGATAAAAGTTTGATTTTGTATCAAATAAATGTTAAAATCCTTACTTTTAGACATGTACAGCCAACATTTTAATGTATGAATTATAATTAAACCAATATAATATTTTTTTAACTAAAATATCTTTATAATAGCGACTTCTACTTTATTCTATGGATAAAGTTATTTTATCGAACAAAAATCCATAAATCGGTAAGACACGAAATCGTGGATTGTTAAGAATGTTTTGTATATGATAATTTTATTCGATATGATTCATTTTATTTATTTTATAAATTTATATTTTTTTAATTTTGACATTTAAATGTTATATTAACAATCTATAAAGAATCGCACACAGAGGAGACCGAGATAATGGGAAACAATTTAAGGTGCCTTCCCATGCTTGCTAAGGCTCGGTCGACAAAACTTCCACAAGTACAAGGGTGTAAAGAGGTCGTTTTGCTTGGTGTTCGTGAGCTTGTGGACACTTGTCTCCAATCCAGTCTAGTGTCAGTGTTTTTGGACACAGATACAGACAGATAGAGCGATTGCGGCAAGCGCTTGCGACGCATTCACACGTTAGTGCGCATTTAGTAGCCATTGGGATATCGCGACGAGCGCATGTTTCGTTCTTTGTTTAAAATGAGTGGCTGGTCGAACGAAGAGAGTTTATCGTTTCTAGAATATTACCAGAGCGAATCGTCTATCTGAAACCCCAAAGACATTATTCATAAAGATAAAAAGAAAGTTGCAGATGCTTGGAGTTCTTATCGTTCTGGCGCAGTTTTTGTATTACTTGTATTTAAAATAAAAGTATGTTAAACCAAACACAATAGCCGACATAAGTTTGGTCCGCCATGCTTGGGTGTACATAGCACACTGACGCATGAACAAGCATGAAAACGACTTCCAAATGCCAAACGAGATTTGTGGACGCTTGGGGCTTGAAGACGTTTGCCAGGCTTGGCAAGCATGGAAAGGCGCCATTATACTGTACTAGCTGTGCCCCGCGGTTTCACCTGCGTATATCTCGCCTCTGAGCCGCGCGGCATGTACTCGCTAAGAGCCGGGTGGCTAGGAGCCGATCAAGTTTTGAATTATTGTAATTTATCATTATCTCTTAAAATATGCGTCCAAATAACATGATGTAAAGAACAGACTTTATCTTCATAAAATTTTCTTGATGATGAAGTAACTTTTGTTCGTAAGAATTTTTATGTCATGCCTAATAATAACGCTCATAAATCACTTTTTAATTTTCAATATTTTTTGGTCACAAAATATATTATTTTGGCTTATGTAATAGGTTTATGGTATTGCGGACTTTTGTTTAAATGGAAAAATATCTTAAATCTAAATACTTTTGTAGAACATTTTATTTACGTATCACTAACTATTAAGCCAGCGCACGCGGATAAAGCAGTTCATTAGCACTTTCTCTTCCGACTTGCTCAATAAAAATCAAGATTTGCGGCTAACTCAGAGGTGTAGCCTAATGTAATTTTCATGAATCTGGCTATCATATACAAAAAGAATTAATTACATTAGACAGATAGTTCTAGAAATTAGCATGTTTAAACAAACAAAGAAACCTCTTCCGCTTTATTATATTATTATAAATTCTATATTATATATATATATATATATATATATATATATATATATATATATATATATATATATATATATATATATATATATATATATATATATGTTTGTCTTCTAAGTGTCGCTTTTTCGTTTCATGGCATAATCCATAAATCATAAATAAAGTTTTTTGATTAAAAAAAACTAATCTATTTATTCATGAGAAAAATATATACATATTTATTCATATATAATAATAATAATAATAATAATCTTTATTTCGGACCAAAATTAATCCATAGTAGTGTTAGTAATAATTGACTTATAAACTAGTGTTAGTAAACATTGAAGTATGTACAAACTTTTTCAAAATCGGAGAATTATAGTTCTCCGCTACTGTTTTGAAAATGCTGTTGTGACTATCTCTCACCCTTCTAAGCAGCGAAGCTGTCTTCTTACGTATTATCGCATGAAAGCCGTCCGTGCGAGCATGCGCAAACATCTCCGACGCACTACAGTATCGAGGCAGTCCCAACAACATTCTGAAAGCATTATTATATTGAACACGCAGGGCATCCAGCGACCTTTTAGTGTAATTGATCCATAGATTGCTCGTGTACAGACTCTGGCAGTATGCCTTAAATAGGGTATTTTAACTAGGTCAGTACATCGAGCAAATCTACGGGCCAGCATGTTACTCCTGACCGCTAGAGCCCTGCGTTCCCTTTCAATATCTACATTGTCTTTCAGGTCATCGGCAAGAAAATGGCCAAGATATTTAAAAGACGTCACTTTTTTAATTTTTGACCCATTCAAGAACAGGTCAGGTTCATCAGTCCTAGGCTTGCCCCTGACCCCAAAGACAATGTACTCACATTTTTTGACATTATATACCAAACCATGCGACTCAGTATAGGCTACACACACCTTCAGTAACTCTCTTACTGCCCTCACCGACGGTCCCAGCAGCACCATGTCATCTGCATAGCTGATGTTGTTAATACTAACCCCACCAACACTGCATCCGACACGCTTGCTGCTGAGCTCGCCTATGAGAGCATCTATATATAGGTTGAATAATCTGGGAGACGTTAGACCCCCCTGCCTTACCCCGCATTCCAACCTATACGGTTCACTAAGAGTATCGTCCCATTTCACATGATTTATTTGTTTACTGTACCAATATTTGAGCAGACCACATATCTCTGACGGTACACCCCTGTCCTCCACCTTCCTCCAGAGCACGTCATATGAGACGAGATCAAATGCCCTGGAAAGATCAAGGAAACAGGCATATACCGGGGTACCCCGATCTACGTAATATCGAACAGTGTGCTTCAGACTTAAAATAGCACTTTCTGTTGATAGTCCTGGTCTAAACCCGAACTGTGTGTCATGCAGTTGAATGTGGTCACTTCAGATGGTATCAAGCACACCGTCCAACACCTTTGCTATGATAGTCGCTAAGGAAATAGGACGATAGTTACCCTTGTCAGAGATGTCTCCCGTCTTGTTCTTCACAATGGGAACTACTATTGTCTTCATCAGCTTTGTAGGTAAGTAAGAGTGGCTAATACACATTGTGTAGAACATTGACAGGACTCGCGGCAGGTGAAATCCAGCGTGCTTCAGGTGCTCAATGCTGAGCCCGTCGTGTCCTGGAGACTTACCTCGGCTCATACTTGTTATGATACTGCGTATCTGTTTAGCAGAAATATGCACAAGAGGTTCCTCTCCCCCACAAGCGGTCCCAGCACTACCCACCTGTGTTGAGGGCCCAAGCGGGGATTGTACTTTAAAATGTTCCATGAACATATTTGCGATGTCACTGGGTTCACTAATTCCTTCCACGCTCGTAGCAAGACTAGGCTTAGTGTCCAACTTACTGGTCGACTTCCAGAAATTTTTAAAATCCCTATCTGCTCTTTTTTGAGCTAATCTATCCATTTTGATTTGCTCAGCATTCTTCTGACAAAATTTGAGTTTACTCTTAAAATTTTAAATATAAATAATAAATTATAAATAGTGTTTTTCACAATAAATTCTAATGTAATTTCTATTATTATCTAATTAATATATATATATATTATAATCGCTTATTATTTGAGTAAAAAATTAAAACAATTAAACATTTATTTACATTGTAAGTCTTACAACACTAACTTGTACTTCAATAACAAACAATTGGGCAAACAAATTCAATGGGAGCTTTCGCTTTGTATGGTTATTCAAGTAGAAAATTTAAACTTTACTAAACAATTTAACTTTACATAAAAATAAAAAACCAATAACGTACATTTAAGCAAACTGATTCAATGGGAGCGTTGGCTTTGCATGGTTTTAGAAAGTTTGGATGATTCATAACTTGTTGTTTTAAGTTTCAAACACATCTCTGAATATTCTTTTGTTAGTTGGCTTCTTACTTTACTTTTAATTATATTCATGCAAGACAACGCTTGCTCGCACGAATATGGCGATACGAAGATAGTCAGCACTCCAAATGCCAACTTCTTCACCTCACTGTAGCAATCTGGAAGACTATTCCATGCGTCGAATATAAGTGCCTCAACTCGCGGCATTTCTTTTAAAGCTGTTCATTTTTGTTGCGTTACGTATATAATCGTACATTTCTGGACCTCTAACTCTTTCAACTTGCTTTTCAACTCTGTAAATTGTCAACTCCACAAAGCTTTACTTTTTAAATCGATCAATTGCATTTCTAGATATCCGGTATCAACTCCAAATGGCTCAGTGTGGATCGATTTTTATATATTTTTTTTTATAAAATAAATAATATTTGCGTATGAAACTAAAGAGCCGCAGCTTCACATCCAAAAAGCCGCATGTGGCTCGCGAGCCGTAGGTTGCCGATCCCTGGCCTGGGAGTAAGAATATTGTCAAAGGGTGGTCTTTATAGGGCATTGCCGATGGCGCATGTCAGTTAGAGGTAATAAAACCACATACAATATGCAAATAAAACTTATTGATTTTTTTTATGTTCCAGTTTTCTGAAATAATATTAAATAAAACTAATTTTACGGATTTTATCGCGTATATTATCTTATTTTTATATTCCCGACGTTTCGGGTGCTTTCCAGTACCCGTGGTCACGGGGAACTGAGGTGTTAACGTCCTGCTGTCATAGTTAGCCCGGCTACCTTCAGTTTTTTAATATTAATTTTTGGTTCGATTTACGCAGAATGAGCTAACAGTATCTTGAAGTCTAGCAGTGGTATACTTGGGTTTACTTATCGTCACGCACAATCCCTGACGGGGTAGCCAGAGAGAACAGATCGCCAAGTGTCACGATCCTTACATACCTCTTTCGCTTCTTTCAGATTCATTATCTTCTTCATACATGCACGTCTAGGTATCCGAGTACTCTTGACCCTCCCCTCTTCGAGCAATTTGCTCACATGGTCTTCGAAAGTTAGTCTCGGTCTACCTCGACACCTTTTAATATTAACTTTCGCGCTATATATTTTCTTCACCATTCGGTCTTCACTCATTCTCTCAACGTGCCCAAACCATCGAAGCACGCCCTTATCAATTTTTGTGATAAGGTCATCTTTCAAACCTGCCATATTGCGAATCTCTTCGTTTCGCTTTCGGTCAGCCATGGTGACGCCGCACATTTTACGAAGAGATCGCATCTCCACTGCATTCAACTTGCTTTTATGCTTCTTCTGGCATACCCAGGTTTCGCTGCCATATAACAAAGTCGGTACCAACACTGCGTTATGTATAGCAATGCGTGCACTCTTCACTACGCCTTGCCTTTTGACTAACGCAGTCAGGGCACCATTGACTTTGTTCCCGGCAGCGACACGCCTGTCCACATCTAAATCACATCTTCCATCCCGGCTAAAAGCACTTCCCAAGTATACAATTTTATTTACCTGTTCTAGACATTCCTGATTTACCCATATTTCACACTTCGTTCTCTCTTCGTCCCTTTCAAATACCAGAACCTTAGTTTTATTAGCATTCAAGCGGAGACCTTTAATTTCACATTCCTCTTTCATACACGTGACTAATACCTGCAGTTCTGCCTCTGATGGTGCAATAAGCACTGCATCATCAGCATACAACAGACAATTTACTTTAATATCACCCAATTTCACACCCAAACAGCTATCTTTCAGCTTCTGTAAACAGCTGTCGAGATACAGTATGAAAAGCCAGGAAGACATGACACAACCCTGTTTTACGCCCGTTTGGACGCTAAACATGGGTGACAGGTCATGCCCTACCCGCACACAGGCTTTACAGTCACAGTAAAGTGACTGCACAGCCCTTAGCAATCGACCATCCACACCATACCCCGGCAACAGTTCCCACATTTTCTTCCTTACAACCTTATCAAATGCTTTCTCAAGATCCACAAAAGCACAGAAAATCCTCTGGTTAGCAGCCAGAAGCTTTTCCGTGATCATGCGGAGAGAAAACATTTGATCCGTGCATCCTCTTCCAGGTCTAAATCCGCATTGTCCCTCCCATAGAAATCTTTCCGATTTCTCTTGCATCCTACGTGTCAAAACCTTCGAGTAAACTTTACTTGCTAAACTGGTCAAGCTGATCGCCTGATAGCACCCGCAGTCAAAATGTGAACCTTTACCTTTATATAAAGGCACAATGACTGCGGATTGCCAATCATCCGGGACATCCCCCGTCCGCCAGCACAAATTGCACAGTAGATAAAAGCTGTCCCAGACGCGAGGCCCACCATACTTGACCATTTCAGCAGTAACTCTGTCTAGTCCCGCAGCCTTACCACATTTCAAACTTCGAATCGCACGTTCAATCTCTTTCATACTGATGACCTCAGTGTCATCGAGGTCCGGGTCTGGCGTACCAGTCTCGGCGTCATCCCCGGATCCCTCACTAAGATCATCACACGCATACATTTCTCTATAAAATTCGCTCCATCGCTGCATGACATCCAATTTTTCTGAGAGGACGTCATTGGTTCTCGAAAGCACTTTGTTCATTCTTAAGGTCGTCGCACCACTTCGGGTCCTTCCAACCTCTTTCCAGAAGAGTTTGGAGTTCTCCTTAAAGTTGTGCGACAACCTTTCGTCCGCTTCCATTCTACACCTTTCACGCACTTCCTCAATCAATGCTTTCGTGTGAACTTTCTGCAGCTTATATCTTTCTTTCATCTTCTCTCTCATATCCTTATCATTACTAGAGGCCAAGTAGTCTAACCATGCTTTCTTCTTCTTGTTTACAGCTTCTTTCACTTCATCATTCCACCATGCATCTCTTCTTTTACTACTGCCTCTTTTAATCGTTCCACACACTTCTTCCGCTGCACTTACCATTCCATCCCTAAGGTTCTGCCATGTTCTTTCAACACATTCTTTTCTGCCATCGATGTTGTCAAGCTTTTCGGCTACCCTCGCATGATATTTGTCCCTAGTATCCGCTTCCTGAAGCTTCCAGCTTCGGATGCGACAGACCGACTGTGGTTCTGTTACTGCCGTCCGGTAGCGCCAACCCGCGAACAGACCCCTAAATCTAGTAATCACTAGATAGTGATCCGTTCCCAGATCAGCACCCCTGAACACTCGCGTACCCATCACCTGTTTTCGCAGTCGGTCATCCACCAGGAACAAATCGATCATACTTCTCTCATTCTTACTTTCTCTAGTATACATATGGATTTTCTTGTGATTAAACATAGTGTTTGTCACAAGAAGACCCTTTTCCTTGCATACCGCCAGTATAAGCTTGCCAGCATCATTAACCCTTTTATCGCCAAACTTTCCAAGCACCGACTCGTACCCTGGTCGAGCGGTACCAACCCATCCATTCAAATCACCACATACAACAATTCTTTCGTTTCCCCTAGCCAAATCTAGAACTTCTCTTACATTCTCCCAAAACTCCTCCAGCTCAGCCCTGGACGACGAAGCTACCGGCGCATAAACAGCCAAAAGGAATAACTTCGCCAGTCCCAATTTAAAGCGAACCCAGAGAAGTCTTGAGTTCACAACCTTATATTCAGTCATAACATCGACCAACCGAGACGACAGCAGCACCCCCAATCCCTGGCGGGCACTCTCGCTCTCCGGGACTCCGGACCATAGAGCTAACGCCCCGCCAGGGAGCTCTTCAGTACCACTGCCCTTCCGTTTGGTCTCCGACATACACACGACATCTAATTCTCTTTCTTTCATTATTTCGATCAACTCATTCGTCTTATCTCTCATGCCTCCTCTAACATTCCACGTGCCAACTCTGCACTCTGTCCTCCACCTTCCGCCGTGTCGGGCTGTGCGTGACGGGTGGCGGTCCCCATCGCCGCTTTGCGCGCTGCATTCCATACCAACGGGGACGAGCTGGTGTGCGTCGCCTTGGGGGGACGCCCTAACCCTCGTTGGCATGGGTGCGCAGCTAAGTAGAATTGCAGCCCTGAAAAGGGCTGGCAGGGGTCGCGACGAGCACGCTTCTACAGTGACCCCCAAGTCAAGTCAAGTGTCATATGCCTCTACAAGATGCAGGAGTGTACAAGTTGGATTGTGAATGTGATCTCTCGTACATAGGACAACCAAAAAGATCTATAAAAACCCGTGTTAAAGAACATATAGCTGACGTGAAGCACCGACGTATCGGGAAGTCTGCAGTTTGTGAACATGTTCAAGATCGTCCCCGCCATTACATTAGATTTGATAGATCACAAATCCTCGCGAAAGAACACCGATTCCTCCGAAGGATGATTCGCGAGGCTATTGAAATTAAATAACATCCTAATTTCAATAGAGAAGATGAATGGGTGCTGCCATCATAATTAATAAAATCAAATCCAAACCCAAGTATACCACTGCTAGACTTCAAGAAACTTTAAGCTCATTCTGCGTAAATCGAACCAAAAATTAATATTAAAAAACTAAAGGTAGCCGGGCTAACTATGACAGCAGGATGTCAAACACCTCAGTCCCCCATGACCACGGGTGCTGGAAAGCACCCAAAACGTCGGGAATATAAAAATAAGATAATATACGCGATAAAATCCGTAAAATTAGTTTTATTTAAATGTGTAGTGTTCGCGTAAATATAAGAAATCGTTATGAAGTAATGTTATTTCTATACGTTTGAATACTGATTCTGATAACGCACTTAACGGGAATCACAGGGTTTTTTAAACGTTGTATATATGTACAAAAATTTATTAATGAACGTTCTTTTTGTTTTATTTAAAAGTGTTGGATTTTCGCATTTGTTAAGTATACGTAGCAGTTAGCTAAACATGATTTTAATTCTTTAATCATTGAATTTTGTTGAGTATGCCTAACGTTGTGTGTTTTAGGAAACCCTTCAGGCCAGAATTTAATTTATATTTTGCTCGTGTGTTTTAAATATTAAACACAATATATTCACGGTATTTTCTTATTACACCTTTTTACTTTTTATAGTATAAGGGTGATAAACGGGCACACAGTCCACCTGATGGTAAGTGGATGCTGTGGCCCATAGACAGGCGTTGTCAACCCTGAGGACTAAGGTGGAATACCTTGTTCCCAATAACAGTGTGTCCGGTTATCTACACTCACCACACGAACAGCAACATTTAGCTGCTATTTCATACTGGTATTCTGTGAACCTCTATGTTGGTATTCTTTTTCGTCTTGAAAAATTAAGTATAATTTAATTAAGAATTATCGCTGTAGAGAATACCCTTAATATTTTCTAAATTATCGGTGCTTCTATCAGTGATCAATCAATCAAGTCGTAACTTTTGAATGACTTGACCCATACTTGACCGATTGAAGTCATATTCACACGATATATTTGATATGTCAAGACAATGGTTCATAGTTTTGCTAGGATCTAAAAGGTGGCGCTGTAGTTGAGTTATTAACAAATTCATATTTTTTTAACCAAAATGATTACATTAATGCTTACATTTAAATGTTAGTTTAGAGCCAAAAAAATCGCAACAACAAGTAGTCGAGTCAGTAATAAATATTTTATTTGCACTGTAAATAGTCCGGAGTGAATTTGGGATGAAACTCATCGTGCAGTACCACTTAGCAGAAACTGCAGAAAAACATCTACGTAGTCAGCTTGTATTTTCTTAATATTAAATCCTACAGTGATAGTCTTTGTAACTTTAAAAGAAAGTTTGTAGATTAAGCGCTACACTTAAGATTTTTCCAGATTACTTGTTCAACGATTTTAAAATTGTTAAGTAAGAAGGAAAGAATTAAGGAATAAATGAGGCGACCTCGTGCCCGTAAGAGAAGTGTATGGTGACCCTCCAGGCTTGTTCAAACACTTTTAAATTCCATAGAGTATTCCCAAAAGATATCATTAAATATTTTAAAATTATTGATGTTAAGAAAACGGCAGACTTATGGGCGATTTCCGTGAAAGTTATTTTATCTATAAAAGATACAATAGTACCTTATCTAGCTACTATATTTAATACAAGCGTCGAATCTGGTGCATTTCCTGATTTAATGAAACATAGTAAAGTCATACCTTTATTCCAATCTGGTAGTACTTTACCCCGCCAATTTTAGACCTATTTCTGTACTACCAACATTGAGTAAAATTTTTGAAGAAAATTATTTTCGATCAGATGTTATGTTTTTTTTTAATATTAATAAATTACTTCATAAAAATCAATTCGGTTTTACATAGGGCCGCTCGACAACTGACGCTTGTGTGGAGCATATTTAACATACTTTTTGTGCATGGGAGAATCCAGAGGCTGATTTTCGTACATTTTGTGACCTTACCAAGGCCTTCGGCTGTGTTCAACATGAGACATTAATCAGGAAGCTACAGTATTATGGTATCAAGAACACAGTGCTTACACTTATTATTTCATATTTAAGTAATGGAACGCAGAAAGTTATCATCAATTGTAAAAGTTTTTCCGGGTCAATTGTACTATTGGGTGTCCCTTAGGGCTACAATCCCATTTCTTACTTGACTTACCTTCCTTTGTAAGGGATAATCAAAGTTTTTTTTTATAGAATAAGGGTGACAAACGAGCACACAGTCCACCTGATGGTAAGTGGTTGCTGCGGCCCATAGAAATCTACATCTATCCTCTATTACAAATCAAAATGTAGATGCGTTGTCACCCGTGAGGACTAAGATGGAATGCCTCATTTCCAGTAAAAAGGGCCTCCGGCCACCTGCACTCACCAAGCGGAACGCAGAGGTAAACCTCTACTTCACGCTGGTTTTCTGTGAGGTCGTGTTACCACCCCGGTTCGAGCCGGCCCATCCGTGCGACAGCAAACGCTGCCGCGTGGCTCTACCACTATTAACATCAGCAAGTATACTGATGATACTTTCTCGATATTTTAACTTAAACATCAGTCATTTAAATGTGATGAAGTGAATCACGCTATATTAAAATTAATGCATTGGTTGAAAGTTAATAATCTACTAATTTAAACGGAAATAAAACTAAATGTATTAACTTACAACATCTAATCTTAAAAATCTGAATATCAATGTGTTTTTAAATGCGGAAGAACCGAGCGCTATTGCATCCACTGTTTTCCTTGGCATCACTCTCGACGCAAACCTTCAGTGGGGCCCCATCTATCCAAATTAGCAAACAAACTTCCAACATAGGCTGCAAAAATGTCGTATAGGATTTTCCCATGGGAAAATGCGGCTGATTTAGAAACTATTTTTGTTTTACCGAAGAGGGCCATTAGAGCTATTTACAACCTGAAACCGAGAGAGTCGCTTAGAAAACATTTTAAAGAAATGTATATGATAACTTTGGCCTCTCAGTATCTTTACGAAAATATAATGTATGTTTACAAAACAAAGGTAGTTTTAGTAAAAAAAAGTAATATACACTCTGTAAGCACTAGGAATAAACACAAACTAGTGATTCAGTGTGATCAAGCCACAGAGTCAGTAATTCATTATTGGGGCAATGTATACACTTTATTAAACTAAAACTTTATAATAAGTGTTAAAAATATAAATGAATACATGGTTGATAATAACCCCTATGAATGAGGTGGTCGTTTCCAAGCTATTTCTATAATAAATTTTGTAGTTAGTTTGTACAACCATTCATGTAAAATTTACTTTAAGAAAACCGGCCAAGTGCAAGTCGTACTCGCGTACCGAGGGTTCCGAACAAATCCGTAGGTATATAAGTTTAAAATTATTAAAAATATTTTTATTATATGATGTAACTAAAAATTTATGCTTTTCGTAATTTTTTCTTTATCTGTGCTATAAAAAGATGCTTCGTACCAATATTTCAAGATTCTGAGTTCACGGGAAGTACCCTGTAAGTTTTGATTCCCTTGCGAATGTCGAAAATTTGCGGCATAAACGGCTGTATCTTTTGAATGCGTTGGCTTAGAAATTTGGTTTTTTCACAGCTCCAAGGAATAGTAGCTTTGCGTATTTGGTATGAATTTCAGCTTCATACATCCACGCGTTCTTGATATAAAGAGCCTTAACAGACATACAGACAGATAGACGGACAACAAAGTGATCCTATAAGGGTTCCGTTTTTTCCTTTTGAGGTACAGAACTCTAAAAAGGTCCAGCTGGGTTTCTTGCTGGTTCTTCCCAGGACAGAGGTGTTTTATCGAATCAGTGGTAAAGTAAAAAATGAATTTCAATAAGAATTACACATGTGATCTATATTGAATAAAAGATATTCTATTCTACGAGATGGGCCTGCTAAGTCGTACAAGAAGTTGATGGATGCAGGTTACTCAGGACCATGTTTTGAGGCATATCTTGGGTGAGGCCTATGTTTAGCAGTGAATTTGTGACGTAAATAAATGAAGTTCATGTCACCTTATCAATAAAAATATAATAAAAATATAAAATATCTTCTATTCTTCTTCAGTCCGCAAAAGTTTACCGCTGACTATGAGCGCTTCCCGTTGTCTCCACACTTCTCTTTAAACTACGAGTATATAGAAATTATTAGGAGAATGGCAGCAGCGTCTAATAACGACTAAAATAAAGAAACTGCTGTTGCCAACCCGCTCGCCAAGCGTGGTGACTATGGCAAATATACCCCTTTGAGGCAGTCTGTGGGGGAGGCTTATGTTCATAAGTGAACCTTAATAGGCTGTAACCGTAACGGTATTATAAATTTTATCTAATTCTGTCAAAACTTATAGAAATTATAATGCTGCGACATATTACGACAGAAAGACAGTACGAAATTAAATGTTTCTCATCCTTGAAAGTTGGATTCCATACAGTGGAATTGAAATCCTAACATTTTTATATCACTTTTCAAAAAGATATCGTATATCTGCAGATTATCACCTGCATTGCTGTTATTTTGATATAGCAAATTGAATTTGCGGAATTGCCGGCGAACTGCCAAACTTTTTAAATTTTACATTCAGTTCAACAATTCATTTTAAATATCAGCAGAATTAAAATAATTTTGATTTCTTCTATACGTTTAGATTCAGGTTTTTACTCGAAATTGTAAGGGTTCATCTAACTGCGCAGACAAGCTTACTACTTTATTCACGATTTGTATTTCTTCGATTGCCAGTAAATCGTTGTATTAACAAGAATATGGTCGTTTTACTCCCACTTACTGTTTGATCCACAGAACTACATAGTGTTAAGTGGTGACTAACAAGTACCGGAGACCATTTTAACTGGTACCGAGGCATTCCATCTTAGTTGTCTCCCCAGAAGTGCACAACATACATTTCATTCTTAATTTAGTAAAGACATTCTTACAATTTCAAGTAGACTGTGTTCTTGTGTGTTACCTTTTCTTTGTTAACATTCAAAACGAAATACTCTGAGTAGCCCTCTTTCATATCTCACCGATTCACTTTGAGGTTTGATATTGATAGTGATTAGTTTGTCACTAGCATATAATATTATAGATATATAATAATATAATATAGAAGCGATAGAGGGAAAACAAAACAGGAGATGGGTAGCAGCTTCTTCCTAATAACAACTCAAAATAATAAAAAACTCGCTTGTCAAGCGTGGCAACTTTATCAAAATACCACGAGGCAATCGATTCAAAAGATGCTGTAATGAATGGATGGATAGATATATTATAGAGAGTAGACGGTTTTAGTCAGATGCCAGTTTGCTTTTTATTTTTTGCTCTTTTATTACAAACTCACCACACACTAGGAACTTTCTCAGATTTGAATTAAGAACTCAAAATACTATATGTCTGTTATATTAAAATTCTTAATTGCTACGATGCCTATAGCTTCGTGTATTAATTACATTTTATCTTTTTTCATCCGCTATAACGAACATCTGCTTTTTAATAATTACATTTAAGTTGTACGACGCTTACCAATGTTACCGTCTCCATTATTATTACAGCGCATCACAACATATCTACGGCTCCCCTGAAAGATTGCCAGACAGCAGTATCTTATCATCAATCGATTCGCTGCGTATTTCATCCCGTATTTGTCATAAGAGGCGACAGAGGATAGTTTAAAATATTTTTTTTTACACCTGACTTCAATATGAATTATTAAGAATAACTCACAAACTATTGATCAGATCTTGATCAACCACATGTGAAGCACCAGCTTTCAAATAAAAAAGGGGCCAAGTGCGAGTCTGACTCGCCCATGAAGGGTTCCGTAGCAGCAAGTAACATAATTTACGATTTATAACGTATTAAAAAAACTACTTACTAGATGTCGTTCAAACCAATTTTCGGTGAAAGTTTACATGGTAATGTACATCATATTTTTTTTACTTTTATCATTTTCTTATTTTAGAAGTTACATACATACACACATTTTACCACTTTGGAAGTGTCTGTCGCGCAAACTATTCAGTTTAAAAAAAAATTATGTAAGAAACCTTAATATCATTTTTGAAGACCTATCCATAAATACCCCACATGGGGAACCCCCAAAATTTATTGCTTTTTTCTATTTTTGTGTGAAAATCTTAATGCGGTTCACAGAATACATCTACTTACCAAGTTTTAACTGCATAGTTCTTATAGTTTCGGAGAAAAATGGCTGTGACATACGGACGGACAGACAGACAGACATAACGAACCTATAAGGGTTCCGTTTTTTGCCATTTGGCTACGGAAGCCTAAAAAGAATCATCGAAATCGGTTCACCTAGTGAAAAGTTATGAGGGAAAACACATTTAAAAAAACATACAGTCGAATTGAGGACCGTCTCCTTTTTGAAGTCGGTAGAAAATTAAAACAGGAGATAGGTTATGAGCTCGGATAACAAAAAAAAACTACCTCTATCTCTATAAAAAGTATCTCTGTTAGTATAAGGGGCTGTGAGGCAATCTTTTGGGGAAACCTATGTTCAGCAGTGGACTATGAGATAGACTGTAATGATTGAAAGTATCATTAAATCCATGAAATTAGAATAATTCAAAGTTATCGAAAATAATTTTATTTTTGTCAATAGTACCTCTAATATTATTTTGTCAAAAAATACAGTTCAAACGCTTTTGCTAGCGGTCCTTGCTAATTGCGCAACCTTGGCACAAATTCACGTCGTGCAATGTTCTCTTGCTTTGAGCATACAACACGGTTTTGGCATGAGCCCCGCACATTACTCATGGCTGTATGTCACACCGCTCATTTAATTTATGGCTGTCCTTGATAAGACAAGTAAAGATTTATACGTCGACATTAACCAGCCCTTATATTCATTTTAATTAATTGTTACTTCGTTATCAATACTTTTTCACAATTTTTCAACGATAGTATTCTTATATATAATCCCTAGTATGTGGGTAAGATTTGACAGTTTTTCAAATTCCCTGCAATTTTTAACATGGCATAATTATTGCTGAAAATGTGCCCATCAGGAAACGTAATAATAAGAAATATCCACCTTGGTTTTCCAACAACCTCATTCGCTTGTAGCGTGAAAAGGAAAAAGCTCGTCAAAAGTCTAAAAAATTTAAAAATGGCTTAGACGAACTAGAATATAATATATTGAAAGAACGAACATCGACCATGATAAAAAATTGTTACAGTAGATATATAGAAAAGGTAGTCAGTAGTATTATAAAAAATCCAAAATACTTTTGGGCTTAATTAAGTTAGTTAAATTATGTCTCTCTGTCTCTCTCTATCTGTTATGAATTTCGGAGACAGAGTTGCGAGAGACGGTGAGAGGATTACCAATCTTTTTGCGGACAATTTCGCTTTGGCGTATGAAACGGTTAATGATACTGTTTTGGTTGATGAAACTACGCCTCATGTATCTATAACTTTGGGTCAGATATATATAACTAGTGATAGAATAGAAAAGTCTTTAAAAACTCTTGATTCCCACAAGGGAACAGGAAGCGATGGTATACATCCAATCTTCCTTAAAAACTGTGCTGCCAATTTAACAATACCTTTGCATATCATTTATAATCGATCTCATGTGGAAGGTTGTTTTCCCAAATTGTGGAAAGATGCTGTAATTATTCCAATCCATAAAGCGGGTGGTAAAAGTAATGTAAATAACTACAGACCCATTAGAATTCTCCCAGTTCTTGCCAAAGTTTTTGAATCATTAGTATGCCCTTGTATATCGTGGCACATAAAGCAAACTGTGGCAGAGCAACAACACGGTTTTTTGAAGAAACGTTCTACAGCAACCAACCTTTTAACATTTGTAGATAGAATAATTACAAGTATGAGCTCGGGTAATGAAGTAGACGCAATTTATACCGACTTTAGTAAAGCGTTCGACAAGGTGAATCACGCATTACTAATACGTAAACTTAACAACACTTTTGGAATACATGGGCCACTTTTGAACTGGTTCTCATCTTAATTAAGTAGTCGTACACAACGAGTAGTAGTGAATGGTTTTACATCTATGGATATTCACCCTACCTCTGGAGTTCCGCAAGGCTCACACCTCGGACCGATTTTGTTTGTTATGTTCATTGACGATATAAAACATTGTATTCTTAACTCTGAATTTGAACTTTACGCAGATGATTTAAAACTATCCAAAACAGTTAAGAACAGTGTCGATCAGTTAAAACTTCAAGCGGACATAGACAGAGTTACGGAATGGTGTTGACTGAACGGTATGACTTTGAACACTAATAAATGTTGTCACATAAAATTTTCCCGAAAATTTAACAAATTTCCAAGCTCTTACAACTTAAACGGAACGATCTTAAACAGAGTCGATCAAGTTAGAGATTTGGGTATTGCTCTCAATTCTGAAATGAAATTCACAAACCATATTAATAACACGGTTAACAAATGTTTTAGAATGTTAGCGTTTGTCTATAGAAATTCTAAAGAATTGAAATCTGTTCAGGCAATGAAAGTTTTGTACTTTGCCTTAGTACGTAGCCATGTGGATTATTGTAGTTCTGTTTGGTACCCATTTTATCAGAATAATATTCAGCGTATCGTCAAGATTCAAAAAATGTTTGTGAACAGAATGTCCTTTATCAATGGTAGTTACCGCAGCGTTAATAGTTATTCTGATAGGTTAAACCAATTTAATATGCTTTCATTAAGGCAACGTAAGGGACAGCTATCTATGATGTTTTTATATAAATTATTAAACCATGAAGTGGATTGTCCGTCTCTGCTATCACAAATTAATATATTAGTTCCTAGAGTTACGGCTCGTCTGCATAATTATAAACCATTCTCAATGTGCTTAAGAAGAAGGAAATATGGTAGTTCCTCTCCTATTTGTACACTGGTAAAAAATTATAACTTTTTATTTCAAAATTGTAATTTAGATATCTTTTGTGAAAAACCTGCTACTTTTAAAAAATCGATTTTTGTTTGTTGCAAGAGCCATTTTTAGTTTTTAGTGTTTTTATTTTTGGTTTCTAATTCTTTCATATTTTGTCTGTACTAAAAAAAGTTTAAAAAATTGAATATGTATTCATTGATATATTAAAAGGGGTTAATATATCAATATATGTATTATGTAAAACAACGTCTTTTATCATTAAAAAATGCTGTGCATACCTTTAATTAAATGCATATGTATAATGTATTTTATTCAAAAATCGTGATATTATAAGTTCCTTTTATGTATTTAGTTGGTAAGCCTTATTAAAAAATAAAATAAAATAGTAAAAATAATGTTGCGGTTATTTTAATTTATTTCATAACGCAGAGAAACACCGAACATAATCCTCTTCGTATCTCCCTAAGTGACATTGATCTTCCTCATTCAGCCAATAGTGAAGGACGATGTCTCAGATACATAATATTTCATTACTGGCAACATGGGCTGGGAAAATATTACACTTAATTTTTTTATAATTTATACGAAAATAGTATAAGTTTTTGCTTTTTAAAAAAAATGCTATTTTTTTATAGAATATGGGCAACAAACGATAACACATTCCATGGTAAATGGATGCTGTGGACCATAGACACATCTACCCTTCTTTAAAATTCAAAATGCAAATGCAATATCACCCTTGAGGACTTATAAAAAACGCATAGTTTCCAGTAAAAAGAGTCTTCGTTTCTCTAAACTAAAACACAGCAGTATTTAGCTGCTATTTTACGCTGGTATTCTATAAGAACCCACTCATTTCCTTTCATGTGAAGCGAGCAAATAGTCAACCTGATGGTACGAATCTGTATCCTAGATTAGGAATTAAATGTACTTATATTGTGCGTAACTCTTGAAAGGATAACTAAAATGGAATGCTTTGTTACCAGTAAAAAGAGTCTCTAGTTCTCGTCAGTAAGCAGTTGGAGCACAGCAGCATTATACTGCTATTTTACGCTGATATTCTGTGCGAACCAGCAATGTAATGTATTAGGGAATCGTCATTGGCTTCATTTTGTCTTATCACATGTGATTTTATGGTAGAATTTGAATTTATCAGCATCAATTAATAAGCCAATACGCTTTTTTAATAATATATTATTTTTGAATACATAATCTAATCATAATAAAACCATATCGCAGTTTATGAAGTGATTTGCACCGATAACGACCCCCACCAAAGTTACACAATAAATAGTCATTCCCCTGTCGAGCCAACCCATTTGTGCTGGAAATAGGTTGCTGCTTGGTTATACCGCGTTTAAACTGCATTTGTGGAACGATATTTACTGTACTACACGTGTGCCATTCACTTGGAAGGTCCAGGTGGACGCGAAAATGAAAAAAGAAATGTATATTATTATTTTAATCTAAAAGTATTCGTATATAATTTTCAAGATTCAAAAATTATTTAATAATTTTTGCCATACAAATATGAAATCGGCCTGTAAAAAATCTTAAAATCTGGCACACTATAATTCACCCTCTAAGGCACTATAAAAAAAAAAGATTTAAAAGAAAACGAAAAGATTTTGAAAAATTATACTTCTCAATTTATCAACAATTTTTTTTTGTGGATGCCTACATAATAAATGGATGTTTTTGTCCCAATTTCACGCTACAGGGGATGGAGATGTACAATATTATTCCTATACAAAATCATATATATATATATATACAAAATTTGCACCCTTATTTTAAAACCGTAAGGTAATCTTATATAAGGCCAGCCCATTGCCACTTCATCTACTAATCCGTTGGGCTATGTTAGTTACTCTGGTTCTGCTGGGGATATCCTCATTTTCAAGTCTGTCACACAGAGAAACCCCGAGCTTAGCCTTTTCTATAGCTCGCTTAACGATCTTGAGCTTACTCATACGGCCGGCAGAGAAGGACCACGTCACAGTTCCATAAATTATTACTGGCAACTCGCAAAAATTAAGTATAATTTGTTAAAAAGTTGAAAATATAAAATTAAAACTAAACCCAAGCATACCACTGCAAGACTTCAACAACACAGTAACGACACAGTAAGTTCATTCTGCGTAGATCGGACAAAATTAATAATTAAAAAAAGCTGAAGGTACTCCGGGTTAACTTTGACATCGGGACGTTAATCACCTCTGTCCCCCGTGATCATGGTTGCTGGAAAGCAACCGAAACGTCGGGAATATAAAATAAGTTAATTAAACGCGATAAAATCCGTGAAAGTAGTTTTATTCAATGTGTATTTATGTGTGTTCGCGTAAATATAAGAAATCATTACATAGGGGGATTATCATAGGTGGATATTTGCACACCAGACCAAATTTTTAATTCAATTTGTTTGACAGAATTATATTGCCCGAGTGTAAGCGCAAGCACAGGCGTCCTCTTTTTTCCTCATTCTCATATTTCGATTCATTCTTTTTTGGAATTTATGATTTTAATTTGTTCAATGAAATAATGTTGTAAAAACTATTTCTATTGTTTCAGTATGTATTTATAAAGATGTAATAATTTATACTTTTAATTTTTTTGTAGGCAACCCGCTTGCTCAGCGTGGCAACAATGGCAAACTAGGACTTTAATAGGCTATAAAGATAACGTAATAAAACTAATTTTACAGATTTTATCGCGTATGATTTAACCTTTTTTAATTCCCGCCGTTTCGGTTTTTTACTGGGGGGAATGAATTGTTTGACGTTTTGATATCTTAATTATAGAAGGCAACCTTCAACTTATAGTGTTAGTCCGATCTACACAGGACTTAAACGCGAAGAAACCGTAAAATTAGTTTTATTCAAGGTTATATTGTAATAATTTTTAGGATTACTTCAGCGTTAATGCGGGGTTTACTTAATTCTCTAATTGTGGCATTGAAGAATGTCTTCCTCGACGTTAAGACGATATATTTTTATATACCATTATTTGGAAGGCCTCCTGAAATTGGTAGAATAAATTAAATTTACGTGGCAGTGCCATACTGCAGCTATATTATGGTTGTAGCACGAATGGGTTGGTCCAACCCGAGTAGGACTGCGCTCTCACAGAATACCAGCGTGAAATGGCAGATTAATGCTGCTGTATTTTGTATGGTGAGTGTAGAGAACCGGATATCCTTTTTACTGGAAACGAGACATTCCATCTTAGTCCTCAGAGACGACAACACATCTGCATTTTTATTCTTAATCGAGGATAAATGTAGACGTTTATGGATCACAGCACTAATTTACCATCGGGTGGACTGTGTACTCGTTTGTAACCGTTATTTTATTTAAAAAAAAAAGAAAAAATTCTTAGTTAAGCATTATATGTACGCTACGAGAATGGTGGCGCGCCTTTCGAACATCAGAATTGTGGGATACCTTTTCTGCTTAGTACCTGGAACAGAAACAAACATTTTTTTATTTAATATAGATTATAAACAATACTTTTTGATAGTCACTCTTTTGTTTAGTTTCTACCGCACTGGTTCCAAACAAAAACCTCTGTCCTGGGAAGAACCAGGAAGAAACCCAGCGGGATTTTTTTAAATAACAGCTTACAATCATACATGATTACACAATTAACAACACAAAACAAATTAGAAATAGCTTGGTAGCGATCATCTCATTTCCAGGGGTTATTATCATCCATAAATTCCTTAATATTATAATAACCGTTTTTATACAAACTTAGTTTAATGAAGTTTTTGAACTTTGAGCAGGGCTTTTCATAAATGTATTGAGAGGCCAAAGTTAATATATTAATTTCCTTAAATTTTTGTCGTAGCGACTCTTTAGGGGTTTAAATTATAAATTGCTCTTATGGCCCTCTTCTGTAAACAAATATAATTTCAGTGCCAGCCGCGTGTCCCCATAGCAAAATACCATACGACATTATGCTATGGAAATAGCTAAAGTAAACTAGTCTAGCTGTTCCAACACTGGTAATATTTCTAATATTTTTTACAGCATATGCTGCAGAACTAAGTGTGCTTGCTAGTTTTGGTATATGGGGGTTCCATTGAAACTTTTACTTGTGAGTAAGTACCACCTTTTAGCTATTTCTTCTGCAAAATTGAAGTGCGTGCGCTGCTGTAGTTCGGTCTGAGGAGTAAAGAAAGCCAGTATAACTACAGCAAACATTCCATCTTAATCCTTACAGGTGACAACTTAATTGTAGCCTTTCTCATTAGAAGTTCGTTGCAGGTGTCCATGGACTGCAAGAGCACTTACCATCAGGCTTAAGTATACATATTACTCAGTAATGAACAGTCAATAGATGGTTGACTGCCTAATAATGATAATGTAAAAAAAGCGTGACGGTCATAGAACAATTTTATATTTTTTTTTCAATACGTTACCCCCTAAAACATCCTAATTTCAATAGAGAGGGAGGCTGGTTACTACCACCTGCTTGGGATCCTGTAATTCATAAAATTAAAACTAAACCCAAGCATACCAGCGTAGACCGGACCAAAATTAATAATTTAAAAAAGCACAGTAACGACACAGTAAGTTCATTCTACGTAGATCGGACCAAAATTAATAATTAAAAAAAAGCTGAAGGTACTCCGAGTTAACTTTGACATCGGGACGTTAATCACCTCAGTCCCCCGTGGCCATGGTTGCTGGAAAGCAACCGAAACCTCGGGAATATAAAATAAGTTAATTAAACGCGATAAAATCCGTGAAAGTAGTTTTATTCAATCCCCCTATGTGTTGGAGGCCTATGTTCAGCAGTGAACTTGTGAAAAACTGTAACAGTAACGGATATATCTTCATGAAATATTATATTGATGGCATAGCAATGAGTTACTGGTCCGATGATCGCGAGTTCGAATCCCGCATGGAACAAGTATTAGTATGGCCTACAAATAATTGTTCCGGGTCATTTACATATGTAAACTGCCTCCAAGATACAGGAGAAAATCCTATTCGGGGTAGCGTTTTTTGAAATTAATAACAACAGTATTTCCGTCTTATCCTAAACCATACATTATTCATTTTTAATTCAACTCAAATAATCTATACGCATTTGCAGCTACTGCTGCTGCACGTTTGTTTTCAATTAGCATGAGAGTTGATTAATACAAACAACCGTTGTGTATCCAAATTGAAACTGATATGAAATGTTTATTAAAGTAAGATTATACATAACATTACTCAGTCACATAATACTTGTATATATGTAATGAATAAATCTACCTACACCTATTTTATTTTATTGTTATTATTATATTTGTTATTTTTTCATTGTTATTTTATTATATATTTAGATGTACAATAAATAACAAGACTTATCCTAAATAACGTTCTTTGACACTAACACAACTAAAAAAATATATACCAATTAACATTTTAGTCGCGGTAGCCCTTTCTTCGGTTTTTGCCTAATTACATATGAATGGGAAAGTGTAGGTAAATAACTACCTACTCGTATGTCGATGCCGCGTGAGCACTGCGCACCTACCGCACCGTTGCCGTTTTTACGGGTCACTTCAGTAAACTAATATCATCAAGGTGATTTATTTCGTGTCAATTTTTACGCTATTCATTTTGTTTGAAAGATGCATTTTTATTTTTGGTATAATTGTTTATTTTATTATTTTAACAGACATAATTATATGAACTCGAATTTACCGCTATGTTATTTAATGTGATAACCTAATCGCCATCCAGTATAAATTTTCCGACTGCAAAAAAATAGTTTCAAGTTGTTCGAATAAAATATATCCTAGATCCCTCCTGGTATTGCTCTCTATGTTTTTTTTAATATATTATAAGGGTGACAAACGAGCACACAGTCCACCTGATGGTAAGTGGTTGCTGCAGCCCATAGACATCTACATCTATCCTCTATTACAAATCAAAATGTAGATGCGTTGTCACCCGTGAGGACTAAGATAGAATGCCTCATTTCCAGTAACAAGGGCCTCCGGCCACCTGCACTCACCAAGCGAAACGCAGAGGTAAACCTCTACTTCACGCTGGTTTTCTGTGAGGTCGTGGTACCACCCCGGTTCGAGCCGGCCCATCCGTGCGACAGCAAAAGCTGCCCCGTGGCTCTACCACTGTTAAAAATCTGTCTATCTGTTCGTAAAATTTCATCACAATCCCATCAGCCATTCCGAATATTAGTCTGGACAGACATACATAATGATTATTCATATCTTAAACACCCTGAGCTTTATAGAAGCTAATTATTTCTATATACCAGACAGGCACTTCAATTTTATTTATATGTATTATGTATTATAGATGTATGTTTATAAAAATTAAATTGTTAGTGCTTTAACGAGATAAGAAACACGTCTTATTTACAAAATCTTTAAAAATTTCCATGAGACAAGGAGGTGGAATGACTTACGGAGGCGTGCAAACATTTTAAGGGGTTAAAAACGTGATCAGGCATAAATTACTCGCTATGTGTCATTGTGGAGAGCTTCAAAAAATTAAGTATTACACTGACGTGCAAAAAAACGTCTTTAAGAGTATATTCATATTAAACTATTTTTAGTAAATTATCTTACTTAGTGTGCTAAGAATCTCCGGTGAAGGTTCGGTTGCCACCTTAGACGACACGACCTGGCAACGTACAACGCACGCACCCTGAGGACTGACGAGAAGATCGTTAACAACGTTGTAAAGATCGGAAGTGTGTCGACAAGGGTTGCGTACCTTATACTCAGAATCATCAAACGGTATTCGCTGAAGGTCATACAGGTTTACGCACCAACCTCGGCATATCCTGATGAGGAGGTGGAGGAAATGTATGAGGATATCTCTAGAGCCATGTATTCCTCCAAAACCCAATATACAGTGTTAATGGAAGACTTCAATGCAAAACTAGGCACAAGAGAGAACGGTGAGCTGAAAGTAGGGAAATTTGCAATAGGGCAACGGAACCCAAGGGGCCAGCAGCTGGCCGACTTCATGGAGAAAGATGGACTCTTTATGATGAACTTTTTCTTTCAAAAGCGGCCCCACAGGAAGTGAACCTGGTCGAGCCCCGACGGTTCGACAAAAAATGAGATTAAC
Organism: Parnassius glacialis; assembly: GCA_033319125.1. Classification (NCBI taxonomy): domain Eukaryota; kingdom Metazoa; phylum Arthropoda; class Insecta; order Lepidoptera; family Papilionidae; genus Parnassius; species Parnassius glacialis. Next base: position 52,254,208 of record JAVANC010000005.1, read on the forward strand.
TTCATTGTGACGACCAGACGACAACTGTTCAGTGATGTCTCCGTGATAGCGAGGGTGAAAACTGGTAGCGATCACCAATTGATAACAGGCACACTGAACCTAAACGTTAAGTTGGAGAGGTGTCGTCTAATGGAGTCAACGCTCCGTCCCCCTTGTGCTCTGTTCCAAAGAAACCTTTCAAATTGCGTTACAAAACCGTTTTCAGCGCCTAGAAGACTGCAATGAAGTGGACGATATAAATAACAAGCTCGTTGAAACTGTCCATGCGGACGGAGCTAAGTTCTGCAAGACCCGCCGCAGAAGAACACAAAAACTCTCCGATCACACTCTTAATCTCATGGCTGTTAGACGGGAGATGAAGCTACATTCTTCTACAGATTTGACAGCATACAGGCAACTGAACAGACAGATCTCCAAATGCATGCGGCGGGACTTAAGCAACTTCAATACAGCTTGTATTGAAAAAGCGACGAGCGGAACCAAGGCTCCAAAGTCTTTGCCAGAGATCTGTCTGCCAGAAAGAGCCAACTGTCAAAGCTGAAGACCAAGTGTGGCAGCATCGTTTCCGGGCCACCTGAGATTTTGAGTGAGATTGAGAGGTTCTATGGGCAGCTGTACACGTCATGGTTGGAGCCACACGCAAGTGTGAGTAACGATACAAGAGCGAGTCATATCGGATACTATTCTGAAGATATCCCGGACGTCAGTCTGAGCGAGATTAGAATGGCTCTCCAGCATCTTAAAAACGGCAAGGCCCTAGGCTAAGTTGGAATTACAGCGGAGCTTCTGAAAGCGGGTGGAAAACCGGTACTGGAAGTCCTTCAGAGGCTTTTTAAATTCCGTCCTCCATGGTGGCATTACCTCGGAGGCGTGGAGCAGAAATGCGGTGGTCTTGTTCTTCAAGAAAGATGACAATGCTCTCTTGAGAAACTACAGATCGATTTGCCATCTGAGCCGCGTCTACGTGCTGATTTCGAGAGTCATTACGAATCGTCTCGCATGCAGACTTGACGATTTCCAGCCTCCCGAACAAGCCGGTCTCCGAAAGGGCTTTAGCACCATAGACCACATACATACCCTTCGGCATGTTGTACAGAAGTCTGAGGAGTAAAATTTGCCACTATGCCTGGCGTATGTGAACTATGAGAAAGCCTTTGATTCCGTCGAAATTTGGGCGGTGCTGCAGTCCCTTCAGCGGTGCCAAGTTGACTGTCGGTATATCGAAGTGTTGAATTGCTTGTACAGTAGGGCTACGATAGCTATCCGAGTACAGAACCAGAGTACGAAACCTATCCAATTGCAGAGAGGTGTAAGACAGGGTGACTTTATATCCCCGAAACTCTTCGCCACTGCATTGAAAGACGTTTTCAAGCTTCTGGACTGGAAAGGATACGGTATTAACATCAATGGCGAGTACATCACTCACCTTCGATTTGCCGACGATATAGTCCTTATGGCAGAATCGCTGGAGGACCATAGCACAATGCTCAATGACCTCAATAGTGTCTCCCAACGGATAGGTCTTAAGATGAACATGGACAAAACAAAGATTATGTTTAATGTCCATGTCACACCTATGCCGGTAGTTGTTGGGAGCACTAAGCTCGAAGTTGTTAACGAGTATGTTTACCTGGGACAAATAGTCCGACTAGGTAAGTCCAACTTGGACCGAGAGGTCAATCGACGGATTCAACTCGGCTGGGCAGCGTTCGGGAAGCTACGACACATCTTCTCGTCAGACATACCTCAAAAACTTAAAACGAAATTGTACTTAAACCGCTCAGCGAGCTATGGAGAGGGCTATGCTCGGAGTTTCTCTGCGTGATAAACTTAGGAATGAAGATATCCGCAGTAGAACCAGAGTAACCGACATAGCCCAACGGATTAGTAAGCTGAAGTGACAGTGGGCCGGCCATATAGCTCGAAGAACCGACAACCGATGGGGAAGAAAGGTTCTGGAGTGGCAGTCTCGTACCGGTAGGCGAAGTGTAGGGCGACCCCCCACGAGATGGAGTGACGACCTATTAAGACATGCAGGAAGTCGATGGATGCAGGTGGCTCAGGACCGTGCTTTGTGGCATTCCATGGGGGAGGCCTATGTTCAGCAGTGGACTTTTAAAAGGCTGTAATGATGATGAATGATTCGGTGACGGCAGGAGAAGAATTCAGTTACTTAGTGGCTAATATCGGAATATCAGGAAAATATTTCTCAAAAACCATTTTGTTAACACTTAACTGGTAGTTTGAATCGCGAGAGCTGATCTTACCAGTTTCGCTATTAATTATACTCCATGTCATTTTAATTTTATTAGAAGCCGTCTTAATTTTGTTGCTCAAATGCAAAGACTTGGCTGTGAAGCACACTCATTTAAATATTTTTGAATATTTTTTTATATAATTCCTAAATTTGACGCTATGTTTATATGACCTTTCATGGTAAAGATCATATAACCTATGTCTGCTCTTACGGACTCCTACCGTCGCCCATTCATTAAATGACTTCCGACGGTTTAAGGAGAATGTTTTAGAAGTAAATGTACTATTAAATTCTTTGCAAATAAGCTTAAATAATGTTCCATACAAAAAATTAGGACCATCCTGGTATGAAAGTGATGGAAGTTTTTTCTCTATGTTACTTCTAAACTTCTCCAAGCAACGTGCATTTACTGGAACAAACACAACTTTCTCATCTACTTGCTTTTTGTTAACCTAAGGAACCTATCACTTGTCCACAGTGATCATAACTTAATTTTTGAATTATACATTTATGCAACGGCTTCACATTTGTAAAAATGTTATCTATAAATGTTGCTCTAGATTGAGTAATACGCGTTGGCTCTTAAAATAAATTATAAAGACCATATAATTTAAACTATGATCTAAATTTAATATTGATGGAGGAAGCTTCTAGGAGATTGATGTTAAATTCTCCACATATTACAACAGATTTATTTTGTAAGCTTAGCAAAAACTCCCTCCATAATTTTTCAAAAGTATCGTATATAGAACATGGGGGTCTGTAGACGTTCACAACAATATGGTGCTCAAACTCAACACATGCCATTTCTACAGTTCGCTCAACAGAGAGAGAGAGAGAGAGAGAGAGAGAGAGTGGTAAGGCTCTGGAGAGCCATTCTAATCTCGCACAGACTAACGTCCGGAATATCTTTGGAATAGTGTCGGATAAGACTCGATCTTGGATGGTACTCAGGAGCACAAGGATCGTTCAGGATAGTGAAAAGAGTGCAGAGTATTCTAACATATCGGCGCTGAAGGATAGGCAGCCAGTTAAGCTGAGTACGAAAAGATAATACAAAGTCATATATACGGAGACCATAAATGTATGTGTGGCAGCGCTGTCGTCGCGCCACAAGCGAAACACGTCGAAGTGTAAATCGCACTGACAAAGTTCCAAAGTTAAAGCAGCATATATAGAATAGCTCCGAACTACCAATGGGAGCGTTGGCCGCTCCCCGGGCAGAACACCTTGCCCGGCGGGAGATCTCCCCTTTTCCTTCCACCCGCCTCAGTGGTGACTACGACGTGATCTGAACACGCAACCAATAACCTTCGGAAACTACAACTTCAATTATTCATTATCCTCAAGTAACCCATTCATTCGCTCGCGAGCAGATATTGTCTGCATTCTTCACACTCTGCAAGTCATCTAGCTTTACAAAGGTTCATCGCAGCACTGGAATAATAATGCTTCCTGTTCCTTCAAACTACTCTCTGCGCTACAGTGTTCGGCGCGGCTCTGAGCCTTACTGCTCGCCTCTGCTTCACAGCACTCTCGCAGATTTCTAGCCTTCTTCTCGACCAAAGTTAAAGCAGCATATATAGAATAGCTCCGAACTACCAATCGGAGCGTTGACCGCTCCCCGGGCAGAACACCTTGCCCGGCGGGAGATCTTCCCTTTTCCTTCCACCCGCCACATATGTGTTAAGATGCTGTTGAGATAAGTCTGTGCAACACACACCTGCATAGTCTATTATCGGCAGAATAAGAAATTGAACAAGCAAAACTTTTGTAGCGGTAGGAAGAACATTTTTCAGGCGATAAAGATATCGCAATGTTGTAGCAACTTTGCCGCTTACGTCCTGGATCTGCTTGTTCCATGAAAGACAGCTATCAACGTACAGACCAAGATTTTTAACATGTGGAGAGTATGGGATATCGTTGTTGTTGTACGAAATAAACGGCAAAGTGGAGATACGAGTATCTAATTTGGATAAGTATATAGAGCTACCAAAAATGATCGCTTGACTCTTAGAGGGATTCACGTTAATTACAAACCCAGTGGACCATTCAAAGATATAATGTAAATCTTCGTTTAGTGACACTATTGAATTATTAATATTGGATGATCCCGCTTGTACATATAGTTGTAGATCATCGGCATACAGATAATAAGAGCACGTGAGGTTTACTGTGATAAGATTGATAAAAATTTAAAACAGAAAAGGTGAGAGAATACCGCCTTGAAGGACACCGGTTAATACATTACTCCAATTGGAGACATTATGGCCAAAACGCACGGCCTGTTGGCACCCTCGAAGATATGATGAGAAACAATTCTGGGCTGAAGACGAGATATTCAAGTGAGAGAGTAGAGCTAGCAAGATAGAGTGGCGACACTATTAAAAGCATTAGAAAAATCTGTTAAAATAAGAACTGTTAATTTGGAATTTTCCATACCCTCTCGAATATCTTCAGTGACCTTGAGTACGGCGGTTATAGTGCTATGTCCAGGACGAAATCCAGACTGATATGTAGAAAAAATCTTGTTATTGAAAATAAAAGTAGAAATTTGCTTTTCAACAGCTTCTAAAACTTTAGATAAAATAGAATAAATAAGAAATAAGGCTGCACACGGTGGATTTTGGAAGAGGAATAACAAAGGCTTTACGCCCGAGTGTTGAGAAAGCACCATACTTCAACGAAACGTTAATGATATGAGTTAACACCGACAAAATAGAGTCAATTACGTATATAACCATTGTTCTACTCACATTATCACAACCAACAGCTTTGAATTTGATAGAAAGGAGTGTTTTGCGTATATCGTCTTCATTAACAGGAGAAAAAGTGAAAGAACTATGAAAATAAGGAGGCATGGACGATATGGATGAATTAGTATTTGCTCTAGCACTATTAGAAATACTTTGAACAGACAAAAAAAGACTGTTGTAATCAACTGGAGAAAAAGACGCCATTAGGGGCAAGGTGTGTTTTCCCAAATCCAAGAGTATTAAGAAACTTCCATATTTTAACAGTGGTAAAGCCACGCGGCAGCTTTTGCTATCGCACGGATGGGCCGGCTCGAACCGGGGTGGTACCTCAACCTCACAGAATACCAGCGTGAAGTAGAGGTTTACCTCTGCGTTTCGCTTGTTGAGTGCAGGTGGCCGGAGGCCCTTTTTACTGGAAATGAGACATTCCATCTTAGTCCTCACGGGTGACAACGAATCTATATTTTGATTTGTAATAGAGGATAGATGTAGATGTCTATGGACCGCAGCAACCACTTAACATCATGTGGACTGTGTGCTCGTTTGTCACCCTTATCCTATAAAAAAATATATCAGCTGAAGATGAATAAAGCACCTGTTCGTGGATAAATATAACGGCGTTTAGCAGCTCTCACCATCTGATTGCATCGCTTTCTCGCAACTTTATATGCCTTCCACTCTTCATCTGTGCGCTTAATCTCAAAAGCACGGATTATCATATATGATTGTGATATGGTTATGATAGAGGCATTTTAAGAACACCAAATTGCTTGACCTTGACTTGTCGAGAGTAAAGTACTTCCTAATAACGCTACCTAATAACGTTATGAGGCGTGCAATATTTGTTAATTAAAATAAAATAACACATAATATCATCCCATGAGTGTTATAAGAGGCGACAGAGGAAAACTGAACCATGAGATGTGCCGTAGTATCATCCTGATAAGCCTGTAGCCATAGAAGAAAAAGGGAAGATCTCCCGCCAGGCAAGGTGTTCAACCCGAGAGCGGGCAACGCTCCGTGTGTTATTTCAGAGCTATTCTATATATACTGCTATACTTCGAAACTTTGATAGCGGCATTTAGGCTTCGATGAGTTTCGCCTGTGGCGTGACGACAGCGCCACCACAAGCCAACCTGATTACCCAGCATCGCAACTATGGCAAATATTCCCCTCATGAGTGTTATGCGGTGTTAAATTATTCACTCCCCATATCGGCCCGTGGGAGTCGTAAGAAATATAGAGGTAAACTGAAACAGGAGATAGGCAGCAGCATCTTCCTAATAAAAACTCAAATGACAAAAAACTGCATATCAAGCGTGGCAACTATGACAAAATCCCCCTATGAGGCAATCTATGAGGGAGGCCTATATTCAGTGATGGATTTTTATAGACTGTAATGGATGGATGAGGCAATCTATTGGAGAGGTAGCAGTGGGCTTCTTATGTGTTGTAATGGTAGAATAAAATATAGGCGGAGTAAATTTGGGGCTAAGCACTCGTAAATTTTACAGTACACGAGCAACCAAAGTTGGATCTCCAGGGGCACCAATAAAATTGGTTTTACCACGTGCTCGGCAGTGAAGAAAAATATCGTGAGAAAACCTGAGAATTAATTAACTAACGAGAAAATTTTAAGATTGTTTTTTACACATTTGAGTGGACTCCCACAATCTTAATGTCGTTTAAATAGTTACATTAAAAACTTCATACCCTATTTTGCTACGCTTAGTGATGGAATTTTTATGACTCATTTAATAAACAAAGAAACTCGTTTATTTGTGTCTTACAACTAGCTGTCATAGATTTTTTTTTATTTACCAGTCGTAATAAGATTGTGTTATTTTTTTATAAATTAAAGGTGACAAACGAGCACACAATCAATATGATGGTAAGTGCGCACTTACATCTATCCTCGATTAAGAATCAAAATTGTCGTAAAGCGACAATTAAAAGAGAAAGAACCTAACCTAAGAACAGCAAAACAACAAAATAGACCAAGAAAATAATATATTTAAAGTTTTAGAAAAGTATTTACAATTTTATAAAAAAATGAAATATGAATATGATGGATGAAATGAGATTACAATTAGGTTTTAAAAAAAAATAAAGATAGGAGAATAGGACAATATAGTTTTATAGTGGAGCCTGGAGCCTCGCTGCTTTTGTAGAAATAGGCACACGCAGAGCTTGAGGTTTCTCAGCGGCGACGGTACGCAGCGCCTGGACTGGGCACACGCAGCGTCCTGAGCCGGCGCACGTAGCGCCTGGGGTAGGTGCGCTCAGTACTTGGAGAAGTAGTCACCGCGCCCAGAGGTAGCGCGGGCAGTAGGCGCACTCGACGCCTGGAGCAAGCAGTCGTAGCGTGCCCGAAGGTAGCGTGGCCCCGCGCTTGAAGCAGACTGCCGACGACTTCACGTGTAGATGGAGGCTTGCAGGATCCCGGCGCCTGGTTTGCAGGATGCGCCGACGACTTCAGGATGCGCCGGATGTAGATGGAGGCTTGCAGGATCCCGGGGCAAAGCGGCCCCGGGATAAGGCCTTTAGTAGTTGTTTCTCGTTTGAGAACTGAAGCGAGACTGTCCTGTATTCTCCAATTGTTTGGCTTTTATATCTTTTTAGAGACAACGAGAAATTATTTAAATTAAAACGAAATTTATTGTAAATGACCTACAGCCAAAGAGTATTTATGTAGAAAGAACATCATACCAGAGACGAATTTGAATAAAAGTTACCATGACAACGAAATAAATAACGGCTGTCAAATATAAAATTTTTGGTTTTTAGGAATATAATTGGAAAATCATTACATTTAAGTAAGAAATGAGATATTATTCACATAGGAAAAACCAATGCTCGGCAGCGTACATGAAGCCTGAAATTGTAGAGTTACAGAGAATTCAATAAAAGACCGAAAAAGGTAAGACTTCATTGACAGCTATTTTAAAAGTACTAAATAGTGTGAAAATATGCAGTAAAATGATATGTTCTTGTGTAAAAACGTTACAGGATCCTATGGAAATAAAGGTGATGCAAAATATAAATGCAGAGAATCAAAAACAGAATGAAAAAAATAGTATAAAGTGATGCAAAACATGAATGCAGAATATCAAAACAGAATGGAGAATTAGTGTACAATGAAATGTAAGTAGTATAACTTCTTCTATTTCCCCCCGACCCTGGAAAATTTTTGACTCAGCAAAAATTTTGACATGTACATTCTAAAATAAACCATAAAAACACAGCTTTGCAGAAACAGACATCACCAGTCAAAATCAGATATACTATCTCTTACATTCATCATCTGCATTCAGGTAAGGGTGGAGTTCACATTCAATGACTACCACTCTAGAAGTGTGTTTTCAAAACGACATTAAGGCTTATTTAAGGAGTAGTCAACCGCTCCTGTGTGGAAAAAAATAAATTAGTCGAAGAGACACCACTCTAAAAGTGTGTTTTCAAAAGGACATTCAGGCTTATTTAAGGAGTTGTCAACCGCTCCTAAGTGAAGATAAAAAAAATTCGAAGAGACACCACTCTAGAAGTGTGTTTTCGAAAGGACATTCAGGCTTATTTAGGGAGTTGTCAACCGCTCCTAAGTGAAGATAAAAAATTAAGGGAGTAGTCAGCTGCTCCCAGGTGAAGATAAAGGTGAAGAAAATTAAGGGAGTAGTCAGCCGTTCCCAAGTGAAGATAAAGATAAAGAACTTACTCTTAAGCAAGCATTAGTCGCTATGAAGTTGAAGAACCCTGGAACACCAAGCAAACAAACAAATTAAAAGAAATTAAAATAATAAGGTGAAAATGATGGTGATATTTATACATATATACAAATTAACAGTTATATTTATACATATATACAAATTAACAGTTAATAAATGTTTAGAAAAGTATTTAATAGTTAATAAATGTTTAGAAAATTTATGAATCGTCTCGCTTCGGCTTTCATAAACAATTTTATATAAAGTGTAAAGTGCAAAGTTAAGTTTAAGAAATAAAGATTTTATTAAAAATTGTACCTGTTTAAGTTATCTAGAATAAAAATATTAGAGTGATGAATGTAACTTAGAGTGATGAATGTAAGTGAAGTGTTATATGTAGGCCTAAATACAATCCAGATAAGTTGAAAAACTAGAAGAAGTTTTGTTTTAGAATTTTGAAGGTATGAAAAGGATGTGTAAATGAATGATGAATAATGAGTTAAGAACGAAAGGGAAAGCAATTAAATCAAAAGGGAATAGACAAGGCGCAGTAAAGGTGAAGAATTAAGAGAGAAAGAGGACTTTTACGTTGGGCGCCAAACTGTCGTAAAGCGACAATTAAAAGAGAAAGAACCTAACCTAAGAACAGCAAAACAACAAAATAGACCAAGAAAATAATATATTAAAAGTTTTAGAAAAGTATTTACAATTTTATAAAAAAATGAAATATGAAGATGATGGATGAAATGAGATTACAATTAGGTTTTAAAAAAAAATAAAGATAGTAGAATAGGACAATATAGTTTTATAGTGGAGCCTGGAGCCTCGCTGCTTTTGTAGAAATAGGCACACGCAGAGCTTGAGGTTTCTCAGCGGCGACGGCACGCAGCGCCTGGACTGGGCACACGCAGCGTCCGGAGCCGGCGCACGTAGCGCCTGGGGTAGGTGCGCTCAGTACTTGGAGAAGTAGTCACCGCGCCCAGAGGTAGCGCGGGCAGTAGGCGCACTCGGCGCCTGGAGCAAGCAGTCGTAGCGTGCCCGAAGGTAGCGCGGCCCCGCGCTTGAAGCAGACTGCCGACGACTTCACGTGTAGATGGAGGCTTGCAGGATCCCGGCGCCTGGTTTGCAGGATGCACCGACGACTTCAGGATGCGCCGGATGTAGATGGAGGCTTGCAGGATCCCGGGGCAAAGCGGCCCCGGGATAAGGCCTTTAGTAGTTGTTTCTCGTTTGAGAACTGAAGCGAGACTGTCCTGTATTCTCCAATTGTTTGGCTTTTATACCTTTCTAGAGACAACGAGAAATTATTTAAATTAAAACGAAATTTATTGTAAATGACCTACAGCCAAAGAGCATTTATGTAGAAAGAACATCATACCAGAGACGAATTTGAATAAAAGTTACCATGAACACGAAATAAATAACGGCTGTCAAATATAAAATTTTTGTTTTTTAGGAATATAATTGGAAAATCATTACATTTAAGTAAGAAATGAGATATTATTCACATAGGAAAAACCAATGCACGGCAGCGTACATGAAGCCTGAAATTGTAGAGTTACAGAGAATTCAATAAAAGACCGAAAAAGGTAAGACTTCATTGACAGCTATTTTAAAAGTACTAAATAGTGTGAAAATATGCAGTAAAATGATATGTTATTGTGTAAAAACGTTACAGGATCCTATGGAAATAAAGGTGATGCAAAATATAAATGCAGAGAATCAAAAACGTCGTCTACCATCATATGACTCGACTAAAATTTTTTAATGTCCAACGACTGTCTTTGAGGAGACAATTTGCCGAGCAAGTTTTCTTGCACAAGATTGTACATTCTCATATAGATTGCCCTGAGTTACTAAGGCTAATTAACTTCAATTCCGGTATACGACAACGTGTTCAAAGAATATTTAGGTTAGACGTACACAGAAATAACACTTCCTTTTTCAACCCTGTTGTCAAAATGTGCCGTGATTACGACGAGATTAAGCGTAGTAACGTACATCTAGATATATTTGATAGTAGCCTTGTTAGATTTAAAAGAAATTTACGTGTTGCTCTTAATTTTTAATGTATTTTTTTATCTTTTTTATTTTTGTTATTCTACTGAAGTTATATTATTATGCTGTGTACACTTTTTTTTGGATTGTAGTTTAGATCAACACCATCATATTTTTAATTTTAGTACTGTATATAACTACTGTCTGTTTGTGTACCTTATTCAATAAAAAAAAAAAACAGAATGAAAAAAATAGTATAAAGTGATGCAAAACATGAATGCAGAATATCAAAACAGAATGGAGAATTAGTGTACAATGAAATGTAAGTAGTATAACACTACAAAATGTATATGCATTGACACTCCTTAGGACTAAAATAGAATGCCTTGTAAAGTAAAAATGGTCTCCAATTCACTGCACTCATCATAGTACTTTTTTACGCTGGTATCCTGTGAGAGAGTGGTCCTTCCCCGTCCTATCCGACCTATTACTGCTGCTAACATATAGCTGGAGCATGGCTCTATCGCGTGAAAACCTTTGCCTTTCTTCAAAACTAATTGAAAATCAAATTGAAGTTTTTTATGTTTATTTTAAGTTTAATTTAAGCTTCAACATAAGACAGGCTTGTCCATTGTGCAGTAATAGATATAAAATAGAAGTTAAGACGCTGACAACAGCTAATCAAGTGTATACTGTGGTATTGCATAGAAAAGATATAGTAGTGTAGTTGCAGCACAAATGGGTCGGCTCGACCGGAGAAGGACAACGCTCTCACAGAATACCAACGTAAAATAGCAGCTTTACGCTGTTGTGTTTCGTATAGTGAGTGTAAAGAACCGGAGACCCTTTTTACTGGAAATGATGCATTCCAGCTTAGTCCTCACGGGTGACAACGCATTTGCGTTTTGACTTTTAATAGAGGATAGATGTAGATGTCTATGGGCCGCAGCAACCACTTACCATCAGGTGGACTGTGTGCTCGTTTGTCACCCTTATCCTATAAAAAAAATCCAATTCATCGGTCCAATCAATTCCACAAGGAAGTTATGCGAGGAAGAAAACATCTTCTAAATCGCACAGTGGTGGATCGTCAATCATCCAGATGGTATGGATGGTATCGCGAGTTTTGTCACGATGTGCGATGGTGAAATTGCGCGGCTGGAATTAGTCCGAACAATTCCTAAGAGCACTCCCCGTGCTACACGTGATAATACGCAAAGAGATGCAACATCTCTACGTAGTGCCAGTGAGTCAAGCCTATCGAAAATAACTCAGCCGTCGCTGATTCAAACCCCTCTCCACTGAATGCAGTTAAGTGGAAGGAGCTTGCATTGGGGAGTCCCTGCCCAGAGATGGGAACAGTATTCTATGTGAGGCTGAACCTGCGCCTTGTAATTTTGCAGGTGGTGTGCCGGCATGAAATACTGCCCGCTCTGCTGAGCACGCCAAGCTTTTCAGAGGCCAGTTTGGCCATCCCTTCCAAGCGACCACGTGATATGTCGACGCCGAGGATTCCGATACTGGCTAAGGCAACAAGGGGAGTGCCTTGAAACTGAGGAGATACGACAAAGGGGTTCCTTTTAGCGGTAAACGCGCATACTTGTATCTTCTGGGGATTGAACTGGACTACATTCAGTCGCCCCCAATCCGAAACTTTGTTCACCAAAGTCTTGACTTCAGACACAAGTTGTTCCGGTACTTGGCGACGTTTTTCTGAGAAATACTGGCACGGCCGATGTATAGAGCATCACCGGTGCTGTCATCATCATTTTAAGATGTAAGTTTTTTGTATCGAGAATGTTGCTATAAACTGTTTAAAAAAGATATATACACATAAAAATATTAATGGAATGAGATATTACTTTCCAGAATTCCATTATACTGAAGTTCTTAATTTACTTTATCGCTAACTTAAATTTTCTATACCTGTTTCTTAACGTTTTCATTTAATGAAAAGAGAGAGAGCAACTTTAAGCATTTTTTTAAATAGACGTCCTTTTTTATGAGCTTCAAGGCAAGAGTGAATAGGCTTTTGTTAAGTCAGTGCGCTTCACTATCTTAGGCTACTTCACCACTTACCATCAGGTGGGATCATAGATAAGCGCTAGCTTAGTAGAATATAAAAAATATATATCATTCATGTAGTTCAAAATCAGGGATAATGATGAAAGTATTAACATGATTTTTTTTTCACAATTGGACTGTATGTTTTTATTGTCAGGGGTGAGTAAAAATGCCAATAAGGATGAGGAATGGATGTATTCTTCCACACACACAGCAAGAGTACAATCACGTCGTCCAATATCACTAAGCTTATTCGGTGAGGTCCTTAATAATCGCAGATGTTTTTGGTCGATTGCTTTGTCGCTTGCCAGAGTAGAGTTCACTAACGCGTTCCCAAAGTAATTGATTTTCCAACAAGGTCAATGGAGAGCATTCCAGGTCAATCCGGGTATTTCCACTTTTTTCATTATGAAGATACTAGATCATCAACAATTAACAATATGACCAAAGGCAGAAAGGCATTTTCTTAGTAGGTGTCTTACTTGAATCATTAGTTTAAGCGTTATACCGAGTGACGAAAAAGTTATAACATAAAATGAAAAGACGTATGCTACATAAATTTCTTTAAACATACACAACTAAAAAAATATATAACAATTAATACATTAGTCGCGGTAGCATTTTTTTCGTTTTAATATTAGATAATATCATGTAAATGCATACAGATATCACCTGATGAATTCTAAAGGTCAAAGACCCATGCCATTTGAAGGCTAAGATAGGTAGTTTAAAGGTTGTCAATCCGAACTACTCAATTTTTACTTTACCACTGATTCGAGAAAAAAAAACCTCTGTCCTGGGAAGAACCAGCAAGAAACCCAGCGGGACTTTTTTTAAAGCAAATTTTACAATAATGGTTGTACTAACTATATAAGTACAAAATTTATTTTAGAAACAGCTTGGAAGCGATCACCTCATTCCCAGGGGTTATTATCAACCATGTATTCATTTATACTATAATAACCCTTTTTATACAGTTTCAACTTAACAAAACATTTAAACTTGCTAATGGAGAGAGCCTGTACACTTTCCGGGACCTTGTTGTAATAGCGTATACATTGCCCCAAGAATGAATTACTGACTCTGTGGAGTCGAGAAACTGGTATCACTAGCTTGTGTTTGTTCCTAGTGTTTACAGAATGCACATCACTTTTTTTACTAAAACTACCTTTGTTTTTGTGAACATACATTAAATTTTCGTAAATATACTGAGAGGCCAAAGTTAATATATTTATTTCTTTAAATTTATCTCTAAGAGACTCTCTCAGTTTTAGGTTGTAAATAGCTCTAATGGCCCTCTTCTGTAAAACAAAAATAGTTTCTGAATCAGCCGCATTTCCCCATAGCAAAATCCCATAAGACATTATGCTATGGAAATAACAGAAATAAACTAATCTAGCTGTCTCGACACTAGTGAGACCTCTTATCTTTTTTACAGCATAGGCTGCAGAACTTAGTCTGCTTGCTAGTTTGGATATATGGGGGGCCCCACTGAAGCTTTGCGTCGAGAGTGATGCCAAGAAAAACAGTGGATTCAACAGGGCTCAGTTCTTCCCCATTTAAAAACACATTGGTACTCAGATTTCTAACATTCGTTGTTGTAAATTTAATACATTTTGTTGAAGCGCCTGTCAAATTATATTAGCAGTTCTCATGCCAATATTAGTCCGTAAGCTGTGTAGGTATGTTTAAAAAATGTTGTACCTGTCGTCGTTGTAAAAATTAAAGATCAAGTAAAGGTCGATTGAGCAAATTACTGCATTTTATTATTAAAAAGAGATCAAATTCCTATCCATGGTCCTAAATCGAAGCCGGATTTGAAAAAACGTAATTGGACAAGATATTATTTAGTGGAATACGCTTGGGAAGTCTTAAATATTCGTTGTGGAAATACCACCGAGGGAGTGAAGATATTTAACCAAGAAATCTGGAGTCTTAGCCCCTTAGATATTGGACTATTATTTAATTTATTTAACCCAGCACTCATTATCAGGTGGTATTTTGTGTAAATCGACTGCTAATTTATCAGGTTAGTACCAAATTACCTATAAAATAATTACGTATAACTTAAAGTATTTAATCGGCTAAAATTCATTTAATATTGTTTTATATAGTTTCTAATAACCGTCAAATCATAATTAAATTAAATTATAAAGCTTGGTTAAATTATATTGACGATATTATATTTTTTTTTCTTTATTGGTTTAAACTGTTTTTTAAAAAATAAGTCAAGAGAGTGTATAATTGAAAAAATTGCATAATATTATTTATTACATACTAAGGCATACCTGTGAAACTGTTTGATTGTCTGAATTGTATTTGTTACCCTTAATTGTTGTTAATTATAAAGTTAAATATCAAGGTAGTACATGTACCATTTTGTTTAATTATTTAAGAGTTTGAAAAATAAGTAAGGGAATTAGTTTTCATTTCTTTATAACTGTAAGCAAAGTTGTATAAAACTACTTATGAATTATATTTTATAAAATATAAACTTCTTGTTTGTATAAATTTCAGGCATTTGCACTAGTCTCCCAATACCAGCCAACATGCCAGAAGATAAGGAGCAAATTAGGAAACGAGCTAGCTACAAGGGACAAATAACTGCTTTTTCAAATTATTTAAATTCACTGAAGGTATCTTCATTGGCTGCTACTGAGGTAAATGAGTTGCAATTACGTATTAGTAGGATTGAGTCAATGTATGAACGATATGATGAGGTACAATTATCCATCGAGTGTAATACTGATAATATAGACGCCCAGATATCAGAACGAACTGAGTTTGAATCCCTGTATTTTAAATCGCTTTCTCTTGCAAAAAGGATCTTAGCAGATTGCATTAAGTCAGATGACGTAAGCAGTGACGGTGGCTCTCATTACGGCAATCATAAATTTGTTAAACTGCCCACTATTCAACTACCTAAATTTAATGGTTCTTATGATAATTGGTTAGAGTTTCATGACACGTTCATGAGCCTCATACATTCAAATGACGAGATAGATGACATAAATAAGTTTCACTATCTGAGAGCGTCGTTGGAAGGGCCCGCTGCTGTGGTAATACAGTCAATCGAATTCTCGGCAGCTAATTACACCGTCGCATGGACTATATTATGTGATAGATATGATAATAAAAGACTACTAATTCAAAATCACGTGACAGCCTTATTTAATATAGCACCAATTAATAAAGAATTGTCTGTCAACTTAAAACGTCTCATTGACCAAATAAATAAAAATTTACGTGCACTAGAATCTCTCGGTGAGCCAACTAAACAATGGGACACACTTCTCATTCATATTATTACTCAAAAATTAGATGCTAAGACATATCGTGAATGGGAAGAGTCTAAAGGTCGTTTGGAGAAAGATACACCTATTACGTTCGATATATTTTTGATGTTTTTAAAAAATCGAGCCGATTTAATCGAAACACTAGAAATGTCTAATTCTGGTGCTACTAACCGTTTAAATTCTTCTATAAAATATGCTCCAAAAGTTAAGGCAATGGTTTCAGTTCGGGATACCGGTAATAAAAACGGTTCGGCCTTTTCCGCCAAACTGTGTCCTAAATGTAAGGGTGACCATAAGTTAAGCAGTTGTCCTCAGTTTCTTGGATTAAGTAACGATGTGCGTCTACAGTTACTGCCAGAGTATAAAGTATGTTTCAATTGTCTTAATTCAGGACATTATGCAAATCACTGCAAAAAGCCAGGATGCAAAATATGCCACCGAAAGCATAACACTCTCGTGCACGTCGCAGATTACCAGTCAAAACCAATTACAGATATTAATACATCTAACACGAGTAGTGGTAATAATAAGCCCGTTATGCAAGGTCATTTCGAACAAACAAACAGTTCGACAGGCTCACAGTTGTCATCCAATTCTAACGCACATCTGTCATTATCCGCAAAGGTAGGCACTGCATCGTGTAGTGAACAAGGCGACGTATTGTTATCGACGGCATTAATTAAAGTTATAGGTAAGAATGGTTGTACATATATTGCTCGTGCTATTCTTGATAGTGGCAGTAACGCTTGTTTAATAACTGAAGACTTATATCAAAGGCTAGGTTTGCCCGCTCAAAATGTAAATCAGTCGGTAGTCGGTATTAATAATGCTTCGGCACACATCAAGAAGATTTGTAAGGTATCGATAAAATCATTGAATGATAACTTCTCTAGTAATCTTCATTGTTTTGTCCTACCATCAATAACCCAAAATGTACCTACTAGATATGTTAATTTGTCAAACTTAAAAATTCCATCTAATATTTCTCTGGCAGATCCTAATTTTCATTCACCTGCTCCCGTTGACATGCTTATAGGTGCTGATGTCTTTTGGGACTTAATAGGAACGCAGAGATTAAAATTAGGGGACGGTCAGCCGATTCTTTGTGAAACTAGCTTAGGATGGTTAGTGTCAGGTCCGATTGATTAAAGATATGTAAAGAAAGGGGTTAACTCTATTAAATGTAATTTTACAAGAATATTTCAAGATGAGGCTAGTAAAGATTTAGATGAAGATATACAAAAACAATTAGTACGCTTCTGGCACCTCGAAGAGGTAAGCCCTGCGTCTCTTTATTCAAACGAAGAAAAATTATGCGAAGAACACTTTTTAAAAAACACCACACCACTGGCAAATGGTCGATTTTGCGTGAGGATACCCTTAAAACATAATCCTGACGTATTAGGTGATTTTTGGCCACGAGCTAAGAAGTGTTTACTATCGCTAGAGCGCAGGTTAGCAGGTCAATCTCAGGTCTATGAAATGTATAAAGAATTTATGTCAGAGTATGAAAGTCTGGGTCATATGGAGAAATGTGAGAATGATAATTTACCACGTAAGATGCATTTTATACCATATCACGGTGTGCTGCGGGAAAGTAGTACTACTACTAAATTAAGAGTCGTTTTCAATGCTAGCAGTCCGACTTCTTCGGGTGTTTCCTTGAATAATATACAGATGGTAGGTCCCGTGGTACAGGACGACCTTTTGTCCATTCTTTTACGCTTTCGGCTACACAAATACGTTCTCACAGCTGATGTTGAGAAAATGTACCGGCAAATAGTCATTCATCCCGATGACCGCTATTTGCAACAAATTGTCTGGCGTGATAACCCTTCAGAACAGCTTCAAGCTTATCAACTTAACACCGTGACTTACGGCACCTCTAGTGCTCCCTTTTTGGCAACTAGGTACCTCCAACAATTAGGCTTAGAGTGTACCGATGACAAGGTTGCTCAAGTGATCATTCACGATTTTTACGTTGATGACTTGCTAACGGGAGGGGATGATATTAACGAGGTTACAGATTTGCGCCGTAAAGTGACTTCCACACTTGCATCAGCTCATATGGTTTTGCGAAAGTGGAAGTCGAATGAATCTCAACTGGTTAGTGAAAATGATATTTCTCCGCTTGATTTAAATATTGGTGGCTTTGAACCGACTAAAACTTTAGGCCTTGGGTGGCAATCACATACTGACCAACTTTGTTTCCCTATAGGAGGGCTATTCTCAGGTAGAACAAAGCGTGATATGTTATCTGTGATTTCTCAGATTTTTGATCCACTAGGACTTCTATCTCCCTGTGTAATTAAGATGAAAATGCTTCTTCAACAGTTGTGGCTGCTCAAGCTGTCATGGGATGAGCAGTTGACGCCAGAAATCAGCAAGATGTGGGCTGAGATAATAGTCGATTTACCTAAATTAAATACTCTACGTATTCCACGTCGTGTTATTTGTGACTCGCCTAGTTTGTTTGAATTTCATATTTTCTCGGACGCTTCTGAGCGAGCATATGGCGCCTGTATATGTGCGTAGTGTTAATGATCAGGGTGAGGGTTTAATTCAATTATTGATGGCGAAAAGTCGTGTCGCGCCGCTTAAACCTATAACAATCCCAAGACTGGAACTTTGTGGTGCACTTGTTGGAGCTCGCCTTTGTTAGAAATAGGGTTGCTGAAATATTAGAGAAGACTGGAAATTGCGAGTGGAGGCATGTCCCAACAGAGTGTAATCCGGCCGATCATATTTCTCGCGGTGTGAGTTGTAAGGATATTTCATCCATGAGTAAGTGGTGGTCAGGACCTGAATTTTTAAAGAAAGAGGTCTCTCACTGGCCTGCAAATTTCTTAAGTATTAATCACGAGTTGCCTGAGATTAAATCGTCAAATGTTATCCTCCACGGAATACTTCATTCTAACAACAATGAAGATTTAGGCGGGAATAAATTAATTGAATTTAAACGCTTTTCTAAATATACTAGATTAAATCGGGCCGTTGCTTATGTGCTGCGTTTTATTAATAATTGTAGAAAGCAATCCGTTCACGGTCCTCTAAGCAATCAAGAGTTGCAAACCGCACTCAATGTTATTATAAGAATATCTCAGAGTGAATCATTTGAGGAATACACCATGTTAATTAAAAATAAAAGCTTACCCACTAAAAGTCCGTTGCATAAATTTAATGTATTTCTCGATGATAATAAAATAATGCGTGTTGGAGGGCGTCTTGAAAATTCCGATTACTGTCATGAGAAAAAACATCCCATACTTATACAGTCCACTCATTATTTTACCAAATTGCTCTTCAATTATGAGCACATAAGGTTAATGCACGCGGGACCACAGCTAATGTTGGCCACTATAAGAGAGATGTACTGGCCGATTAGAGGTCGTAATTTGGCCAGATCTTGTTATCGACAATGTGTAAGATGTAATAGAATGAAAGGAAAAACCATCTCTCCAATAATGGGCAACCTACCACACCAACGCATCCTTTCTGGTTTTCCATTTCAAAATATTGGACTAGACTATGCGGGACCAATTCAATCTGTTTCTCGCCATGGCCGTGGTTGTAAAATTGTAAAGGTGTATATAGCTATTTTTATTTGCTTCGCGACTAAGTCAATTCATCTTGAATTAGTGGGTGATTTAACTAGCAATACCTTCATATTAGCTTTGCGCAGATTTATGTCAAGAAGAGAGAAACCTCTTAATATTTATTCGGATAATGGTACCTCCTTTGTAGGCGCATACAATGACATTTCAAAATTTATTAGGACGTATTGTAATTCTTTATCTGAGGTAATGGCAAATGAAGGAATTAATTTCCATTTTATACCGCCTTATTCTCCCCATTTTGCTGGGATTGCGGAGGCTGGTGTCAAATGCATTAAATATCATTTAGTTAGAGTGCTGGGCAATTGTAATTTGACTTACGAGGAACTAAATACCACATTAATACAAATTGAGGCTATACTTAACTCCAGACCACTCACACCTTTGTCAACGAATCCTGAAGACTTGCTACCACTAACGCCCGGTCATTTTTTGATTGGACGCCCCTTGACTTCCTTGCCGACACCAGACTATAAAGATCATTCCGTAAGCTCTTTAACCCGATTTCAACGAATAGAACAATTACGTCAACATTTTTGGGCTAGATGGAGCAAGGAATAAATATCAGAGCTTCAACTGCGGATGAAATGGCGTTCCTGTAAAGGCTCTTTGAAGTTAAATTCACTGGTACTCCTAAAAGAGGAGAATTCACCGCCATTAAAGTGGAAGATGGGTCGCATCGTCGCAGTCCATCCAGGCTCGGACGGCGTATCAAGGGTGGCGGATATCAAAACATCGACTGGTATAGTTCGCCGATCAGTTAGCAAAATTTGTCCGCTTCCTGAACCTGAAGAATCTGGTTGAAAGGTAGACTTTCAACGCCGGGGGGCATGTTGAAGCGCCTGTCAAATTATATTAGCAGTTCTCATGCCAATATTAGTCCGTAAGCTGTGTAGGTATGTTTAAAAAATGTTGTACCTGTCGTCGTTGTAAAAATTAAAGATCAAGTAAAGGTCGATTGAGCAAATTACTGCATTTTATTATTAAAAAGAGATCAAATTCCTATCCACATTTAGTTTTATTTCCGTTTAAATGTAAATTATTAACGTTAAACCAATGCACTAATTTTGATATAGCATTATTCACTTCGTCACATTTAAATGATTGACGTTTAAGGTTAAAAATCAAAGAAGTATCATCAGCAAATAATACTATATCATGATTATCCTCTACAATAGAAGGTAAGTCATTAATATACACTAGAAACAGGAATGGGCCGAGAATTGAGCCCTGAGGGACACCCATTAGTACAGGTGAGCCGGAAGAACTTTTACCATTGATAATAACTTTCTGCATTCTATTACTTAAATATGAAATTATAAGTTTAAGCGCTGTGTTCTTGACACCATAGTACTGTAGCTTCCTGATTAATGTCTCATGGTGAACGCAGTCGAAGGCCTTGGAAAGGTCACAAAATATACCCAAAGCATCCTCTGAATTCTCCCATGCACAAAAAATATGTTTAATAAGCTCAACTCCAGCGTCAGTTATAGAGCGACCCCTTGTAAAACCGAATTGATTTCTATGTAGCAATTTATTAATATTAAAGAAACTAAACATTTGATCTAAAATTATTTTTTCAAAAATTTTACTAAATGTTGGTAGTACAGAAATTGGTCTAAAATTGGCGGGATCTAATGTACTACCAGATTTAATTAAAGGTATGACTTTACTAAGTTTCATTAAATCAGGAAACACACCAGATTCGACGCTTGTATTAAATATAGTGGCTAGATAAAGTGCTATTATATCTATTATAGATAAAATAACTTTAACGGAAATCCCCCATAAATCTGCCGTTTTCTTAACATCAATAGTTTTAAAATATTTAACGATATCTTTTGGCAGTACTTTATGGAATTTAAAAGTATTTGAACAAGCCTTTACATTTTGTTTGAGCAATGATTCGGCGACAGTAGGAGAAGAGTTTAATGATTTAGTTGTCAAAAAAGGAACATCAGTAAAATGTTTCTCAAAAGCCATAGCAACTTCTTGATCAGATCGGGTTAAATTATTGTTAATATTCAATTGAAAATCCGAGTTGCGCGGTTTGACCTTGCCCGTTTCACTATTTATTATTCTCCAGGTCATTTTAATTTTGTTAGATGCAGTTTTAATTTTGTTACTTAAATGTAACCTTAATTAGTAATTAAGCCTTAGCTGTGTCGCACACTTTTTTAAATATTTTAGAATATTTTTTTACATAATCTCTAAATATAACACTTCTATTAAATGATCTTTCATTATAAAGCTCGTATAACCTTCGCCTACTCTTATAAATTCCTACTGTCGCCCATTCATTAAATGATTTGCGACTGTTAAAAGAGGACGTTTTAGAAGTAAATATCCTACTAAATTCACAAGTTATAATTTTAAATAACGTACCATACAAATAATTAGCACTGTTTTTTAATGAAAGTGATGGAAGTCTTTTTATTATATTACTTCTAAACCTCTGCAAGCGATGTTCATTTATTGGAACAAACACAACTTTCTTATTTTTCTGTTTCTTGTGTATGTGGGGCAATGATACCAACTGTCCACAGTGACACAAAGGAAAGACCTCCAGTCCCCGGCGGCCCCGCTATTTTATGCTACGATGGCGACCGTGATAATGGCGGGGCAGGGAAATTAATAAACTGGGTGTAGTCGGTAATAAAAGGATTTTATTTCATAAATATGAGATGTTTATATTGGTTATGAGGATAGATGCATATTACGCAATCACTCCATATATCCCCACAAATTTTCACATACCCACATAATAGTGCAAATGCAATACAATAACCTTATTTCAGGCATCAAGAACTTAAAGATTAAGAACATTAGCCCGTAGCAACGTATACCTAAACCAATATATATATATATATATATATATATATATATATATATATATATATATATATATATATATATTGGTTTAGGTATACGTTTCTACGTTATATACGTTTGGGTTTCTTGCTGGTTCTTCCCAGGACAGAGGTATTTTCCGAACCAGTGGTAAATAAAAAATGACTTTCAATAAGAATTATGTAATAATCAATATTGAATAAAAAATTATTCTATTCTATAAATATATATATATATATTATAAGATAAGGGTGACAAACGAGCATACAGTCCACCTGATGGTAAGTGGTTGCTGTGGCCCATAGACATCTACATCTATCCTCTATTACAAATCAAAATGTAGATGCGTTGTCACCCGTGAGGACTAAGATGGAATGCCTCATTTCCAGTAAAAAGGGCCTCCGGCCACCTGCACTCACCAAGCGAAACGCAGAGGTAAACCTCTACTTCACGCTGGTTTTCTGTGAGGTCGTGGTTCTACCCCGGTTCGAGCCGGCCCACTCATACGACAGCAAAATCTGCCGCGTGGCTCAACCACTGTTAATATTATAATATAATACCATATTTTAATACTATTTAGAGAACTTTCTTCTTTGGCGCGTCCCTGTATCAGCGAAACGATACACCAGAGATCGAATCCTCTATGAGGCATCAGTTTCATTATTCTACGCAATGCAGGACGTCTTCTCCCGAGTATTCTGTCCAAACCGGAAATATAGAGCTGTATCGTGTGCTCCACAACGTTCAGAGTTGTACTTGCGTTTATTTTGGCGGTCCGACGCTGGTTACAGACGGGTCTCGGTTCACGTTAGATATAAGCAAAGATAATACTTCTGAAAAATTTACTTTTATTTTTAGGGTTTGAGAAAGAAAATCAAAATTGATCATCAAAACCTTGCTAGCTAATCAATTGCATTATGAAAAATAAGATTAACTTGTCAGGTCTATTCCCACGGGGATGATTATTCATATTTTTAAAATTATAATAGTTTTGCTAGTAAGAAAATGAGCACAATGTACGAGTATTAGTCTGCCTACCTTTTTCCTTTGCATTTTGTAAACTCGTAATTAGGAACCAAATACATCGGAATAAGGTAGCTCCATCTTCTTTTCATATTTAACTTATTTAGAATACAAATTAAGATCTTATAGCCAAACCTATTGTCTATTTCAACAATGGAAACCATTGTGGTTGTGATAAAAATAGCCAAATATTCAAAAGGGTAAATGCTTAATTTTCGATTTCCTTTCGAGTTTTACTAAAATAAAATAGGTGCCTTTGCCATAACATCAATAAAATATTACATCTTATAGCACATAGCTAAACGTAGGTCTAATTGACATCTTATTCTTTTTCATCATTTGCCAGTAAAACTCTATAACTGGACGTGGACCGCTCCAGTTTAAGGCCCTTTTCACACACACATGGTTATTAACGGTACCGTGACGGTAGAGTAATGTAGGCATTAATATATAAGCATTCACACGATACCGCGCCCGTGCCGTACGAATAAATAATGGAAAAACAAGTAGATGTGGATTTATTAATTCTGGTATAAGGGCGGCACGGGCAGTGGTTACCGTGTACGTGTGATAGATCTACATCCGAATAAATGGTCACCGTTAATGCGGAAACCGAGTGTGTGTGAAAAGGGCCTAAGGGGTTTGTCTTAATCGTCACGCTTAGATGGCGTATTTACAATAGCAGTACCAGATGTCTCTCACCATTACCGCTGTTGTTCGTCGCCTGTCTGGATATTTTACGCCTGGGGTAAAGTAGATGGTTTTCTGGCATTTCAGATAGTCATCTCTTCGACACCCAATGTGTGGGGAGATGGATATTCTTACGTCGCCACCATGTAGCTTATTTTTACCTGATTTTGGGAAAAGAACAAACTACAGATATGATAACAATACAATTACACTTTTCCCAAAGGTTCCGCTATTTACTTTCCCTCTGTTCCATATTTATGTGTTAAATATCACAAAGTTGAGAAAGAAGATCTTTGACTGTCCCCGTTAAATCCCAGGGATCGGGCTTGAAGAATATGCTCGATTGTACTTTAATACGACATTATTATTCCTTATACAACAGTTGGAAATCTAATGCTTTTTAAAATCATTGCTCTTGATAAATTATTATTTTCAACTTGTTTTACATGCCTTAAGCGCAAAGCACGTAGGTATGTTTTGTCGCATAAAATCGTATCTAACAATCATATTGAACATGTAAATGATATAAAAAGCACATTGTCACAAAGATACATGATTGTTAGACGTTGTTTTTTTTATCGATCAATTGCTATTTTTACATAAAAAAAAAACAGATTTAATGGCATAAGGTGTAGATTTATCAAGTTCGCATGGTGGCGTATACACGATAACTTTTAAAAATATCAATTGTTTAACTCAATCCATTTTTTAAACTCTTCATCTATCATGTAAGAAGCCATAGAAGTCAATGGCAATTCAATTTTGTTTTGTTTAGTTACAATTAATTTTTTTCGGCTGAGAAATAGCAAAATTTTCGGTGTTTTGAGCAGCCTTGTATTAATTTATTATTCTAAATACACTTTGCCTCACTCCCGGCCACAAGGTACTTCTTTACTCCGGGTCCGGGCTCAGCAGCCGTCGTGAGCAGTCGTTTGTTTGCAGCGGTTCGTACTAAAAAATATCGATCGCTTTAGTAATACAAAATATTCCAAAAACCAAATTTGATACATACTCGACCCTGGTAAAATATTATTTTTATAATCACAGATTTTTATTACAATATTTTGTTTCGCTAAAAGTACACAGGATTTATATATAAATGTACTTATACGTCTTGGACTTTATGGATACCTGAAGTTATACTTCGATATCCGCTACTGGAACTCTTCGACGAATAGAAATAGAACCAGGTGAGCCGAGATTGTGCTCGTTATGTTAGTTATCATGAGACCTTACCCCGACTTGAAGGTGTACTTCGGTGAATGCTACTGGAACTCCTCGAAGAGTAGTAATAGTAATAGGTGTTCTGAGTTTGGGCTCGTTTTATTAGTTATGATGAGACCTTACCTCCGAACAGTGGCGGATTATCATTAAGGCAAACTAGGCACGTGCCTAGGGATGTAAGGTTAAAAAAACGCACGAGAAGTTTTTAAACGAAAAAATAAAACGTCGTATTTGATTACTCCTAAATCGCTCTTACTCTCTCGTATCCTAAATATTTTGCAATTATTAAACTATATTATAAATTATAATTTAGTTTAATTTGCAAAATAAATAAATATATATATATCCTGCATATTTCATTTATAATAGATACAATATAGCCCCTAGAGGGGCGCCAATAAGGTGCTAGGCTAGTCTAGGGCGCATTTAACACGCCTCTATATCTCCGGACTTGATAGAGTAATCTGAAAGTGTACTTCGATTAATGATACTGAAACTCCTTCAAGAGTAGAACTAGGTGTGCCGAGCTTGACCTCGTTTTGTTAGTTAAGATGAGACCTTAACCCCGGACTTGATAGAGTGATCTGCAGGTGTACTTTGATGACTGCTACTGGAACTTCTCGACGAGTAGTAATAGGTGTGCCGATTTTGGACTAATTTTGTTAGTTATAATGAGACTTTACCTCCGGACTTGATAGAGTGACTTGAAAGTGGACTTTGATGACAGCTACTGGAACTCCTCGACCAGAAGAACTAGATGTGCCGAGCTTGGACTCGTTTTGTTAGTTATGAATAGACCTTACCTCCGGACTTGAACTCTTTCACGAATAGAAGTTACAATTTAGGTTTTTTTTTACTATCATATGAGCATTATGAGTCGTGCGTTTTTGGATTTTCCAATTTTTTTTAAACCGAAGTTTGACATAATATTATTGGGAAATTGGAATTATAGTAATAAGATTCTTAGTGAAAACTTGTGTGTATTTAAACTCTTTTGAAAAATTTTGATATTACCATGTTATACGTAATTTTTGTAATGCGCTTAAGGCATGCACAATTTTCCAATAGTTTTTAAACTACTCCTCATAGGCCATAAAACAGTTAACACAGGTACGGCTTCAACTAATTTATATTAAGTTCACCAAAATTGTTTTTAAGCCAATAAACATTACCGTATAGTGGCGATGTAAGAATATCCACTACCTCACATCACGCCATGGCTGTCGTAAGAGGCGACAGAGGCAAAACAAATCAGGTGATGGGCAGCAGCGTCTTCCTTATAACGACTAAAAACAACTGCGGTTGCCAATCCGCTTGCCAAGCGTGGAATTTATAGCTAATATACCTCCTATGAGGCAATCTATGGGGAAGGCCTATTTTTAATAGTTGACTTTAACAGGCTATATTGGTAACTGTAAACAACGAAATGAGGAGATGGATAAAATAATAAAAATGTATAATCTAAATATTCTGCAGCTTCTAATTAAACCTCCTTCATTTAAGAACCTTCTTTACTGACGTGTAGTGGTGGCTTAAGAGAAACCACTTCACCATATCATCTTGTGGGTGTCGTAAAAGTAACCGACAAAGTAAAACTGAATTATTAGATGGGCAGCACCACCTTCCTGATAAAATGAGTGCAGCCTTGTTTCTTTCCCAAGCTTAACAGAACCAGAGACGTTTTCCTGTCATAAAATCATGTCAATGTCAAATGTCAAATCTTTCACAATTTTCTAGTAAATTAACAACGTTGATAAAGGAACCCGTATTTTTTTTATAGGATAAGGGTGACAAACGAGCACACAGTCCATCTGATGGTAAGTGGTTGCTGCGGCCCATAAACATCTACATCTATCCTGTATTACAAATCAAAATGCAGATGCGTGCCACCCGTGAGGACTAAGATGGAATGCCTCATTTTCAGTAAAAAGGGTCTCCGGTTCTCTACACTCACCATACGAAACACTGCAGCGTTAAGCTGCTATTTTACGTTGGTTTTCCGTGAGAGCGTGGTCCTTCCCCGGTCGGGCCGACCAACTATACTACTAATATAGCTGCAACATGGTTCTACCACGAATATAGCTGCAGCATGGCTCTATCACAATATAGCTGCAGCATGGCATTGCATATCTATATCTAAAAAAATAATATCTAAGAAAGAAAAAAAGCTGTTGAAAAATGTATTTGAAACCTTCTAGACTCGAGTAAAACTACTTTGCCTCAGTTAGGTAAAAGCATAAGATAAAATATAACATTTTATCTTGCAAATTCTTCACGTTCTTTATCATCAAAGTGTCCTGTGCCTTCTACCTGGACCTAAGTTGTTGATTTCCCTCGCGGCTGAGAGGGTTTCCTCACATTCAATTTGCAGATTGGTTTATATTTTACTAAACAAATACAGGTTTCTTCGAATAGTCTACATTTCCTTCGATGTACTTTTAGGTAAATAAAAGCTAATTACGTGTTTTTTAAGTACAATAAAAATAAAATCAGTTTAGTACTTTCTGAGTAAAGAGATGCCCCTCACTTAGGTTTAAGCAGCTCCTCACCTAGATAATACTATTTTATATACTAATATAAATATCAGGTATGCCTCAAACTGAGTTACACTTCAATAATGATCGATTAAAAAATGGTATACTGAAACGTCACTTAAGTTTGTCTTGTAGTACGCTGTGTGTAGGTATGAAAATATTACCTACATATGTATCTTCTACGTGGTAAAGCCATGCTGCGCTATATTATGGTTATAGCACGAATATGTCGGCTCAATCGAAAATGAACCAAGCTCTCACAGAATACCAGCGTAAAATATCAGCCTAATATTTTTGTGTTTCGTATGGTGAATGTTGAGAACCGGAGACCTTTTTTACTGGATACGAGGCATTCGATCTTAGTCCTCATAGGTGACAACGCATTTGCATTTTCTTTCTTAATAAAGGATAAATGTAATGTCTATGAGCCACAGTATCCACTTACCATTAGGTGGACTGTGTGCTCGTTTGTCACCCGTATTGTATAAAAAAAACGTCCTTCTACACAGTTGTTTAGCGAATTATTACTAAAGCGGGATAAAATAAAAAAGCGGGATGGAATTCTTACCTATTTGATTAAAAAAAAACGTACGTCCAACCTGAAAGTTATCACGACAAGCGTTGACGTGCCAGATGCGAGCACTTGAACTGTTAAATTTTTTTTTTCATAATATTAAAATTAAAATAATTAGTAAAATGTTTTCTTAACATTCCCTTGAAAAATAAAAGTATTTGATATACGTTTTACAGTGCTTCATTATGGATTCTCTGCTACGAGTGCTTTCTTTAGACATGACAGACAGACCTGCAGTGACAGACATGTAGTGTCATTTTGCTCAATAGTCATTATATTTAGTAATTTTACAGAGATTCTAAAAAAGTTAAAAGTACCGCAAGATTGCCCAAATTTATACTTGCGTCATAGCAACGCGTTTGGCCATACATTTTAGTGAGCGCCTGTCAGAACACTACGATAGTTTTATTTTTATAAAAGAGGGCATGCTTCGTCTTCACGCCAAACACTGTCTCACAAAACTCTCTGCGTTGAACATTTTTTTGCTACTGCAAGCCAGTGCTTGATTATCATCCCAACTGATGGTAAGTGGTGATGCAAAGTGTACTGATTTAGTTTAACAAAAGCCTATTCAAATGTCGGTTGCCGTGAAGGCACCCATATTATAATATAATGGAAAAAAGATGGACGATTATTCCTCTGAATCGACGCTCCCTACCGAATCCACCCGCTAAGTTCGTTTCGTCCTTTCTATTAAAACAGCGTGCGTTTGTCATGATGCTATGCCGCATGCCCAAAAAGTTTTTTTATTAAATTTTAAGTCACAAGCAGTATATAGTAACTTCTGCAGATTGTGGAAACCTGCAACCAACTTGAAACAGAGACTTTAAACAAACTGTAATCTACAGAAGCGTTTTCGCCACTGAGGAGTAAGTTGGAATGCTTCTCAGCCTGTAATAGTGACTATACTCAGACGGACCCATAGGCAGATAAGGAATCTTAACACTTAGAAATGGCCTTTATTCTTATCCTTAGGCTTATAGTTCCGAGCCTACGCTTTTGTGTTAAAAATAAAAAGTAAGCCCGGTCACAGACCTTTCATACATAACATACATAAACACTCACGCCTGTCACCCAGAGGGGTAGGCAGAGACTATGGAATTCCATTTGGCACGATCCTGACACACCTCTCTCGCTTCCTCCACATCCATATACCTACGCATACACGCTCGTCGGTTAAAGGTACTCTTAATTTGGCCCATTTTCAATATATCGCCTATTTGGTCGATAAACTTTCGCCTAGGGCGACCCTTTCCGACTCTGCCATTCACCTCTGCAACATAAATTTGCTTTGTCACTCTTTCCTCATTCATTCTTTCTACATGACCAAACCACCGAAGCATTCCTTTCTTAATCCTAGTCACAACATCATCTTGCAAACCACACATTTCTCTTATCCCACTATTTCTCACCCTGTCATTCAGATTCAGCCCTAGCATACTACGTAATGACCGCATTTCTACAGCATTTATTCTACTCTCGTGCTTCTTCTGCCATACCCAACTTTCACTACCATACATTAAAGTAGGCACTAACACAGCACTGTGAATTGCCAAACGTGCCTTTTTGGACACATTCTGACTTTTCACAATAGAGTGTAGAGCCCCATTCAATCTATTTCCTGCATTCACTCGTCGTTCTATATCCTGATCATATCTACCATCCCTGCTAAACACACATCCCAAATACACAAACTCATCCACTTGCTCTACCAACTCCCCTTCTATTCTTATTTCACATATCGTTTTACTTTCTTCTCTTTCAAAAACCATAACTTTCGTCTTACTTGCGTTCACTTTCATTCCCTTTTCTTTTAATGTCCTGTTCATTAATGTAACCATCATTTGCAACTCGGCTGCCGACGACGCAAGTATGACTTGATCATCGGCGTACAAAAGGCATTTGACGGTTAACTCACCCATTCTTAACCCGCATTCTTCTGCTTTCAAATTTTCCAAACAACTGTCCATAAATAGGTTGAACAGCCACGGGGAAGCCACACAGCCCTGTCTGACACCTTTATGGATGCCAAACCAGTCCGAGTAGGCCCCGTTGATCCTGACACAAGCACTAGAGTCCCTATATAGAGACTTCAATGCCTGTATCAAGCCAGCGCTCAACCCAAATGAGTTCAGTGTTTGCCATAACACATCCCTGTCCACTCTGTCATAAGCCTTCTCCAAGTCTATGAACGCACAAAAAACTTTTTGGTTTTTGGCCAAAAACTTCTCCGCGATCATGCGCATGGAAAAGACCTGATCCGTACATCCCATTCCATTTCTAAATCCCGCTTGCACATCCCAAATTTTTCCATCAGTTTCTTTCATAACTCTTTCAATTAGCACCTTAGCATACAGTTTTCCCACAATGCTAAGAAGGCTGATACCACGGTAGTTTTTACAGTCCTGCTGTGATCCTTTTCCCTTATATATTGGGACTATCACGGCTTTGCACCAGTCTCCCGGTACCCGCTTAAGTTCCCAACATAAATTAAACAAGGTGCACAGCAGGTCTGCCACCACTCCTTCTCCAGCCTTTAGCATTTCGAGAGATACTCTATCATAACCGGCTGCCTTACCTGCTTTCATACTTTTCATTGCTTTCATTATTTCATCTATACTTATATCTCTATCTATTTCCTCTTCTTCCGGAATTTCTATTTCATTTAATTCAAACGTCTCATCACTCATAAACACGCTTTCAAAGTATTCCTTCCATCTCCTTAAACTCAAAACTTCGTCATTCAGAATACAGCCATTCTGGTCTCGTATAGCATTCATTCTAGGCTGTTTTGAATGTCCCCTGGTAGTTCTTACGAGTTTCCAGAACATTTTAATGTTTGCCTGGAAGTTATCCGATATTCTTCTATCATTCATATCCGTTCTTTCTTGCTTTTTCCTTTCAACTACTTCTTTTACTCTCTTATTTAGGTGTCTAAAGACTGCCTTTTTCCTTTCAATATCATCATTCATACTGCTAGAACTACTAGCCTTGGTTGCTAGTAAATCTAGCCATGCTTTCTTCTTTACTTCAACTTCCATCCGTACCTCATCATCCCACCATAACGTGTTAATTTTCCTTTCATTCGTTCTCTTACTTACACCACATACTTCGGTAGCTGCATCCACTAAACCTTTCTTGACATTATACCACACAGTCTCCAAGTCTAAATCATTCATACACAATTCAGCCATACCACTTATATTTTCTCTCAATCTATATTTGAACTTCTCTCTCACACCTTCATCTTGTAACCTCTCTGTTCTTATACGCTGTAAAGTAGTGGTAGACACAGATGTCCGATGCCTCCAACGTCTGAAAAGACCATTAATTCGGCATAAGACCAAGTAATGATCCGTCCCTACGTTAGAGCCCCGGTAAACCCTTGTATCTACCACCGCGCTCCTCATTCTTTCATCAACAATTATGAAATCTATCATACTTCTATCATCACCTCTTTCCCATGTATACGTATGAATCTTCTTATGACGAAAGAAAGTATTCGTCACAAAAAGACTCTTTTCCACGCATACGGCGAGAAGGCTTTCACCATTCTCATTTATACTTTCATCACCAAACGTTCCCAATATCCTTTCATAACCAAGCCTCCTCACCCCAACCCTTCCATTAAAATCGCCTAATATCACAATATTTTCATTAACCTTGCATTTCATTAGCACCATCCTTACCAACTCCCAAAACTGCTCTCGGATATAAGTGGGCTTAGACATGTCTGGGGCGTAGACCCCTAAAACAAACAACTTCTTTAAGCCCACTTTCATTCGTATCCATAGCAGTCTCGGGCTTACACATTCATACTCTTTCACACAATGACCCATTCTTTCTGAAAGGATGATACCGACTCCCTGGCATGCCCGCTCGGTCTCGTCTACACCAGACCAGTACGCGGTATACATGCCATGTGTAGTAGCATCCTTTCCCTTCCGTTTCGTCTCATTTACACATAACATGTCTATTCCTCTATCATGCATCATATCGCATACTTCATCCATCTTATCATTCATTCCTCCACATACATTCAATGTAGCCAGACGGGCTTCCGCAATCCACTTTTCGCCCCTCCGGGGGACAGAACGTGACGGGTGGCGAACCTCGTCGCCGGTTTTCCTCCCGGAGATTCTTCGCACCCCTGCCCCATTAAAGGGGCGCCGGGAACTCGGGGCCATTTCTTTAATACTATGCCTCATGGTGCGAAAGTAGGGTGTGGTATTTTTTTTTTCCGCCGCTACCACACGGCGAGGAGCCGAGTCAGTTCTTTCGGCTTTGTCGCTTGTTTAGCACCACCCGGGGGACACGTGTAGGGTGGGCCTAGGATTAGGTGGTCAAAGCCTACGGACGCGAGCGACTCATCTAAAACCTTTCATTTAAAGTTATATTTAAAGTTGCAGCCTATATATACGTCCCACTGCTGGACACATGCCTAATTTAGCTTCTGAAAGGGTTTTAGGGCATACCAAATTCCGCCTGGCTACCACAATGCGTGTTGGCAAACTTCGCATGCCTTCGAATTTTCTTTTTTTATTTGTCGGACATGTAGGTTTGTTCACGATGTTTTCCTTCACCACCGAGTACGTGGTAAATCAGTACTTAAAATTGTAATTAAAAATTTCATTGGTGCCAGCGGGGATCGAACCCGGGTTGCTCGCGTACTGTAAAATTTACAGCAACCGCTTAGCACCTGAGCCACCACGGCTCATTTATGAGATGGTTTTAGGGCAAAGAAATGTCTACCACGCTACCATAATACATGTCAACGGAATTCGTAGGTCTTCAAAATTTTTAATTTATCAATAGGCATTCAAAATTACAATTAACATTCATTGGTGGAATAAAACTAATTTTACGGTCTTTATCGCGTTTAATTTTATTTTTAATTAGCGAATTTTCGGGCTATAAAGTGCCCGTATGTTTGGACTTTTTAACTATTTTTATCAATCGTAGGATCCCAAGCAGATAGTAGCACCAAGTCATCTTCCCTATTGAAATTAGGATATTTTTTTATTTTAATAATTCCCCATATTATCCTTGATAAGAATCGTCTATTTTTTGCAAGCATATGTGGTCTATCAAATTAGGTTTAAGTTATTATTGCCTCAGTAGCCTGTTTCGACACCCACGGAAAGAAATAGGGTTCTATTAAAATTAGAATACTTGGTAACGCTTGACGTGCTGTAGCTCGGTGACTATGTTTATTGTCACAGATCCCCTGTGCTCTCTGAAAGAAAGCTTTTATGGGTCTTTTTATCTATAGACAGTGTGACTGATGGTGTGATTATGATTCCCAATGACTAAAATATATAGAAAAACTAATAATTATTTGATTCTAACTACATTGTAAATTGAAAGAGATAAAAGGAGGGAGCGATAAAATCCTTAACAAGTGGTAAAATTAGAAATATTAAGAAAAATTATTGAGAAAAACTCAAAAACCGCTGGTTAGACCTTGATCAAATTTGCATTGTATGTGACCACATAAGAATCATCAACTTTAAAATAATAAAAGAATCATCAAAAGCGGTAACACACATAAAAATACAGTCGAATTAAGTACCTCCTCTTTTTTATTGTGTAGTAGGTATTCGCGTAAATTTATGTAATGATAATTTAAATGTATATATTATACATAATATACACGTGTGTAATTATAAACGTTTAATTTTTAGCGCGTATTACGGTAATACTTCGGATTACAGGTAATACTTCTAACAAAACAAATTGGATTTACAGAATAACAATGGAAGCACTACGAATAGAGACACGATAGGATTATCTTTATGTGAACAGGTACAGATATAATACACTACATGACTTATTACGTTAATTAATATAAACAATAACACTATTTCAATTTAAGTTTTATTTTTATTTTAAAATATTTTTAATTCTAAATGAAATTATATTTATGTTAAGTCTCCGTGTAGTGACTGTGTAAGAATATATACTACCCCACATCGTCCCGTAGATAAGACAAGCCAGGAAACGGACAGCAGTGTCTTCTTAATGGCTACTAAAAAACTGCGGTTGCCAAACTTTCAGCCAAAACCTAGCAGTTATAGTAAACATCCTCCCATATGAATCAATATATGGTGAAGGCTTCTGTTCAGCAGTGGACTCAAGATATGTAATTGTAACGGTAACGATAACAGAGACCTCTTATGTTTTCACAGCATATTCTGCTTACTAATTGACGTAATATAACCTGAAGCTTAGTGAAAGTACTTTTGTTTAGCATTATGGACTACGTGCTATTTAAATAAACTATAAATGTTTAAAAGAAAAAATATTATAAATGAAATTTCTAGTTACTGATTAGTTAGTAATGTAGTTATTAACCTGTACTCGCAAATAAAGAATTGATTAAATGATTGTCTCCGGTTCTCGTTTCTCACTATACGAAACACAGCAACATAGTGATGCTTTTCACACTGTTATTGTGTCATCATCATCATTACAGTCCTTCACAAGTCCACTGCTGAACATAGGCCTCCTCCAAGGAATGCCACAAAGCACGGTCCTGAACCACCTGCATCCATCGACTTCCTGCATGTCTTACCAGGTCATCACTCCATCTAGTGGGGGGGCACCCTAGACTTTGCCGACCGCTACGATGTTGCCATTCGAGATCCTTTTTTCCCCATCGGTTGTCGGTTCTTCGAGCTATATGGCCGGCCCACTGCCACTTCAGCTTACTAATCCGTTGAGCTATGTCGTTCACTCTGGTTCTACTGCAGATATCCTCATTTCTAAGTTCATCACAGAGAAACCCTAGAATAACCTTCTCCATAGCTCGCTGAGCAATTTTGAGCTTCTTCATACGGCCAGCAGTGAAGGAACAGGTCTCAGATCCATAAGTCACCAATAGCAACACGCACTAGTTGTACACACTCGTTTTCAAGTTTAAAGGGTATACCTGACGAGAAGATGTGTCGTAATTTTCCGGACGCTGCCCAGCCGAGTTGAATCCGTCGATTGACCTCTCGGTTGAAGTTGGACTTACCTAGTCGGACTATTAGTCCCAGGAAAACATACTCGTCAACAACTTCGAGCTTAGTGCTCCCAACTACTACCAGTACAGATGTTATGGACGTTACACATGATCTTTGTTTTGTCCATGTTCATCTTAAAATCTATACGTTGGAAGGCACTATCCAGGTCATAAGCATAGTACTTAGGTCCTCCAGCGATTCTGGCATAGGAACTGTATCGTCGGCAAATCGAAGGTACATGTATGAAATTATTTGTACTCGTCATTGATGTTAATACCGTATCCTTTCCAGTTCAGTAGGTTAAAATGTCTTCCAATGCAGCGGATATTACACCTCTCTGCAGTTGAATAGGTTTCGGACTCTGGTTCTCTACTCGGATAGCCATCGTAGCCCTACTGTACAAACACTTCAGCGCTTCGATATACTGACAGTCAGCTTGGTACCACCGAAGGGACTGTAGCACCGCCCAAATTTCGATGGAATCAAAGGTTTCCTCATGCTTTCTCATTATGTGGTCTATGGCGCTACAGTCTTTTCGGAAACTGGCTTGTTCGGGAGGCTGGAAGTCGTCGAGTCTGGGTGCGATTCGCAATGACTCTCGAAAATAGCACGTAAACGCAGCTCAGAAGGGAATTCGTTCGGCAGTTCTTAAAGAAAGCATTGTCACCTTTCTTAAATAACAAAATCCCCGCACTTCTGCTTCTCTCTTCTGCTCCGGAGTAGTGCCACGGAGGAGGACGGAATTGAAAAGCTTCTGAAGGACTTCAAGTACCAGGTTTCACCAGGAACTTGCCATTTTTAAGGTGCTGGAGAGCCACTCTAATCTCGCTCAGACTAACGTCCGGGATATCCTCGGAATAGTATCGGATAAGACTTGCTCTTGAATAGTTATATATTAGTGACACTTGCGTGTGACTCCGACGACGACGTGTACAGCTGTAACAAAATCACAGGTGTCCCGAAAACGATGCCATCACATTCGGCTTCAGCTTCGACAGTTGGCTCTTTCTGGCAGGCAGATCTCTGGCAAAGACTTTGGAGTTCTGATTCCGCTCGCTTCTTCAATACGAGCAGTATTAAATTTATAATATAAAAGACCCGCCGCATGCATTTGAAGAACTGTCTGTTCTGTTGCCTGTATTCTGTCAAATCTGCTGAAGACTGCTGATTCGTATCCCGTCTAACAGCCATGAGATTAAGAGTGTGATCAGAGAGTTTTCGTGTTCCTATGCGACAGGTCATACAGAACTTAGCTCCAACCGCATGGAAAGTTCCCACGAGCTTGTCATTCATATCATCCTCGATCAGGTGCACTTCCTGTGGGGCCGCTTCTGAAAGAAACAGTTTATCATAGATCATACAGACTCTCTTTTTCCATGAAGTCGGCCAGCTGCTGGTTCCTTGGGTTCCGTTGCCCTATTCCAAATTTCCCTACCTTCATTTCACCGTTCTCTATTGTGCCTGGTTTTGCGATAAAGTCTTTAATTAACACCTTTTTTACGTGGTAGAGCCATGCTGCAGCTATATTAGTAGTATAGTTGTAGCACGAATGGGTCGGCTCGACCGGGGAAGGACCACGCTCTCACAGAATACCAGCGTCAAATAGCAGCTTCATGCTGTTGTGTTTCGTATGGTGAGTGTAGAGAACCGGAGACTCTTTTTACTGGAAAAGAGGCATTCTATCTTAGTCCTCACGGGTGACAACGCATCTGCATTTTGATTTGCAAACGAACATAAATGTAGATGTCTATGAGCCGCAGCAACCACTTACCATCAGGTGGACTATGTGCTCGTTTGTCTCCCCATCCTATAAAAAAAACCTTTTAGTGGGTAGTACACTAAGTGGGCTCTAGATATATTCTCAATCATTTCCCCCACCTCTTCGTAGGGATGTGCCGAGGTTAGTACGTAAACCTGTATGCCCTTTAGCAAATATCGTTTGGTGATTCTAATTATTAGGTACGCAACCCTTGTTGACTCCCAATCTTTACAATGTTGTTAACGAGAGACTAGAGGATGATAAATCCGACACCTCCTTGGGACAGATGGTCGCCCTCCCGGTGACAGAACAAGTTGCCGGATTCGAGGATTACCGTGTCCTCTATAATATCTCGATAATCTATGATGGAGTCATATGTTCAGCAGTGGACTTTTATAGGCTGTTATGAAATGGACTACGACTTTTTCCTATCTATCTATATATTCTATATTATCTCGGAAGCAATTTACTTATATAATTTACACATGGACCAACATTCAGGCCCAAAACAATTATGTGGAGGCCATAAAAACAGTTGTTCCATGCGGGATTCGAACCAAACATTTTTTATTTATTTCGCAGTCACAACGTACCCTTAACGTTAATTGGTCAAATATCTCTTTGTAAATTTGTTAATGTCGTATTTAATATGACTTTAAATTATTTAAACCAAACAAAATGAATATTGGAACAAAAACTCAAAAACTATTCTCACTCAAAGAGATTTCACCTGATTTCATAAAGGAAACGCTTTAGAATCCAAACTCTTTGAAAGCTTTTAACTGGATTTAATTGCGTCAATAGAACACTTTTCAAATTAACGAGTTTTCGATAGTTCTTCGGCAAAAGCTTTGATGGATTAATGGGGAATGTAAAACGAATTTCCGATTGCAGTGATTTTAATTATTTTATTATCAAATACGATTTCAACTGATTCGTCTTTCCTCTTTATCATCAATCCGTAGAAATCTACTGGGACTGGCTACATGAACATTTCCCATATTAGGGAGGACTTGTTATAATATTTATATTTTTTATTGCAAACAATGTTAAATCA
The DNA here is from genome assembly GCA_033319125.1 of Parnassius glacialis. Classification (NCBI taxonomy): domain Eukaryota; kingdom Metazoa; phylum Arthropoda; class Insecta; order Lepidoptera; family Papilionidae; genus Parnassius; species Parnassius glacialis. The sequence goes on from JAVANC010000005.1 coordinate 52,292,612, forward strand.
CAAAATATATGTGTTATAGAAATACCATGAAATAATATTAGTCTTAAAAAACCTACCGAGAATTTCTTGACAAATAAACTCAACAACTGATTTTGGCTCAACCTGGGATTCAAACCCGGGACTACAAGAGCGGCCGTCGCCCTTACGTCTATTAGCCCAATGAGGCAGTTACTTTCCTATGCAATGTCCTCAGCGTTTGATTAATTTAACAGTAAGATTTTGGAAGGTTATATTACGTCCTTTTCATTTTTCTTAAAATGGTGTCAAGAACCTAGGATTTCAGCTTGTTATTTCATACTTAAGTAATAAAGTGTAAAAAATAAAAATAAAACATTAAATAATTATTATTAATAAACGCCATTAAATAAAAAATTACTCTATTCTAACGTCGCCTTAACCATGTAGTGGAGGTGTAAGAATATCCATATCGTCCCCGGTATGTCGTGACGACAGAAGGAAACTGAAACAGGAAATCGGCAACAGCATCTTCCTGATAACAACCAAAATTATTAAAAAAACTGCGGCTACCAACCCGCCTACTCAGCGTGGCAATTGTGGCAAAAGCCTCCCTAAGAGAAAATGTTTGGGGGAGGCATATGTTCAACAGTGGACTTTTACAGACTGTAATGGATACAATGAAACGTCACCTCAAATGAACGATAGAATCAATTATATTTTTTTTATTAATTGCTTATTTGGGTGTTTGGCAGTAGGCCCGATTTAATGATAAAACTATTAATTACAGCGATGCAGACATTTCCATATATCACCGAAAATACATCATTGACCGCAACGCCGATTTTGCGTTAGGTTTATATTTAAACTACCTAGTATGATATTTTATAATAAATACAGCTAGAAATTATTTTAGGTCAATTTTAAAAAAACAATAAAAAATCGAAATCTTCAAAGAATGCTTACATGGTAGAGCCACGCTACAGCTATGTTGTCACAGTTTAAAGAAGGTCTTTAAGTTGTGATATTGTAGTTGTAGCACGAATAGGTTGGCTCGACCGGGGAAGGACCACGCTCTCACAGAATACCTGCGTAAAATAGCAGCTTAATGCTGCCGTGTTTCGTATGGTGAGTGTGTGGAACCAGAGACCCATTTTACTGGAAACGAGGCATGCCATCTCAGCCCTCAGGGGTGACAACCACTTACCATCAGGTGGACTGTGTGCTCGTTTGTCATCCTTGTTCTATAAAAAATTGCTTGAAATGGCCAAAGGTAAGATATGGTTTGTAGAAATCAAAAATAAAATTTAATAAACAAAATAACAATCCACTTAATAGTAAGTAGCTGCCACAAAACATAGTTACGTGCAACTACCGAGTTCTTTCTGATCGACTGGATTCACCGACGCTGCGAAAGGAAGTTGCATCCTTTTGTATTTTCTATCGCATCTACCACGGCGAGTGGGCGAGGAATTGTTGGGGTTAATTCCAGCCGCTAAATTTTACGAACGCACATTGCGACAAAACTCACGATACCATCCACACCATCTTTTTTTTTTTTTTTTTTTTTTTTTTATAGGATAAGGGTGACAAACGAGCACACAGTCCACCTGATGGTAAGTGGTTGCTGCGGCCCATAGACATCTACATCTATCCTCGATTACGAATCAAAATGCAGATGCGTTATCACCCGTGAGGACTAAGATGGAATGCCTCATTCCCAGTAAAAAGGGCCTCCGGCCACCTGCACTCACCAAGCGAAACGCAGAGGTAAACCTCTACTTCACGCTGGTTTTCTGTGAGGTCGTGGTACCACCCCGGTTCGAGCCGGCCCATCCGTGCGACAGCAAAAGCCGCGTGGCTCTACCACTGTCAAAACTGGATGTTTGGCGCTTCACCACTGTGTGTTTTACTATGAGTTTTCTTCCTCGCACAACTTCCTTGCGGAATCGTTTACCACCTGCGATTTTTCCGGACCGATACGTCTTAGTGAACTTCAAGAAAAGAGCTTACTCCTTTCTAAAATGCCGGCAACGAACCTACAATTCCCCTGGTGTTGCAGTTGTTCATGTGCGGTGGTAGTTACTTACTACCAGGTGAACCGCATGCTCGTTTGCCCCCTCTTCTATAAAAAAATAACAACTTAAAAGAATGAACGTTACAGGTGCTTTGTCTAATTGTGTAATAACTCACAGTATGTCATTATACTGGTTTTTTTTTATAGAAGAGGGGGCAAACGAGCTTGCGGCTCACCTGATGGTAAGTGACTACCGCCGCCCATGAACAACTGCAACACCAGGGGAATCGCAGATGCGTTGCCGGCCTTTTAAAAAGGAGTAGGCTCTTTTCTTGAAGGTCCCTAAGTCGTATCGGTCCGGAAAAATCGCTGGTGGTAATCGATTCCACAAGGAAGTTGTGCGAGGGAGAAAACTTCTTCTGAATCGCACAGTGGTGGACCGCCAATCATCTAGATGATATGGATGGTATCGCAAGTTCTGTCGCGATGTGCGATGGTGAAATTGAGCGGCTGGAATTAGTCCGAACAATTCCTCAGAGCACACCCCGTGGTAAATGCGATAAAATACGCAAAGAGATGCAACCTCTCTACGCAGTGCCAGTGAGTCATATACTCATATATATATATATATATATATATATATATATATATATATATATATATATATATATATATATATATATATATAGGTTTTCTATATACGACCATGTTACCCGAACAGTTTAACAGTGCGTGCACTGTTTAGCGGCAGAAATAGGTAAAAGGGGGTACTTACTCATACGATCTCCTGGACAAAAAATGACCAAACCTAGTAATTTAAGAAATATTAAAAGAAGTTAGTAATTTTACAGGGGTAATATCATTCATTTCTATTAGCAATGGGCGATACAAATTGTATTTATATCCATACAATATATCGAATATCTACACATCGAGTGAAAGACTAATTATGTATTAGATACCGCATCAGTACAGCGTTACTTCATAGAACATTTAACATCTTACTCGAAGAAATGAAAGTAACGTAAAACATTTCTGACAGGGACTGATTCTAATTCGAAAATGGAATGGAATTTTAAACGTGGTAGAGCCTATTCGTGCTGCAAATAAGTCGACTCGACTGGGGAATGCACACGTTCTCAGAGAATACAAGCGTAAAATAGCAGCTTTAGTATAGTAATAGTTTTTAAGTGGTAGAGCCATGCTGCAGCTATATTAGTAGTATAGTTGTAGCACTAATGGGTCAGCTCGACCGGGGAAGGACGACGCTCTCACAGAATACCAGCGTCAAATAGCAGCTTAGCATTGCTGTGTGGTATGGTGAGTGTAGAGAACTGGAGATCTGATACTGCAAAAGAGGCATACCATCTTAGTCCTTACGGTAGATGTAGATTTCTATGTGTTACAGCGACCACTTACCATCAGGATGACTGCGTGCTCGTTTGTAACCCTATCCTATAAAAAAGCTTAATGCTGTTGTTTTCCTTTGGTGAGTGCATAGTACCAAAACCCTTTTTACTGATAACAGGCATTCTATCTTGGTTCTCATCTGCATTTTCATTTGCTTCTTACCTGAGTTTAAATGTAGATGTCTATGGACCACAGCATCCACTTACAATTAGGTGGACTGTGTGCTGTTTGTCACCTTTATTCTGTGTAAAAAAATCTTTCATTAGCATTTTGTAAAATTTCACCAATTTCATTTCTTGGGCTTCTGTGTTAACTATAATAGACATAACTATAAAATGTACTAACGAATTGGACTACTTACCAATATAGTCCGCGATGCAAAAAAAAAGTACTCGAACTGCTTCCTTGTTTAAAAAGTTTATGATGCTGTGATTTAGCTCATCATATTTATCACTGTATCATGATGAGTATTTTATTTAGTAAATTAATTTAATAATATAATCAAACAATAAAATAACATATTATAGAATAAATATAACATAATTTAATATATAAAGTATGTAAAAAAATAGAATATTGCAATATTATCTATATTGAAATAATCTATTTTTTATATTAGTGTATAATATTTCAAATATTTATTAACCTGGTAAAGGATTTTTTGTAATAACCCAATCCTTGTAGAATGTAGAACTAAATTCAATGTAGAACTAAATTCAACTCCTACTATCTTTTTACCTTTCCTATAGAAAAAAACACAGCAAAACTGTTTTTTTTTTTTGTGTTTACGGGTCGTTGCTTCCAATAAAGACAGGCGAGTTCTTGATTAAAATATTTTAAAGTTATTCCTAAATTTGTTATTTCAGAAGAAAAATAAGTTTTTTGATGATAATTTTATTTAATTATTTTTGTTCTTATGTTAACAAAGGGTTTGACACATCAAACCAAAATTCGGTTGTGTGATAAGTGATAATTTTTGCTGAAAAGTAAACATTTCTATCCATTACAGCCTATCAAAGTCCACAGCTGAACACAGGCCTCCCTATAGATTGCCTCATAAAGGGTATATTTGGCGTAGTTACAGCAAATATATAGGCGAGTTGGCAAGTGCAGTTTTTTTCATTTTCTCATTATTACCATACGTACGAGTACATGCTCGGCGGTCAAGGGTACTCTTAATTTGACCCACTTTTACCGCCAATTTGGTCGATAAACTTCTGCCTAGATCCTAGAACGCCCCTTGTAGTAGAATCGACACTAACTCTTGCTGCATTCATTATTATGTTACTATTTCCTCACTAATTCTTTCTCTTTATTATTAATCAGCACGTAAGAATCTACTAGACATGATGCATTGTTGAAGGAATTGGTAATGAAAGAAATATTGGAATAAATCAGTTGTTTTCCTATAATCCAAATTTTAGATTTTCTGCAGCTCTACAACATCTTCGTTTATTTACAAAAAGCTTACCCGTCCACTGCATTGCTGTACATCGTAGATCGTTTTGGCAAATTCGCAACCGATTAGGCCTGTTGCCAAAGTGATTTCAATTTGTGAATTGATGCAGTGAATTAAAAAATTGAATGTAAATAAAAACACCGAGCTATCAGTGAAAAAAGCGCCTAGAAGGAACTGTACAAACATCTTTAATTTATTTGATTTAAAGAAATATAGGAGCAGGATTTTATGAGGAATTAAAACAACCTCTACGATTTAAGTATTAAGGGCTACTATGAGTAAATCTGCATTCTTATCTGAGGAACAAATTCATTCCATTTCGCAGATATGCCAATTCCACCGTCATAAAGTGTCGTCGTGGTCATCGCTACATGGCTGACTTAAGCTTACAGATTGTTGAATTTATTTGTATCTAAAATTCATAAGGAAATCCCCAGTATCAGGTCAAAACTGTTTAATCGTCTAACAATTAAACTAACAGCTTTATTTAATTTACGGCACAAAAACGAAAACAGAGAATGTATGCAGGTCACGTTTAAAATAGGTTTCAACTATTTAAGTCGCTAAACTAATCTTCATTGTTAAAATTGTTTAAAAGAAGCTTAAAAATATTTCAACAATTTATCTCATGACCCAATTTGATATGAAAAGTAGAAATAAAATATTGTGCATTCTAAGTATGGGGTAAGTATATTATAAAGTAAGACCTCCAGAACGAAATAATAGCTCCTTATATGTCCCTAAAAAGTATAACTACTTACATACTCATGTATGTATTTATAAGTAAAGCTCTCCACTTCATAGTTGCTGAATTTACGGCAAGTTCAATTGTGCGAAGCAAGCCATCGACGCGAGAGATATTAACGCTTCACGCGGTGGACCGCGATGCTTCATAGCCTTCAGCATAGGTAGATAGTCTGTTTAAAAAATATATGAGCATAAAACCAAACTTAAATCACGATTTTCTTACTCACTTGAAGTACCATTACGACCTTCAAAAGTCCACTGCTGAACACAGGCCGCCCTCATGGATTTCTTTTCAGAGGGAAATTTGTCAAAATTGCCACGCTCGGCAGACGAGTTGGCATGCCCTCTTTAAAAAAAAAACTGCGGTAGACGTTGCTGCCCGTCGCCTCGTTTGTTTCCCTCTGTCACCTCTTACGACACTGACGATACGATCTAAGGTAGTGGATATATTCTAACACGATTATTACACGGCCCTTCTCACCCGAGTAGTCAAACTAATAGTGTTATCATAGTGAGCCCTTGACATCTGCATACTCAAGTTTGATTTTAACTCACTGACTTATATTATTTCCAACACCACAGGGTCTTTAACGAAATGTAACCCCTCATCTTAAGGTTTACCTCTAATCATAAAGACCTTGAATGGGTGTGTACGACTTCAATAAGTTAATCTTCAGGGAACATCAATTTATGCATTATCAACATCGATCGCTAATAACAAAACTAGATACACAATTCTCTAAAAACTGTCGCCAATTGTTTTGACGTAATTTTAGTTGAAATAAATATACATTAATCTAAATTCAACCTTAGCTAAGACACTTTTTGTCACTGATTATGTATCTAGTTTTTTATTAGTGATCGACGAATATCAACAAATAATATTTTTATTTAATGTCTCTCCACAGCTGAGCAAACAAAAATCAGTTCTATTCCATTCCTAAGTCTTTATCAAATCGAGCGTACAGAAAGGATATTATGGCGGCGATGATTATCACGTAGTGGAGCAGAAGTAGCAACGTTGTACCCTTTGCCCAAAAGAAAATAAAATTCATCATCCACAGCTGTTGGTAAGTAACAGCCGCTGCTTTTGGTCTCTATTTCGTAACGTAATTTAATGCTTTTCGAGGTGTTTTATTATCCTAAAGGCTATTCAAAAATAAAAAAAGTTCAAAAAATTTCATGTCCAACATCAACTAATTCTGTACAATAACAATACGATACAATATTCGGCTTAAGAGAATCTACCATCCAATTCCGTCTCGTGGGTGTCGTAAGAGTCGAAGGATGTGCCTGTGGCTACCGATAGATGGTGGTATAACGTTGTCGTTTACGCCAGGCGGAAAATAATGAGATTGGAGATGGAAAGCATCATCACAGGTGCGAGACGTTTAGTACTGCGATCGTCAATCCACCTACCAAGCGTGACAATAAAGGTGTTTAGGCCGAGGCAAAACACCTGTTTCGGTGCTGGGTGAGGGGGTGGTGTGCCTATATACTGCACCGCTGCGCATCGAAAGTCTCCCCAGCACGCTTTCAACCGACCTGAACTGCCTCCTGGCGGCTCAGGCCGAATCTTCTCCCTGTTCACAATTTGCCTTAGTTAGCCGCGCCTATCAGCGGCCACTAGAAGCCTGCGCCCCCTTTCCCTAAAGGGGATCGCTTCCGATACGGCATAAAGACCCTCCAAGCCAAACACCAAAAGGTATTTAGTAGGTAGGCACTTCATAGTGAGTCCCACATAACCACGCTGCCGGCTGCGAAGTATGCTACGAGCATTCACCACCTCCTTACCCGCTTCCCGGAGGGTAGCCCCTTGCTTTGAGCGCGAAAAAACCGAGAGAGGAGAACGTGACCAACCGTTGATGGAAGCATTAGTATACATTAAATAACAAAATTGTAAAAGTTAAAATATTAGTACTATTTTTAAGAAGTATCTCTTATTAAATTACCTTACGGGCTATACTTAAATAATCGCCCAGACATGAGGCATATCCTCTCTGCAATGCGACGGGAAATTCCAATGTATAGCAGGGAACTTTCAAAGATTACTGATGATGAAGAATAAAATCCACAATCCATTTTTTCCTATTATTACTAGCTGGCCAGGCAGACGTTGTTCTGCCCTCTCCGACGACCCTATTTTTTATAAAAAAATCCTTAAATTCGCAATAAAGAATATTAAGGGTCACTTATCGGGATAAAAACTATCCTATCTCTTAAAATGGACCAAACTGCACACAGTGTGCAAAATTTCATTGAAATTAGTTCAATAGTTTAGGAGTTCATCGCGGACAAACAATGTGACACGTAATTTTTATATATAAAGAAGATAACTCCCCAGGCAGACGTTGTCCTGCCCTTTCCGACGACCCTTCCTATAAAAATCCTTAAATTCGCAATAAAAAATTTTGAGGGTCATTTAGCTGGATAAAAACTATCCTATCTCTCAAGTTGGACCAAAATGTACACAGTATGCAAAATTTCATTGAAATCAGTTCAATAGTTTAGGAGTCCATCGCGGACAAACAACGTGACATGTCAAAATTACTATATTATATATAGATTTAATGTAAGAATTCCAACAAAAATAAGCATATTATTACATTTTGAAATGATTTTTATTTCTTTCAGCTTAGACGTCATCACGTTCAACACCTTGACTTCATCAATGACACGGTCAACACCATTTTCCTTTCTTAAGTATATGAAAGTCGTTGTCGTATTCAAAAGGACCAGGAAGACGTCAAATAAAGATAGAATTAGAAGCAACAGTAGTATAATAATTTGTTACGAACCACAAAGTGGAACAAGTTCAAAACTTTAATTGTACAATTGGGTTGGAGTTAGGGATAGTTAGAGTAAATAAAGCGAGGTGTAAGGGAAATAAATTTAAACCAAATGTTTCTTCAAATGCAATCCCACCTTCAGTCTGTGCACTTCGCCAGGGATTGATAAAAATAAAAAAATAACGATTTATAATTTTTACGGCAACATTACACATTTAAATATTTATGATTTTATGACGTACATATATTAACTTATTTGATATTCCCGACCGACGTTTCAAACACTTTACAGCACCTATGGTCACGGGGGTGTTACTGAGGTGTTCGACGTCTGAACGTCATGTTAACCACGGCTACCTAATTAATTATAGGATCCCAAGCATCTTCTGCTCTCTTCTGCCATCTTATCTATTGAAATTAGGATGTTTTTTTTTTGATTTCAATAGACTTGCGAATCATCCTTGGAAGGAATCGGTGTTCTTTAGCGAGGATTTCTAGTCTATCAGATCTGATGTAGTGACTGGACCATGCTGTACGTGTTCATAGAGTACAGAATTCCCGGAGCGTTGATTCTACACATCGGTTATATGTTCTTTAACGCGGGTTTGGTTTCTTAGCTGGTCAAGCGTGTACACTTCTGCATCGTTCAGAGGGATATTACATTGACTGATAGTAAAAACTGAAGAACCTACCTAAGAGGGTTGAAGTATCTTTTATTGGAAGCACGCTTTAAGATGTAGCCAATGTTGTCAGTGACATCTCTGACATATGACAGTACAGCAGGCACTCGCTCGACTGTTTTACTTCGACTCGCTTGTTGTCGTGCAAGACTTGCTTGATGTGTTGGACTTTAGTGGTCAGGTGTTTATTGTCACAGATCCCTCGTGCTCTCTGATACAAACATTTTTCTAGTGCAGTAATAAATTTCTTTGACCTATGTTACGATCGAAGTATTAATCAAAAAAATCAGCTAAATTTCGTTAGTTTCGAACCGGTGTCCTAAAATCAATCAAACGGGAATCGAAATCGAAGTGGAAACTTTTCAGTACAATTTTATCACTTTATTAAAAAGAAATAGATTTTTTTTTCATAATTGATAGTCATTCTTATAATATGTATATTTTACCATTGTTTCGGAAAATACTTCTGTCTCTATCCTGGGAAAAACAAAGAAGAAACCTAACTCAAAATAATAAAGTGCGTTTGCAAACCCACCTGTCAAGCGTAGAAACTATGGCATATATCCCCATCTGAGGCAAACTATGGTGGAAGCATATGTTTAGCACTGGACTTTTGAAAGGCTGTATACCATACCATATAAATCACATCATAATTAATTCACTGAAAGTATACCAGACAGTAAATAAGTATATATGTACAGGAGCTTTCTGTGAAGTTAATGAATCTCATCTCTAAAAGAAACACCTGTGAAAAAGTCAGAAAGTGAGACAGATCTAATAAATGGAAGGCTCTCATTCTTTTTGGTCCAATTTACAAAAAATGAGATGTATCTTATTTTATTATGTGTCACTTCTGTAAACGAAAAGAACATATAACATCATAACATAAACGGGGTAAGCGAAGTTGTCTTTTCTGCCGACTTCCAAAAAGGAGACGGTACTCAATTCGACGCGTATGTTTTTTTTTAATGTGTGTTACCTCATAACTTATTACTGGGTGGACGATGATTCTTTTTTTATATGAAAGCTGTTCTTCTTGTGGTCCCATATGAATTTGATCAAGGTCAGACCAATAGTTTTTGAGTTATTTGAGTTATTCTTAATAACTTATATTGAAGTCGCCTGTACAAAATTTTTAATTTTAAATTATTCCTATCGTTAACGCTAATAACGTTAACGTTCAATTACGACGGAAAACGTTTATCATAGCTACATCTATCTACTTTGTCCACAGAAATCTGCAAGTGGAAACCTAGAGACCTAACATACTGATTTTACCTAGTTTAGATACCAGTTTTTCACCTATCTATAGCATTGTTTCAGATGTAAGCATATTCTCAAAATATTTTTTTTTGCTTGCTTATTGCTCATTGTTGCTCTCTTTATATTGTAGATTGTTAATGGAGAATTGAAAAATAGATAACGATAAGTCACGTGACTCCGTAATTACCACTCACCTAATATATAAAGAATAGTATTTGTTTGTTCGAATTTTACGCGCTGCCATACCGTTCATCGGATTGCGGTAAAACTTTGTCAACTTATTGCTTGCACTTGCTCGAAGGCTATAATAATAATAATGTCCTCCAGACCGAATTTCGGCCACGGCGGCCAGTCTCAACGGAGACTAGCCATCTGCGCAGGACAGGATTATAGTGCCCAAGTGTATGCGCAAGCACAGGTGCACTCTCTATTCCCTCACTCTCATAGGTCATAGCCCGATGGGACGGTAAACCGACACGACCGGAGAGAGATCAGGCGCAGGACCAACGGCTTTACGTGCTTTCCGAGGCACGGGGGTGAAACACCGCCAACTTCCTGACTCCGGGCAGCTACTGAGAATTTCTTGATGGAAAATCTCAATAACTGATTTTTTGGCCCGACCCGGGATTCAAACCCGGAACCTCATGATCAGCAGTCGCACTAATACAACCACTAGACCAATGAGGCAGTCAAGATTATAGGCATAGTGCAATTAACTCACAGTAGGTGGCGCGCGTATCGTACCGACAAATATATTTCAAAGTTCTATATCATTCAATTTCAATGAATGTATTATAATTTCTTATTAAACAAAATAACTTCCAAATTTTTATTTATTTATTTATTACAAAAACAGTAACAGAATCATAACAGTACAAAACCAAGACGATGCTGTACAAAAACCAAATAACTAGTGATAAATATAACTACTGACATAAAATATATGCTTATAATATTATAATTAAGAAAAAAAATATAAATAGAAAAAATAGTATAAAAAAATCTCACAGACCCTGTACGCCGCCTCTGTGAACTTTGCCAGGCTGCAGTGGTAAATGTCCGTTACTTCGGAAATAATATTCAATAACTTTAAAGCCCGTGACATAGGTGCAAACCTGAACAGATTTGTCCTCGTGTGCGGCACCTTACAGGTGGGATGTGGGCGACGCCTAACCACCACCTAATCAGACACAAATAGCTGCAACGCCTCCAGTACCTCAGGATGGTATAGCTGGCCACGCAAGACTCGCCACACTTACTTGCAGAGTGCGACGTCACGCCTCACACCAAGCTGGCTATACCCAACCATGCCGATCACAAATAAGCTCGGGTAGAAAGGATAGACGCCGTACTCCTTTAAATAAAGGAACCGCGTGAATTTTTTCCACCATGTATCTATATATTATAAGATATCTATAATAAGATAAATATATCTCCATGGGGATTCCAAATAATTGCACTCGTTTCCAGCCGGCTGCGAACAAGTGAAGAAAATCCCGAACTAAGAAAATCCCTGCAATTCCTTATGATAAAACCTAAGTTTCGGAATGCCTTACCGCAGATATCTTCAATGTGCTTACGAAACGTCAATTTAAAACGATATTTCCACAATTATTTCTTCTACGGCAATGCGGCGGATACCAGCTAGTTATATATTTACACATATTTATTTTCATTCATGGTTTCTTAATAGCATTAATTTTAGAAAGTCAACTTGGTGAATCCCACAATACAAGCATTATATTTAACATGGTATAACCACGCTCCATATACACACACCATAATATATTACATACTAGCTGTGCCCCGCGGTTTCACCCGCCTATATCACGCGTCTGCACCTTGCGACATGCGAACTTCGAGAGTAACATCACGACAGACGGTTGCTGAATTAACAAAGATTTAAAAAGTGAAATATGTTACTAAAATTACTGATACGAATAATGTGGCCTAGTTGGTACCGGCGTTACTATTTCACATTTTAACATGAAAAGTTAGTTATTGTGACAAAACTGTAATAGTTAAACTTATGCTATCGTAGACTTTTTTGTAGATATTGATATCCTCTTTAAAACTGTAGTACATCACTTTGCTCTATTATCAATAGTTTCCGCAGCGAACGCGATATAAGGATTCTTTTTGGTTTTTTTTCACACCTTGAGTTACATTAACGAAGTTTTCATACGGATCCCTAACTTTTTTGAAAATATTATATAGCCTTTGTTCATCAGGGATAATGTAGGATTCTAATGGTGAAAGAATTTTTCAAATCGGTCTAGTATTTTCGGAGCCTATTCAATTCAAACAAACAAACAAACAAATCTTTCCTCTTTATAATAGTAGTGTAGACTAGCGATCCGCCCCGGCTTCGCACGGGTGATTCCTAGATCTCGACAACAGTGTCATCAACCAGGTCCAATTGTAATATCCAAGTCCAGGCACCCACATAAACACATAAAAAAATAATTAAAATCAGTTCAGGTCAGTTTCGAGTTTTAGCGAGAATAACGCACTGCAATTTTACACAAGGTTTTTATACAAGGTTATTTTTCAAAAAGTAGCCAAATATTAAGTTTAAGTTCAAATATATAATTAATGACATACCGTTATTGCAGTTTTGATATTATTCCAAATTGAATGTGATCTTACGAATGTGTTAAATAAAAAAGTAAAATCAGTTAAAATAATGCATTACCACGCATTTTGAATTTAAAAGATATAAAAGGACAGAATGTTTGAGATTTTTTTCACCATTTGCCTATATTACTTATTCTAAACCTAAAAATCTTGAACATAGAAGTTCTGCGACGCGTCAACCAGAAACGGCAACTTTTGGAGACTGTCAAGAAAAGAAAAGTTGCATATCTCGGACACGTGTTTAGGCCTGAAAGATATGAACTTTTGCAACTCATTATGATGGGAAAGGTTGCCGGAAGGAGCGCTGTTGCTCGCAGAAAAAAGTCTTGGCTGCGCAACATCCGAGAATGGACGGGAATCAGGAGTGCTGCCGAGCTCTTTCGCCTCGCGAAGAACAAGAAGGAGTATTCAAAGCTGACTGCCAAGCTTCGCTAGTCGGAGAGGCACTCGAAGAAGAAGAAGAAAACCTTCTCTGCAAATTTGGCCGGTTATTGCAAAATAACCCTGTATATACAGGTTAATAGTTGCACTACGAAACGATCGGCTCGACGGGGGAAGTACCACGCTCATACAGAACACAACGTAATATAGCAACATAATACTCTTGTATTCCGTACGAGTATCTTCTTTGATCTTGTTGAGAAAGCGTTTCATCTTAGTCCTTAGGGCTTATAACGCATTTACATTTGGTAGTTGATGGAAAATATTTAGATGTCCGTAGGCTACGGCATCGAACAATTAAATCATCGGGCTACCAATTAATTACTATCAACATAACTCTAAAACACCTAAAAAGGTATTGAGATTGTGCACCCACAACCGATTCTCCTTGCCCTAAATCTATATGTACATATAGTGTTAGTAGTAGCATAGTTTTTAATATAATAGATCTTCAAATCTTTCCCAATCGATCTACTGTGGGACTTCTATATTAAAACAGATATTAGTTTATTATATTTGAATAATTGATTTTTTATGTTTTTTTTATAGGAGAGGGGGCAAACGAGCATGCGGCTCACCTGATGGTAAGTGACCTCCGCCGCCCATGAACAACCGCAACACCAGGGAAATTGCAGATGCGTTGCCGACCTTTTAGAAAGGTGTAAGCTTTTTTGCGTGGTTGTCTCGAACGTGTCTTGTTTTAGAATGTTTTTCGAGGATCATTTTTAGCGCATAACGCATTTATACTTTTTATACTCAGCTTCGTGACGGTGATTTCTTTATCTCGACAGCGCCACTTACCGAGACCAAATGTGAACCTAAGTCATCTAGGGACCTATTCAAACACACACAAAAAAGTTCATCATAATCGGTCAAGTTTGAGTTTTAGCGAGCGGACAGCAATTGATTATTATATATAGAGATAATATTATTGGTAATTCAAACATTATGGTAAGTATAATGTTCGAAAATGATGAACGCTACTTCTTATGGCTTACGTAGAACTCAGATCAAAGCAGTATAATCATGCGAAACGCGTCTCATTCATTCTCAAATAGAATGCGTGAAATATGTGTAAATAAGACTTGGAAAAGAAGCTAACCACTCACATTACTGAATTAAAGTAATAAAGTTGACATTATTTATTTATGTTTCTTATTTTGTTCAACAAAAAAGGGTTACCAGAGTCAAAAACATAAAGTCAAATTCGGCATTACTTATCTAGATTGACATCATCATCATTACAGTTTACTAATTTAGTTTATCTTCACAAGTGTTACATAGTTCTCCTTCATGCAATGCCACATAACACGTTCTTGAGTCACCTACATCCATCGTTTTTCAGTATGTCAAACCAGGGTATCAACACAACCGATCGAATGAGTTGAGGCACAGACCAACGGCTTTAAGTTCTTTCCGAAGAACGAACGAACTTCCTGACTCCGGAACTCGACTCCGGCTACTGGGAATTTCATGACAGTAAAACCTAATTACTGATTTTAGCCCGACCCAGGATTCGTACCCGGGATCACATGATCCGGAGTCACGCTTACGACCACTGGGCCAAAGATGCAGTGAATTTGTGATATACGCCTGAGATTACTAACATATATAATGTTGTGGCTTTTTGCTATTAATCTTTTTAAAGGCAGACTTTATCTTATCTCTCAAAGAGACATCGGCTATGTCCAACCTCTTCCGCAATAGTAAGGAGGGATGTGCTACGTCTGTCTGTGTGTGTTTAATTGTGCTTTGAGCCACAGTCGATCAGACTAACTTTGTTGGAATCAACATAGTAATCATTTTGTAGGACTTATATTGCGTATTTTTATAGCTTTTCTTAAAGAGTTTACACGATTCATAAAATCTACGTCGCCTCTGTGTAAGGGCAACCCGATTTCGATCCTCACCAACTCGTAAACAGTTTGTTAATTTCAATCTTAAAAGTATTGTTTTAAATATAGGAAAATTAGAGAGAGAGAGCGAGAAATCTAACAGTGGTAGAGCCACGCGGCAGCTTTTGCTGTCGCACGGATGGGCCGGCTCGAACCGGGGTGGTACCACGACCTCACAGAAAACCAGCGTGAAGTAGAGGTTTACCTCTGCGTTTCGCTTGGTGAGCGCAAGTGGCCGGAGGCCCTTTTTACTGGAAATGAGGCATTCCATCTCAGTCCTCACGGGTGACAACGCATCTACATTTTGATTTGTAATAGAGGATAGATGTAGATGTCTATGGGCCGCAGCAACCACTTACCTTCAGGTGGACTGTGTGCTCGTTTGTCACCCTTATACTATAAAAAAATTCATTCAAATGGTGAAAATTAAAGAAATACAGAACAAATCTTCCTATACACATATCGGTAACGCGGTCGACTCATTCTTCCCTCAAAAATTAAGAGGAGGCCGGTATATATAGGCTGTTACTTCATTTTACTTCTTCACTGGCCCGTAAAAATCCAATAATGGGCATGGGCCTCTTATATTGTAGGGAGAATTCGCCTCACTCATGCTTGGCAGACGAATTGACGGCGTCTTCTCCAACATTCGACGTTACAGCTCGTCTCCGGTCTGGTAATTTTATATACAACGTAAACTAGATGATTGTATCACCAAATCGTCTAAATAACTGTTATAAGCTAGTGCTTGAGTACTAATGATAAATGATGATGCAGCCGAAGACAGCAAAATACTTAACAAAAGTTTTCTTTATTCCCCATAGCCGCCTCCGCCCACCCACGGGTTGCAATTCCGTTCCGTTACAGTCTATTTAAGTCCACTCTATTACTTATTCTGTGGTCCACTACTGAACATAAGCCTCCTTGAAAGAAAGAAAGAGTTGCCACACATGGTAAACGGGTTGCCAATCTCAGTTATTTTTTGTTTTTAGTATATACTATTATTTGTATGGCCTACAAATATTTGTTCCGAAACTGGCCGTTTTTCCATGTGTAATTTATGTTTGTAAACTGCCTCCACAGTACAGGAAAATAATCCTAGGGTAATATTAGAAAGATAAAATAAATTAAATAAAATAAAAAAAGCAATTTACCGAGCATAATTTTATAAAGGTTGAGAATTTTTTGCGTATCATTTTATGATATTTGGGCCGCGTATTATCTGCATTACAAGAACAGAGATAAGAGGGTTATAGGGTACCGACCTTCCCAATTTAACAAACGTATTTTAATACAAAAATTATTGATAGTAAGACGCGAGTGTTTACGTTAGCTAAATTGGTACCAAAAATTCTATAAAAATTATTTTTAAATAGTCAAAAATGTGGTTAAAATTTGCAATGGTGTTTTTTTTCTGCTGCAACAGTATTGTGAGTTACTTTTGCTTAATATTAATATTATATGGTGTGCTCAATGTAGTAGCAGCCATAAAGTAAAAATATATAAATATATATGTATATGTATAAAGGAAGTGGTTATATTATACTCTGTGGTAGCATCAGTGGAGAACCTACGAGTATATCCCAACGGTCTTAGTCAAGATGGCATTCTACGTTAATAGCGTAAACGATCGTAAAATGGTAAAAAAATCAACGCTAAGCCACGTGACTGTCACATGACTCAGATATAACCTACACACAAACACTCAAGCCTGTCACCCAGAGGGGTAGGCAGAGACTACGGACTTCCATTTGACGCGATCCTGACACACCTCTCTCGCCTCCTTTACATCTTTATATCTACGCATACACGCTCGCATATAACATATTTATAGTAAATGATTTCTTATATTTACGCAAATACTACACATGGAATAAAACTAATTTTACGAATTCGTACTTTCTTCTTTACATTCCATATGATCACGGGGGGACTGAAGTTTTTGACACTATTGAAATTAGGTTGTTTTTAATTTAAATAGCCTCGCGATTCATCCTTGGTAGGAATCGATGTTCTTTTCCTAGGATTTGTGGTCTATCCATGTTGACATATTGCAGATTTCACGGAGCGTCTGGTCTTCACATCGACTATATTTTCCTTCACACGGGTTTCTATGGATTTTTTGTTTGTTCTATTTAAAACATATTCATTGTTTTCTATAGCGTAAGCCATCTTAGTCAGGCCCGTTGCCCAGAAAACTGTTACACACTGTTGTTCTAATACAATTGCTAATTTACGATAGAATTCGCTTTTTTATAGGATAAGGGTGATAAACGAGCACACAGTCCACCTGATGGTAAGTGGTTACTTTGGTCCATAGCCTACATTTACCCTCGATTACGAACCAAAATGCAGATGCCTTGTCACCCGTGAGGACTAAGATGGAATGTCTCGTTTCCAGTAAAAAAAGTGTCTCCGGTTCTCTACACTCACCATACGAAACACAGCAGCGTTATGCTGCTATTTTACATTTGTATTCTGTGAGAGCGTGGTCCTTCTCCGGTCGAGCCGACCCATTCGTGCTACAACTATACTACTAATATAGCTGCAGCATGGCTCCACGAATTTAGAACTCGTAATAACGAAAGTACAAAAAAATATAGACATATTTAAATTAATACGAAATATATATGAAATATATAACTATTTCTTTATTAATTTGCAGTGACTAATGAACTTACAGTACACTTGATGTTAGGTACTGCAGACCATATACACCTGCAGTCAACTTTAAACAAACAAAGCCACAAATGCGTTAACTCTTCTAAGATGAAACACTTCACAGCCTGTATACGCATTAGACCAGAATATAGCAGCGCAAACACTGCTATTTGGACAATATAATGCAATGAATGAACCGATTGTGATGACACTTTATAAACAGATAGAGAGCAATACCAGGAGGGATCTAAGCCATATACTATCAGATAAACTTGTTTTTTTTTTCGAACCAGTGGAAATAGTAAAAAATATTTTCAATAAGAATTAATATTGTTGGAATACTGTTCCCATCTCATGGCCTCCACAGTGCCAGCTCTTTCCACTTGACCGCATCCAGCGAAGAGCGGCTCGAGTCCTTTCCGATCGGCTCGATTCATTGGCGCTACGAAGAGATGTTGCATCCCTTTGCATTTTCTTTCACATTTACCATGGGAAGTGCTCTGAGGAATTGTTCGAATTAATCCCAGCCGCCAAATTTCACAAACGCACATCGCGGTAGAACTCCCAATACTATCCACACCATCTAAATAATTCCACCACTGTGCAATTTAGAAGATGTTTTCTTCCTCATACAACTTCCCTGTGGAATCGTTTACCACCAGCGATTTTTCCGGACCGATACAACTTAGGGACCTTCAAGAAAAGAGCTTAATCCTTTTTAAAAGGCTGGCAACACATCTACAATTCCCTGATTCCCTTGGTGTTGCAGTTGTTCATGGGCGGCAGTAGTCATTTACCATCAGGTAAGCCGCATGCTCGCTTACCCCTCTCCTATAAAAAAAAACTTGTAAATCTGTATTAAATAAAAAATATTCGTTTCTATTCTATTCTATTGGATTTTGTTTAATCTGGAAAAAATCGGCTTTTGAAACTGGCTTATCTAAAGAGTGTACGCCATAAAAGGGCGATATTTTAGATCAATCACCGCTTTCAAACTGCCTAAAGCGCCTTCTGTGTAAGAATAAAACAAAATTTCGATTGTGCAATTATATTATAAATGCCAATTCATTGCCGGTTAGTTATAAAGGAGATGCTTGTATATTTACTTTTATTTATGTTTCGGATTGGTTACAACTGCAGTATATTATTGTTAATTTACATTTTTTGGTGTGGTACATTTGAGTAACGTAAGTAAAAAAGTGGTACAAGTGGCGTGAAATAGCAGCAAGCTGCTATTTTACGCTGGTATTCGCTGGTATTGTGAGAGCGCGGTCCTTCCCCGGTCGAGCCGACCCATTCGTGATATAACTATACTATTAATATAGCTGCAGTATGGCTCTACCACGTATTAAAGGTTATAACAATACCTAATGTAAAACATTCGAATACCAATGTGCTATTAAATGGGGAGGAGTTGAGTCTTGTGGATACCGCTGTTTTTATTTATGGGTTGTTGTTTATCGGTATTACTATTGACGCGAATCTTCAATGTAATTCTTAGTAGTAGCAGAAAGATTAGAAGTCTCACAGATGTTGAGACAGCTAGATTAGTGTATTTTAGTTACTTTCATAGCGTAATGTCTTATGGAATTTTGCTATGGGGTAATGCGTCTGATATTGAAGCTATATTTGTTTTGCAAAAGAGAGCCGTACGGGTGATTTATAACCTAAATTGTAAAGAGTCCCTCAGAGAAAAATTTAAAGAAATAAACATATTAACTTTTGCATCGCAATATATTTATGAAAATGTAATGTATGTACATAAAAACATAAATAGCTTTAATAAGAATAAGGATGAGCATACTTTAAACACTAGGAACAAACATAAGCTTGTAATACCAGTTACTAGACTCCACAGAATCAGTAATTCATTGATGGGGCAATGTATACGCTTTTACAACAAAATCCCAGAACATATTCAAAGTTTATCAATAAACAAGTTTAAAAGTTTTATTAAAGAAAAACTGTACAAAAAGGGTTATTATAATATCAAAGAATACATGAATGAAAATAACCCCTGGGAATAAGGTGATCGCCACCATTCTGGTTCTATTAAAAATCATTTAAAAATTGTATAAATGAAATTATTGTTAAGTGAAAAAAAAAGTCCCGCTGGGTTTCTTGCTGGTTCTTCCCAGGACTGAGGTATTTTCCGAACCAGTGGTAAATAAAAATGACATTCAATAAGAATTATGTAATAATCAATATTGAATAAAAAATTATTCTATTCTATTCTATTCTATTCTACACGAATGGGTCGACTGGACCAGCTAAGGACAACTTTCTCACAGAATACCAACGTAAAATAGCAGCGTAATGCTGTTGTGTTTCGTATATTAAGAGAGAACTGGAGAGCATTTTGGCTTACTCCTTAGGGATAACAACACATCTATTCTTACACATGCACGCAGCCTTTATTGAGGAGAGATGTAGGTATCCACAGGCTACAGCGTTCACTTACCATAGGGTGATCTGTGTACTTCTAAAAAAAATCTTAATATATGCCCTAATTTGTAAAACGACTTCGCAATACAGTAAAAATTCATAGTGTCATAGTGTTGTACTCTTTTAAAAAATAAAGCAAAAGGACATAATGACAAAATCCGTATAAAATACACACACACATACACTCACGCCTGTCACCCAGAGGGGTAGGCATAGACTACGGACTTCTATTTGGCGCGATCCTGACAATAAATCGCACGCAAAAACCGCACCATGAACCAATAAGTAAAGGTATAAAATATTAAATTAATAATAAAATTAAATATTTTGTACAACCGACTACAATACGGGTATATAAATAAAATGGGTCACAGCACCCACTTACCATCAACATCATCAATATAGTCGAAGTCAATTAAATACGCATTATTAAGGATAACTCAAAAACTACTGGTCAGATCTTGATCAAATTTATATGGAAGCTCCAGGTTTCAAATTATCAAGAATATTCAAAATCGGATCCCCTATAAAAAAGTTCTGAGGTAACACACTTAAATAAATATATAGTCTAATTGAGAGCTTCCTCCTTTTTTTGAAGTCCGTTGAAAAATGGTTGTGAGTGTAATCTAAGTGTGTGAGATTCGGTGTCTTTGTCGCAGCGAACTAGGTTAACTAGCCTTTTAGTTAACAGTCTAAACTAAAACCTTTTTAGTAAACGGCGCCGTTCAACTATCGGCCTGAAAGGTATTCAGCTGGTGCGTCTAGTACAAAATTTTACCTACTTTGCAGTACCTAATATCAGCGACAGTAGGTTCAGGTACGGCTGGCTAAACCCACGTAGACTTATATAATGTAGCACATAGCGCATAATTAGGCACAGGTCAGCGATATTGTTCATTACATTCAACGAGACGGCTAAATTGCGATTATAGTGACCGGAGGCGTTTAGTAAAAAGCTGGGCTGTTAACAGAAAGCCTAATTAAGCTAGTTGGCTGCGACGTCTACACTATTAATTGCCCATTGTCTAAATGCAAATTTTTATTATATTGTTGAAACAACAACTACAGAACTGATTATAATGATCAGGTATTCATTGTGCAATTGAACGTCGAACGAAGTTATTTTTCTACCGACTTAAAAAGGAGAAGGTATTCAATTCGACTGTATGTTTTTTTTTATGTGTCTTACCTCATAACTTTTTTCTAGGACCCGACCCGATTCTTTAACTTCGATTTTCTAGACCCAATTTCGATGATTCTTTTTTCATTTGAAAGCTGGTGACTCCCATATCTTCCCATGTAAATTTGATCAAGGTTTGGTCAATAGTTTTTGAGTTATTCTTAATAATTTATATTGAATTCGTTTGTACAAAATTTTTAATTATAAATTATTTAATTTTTGAACGTTCGTTTTGTCATGTACTAACATGCGTACATACACACAAACATTCTCTAAAAAGAAGTGACCCCTTTTCCAATTTATTCCTGTTAATGTTCTATCATGGATAGATCAAAAGCCCATCACATCAGGAGGCCCTGGATCGTCCTATTTACCCATTGATAAAAGATAATTGATTTATTAAAAAATTAAGTACATCTGAAAATTTTACTTAATAAAGTTTGTGACAAACGAACACACAGTCCACCTAATGGTAAGTGGTTGCTGCGGCCCATAGACATCTACATCTATTCTCGATTACGAATCAAAATACAGATGCGTTGTCACCCGTGAGGACTAAGATATAATGCCTCGTTTCCAGTAAAAAGGGTCTCCGGTTCCTACACTCACCATACGAAACACAGCAGCGTTAAGCTGCTATTTTACAATGGTATTCTGTGAGAGCGTGGTCATTTCCCGGCAGAGCCGACCCATTCGTGCTACAACTATACCTACTACTAATATAGCTGCAGCATGGCTCTACAACGTAAAACGCTATTGCTAAACATGGTCATTGGCAACCAACTTCAAACAATTATACACAGATCACTATATATTTGCGTATCTCTGCAAAATAAAACACTAAGAAGGCTAATTTTCGAGTCGTTATCAGGTAGACGTTATAACTATAGAAATCAATGGATCACAAAACGTAGGTACCTTTATTTCAAAAAATTAACTTTTATATAATCAGGCTTATTACAATAACTTCAAAGTAGGAAATTAATAATTAAATTATTATTATAATCTTCCAAAAACCCTACGCTTAACATTTCCTCCCTTAGGACGTGACCTGTATTCATCATCTGTTTGTAAATTCTTGATGCATCCGGGAATTCAGATCTAATGAAATATTTGTAGTTTGCATAGGCATTTTGTGGCATTCCTGAGGGAGGACTATGTGCAGCAGTGTACTTGTAAACAGCTGTCAATAATGATAATGATGCTTGAATAGATAAAGTTCATAACCATGACTTTATAGCTCAGAGAATCGTGCTGTTGAGTAAACAAGTTAATAGGAAAGCATTAAAGCCCTGAGTTCGAATCGACCATTTGGCTACTGTTGTGAAACACTCTTTACACTACTTCTTTTCAGTTTCTCTTTTAGTAATGAGAGAAATCATATCCTGAGCATAACTTCTATTCAACAACACATCTATTCTTACACATGCACGCAGCCTTTATTGAGGAGAGATGTAGGTATCCAAAGGCTACAGCATTCACTTACCATAGGGTGATCTATGTACTTCTATAAAAAAATCTTAATATATGCCCTTATTTGTAAAAGGACTTCGCAATACAGTAAAAATTCATAGTGTCATAGTGTTGTACTCTTTTAAAAAATAAATCAAAAGGACATAACGACAAAATCCGTATAAAATACACACACACAAACACTCACGCCTGTCACCCAGAGGGGTAGGCAGAGACTACGGACTTCCATTTCGCGCGATCCTGACAATAAATTGCACGCAAAAACCGCACCATGAGCCAATAAGTAAAGGTATAAAATATTAAACTAATAATAAAATTAAATATTTTGTACAACGGACTTCAATACGGGTATATAAATAAAATGGGTCACAGCACCCACTTACGATCAACATCATCAATATAGTCAAAGTCAATTAAATCCACACTTAAATAAATATAGAGTCGAATTGAGAACTTCCTCCTTTTTTGAGGTCGGTTGAAAAATGGTTGTGAGTGTAATCTAAGTGTGTGAGATTCGGTGTCTTTGTCGCAGCGAACTAGGTTAACTAGCCTTTTAGTTAACAGTCTAAACTAAAACCTTTTTAGTAAACGGCGCCGGTCAACTAGCGGCCTGAAAGGTATTCAGGTGGCGCGTCTAGTACAAAATTTTACCTACCTGTTTTGTAATTGTAGTACCTAATATCAGCGACAGTAGGTTAAGGTACGGCTGGCTAAACCCACGTAGACTTATATAATGTAGCACATAGCGCATAGTTAGGCACAGGCCAGCGACATTGTTCATTACATTCAACGAGACGGCTAAATTGCGATTATAGTGACCGGAGGCGTTTAGTAAAAAGCTGGCCTGTTAACAGAAAGCCTAATTAAGCTAGTTGGCTGCGACGTCTATACTATTAATTGCCCATTGTCTAAATGCATATATTTATTATATTGTTGAAAATACGACTACAGAACTGATTATAATAATAATAATAATAATAATAATAATAATCTTTATTTCGGACCAAAATTAATCCATAGTAGTGTTAGTAATAATTGACTTATAAACTAGTGTTAGTAAACATTGAAGTATGTACAAACTTATTCAAAATCGGAGAATTATAGTTCTCCGCTACTGTTTTCAAAATGCTGTTGTGACTATCTCTCACCCTTCTAAGCAGCGAAGCTGTCTTCTTACGTATTATCGCATGAAAGCCGTCCGTGCGAGCATGCGCAAACATCTCCGACGCACTACAGTATCGAGGCAGTCCCAACAACATTCTGAAAGCATTATTATATTGAACACGCAGGGCATCCAGCGACCTTTTAGTGTAATTGATCCATAGATTGCTCGTGTACAGACTCTGGCAGTATGCCTTAAATAGGGTAATTTTAACTAGGTCAGTACATCGAGCAAATCTACGGGCCAGCATGTTACTCCTGACCGCTAGAGCCCTGCGTTCCCTTTCAATATCTACATTGTCTTTCAGGTCATCGGCAAGAAAATGGCCAAGATATTTAAAAGACGTCACTTTTTTAATTTTTGACCCATTCAAGAACAGGTCAGGTTCATCAGTCCTAGGCTTGCCCCTGACCCCAAAGACAATGTACTCACATTTTTTGACATTATATACCAAACCATGCGACTCAGCATAGGCTACACACACCTTCAGTAACTCTCTTACTGCCCTCACCGACGGTCCCAGCAGCACCATGTCATCTGCATAGCTGATGTTGCTAATACTAACCCCACCAACACTGCATCCGACACGCTTGCTGCTGAGCTCGCCTATGAGAGCATCTATATATAGGTTGAATAATCTGGGAGACGTTAGACCCCCCTGCCTTACCCCGCATTCCAACCTATACGGTTCACTAAGAGTATCGTCCCATTTCACATGATTTATTTGTTTACTGTACCAATATTTGAGCAGACCACATATCTCTGACGGTACACCCCTGTCCTCCACCTTCCTCCAGAGCACGTCATATGAGACGAGATCAAATGCCCTGGAAAGATCAAGGAAACAGGCATATACCGGGGTACCCCGATCTACGTACTATCGAACAGTGTGCTTCAGACTTAAAATAGCACTTTCTGTTGATAGTCCTGGTCTAAACCCGAACTGTGTGTCATGCAGTTGAATGTGGTCACTTAAGATGGTATCAAGCACACCGTCCAACACCTTTGCTATGATAGTCGCTAAGGAAATAGGACGATAGTTACCCTTGTCAGAGATGTCTCCCGTCTTGTTCTTCACAATGGGAACTACTATTGTCTTCATCAGCTTTGTAGGTAAGTAAGAGTGACTAATACACATTGTGTAGAACATTGACAGGACTCGCGGCAGGTGAAATCCAGCGTGCTTCAGGTGCTCAATGCTGAGCCCGTCGTGTCCTGGAGACTTACCTCGGCTCATACTTGTTATGATACTGCGTATCTGTTTAGCAGAAATATGCACAAGAGGTTCCTCTCCCCCACAAGCGGTCCCAGCACTACCCACCTGTGTTGAGGGCCCAAGCGGAGATTGTACTTTAAAATGTTCCATGAACATATTTGCGATGTCACTGGGTTCACTAATTCCTTCCACGCTCGTAACAAGACTAGGCTTAGTGTCCAACTTACTGGTCGACTTCCAGAAATTTTTAAAATCCCTATCTGCTCTTTTTTGAGCTAATCTATCCATTTTGATTTGCTCAGCATTCTTCTGACAAAATTTGAGTTTACTCTTAAAAATTTTTCGTGTTTCACTTATTTCATCATAAATAGGACCAGATAAGGGACGACCACTGAGTACCCAGGCCTTAAAACTACATCTGGCCTCATAGTGAGCGTCCTTTACATAGCTGTTCCACCCACATATCCGCTTACCCCGCCTTGGTCCTCCCTTACAAGTCACTCTGGATTTCTTAGCAGCCTCAGATAATATACTAACAATCTGTTCATACAAATTATCTAATGCGACCCTATGTTCGGTCAAGCCACAGAAGCCATTCGCACAGTTTATAAACTCATGAGGAAAGTCAATGTCCCGCAATTTGCTATTACAAAGGTTTTGGTAACATTGCGTTTCTACATTTGTTCTTTCACCCCATAAGACCAGGTTTTTATCTTGACTTCTAACTGTCCGTTTAGGCCTGACCACCTCTAAGTTACATTCTAAATATATTGGTAAGTGATCAGAAATGTAAACATCTTCGGAGACACCTACACTCTTAATTGCATTCCAGGCTGATTTGGATACTAAACAGTGATCTAGCCACCTCCTACTTCCATGAGCGTCACTTATGAAGGTGTAGGTATCACCATCCACTCCCAATGCTTCTATATCCGCACAAACCCACGACTGATCAGAACAAAAGTTATTCAGTTCATTAAAAAATAGTTCATGAGGGTGCGCATTAAAATCCCCAAGCATAAAAACATTTTCTATATCCCTACTCGCTATGATAGCATTGATCTCACTCAATATATCTGTAAAAATTGGTAGATTGTCCGCACAGTCCGTAGGCATATAAACAGAAAAGACAATAATATTGCGACCCCCAGTCGTGGCTGTAATGGCCACTAATCGAGAGCTACTACAGTTTACAACAGAAACTGACTCAAAAATACCCTTCCTCCAGAGAATGGCCACCCCCCCATGAGGTCTTCCTCTCAATAACCCCTCCGATGTGTCTACTGCAGACTTACCCGTGTATTCAAACTCACGACTAATCGAGCTTAGGAAAGGAACATCATGTGGGAGTAGCCACGTCTCCTGAAGAGCGACCACATCTGACCACATACATATGCCCCTAATATCATCTATAGAACGCTTAGCTGACTTACAGTTAAAACTTGTAAATGTTAGAAACTTTTTTATGGTTTCACTACACATTAATTGATAAAAGTATGTGACTTTCTACTAACTAAATACTAATTAATTCGAATTAGATTGCCTATCTTTAATTCTGTACATAAAATGCACAAAACGCCTAAAAACAATTAATAATGATCAGGTATTCATTGTGCAATTGAACGTCGAACGAAGTTATTTTTCTACCGACTTAAAAAGGAGAAGGTATTCAATTCGACTGTATGTTTTTTTTTTATGTTATAACTTTTTTCTTATTATCTCATAACTATTTTCTAGGACCCAACCCGATTCTTTAACTTCGATTTTCTAGACCCAATTTCGATGATTCTTTTTTCATTTGAAAACTGGTGACTCCCATATCGTCCCATGTAAATTTGATCAAGGTTTGATCAATAGTTTTTGAGTTATTCTTAATAATTTATATTGAATTCGTTTGTACAAAATGTTTAATTAAAAATTATTTAATTTTTGAACGTTCGTTTTGTCATGTACTAACATGCGTGCATACACACAAACATCCTCTAAAAAGAAGTGACCCCTTTTCCAATTTATTCCTGTTAATGTTCTATCATGGATAGATCAAAAGCCCATCAAATCAGGAGGTCCTGGATCGTCCTATTTATCCAATTGATAAAAGATAGTTGATTTGTTAAAAAATGAAGTACATCTGAAAATTTTACTTAATAAAGTTGGTTTTTTTATAGGATAAGGTTGACAAACGAACACACAGTCCACTTGATGGTAAGTGGTTGATGCGGCCCATAGACATCTACATCTATTCTCTATTACGAATCAAAATGCAGATGCGGTGTCACCCGTGAGGACTAAGATGTAATGTCTCGTTTCCAGTAAAAAGCGTCTCCGGTTCTCTACACTCACCATACGAAACACAGCAGCGTTAAGCTGCTATTTTACAATGGTGTACTGTGAGAGCGTGGTCATTTCCCGGTAGAGCCGACCCATTCGTGTTACAACTATACCTACTACTAATATAGCTGCAGCATGGCTCTACAACTTCAAACAATTATACACAGATCACAAACTATAGAAATCAATGGATCACAAAACGTAAAAGTAAAGTAAAGTTGCAGCCTATTTACGTCCCACTGCTGGGCACAGGCCTCCTCTCATTTCTGAGAGGGTTTTAGGGCTAGGAAGTGTCCGTCGCGCTGCCCCAATGCGTGTTGGCGAACTTCACATGTCTTCGAAATATATTTTTTTCTTATTTCTCAGACATGCAGGTTTCCTCACGATGTTTTCCTTCACCGCCGAGCACGTGGTAAATCAGCACTTAAAATTGCAATTAACAATTTCATTGGTGCCGGCTGGGATCGAACCCGGGTTGCTCGAGTACTGTGAAGATTACAGCGAGCGCTAACCATCTGAGCTACCACAAAACGTAGGTACCTTTATTTCAAAAATTAACTTTTATATAATCAGGCTTATTACAATAACTTCAAAGTAGGAAATTAATAATTAAATTATTATTATAATCTTCCAAAAACCCTACGCTTAACATTTCCTCCCTTAGGACGTGACCTGTATTCATCATCTGTTTGTAAATTCTTGATGCATCCGGGAATTCAGATCTAATGAAATATTTGTAGTTTGCATAGGCATTTTGTGGCATTCCTGAGGGAGGACTATGTGCAGCAGTGTACTTGTAAACAGCTGTCAATAATGATAATGATGCTTGAATAGATAAAGTTCATAACCATGACTTTATAGCTCAGAGAATCATGCTGTTGAGTAAACAAGTTAATAGGAAGCATAAAAGCCCTGAGTTCGAATCGGCCATTTACTACTCTGCTCTTAACACTACTTCTTTTCTGTTTCTCTTTTAGTAATGAGAGAAATCATATGCTCAGCAGTAGAAAGGCAGCTGGTTACTTTTTTGTCATATAATTATTTCTCGCAAACAT
Source organism: Parnassius glacialis (assembly GCA_033319125.1). Taxonomy (NCBI): domain Eukaryota; kingdom Metazoa; phylum Arthropoda; class Insecta; order Lepidoptera; family Papilionidae; genus Parnassius; species Parnassius glacialis. Next base: position 52,321,425 of record JAVANC010000005.1, read on the forward strand.
ACGACTAATCCAAACTTACACACTTCAATTGAAAGTTATCTGACATTCAGTTAGAGTATTGATAACCTTACCATTGTAAATAACAGTGGTTTTATGTATATTTATGTTGTTTTAGAACAAAAGAATGGTAACGGTCGCGCGGAGTGCTATTCTCGGCATTAAATAAAAATAATAAACAATGGAAATAGATTTCCGGAAGTCGAGACTGTTTTATTGGAAATTTCCTCTTCTTTAAGGATCTTTTTTTAAAAGTTCTTAAAAGTTAATAGTTTTTGAGTTATTAAAGAAAACCCAAACATATTTTTTTTTCATCTTATTTTGTTATTAACAATTACAATTTTTTATGTGCAAATAAATCATCGAGATACATTTTTCTAGACGTCATTATGAATCGAATGGAATATCGCACATATTTTTAAAAGGGGGAACAAGAATTAACACGTTTTTGAACTTGTTGACTAGACTATAGAGCCGTTGTCATTTACATCATCATTCATCATCATTACAGCCGTTCACATGTCCACTGCTGAACATAGGCCTCCCCCAAGGAACGCCACAAAGCACGGTCCTGAGCCACCTGCATCCATCGACTTCCTGCATATCTTACCAGGTCGTCACTCCATCTAGTGGAGGGACGCCCTACACTTCGTCCGCCGGTACGAGGCCGCCACTCGGAAACCTTTTTTCCCCATCGGTTCATTTACATAATGACGCTGTATTCAAATGATAGCAAAACGATTTCTTTACAATATTGTGTGGTAACTGCGAAAAGATAATGTTTTCATTTTCTTTTATTTGTGTTCTTAATGTGAAACTCTAGAAAGATCCCATGATTTCCAATAGATAAGAAGATGGTTGTTTAACCATCTCATTTAGTCCTGACCTAGAAGCACCCAGACCAACGACAGAGAACAGCGTCAAAGGTGCTAGGCGTCTAGTCCTGCGATCGTAAGTTCACCTGCCAAGCATATCGATTATAACACGATTCTCCTTACAATCGGATCGGCTCATGTGTAGTATTTGCATTTTCCAGCTGATAAAGTAGTTATGGCTGTGATCATGAAATGCAGTTGTTCATTCTGGCTCCCTATGAGAGCATTATTTTTTATATATAATAGAATAAGGGTGACAAACGAGTACACAGTCCACCTGATGGTAAGGAGTTGCTTGGCCCAAAGATATCTACATCTATCCTCGATTAAAAAATCAAAATGCAGAAGCGTTGTCACCTTTGAGCACTAATTTGGTAAACCTAGTTTCCAGTTTAAAGTATCTCCGGTTCTCAACACCCAACATAAGAAACACAGCAACATTATTTTACGCTATTTTACGCTGGTATTCTATGAGAGCGTGGTCCTCCCCCGATCAAGCCGACCCATTAGTGCTGCAAGTATAATAAAGCTGAAACATGGCTCTACCACATTCAAAAATCTTTTACCGGTATAGCCACCTCAAGTACAAGCTTGATAATAACAAACACACCTACTTGTTTTATGTTTTAGCTGACAACGTCCATCGACGTTGGCGGTGTGATATCAGGGAACCGCATGGCAGGTGTGCCTTTGGGGCGCTCCCTCGGCGATGGGGAGCTGGACGTGGAAGGAATATGCGCAGAGTCCGGCATGACATGTCAGAACTGTACACACGCAGTCACCTGTATACCCTTACCCTATGGCTTCTTAAAGGTAATTTTTAATGTCTTAAAATAATGTTATAATGGTCGGCCCATTATCAATCCAGCCTATTGATGCGTTGGGCTTTGTCGGTTACTCTGGCTATATTGCAGATGTTTAATTACGAGTTTTATTACGAAAATAATCTCGAAGCTTAACTCGTATAACTCAAAGAACCGACAACCGATATGAAAGAGAAATTTTCGAGAGGTAGCTTCGTACCGGTAAGTGAAGTGAAGGGCGTTCCTCGCCAATTTTATACGTGGTAGAGCCATGCTGCATCTATAGTATAGTTGTAGCACGAATGGGTCGGCTCGACCAGGGAAGGACCACGCTCTCACAGAATACCAGCGTAAAATAGCAGATTAAAACTGCTGTGTTTCGTATGGTGAGTGTAGAGAACCGGAGACCCTTTTTACTGGAAAAGAGGCATTCCACCTTAGTTTTCACGGGTGACAACGCGTCTGCATTTTGATTCGCAAACGAGGATAGATGTAGATATCTAAGGGTCACAGCAACCATTTACCATCAAGTGGTCTGTGTGCTCGCTTGTCACTCTATCCCATAAAAAAAGGAAAAAAAGTGATGAAGTGACGACCTGGTAACATGCAGGCTTTCAATTGTTGCAGGTGGCTGAGGACCATGTTTTGTGTAATTCGATGGGTATATGTTCAGCTGTGGACTTATGAAGGGCAGTATTAATAATAATTATGATGATGATGAATGTTATCACTAACCAGCATGATTACCGCTACAGCCTATCAAAAGTCCACTGCTGAATGTTGCCCCCCCCCCCCCCTCCCCCAACACAGATATAATTCATACCCTATATCCCTCGTATTTTGACTAGTCGCTTTTGGCTGTCGCTTAGCAGGCGAGTTGGCGACCGCAGTTTGTTTTAAATATTTTGAGTTGCTCTCCCAGAGATTCTGTTACCCATCTTCTGTTTCGGATTTCTGTGTGTTTCGGTTTCGGTGTCTCTTACGACACCCACGGGATATTTTTACACCGCCACTACATCATTAATGAAAAACGACATAGCGTGAGACAGTGTGCTTTAAGGCATATCCCTAACTTTGAAGACATAATTAATTTACCCGCGTATAAAATAAAAGTTATGTGTCTTACCTAGCTTTAGGAGCACCTACCTCCACCCAATTGAGTGCACTGGCACAGCCAACAATCATCAAATCAACAATAATACGTGGTAGAGCAATGCTGCAGCTATATTAGTAGTATAGTTGTAGCACGAATGGATCGGCTCAACCGGGGAAGGACCACGCTCTCTAAGAATACCAGCGTAAAATGGCACCATGACACTGCTATGTTTCGTAACATACGAAACATAGCAGTGTCATGGTGCCATTTTAGTGTCAGTTTAGTGTAGAGAACCGGAGACTGGAAAAGAGGCATTCCATCATAGTCCTCACGGATGACGACGCATCTGCATTTTGAGTCTTTATTGAGGATAAATGTAGGTGCCTTTGGGTCACAGCAACCACTTACCATCAGGTGGACTGTGTGCTCCTTTGTCACTCTATCCTATAAAAAAATATCATAGATTTCTGTAAAGTAATGTTTGATTCTATAAATTATCTTAATTTGATTATTAGTCTCATCAAAATTTTGCAGGTTCCTCTACAAGTATGTTCCAACGGACAGACTTGCAATGCCCACCTCCGAGGTTGCTCCAGCCAAGCGGTACCCGAGTGTGAGCCCGTCACACAAAAGCATCGACACTCTTGTGAACAGGTATGCGCAAAGATCCGACCACCCTTATCTTGAGGCGGTGACGTTAAGATCTGTAAATGTTTTGTCGATAATAATATGAGTTTAAAAACAACACGCCTTGATCATGAGCTGTGATGATCCTGATAATTATTTGACTTATCGTGCTAATCCTGATCATTATACCAGGATAAAGTTATAAAATTTTTGTATTGTCATTGGTCCTTTATACGAGTGCAATTTTTCAAGCCAGTCGGCCATCGGCAAATATTGTCCACGAGTTGATGAAAGTTACATAAAAGAATTCCGTTATATATATAAAAGTTGCAGCCTATTTATGTCCCACTGCTGGGCACCGGCCTCCTCTCATTTCTAAAAGGATTTTCAGGGCAAGGAAATGTCCCCCGCGCTGCCCCAATGCGTGTTGGCGAACTTCATATGTCTTTGAAATATTTTTTTCTTATTTGTCAGACATGCAGGCTTCCTCATGACGTTTTCCTTCACCGCGAAGCACGTGGTAAATCAGCACTTAAAATTGCAATTAAGAATTTCATTGGTGCCGGCGGGGATCGAACCCGGGTTGCTAGCGTACTGGGAAACTTACAGCGAGCGCTAACCATCTGAGCTACCACGGCTCTCTATAGATAGATAGATACACGTGAAGCTAACAAAAGCGTGTTAAAAGTGGACAAATATCAAATCCAATCGTATTAAAGACAAGTCATTAATACGATTGGATTTGATAGATAGCCGAATAACCATCTCTAAAATTATTCCTTTGAGGATCGAATGCCCGATCAACTGCATACAAAATCAGTAATCTGCCGACCAAGCGTGGTGGTTACGGCTTTGCAAGCAAATTAGTGACTGTTTAGCATAATTAGTAATTATTAATTTGAGACAGGAGTACGTCAAACATTTCTGGATATTTATTCATCATTCTGTATTGCCTATCAAAAGTCCTCAGCTCAACATAGGCCCATAGATGGGTAGATATATATATATATATATATATATATATATATATATATATATATATATGTGTGTGTGTGTTGTATATATATGTTGTCCATTTTCAACATAATATATATTACTATTTAATATTTGTGTATCACATCACTATCTATTATTTTATAATATAATATAAATAATTTCTAGATAGTGATGTGATACACAAATATTAAATAGTAATAATATTTATTATGTTGATATTTATTTATTTAACTTCCTGTTAAAGACAATATTCAACTTTTGTACTTGTATTTGGAAAGACTTAATGCCGGAGTCATTCTTCAATAGTCAGTCTTAAGATAATTTAAAGATAAAAAATAAAGTTATTATTATTTTAGGAAATTGTAAAAAACCTAAATGTAAAAATAATAATTTCGCAGATATGAAATATTTTAAATTTCGAACATCAAATGAAGAATTTAAAGCAGCCAGTTAGTCCGTTAATATCAATTTTGTAAACAAAACTGATATAAATTCTTTCAATAAAAGGTCATTCTAGATTTTTTGAGATATCTTTACCTTCCTCATAACATGACATTTAACAAGGACCTACGTAGAAATTGTAGCAAACTCTGTTAAGGTAATTTTCTGTAATAATGCGGTTACCTAAATAAGATATACGTTGTTTACATAGCGATATATTAAATCGTAATAACTGTATGCAGATTTAATCTATAAGAAAAGGTCAAGGCGAAATTTCGAACAATGATTGTGATACTTCAAAAAGTAATACTGATATTTCCAGAACGAAATTCCCTTGAACTGTTTAAAAAATAACTACGCATGAAGAAATATTTGTTGATATTTATTATACAGTACCATTTATTTCCCTGTTAATGTTTACTAAATATTACTAAAAAATTTAACAGCTCAGGTGGAACTTGAACATATTTTCAAATAACTTTGACTGCGGTATTTTACGACAGCGACTTAAATCGTGTTGCTGTTAATTAAAAGCACTATAAGCACTAATTAATGACTATTGTAATACTCAGAATAGATATAACATTTATGTTTCAAACTAAATTACTCAATGTTCTTACTTACCTCTTTGAACAGAAGGCATCTTACATTTGAAGAAAAGTTGAACCTATGATGAAGACATATTATTCTAAAATTTCTTTTAACATTTAAAAATAAAGTTTAAAAATAATAAAAACATATTTTTCTACCTATCCATTTTGCTCGAATTAAACGCTATAAATTTGTTTTATTAAATGTCTAGTGTTCACGTTAATGTAAAAAATCATTATTAAATTATTATTTAAAAACAATTTTTCCAAAATCCTTATATGGGGCCTATAGAGATAAAACCATCTTGTGGCGAATTAAACTAGACTTTCAACTGCGTAATATTCGCTTCATTTGAGTTTCATTGGATAATATGAATGTAACCAAAATTCGGTCCAAAGTTTAATCACGATATGTACTGTCTCATTTTTTAATCGAGACACGTTGAAGAGAAAACGATCAATAATTTTGGATACGTAATGAGAATCTAGTCAGCTTTAAAGTAACAATAGTAAAAAAAGTATTTCACACTGCAGCTATGTTATGGTTACAGCAAGAATGGGTCAGTTCGACTGAGGAAGGACTACACTCACAGAATACCAACTTAAATAGCAGCTTAATATTTCGTATGCTGAGTGTAAAAAACTGGAGATACTTTTTATTGGACATTTTGATTCTTAATCTAGTGGACTGTGTGCCCGTTCGTCACCCTTACTCAATAAAAAAAAACTTCCGTGTGAGATTCACTTCGTAGTTGTTATTTGTGAACTTTGTTTTTGAACTCTGTGAATTTTGGTTTTAAAGGCCAATCTTGGTAATGATGTAGAAAATATTTTAAGATTAAACAATGGATTCAGGAAAAAAAGTTTAAACGTTACACTGGCCCCATTCTTTAATATCTTTCAATGGTATCTTTATCCATTACAAAGCCAGAATTAAACTTAATCAATCAAAACTAAAAACCGCTTTGTTGATTACACTTCTCGCTTCTCGAGAGAGCTGACGAATTCGGACTTGATAAATGTTAAAAAATAGGAAATTATTATTTATATTTAAAAAAAACTATTAGATTATTGTAATAAAGTACAAATATTAATGTCAACTTTTAATTTTTGTCCAGGGCGTTTATATTCGCCTTCTGAACTAGAGGTAAAGGCACCTCATTCATACGTTAATTCCTACAGTCACTCAAAGTCCACAGTTGAACATATACGTCACCATAGAATGTCTCATAAGACGGATATTTGCTATAGTTGCTACGCCATGCTTGGCAGGCGGGTTGGCAAACGCAGTTTACTTTCTAGCTGTTATTAGGAAGACTGCTGCCCATCTTCTGGTTTATTTCCCCCTATCGCGGTGAAGTTATTCTGGCCCGATAGTAGGCAAAAACTGTAACTTAATGGATTAAAAGTACCTATATATGCTGAACTTTGTTTTATGCTATTAATTATTTACCTGTTCTATTCTATTCTATATACACTATTCTAATTCATACTACTAATAGAAAATAGCTTTTAGTTTAGGCTCAGAAGGGCTAGAACCCAGAGCTGTAAAGCCGGTTTAAAAAAATAGTGTTTAGTTTCTTTTTAGGCAAAGATGTTTTATAGGTCAAAACATCTTTGTTTTTAGGTTATTGTGATATTGATTTTTTAATTTCTCAGTATTCCCGTTAGATGTGATAAAACTAATATTAATTTTGTAATCTATAGATTATAAGGAATAAATCGACATACATTTCATTAAATTTCCCTAAAATGTGTAGTGGGCCCAATCTCCATACAAAAAGAAATTGTCTCCTTTACTACAGGCTTTGTTGATTTTCAACATCAACTTGAAAAAACAAGTAACTAAATGAAACATAAAAATTATTTTCCTCCTGTTCTTTAACTGCCTATTTTTAACCCTTATCTACATTTTAAATGAATACTGTTTTATCTCTTCTTGTAGTTTATCGTTTTCACTCGATTAAAATGTCCTGTGGATTAAGTACCTAATGCTTCTAAGAAATCGTGCGATTTAATTTCTCGCGTATTAAGGAAAAGTATACCAAAAAACCTGATGACTGTGCCACGCCAATAAAAACGTAGAGTTGTCCTTAAAAATTAAAACAATATGATATCCATCATCATCATTACAGCCACTCACAAGACCACTGCTGAACATAGGCCTACCCCAAGGAATGCCACAAAGCATGATCCCGAGTCACCTGCATCCATTGACTTTCTACATGTCTTACCAGGTCGTTACTCCATCAAATGGGGGGACGCCCTACACTTCGCCTGCCGGCACGGGGCTGTCACTCGAGAATAAATATAAATAAATTATTTTGGTTATCTATAAAGTTTTCCCATCTGGTTGGGCTGTTTAGATATATAATTGTAAACAAAATATATAAATATACATAAATATCAATAAAATAGAATAAATACATAAAAAATACATAAATATATAAAAAAACCCAACCAGATGGAAGCCCTCGGCAGGGGAGACCAAACGGCCGAGGGTTAGGGAGAAAGGGAAAGAAACCGGCGGGCGATGCGGGCGGTATCGAGGAGCACCGACTTCTGCATTTGAGCTTGGAACGGTTCGTCACGGAGTCCCAGTCGCCTCAGATGACCCGAGAGGCTCACTGGGATTAACCCGTTCGCAGAAACGACCACAGGAATAATTTCGGCCGGCAGACCACCCCACATGTCGGTCACCTCGTGAGCCAGTTCCAGATATTTTGTCAGCTTATCTGTTTCGGCTTTCACGAGGTTCTCGTCATAAGGAATGGTAATGTCGACCAAAAATATCCTTGACTGTGCCCGGTCCATCAGCACAATATCAGGCTTATTCGCAAGAATAGTCCTGTCTGTGATGATGGCCCGATCCCAGTAGAGCCTGGCGCGGTCATTTTCGAGCACGGCTTCCGGCAAGTACTTATAATATGGCAGTTTCCGATCCGAATTTCCGAAAATATTATTATTATAATATTATTATCCGTAAATAAACCATATTATTATTAGTATATTTATTGACGTCCTATTATAATTATAAATTAATTGACTGCCTTGTTTGTCTACATATAGTTATTTGGTATTTCTGTTACGAAATTATTAGTGACAGCCCAGAGTCAGAAAATTGACGGTGTTACACCCTCGTGCCTCAGATGGCAAGCAAAGCCGTTCTGCACCTCATCTCTCTCTGATCGTTTTGGATTGTCATCCTGTCGGACAATGAGAGAGAAAATCGAATGCACCTGTGCTTGCACTAACATGAACTACAATCCTCTCCTGAAATTCATGAGGAAATTATTTTATTATGTACAGGGTTATTTTGTAATAACCGGCCAAGTTTGCAGAGAAGGTTCAGAATAAATAATATAGGAAAATGGTGAAGAAAATTTAATTAAAAAAATCTCAGACATTCTGTCCATTTTATCTTTTAAATTCAAAATGTGTAATAATGCATTATTTTAACTGATTTACTGCGCACGCACATATTCGTAAGGGTCGATCGTCGGTAAAAACGTTGTTGACCATAAATCACAATCAATTTGGAAACATTTCAAATAAATGTAGAAGCTTTATTTACTTGTATTTTCAAAAACTGCAACAGACTTTGAAAAATAATCCTGTACTTATAATAATTTCACTTTACGTAAGGCACAATGTAAATACTTAAAACATAGTGTGTTTACATACAATATATATTATTAAATCCTTCCCTTCCTTTCTTCATATAATTTAGAATCTACGAGGTTGGATTGAAAAGTACTCGGCCTAACACAGATCCATTCAAGTCTAAAAATCAAATCTACCCACATTATTTAGTTCAGTTCAGACTAGTTCATTGTGTGAAGTTCGAAACGTGTGCGATAATTAGTTGTGATTTTATAAATTTATTAACAAAGTCATCGGACATAATTTCCGCGAATGGAGCAAATCGAGCAGCGTGCCGTCATTAAGTACCTCCATAAGAAGGGGCTATCATCAAAAGCCATCCATGATGACATGGTCAGTACAATAGGCGATTGTGCTCTGTCATATTCATCCGTCAAAAAATGGATAGCAGAATTTAAGCGTGGTAGAGAGAGTGTGAAAGATGAACCCCGCTCTGGAAGGCCTTCGACGTCAACTACTGACGAAAATATTAAAAAAGTACTTGATTTAATAATGGGCGACCGCAGATTAAAAATTAGAGAGATAGCCGAGATTATAGGCATCTCTTATGAACGAACTCAAAATATCATTGTCAACGAGTTGGGTTTCCACAAGGTGTCTGCGAGGTGGGTTCCGCGACTTCTTTCAGTTGAACAAAAAAGGACGCGATTGACTATTTCACGCGACTGTTTGGAGTTATTTGAAGCCGATGCAGATGATTTTTTGAATCGTTTTGTTACTATAGACGAAACATGGGTTCATTACTGTACACCGGAAACAAAACAACAATCAAAACAGTGGAGAAGACCTGGTTCACCACCCCCTAAAAAGGCTAAGTCGATTTTGTCGGCAAATAAGGTGATGGCTTCTGTATTCTGGGACTCGAAAGGTGTGATTATGATTGATTATCTTGAAAGGGGTCAGACTATAAACTCTGATTACTACTGCACCTTACTACGTCGTTTACGAGAGGAAATAAAAGAAAAACGTCGAGGAATGCTCAGAAGAAAAGTCCTGTTTCATCAAGATAACGCCCGTGTTCACACGTCAGTACAGTCAATGGCTGAAATTCACAACTGTGGCTTTGAACTGTTACCGCATCCGCCGTATTCACCTGATCTGGCACCATCAGACTTCTTTTTGTTCCCTAACCTAAAAAAACACTTGGGAGGTCAAAGATTTTCGACAAACGACGAGGTCAAAGCAGCTGTAGACGCATATTTTGACTCTAAGGAAGAATCGTTTTTTTTCAACGGTCTAAATGCTTGGAAGGGGAGGTGGCAAAAGTGTATTGAACTTGATGGTAATTATGTAGAAAAATAAAAATATAACTGATTTAGTATGTGTTTATTTTCTTGGTTAGGCCGAGTACTTTTCAATCCACCCTCGTAGGTACTAATCTACTACAGTACTATATTATGCTTCTTCTTCTCTTCTCACTCACAAAAAAAGTGTATTTTACAGAATAAGGGTGACAAGCGAGCACACAGTCCACCTGATGGTAAGTGGATGCTATGGCTCATAGATATATCTATATCTATCCACGATTAGGAAGCAAAATGCAGATGCGTTGTCACCTCTGAGGACTAAGATGGCATGCCTCGTTTCCAGTAAAAAGGGTTCCCGCTTCTTTACACTCATCATACGAAACACAACAGCAATAAGCTGCTATTTTACGCTGGTACTCGTATTCTGTGAGAGCGTGGTCCTACCCCGGTCGAGGCGAACCATTCGTGCTACAACCATAGTATAGCTGCAGCGTGGCTCTACCACGTATAAACATTGGTTTACTATTTATCGTTCCGTAAATGTCCACAGCTGGACATGGGCCTCTCCTGTTTTATGGGAGATTTTCCTTCTTTTATTTGGCACGCTAGGCAGGCAGATTGATGAACGCAGTACCAGACGTTTTTCACTGTTAATGCTGCTTTTTCAAACTACAACTATAACTAATCTAATGAGGTTGTTATAGATTAATTTGCTTAATTCCGCATAAAGAAAGAAAATGATAAGTGCTTAGCGGCCAGCCTCCGCAGAGTCTACTTCACCTGAGGATGCCTCGTGTAGAGGCGAAACACGTGTCGTATTTTCGAGAGTGGTGTGTCGTGCCTAGTGTGGTGGTGCTGGGGATGGTAGTGCTGGGAGTAACGGCGACGGGTATAGTGCGCGCGATTGAGGGAGGGTGGGAGGTCCCCTTAAAACTGGGCAGGACACATCATTTTCTTTCTTTACGCGAAATTAAGCAAATTAATTTATAAAAACCCCATTATAATGGATTTCCGCAAAGTAACGCCTGATTTTATCAATTGTATAACTAATCTTCACATAATATAAATCAAAGTGGATTCCCACCGTCTGTATGCTTAGATCTTTTGAATTTCGCAGTGGATTTTGATGCATTTTTCATCATTAGACAAAATAATTTAAAAGGAAAGTTTATATATACTCGTATGTTACTGTAAAAGCTAGAACTACGGTAAATTCTAAGATTTTGCAGTAAAACTTAAGATTTACCAAGCCCATAAGGTGAAAATCCGAAGTGTTCTATGGTAATCGTTTATTTCGGACTTTTACAAGCATTCACTCAGTAAACCTTAGTTTTTGCCTCTAAAACACGGTAAATGTTGAAAAATAGTCATGTCTAGACGTGTTCGGCGCATTATCGTGTGTCTTGCGAACAGTGTGCAGTCCTCTCCGCTACCTGTGTCACCTTCTGTTATTATTTTGAGACTGCAACATCTCCGGCGCTGCGGGAAGAGCAGCCTCTACGCCTTTGCGTAACAAATCGCAGGCATCCCTCCTTGCCTGCGCAGCTTCGGCTTGTTGGTTGCCTTCGGCGACCAGCCTCAGCCGCGCCGGCTCGTCCGACGCCTACGATTTGTTACAGCAGGCGGCGGCTGCTCCTCCTACGCGCCTCCGCCTTTATAAAAACACTCTAGGGGTAGGACAGACTCGTACCAGGTGGAGTCGGGGTCAATCAATTCGGTTCTTTGACATAATTTATTAATCAATTTTATACACATATTGTTTTGCTTTAATTAATTCTTCGAAAACATCTTCTTCGGAATGAATCGACATCCCTACTGACGATGAAAATGACAATACAAAATAGCGTCAGTTTTAGTGGACCCAGTAGGTGGCGTTGTTGTCGAGATCCAGAAATCAACCGTATAATATAAGAATTAAAAAAAATTAAAAACATGCATTGATCATGTGCTGTTCCTAATATTTAGCTGTGATGATCCTAATAATTATTTTATTTTATCTTGGTGATCCTGATCAGGATACTAGGATAAAGATATTAAATTATTGTATTGTTATCGGTCCTTGATAAATTATCAACCGCAACCGACCTTCGGTAAAAATTACATTAAAACATTTCATAACATAGATTTCGTTAATTAGAGAGATAAATAGTTACACGCGAAGCTAATAAAAGTGTATATATTACCTTAGAAAAAATACAATTAATTTTTATTTTATTTTATTTTATTTATTTATTGGGTCTACCAGCGATTCTACAATACATACGTTACATACATTTCTTAAAGTATAATTACTATATTACTTGCACTATTACACTAGTATGTAAAATCATTTAAAGGTAAACACTGCATGATATTTATGCTAGTATTAGTGTATAAATTTGAAAGTACGTTAATAACAAAAAAAAACAGAAACAAAAAAAAACACAATAGTAAACTTGGTAAATTAATTAAATAGACAGACCCAACTTAGTTCATAAGAAATATATAGCTCTGATAGCCTAGAGACCAGCATCGTAGTATTCCGGCATGATTTAAATATATCAAATGTTTCCAGGTTGGAATATTCCCCGACGCATACGACTGCAGAAAATTTCACCTGTGTTCACCAGCTGAACATCTGCCGGGTGGAAGGCCTGCAGACCACAGAACTGCTTTATGTCCTCGGCATTACGGCTATAATCCTCTGAACGCGCAGTGTTCGGTGAGTTGTCTGCATTTTTTACAGTTTTACGTTAGGTTCAGGTTTAGTACGTAGATTTTAGAAACGCTGCTTTTTATTTATGCTAGAATATCAACTGTGAAATATACGGTACGTAACAAACAACCCGGTACGTAACAAATAACAACATATATCCATTTAGGGACGTATATATGTATATATAATTGTATATGTGTACATATAGTCATGGCATTTATGATAGTGAAATTTATTTTGGTCGTTATTAAAGGGATTTTAGTATTCACAATAGGTAACTTACTAAATTCAATCTTGTTAAAAATATAATATTTACATCTGAACTAACTGACATGTGCAAGCGGGTTCTTTGACGATACTCATGCTCTTCAACCAATGCACAGGTAATAAAAACACATTCAATTTGCAAATTAAAATGTATTTAAATTTTATTTAATTATTTATGGCCGCGTTTTCTGAAGTGAAGTTATTTCTATACGTTTGAACGTTAATACGTTTGAGTATGAATGACAAGCTCGTGGAAACTGTCCATGCGGTCGGAGCTAAGTTCTGCAAGAGCCGCCGCAGACGAACACTAAAACTCTCCGATCACACTCTCAATCTCATGGCTGTTAGACGGGAAATGAAGCTACATTCTTCAACAGATTTGACAGCATACAGGCAACTGAACAGACAGATCTCCAAATGCATGCGGCGGGACTTACGGAACTTCAATACAGCTTGTATTAAAGAAGCGATCGAGCGGAACCAAAGCTCCAAAGTCTTTGCCAGAGATCTGCCTGCCAGAAAGAGCCAACTGTCAAGGTTGAAGACTGAATGTGGCAGCATCGTTTCCGGGGCACCTGAGATTTTGAGTGAGATTGAGAGGTTCTATGGGCAGCTGTACACGTCATCGTTGGCGCCACACGCAAGTGTGAGTAACGATCCAAGAGCGAGTCTTATCCGACACTATTCCGGAGATATCCCGGACGTCAGTCTGAGCGAGATTAGAATGGCTCTCCATCACCTTAAAAACGGCAAGGCCCCAGGCGAGTATGGAATACAGCGGAGCTTCTGAGAGCGGGTAGAAAACCGGTACTTGAAGTCCTTCAGAAGCTCTTTAATTCCGTCCTCCATGGTGGCGTTACACCGGAGGCGTGGAGCAGAAGTGCGGTGGTCTTGTTCTTCAAGAAAGGTGACAACGCTCTCTTGAAGAACTACATACCGATTTCCCTTCTGAGCCGCGTCTACGTGCTGTTTTCGAGCGTCAGTACGAATCGACTTGCGCGCAGACTTGACGACTTCCAGCCTCCCGAACAAGCCGGTTTCCGAAAGGGCTTTAGTACCATAGACCACATACATACCCTTCGGCAAATTGTACAGAAGTCCGAAGAGTACAATTTGCCACTATGTCTGGCGTATGTGGACTATGAGGAAGCCTTTGATTCCGTCGAAATTTGGGCGGTGCTGCAGTCCCTTCAGCGGTGCCAAGTTGGCTGTCAGTATATCGAAGTGCTGAAGTGTTTGTACAGTAGAGCTACGATGGCTATCCGAGTACAGAACTAGAGTACGAAACCTATCCAATTGCACAGAAACTCCCCGAAACTCTTCACCGCTGCATTGGAAGACGTTTTCAAGCTTCTGGACTGGAAAGGATACTGTATTAACATCAATGGCGAGTACATCACTCACCTTCGATTTGCCGTCGATATAGTCCTTATGGCAGAATCGCTGTAGGACCTAAGCAGCATACTCAATGACCTCAATAGTGTCTCACAACGAATAGGTCTTAGGATGAACATGGACAAAACAAAGATCATGTTTAATGTCAATGTCACACCTATGCCGGTAGTTGTTGGGAGCACTAAGCTCGAAGTTGTTGACCAGTATGTTTACCTGGGACAAATAGTCCGACTAGGTAAGTCCAACTTCGACTGAGGGGTCAATCGACGGATTCAACTCGGCTGGGCAGCGTTCGGAAAACTACGACACATCTTCTCCTCAGACATACCTCAAAACCTTAAAACGAAATTGTACCACCAGTGCGTGTTGCCAGTGATGACTTACGGATTTGAGACGTGGTCCTTCACTGCTGGCCGTATGAGGAAGCTCAAAGTCGCTCAGCGAGCTATGGAGAGGGCTATGCTCGGAGTTTCTCTGCATGATAAACTTAGAAATGAGTATACCCGCAGTAGAACCAGAGTAACCGACATAGCCCAACGGATTAGTAAGCTGAAGTGGCAATGGGTCGGCCATATAGCTCGAAGAACCGACAACCGATGGGGAAGAAAGGTTCTTGAGTGGCAGCCTCGTACCGGTAGGCGAAGTGTAGGGCGACCCCCACGAGATGGAGTGACGACCTGGTAAGACATGCAGGAAGTCGATGGATGCAGGTGGCTCAGGACCGTGCTTTGTGGTATTCCTTGGGGGAGGCCTATGTTCAACAGTGGACTTATGAAAGTCTGTAATAATGATGATGATGATGATGAATCAGTATTCATCATCATTTTTTTTACAATTTTTGTTACAATTTGTACATTACTAGATTTTGCCCGCGGATTCACCCTCGGGTTGTCACAGCCAATCTGTTATTCCAAGACCTAATCAGCACAGATTTGTGCATACAAAGTTACGCTCTAACTCCATTTCATAAAAAACAATATTTTTTCGGGATAATAATATTACTAGCTCAACAAAATTAAGTCCCAAAATATGAAAAGGTCTTCCTATTCCGTCAGTTTTTTGTTATATAAAATTGCAGTGACAATCAAACTGACAGTCCACCTGGTGGTGAGTGGCTACTGCATTTGGAGCCCTGCACCCAACCTTCAACGAAAAGATTATATCACCTCACTCGCCACTGTGTTTCCACAAAAATACTTTACCCGGCTGAATTTTCAACTAATGATAAACTACACACTAGAAAAAATACAACTTACATTGAAAATTTAAAAAAAACCTAAACAAAAACAGCTGATGATCTTCAAAGGACTGAACCGATTTTGATACATGTCTAAGAACCACCGCTACGGTGCAGCTACGGTACCACAGACAGACAGACAGACAGACTCACATAGCATTCAAACTTATAACACCCCTTTGTTTGCGTCGGGGGCATCGATCACTATTAAAAAACTAGGTACACAATCAGTTACAAAAAATGTCCTTACCGAGTGAGCGCCCAATCGAACGTTTGGGTGCGCTTTTAATTTGTAGGTAGCTTTGTGAATACAACTTTAGGCAATGCATTTAAGGTTGAATTTACATTAATGTATATTTATTTCAACCAGAATTACGTCGAAACAATTGGCGATAGTTTTTAGAGAACTTTTGCATGGGACTGTGTATCTAGTTTTTTTTATTAGTGATCGATGATCGGGTCGGGGATGGTTAATAAAATGGTATTCTAAATCTTCATATAGATACTAGCGATCCGTGCCGGCTTCGCACGGGCGATTTCTGGACCTCGACAACAGCGACACCTACCAAGTCGAATTATGAATCTAACTCTGAATCTACTTAATCACACACACACACACAAATTTCATCAAAATATATCCAGCCGTTTAGAAGGAGTACAGTTACATATACACGGACAGAAGAATTTTATATATAAAGATGATCGGTAACGCGTCTGTTAGTGATCGTGTAGCTTTTGAACAATTTAAAGTCATATTCACATAATTTACTGTTTGTTTTGTTGTAATGTAAATTCATTTTTATGCTAAGATTATAATATCAACAAATTAAGGACCAAAACGACTCAAACGACAATTATCGGTTTCTTGCCAAAAAAGATAATCACAAAACCTGATTTCGGTAGGTGGCGCTGTGGTCGAGTATTTAATAAATTTTATATATCGTATATGTGTAATTTAATAAATTATAAATAAATGTAATTTGTTAGAGTGACTAATAAATAATTATTATAATTTACTATGTAAAAGAAAGAATTACGAAGTAAACGGAAATTATAAACAAAATAAGGCAGAACTAATGCGCTTAGCCAGCTAGTACAATTTACTGTTTTTATCTTAAGGTTGATCAATAAATAGCATCCCATGCCATTCCTTAAGCGTTTCCTTACCCGTACCCGCCCTTCTTCTTAATTTTCCTATTTTCTCTAAAACAATTTCGGTCTACCCCTTAACTCAGAATCAAGCAAGCTTACGTACGGGTTCGCTATACATACTGTTTCTAAGTTAACACGTTTTCGGTACATTACGTCGAAAACTACCAACTTGAATAGTTCTTTTACGGTAATTACTTTAGTAAGTAATGACTCGAGTCAGATTCTAGTAAGGGTACCCTAATAAACTTGCCTAAATAAGTAGCATCTAAACAATAGCAGCTATAAGGTGAATGAAATGCTGACTCTGTATAAAATGTACTCTGTGGCCGGCTCGGCAGAGTTTTTTTTATATATATATATATATATATAGAAGAGAGGGTAAACGAGCAAGTGGCTCACCTGATGGTAAGTGTCGACCACCTCCCCGATGTTGTTCTGCCCCCTTCGATAAATGGCGTGATAAGTTCACTCGGAACTTTTTACCGTGCTAATATACAATTTACAGCTCTACCCTAGCGCCAATCAGGTTCTGATTTTGTAATTTTCTTTTAGCCACTGAACGCATAATTTTTTATCATATGTTAGTACCAACGTATGAGTCAATTATGTGTATTGTAAATGTTCTTAATAATTTTATACAGCGCCACCTATTGTATCCTTTCACACCGTTACACCGTTACAGCATATCTAAAGTCCACTGCGGAACATAGACTTTATCTATAAATTGTCTGATATGGAGATATTTGTCATATTTTCTACGCATGGCGGGTGCGTTGGCAACTGCTGTTATTTATTTATTTATTTTAGTTTTTACTAGAAAGACGCTGCTGCCTATCGCCTGGTTTGATTCCCTCTGTTGCCTCTTACGGAACACATGGATCCTTGCATAGCCTTGAACTAATTACACACTAGAACTAATTGCTGCTAACCAGTGGAGTAGCGTGCCTTAGAGGGGCCCTGTATCAAAATTTGTCGGGGGGCCCAAATGAAGGGTAAAGATTTTTCACAAAACGAACAAAAACTCTCGCATTTAATTAAAATAATGATATATTGATTATAAGTTATTACTTACAATTAATACTCCTAGGAACCAAGCTAGCCAAACAATTCAAACCAACATCCTGTCCTACAGAAGTCCTTAGAATATTTGCTTACATACGTTCGGGGCCCCTGTAGCCCTGGCCCCGTATCATTGATACGGCTGATACGGGGGTAGCTATGCCCCTGCTCCTAACCCTCTCAACGAGAACAAGCCTGTGGCCAACAATGGTACATATAATTTCTTTTTTTTTTATAGGATATGAGTGAAAAACGAGCATACAGTCCACCTGATGGTAAGTGGTTGCTGCGGCCCATAGACATCTACATCTATCCTCTGTTACAGATCAAAATGCAGATGCGTTTTCACCCGTGAGGACTAGGATGGAATGCCTCATTTCCAGTAAAAAGGGCCTCCGGCCACCTGCACTCACCAAGCGAAACGCAGAGGTAAACCTATACTTCACGCTGGTTTTCTGTGAGGTCGTGGTACCACCCCGGTTCGAGCTGGCCTATCCATGCGACAGCAACAGCTGCCGCCTGGCTCTACCACTGTTAAATGTTAAATAATGTCTGTAACTTTAAATTTACTCAACTGCTGGCTTATGCTTACGTATTTACTTGTTTTTTTTGTGGAATCGGATTGAACTATAATATCGGTTTTAGTAACTATTTAACTGCTCCCATGCAAATTTCGATGGTTTCTACTTACCTTCACTGCCAGCTTCATAGAGCTGCTTTGATGTTATTTTGCAAACAGAATTGACACCCATTTACTTAATAAGTAAGAACGCCTCAAGCTTAGTCAATGAACTTGGAATGATTTAAAGGCAATTTACAATTTCAGGTAAAACTTTCAAATGGACAATGCAGTGAAAAACCAGTACCTGATTGTACAGAAGTTGGACAAACTGGCTCGCTACCTAAAAGCCCTAACCATTACTACGTTTGTCTTTTGAAACACGGCGACTTACATCCACAAATCTTCATCTGTCCCCACGGATGGTACTTCTGGGGTGGATTTTGCAGGCCAGAGCCTCAGAAAGAGAAGGCCACGGAGCAGGCTCATGAAAGCAATACTGTAGTTTTCAAAAGTAACCAAGGATTCCAAAAAGAAGCAACTGCAGTGAAAGCCACAACAACAAAGATTGAAAGTTTTTTCTCAACAGATAAACCAGTAAAATACGCCGCAGATACTTTCCTAGCTGACAAATTCGATCTAAGCAATTATGAATCGACTGATGATGTTGTTCCACAAAACGACGATTTCGTTAATTCGTTTGAAAGTGGTGAATTTTGGTAACAATTTTTCGATTAATTTAAATCTATTATATGAGTAAAATTTTTATTTTTGTGAAATAATGCCAAAGAACATCTCAGTGTATAAGGATATAAAACGATGGACTAAAATAGTTTCGCATTTTATCTCAGACAAAAACATTGTAGGAATTTAGCCTAACAAATCGTATCGATCAGATGGATCCGAGATGCGGGTGGGTGTCTTTGTCGAACATTCAACACTATATTTGATTCCACCACCCAAATATGTTCCATATATATGTTCGCTTGTCTTCCGCTACCACCTTTTCAACAGAGCATCATATAGTGATAGTTATTATTTTTTGAATAAATTTAAATTTAATTAAAATATAACATAATCCTAAACTATTCTTTCGATCATTTCTTCTTGTCCTTTATCATCTTTTTCTTCACCCCATAAACATGTCATTACTTGACATGACTTTTATAGTATCTCTTTTATTTGTCAAACGTTGGTCTACTTCTGACACCCTATGAACATTTTTGTAATAACGAAAGCCCATTATACTTATATCTTATTTGAAAACTCAATACCTAACAAAAATTATAATAAAATAAAATTTGTCTATTTTTAAAGCACTCATGGCCAAATACTGAAGCGCTACTCAATTTTAAAATGTCAATCAGTCCCGTGGTGTCACAGTCACTTCGACTTAAAATGATAGAGACAGCACGAGACTTAACGGCGGAATCGAACAGCGTTTGAGTATTTGGGCAGCATTGCGCAGCAACTTTCAAATAGATTTGTTTTTAACATATTTTTACATTTTATACGTGGTAGTGCTAAGTTGCAGCTATATTAGTAGTATAGTTGTAGCACGAATGGGTCGGTTCGACCAGAGAGGACTACGCTCTCACAGAATACCAGCGTAAAATAGCAGATAACACTGCTGTGTTTCGTATGGTAAGTGTAGAGAACCAGAGACCCTTTTTACAGGAAAAGAGGTATTCCATCTTAGTCCTCACGGGTGACAACGCATCTGCATTTTGATTCTTTCTTCATTTGATTTAGGGTAGATGTAGATGTCTATGGGTTACAGCAACTACTAACCATCTGGTGG
This sequence comes from Parnassius glacialis, assembly GCA_033319125.1. Classification (NCBI taxonomy): domain Eukaryota; kingdom Metazoa; phylum Arthropoda; class Insecta; order Lepidoptera; family Papilionidae; genus Parnassius; species Parnassius glacialis. The sequence goes on from JAVANC010000005.1 coordinate 52,341,925, forward strand.
ACTGTGTGCTCGTTTGTCACCCTATACTATAAAAAAATATTTAGATTTAGAATAAAATTCTGAACTTCCAAAATATCCTATTAGGAAATCCAGAATTTGTGTTAAAAATTTAGTAATTGACTTTAACAGTCATTAATTTTTTTTAGGAAAGCAAACTTTTCTGTCGAAAACGAGTAATAAAGGACTTATGGAACTTTTGACTTTAAAAGGTTTTGTCTCACAAAAGTTTTCTTCCTAAAATCCTTTTAAAATCCTGACATTTTTTCCACTCCACCCCTTTAAGATGAAACGTGTAGATATCACAGTACTTATAAAACGTCACGTCATTATCATGAAACGAGCAGTAAACGAAATTCGTTCTGAGGCGGGGTCTCACGTCCGAAACAATAGCCTATCAAAAGGTTTGCCATATAATTTAAAAAAAATAAAGGAAATCCTTGAAAATTTAATTAAAATTCATTGACACCAAGAGATTTGTACGAAGATTTCATATTATGTTTCTTTGAAAACAAGATTGCATATTGTGCGCATTTTTATAGGATAAAGATGACAAACGAGCACACAGTCCTGATGGTAAGTGGTTGACAGCTACAGGGCTCATAGACATCTACATCTATCTTCAATTACAAATCCGTGAGGATTTAGATGAAATGCCACGTTTTACAGAAAAACGGATCTGCGGTTCTCTACACTCACATACATAGCGGCGTTGAGCTGCTGTTTTACGCTGGTATTCTGTGAGAGCGTGGTCCTTCCCCGGTCAATAAAGTAAATTTCTCCTTAAACTCTTTTAAAATATTATACAGTAAATCAAATCTTAAAATTTTCTTCATCTAACTGTATATCTCTCTTACAAAGCAATAAGGACCGTGGCCGAGCTCACTTGACTACTTTAGCGCCATCTATTATCTATCTACGGAAGCGGTTGCGATGTATATCGATATGAAAATTTGACGCGCTAAATACATCGTTCTTTATTTAATACATTTCCATAGATGTCGCTACATGGTACCGCTAAGTAAGATTGACGAAGTCATTGGGCTCTAGTATATATATTAAACCGGTCAACCTTCTATAATAAACTTGGTTCTAATACTTCCCTTCTGATGAAAAATATTCATATCAACAAAACAAGCAAACTCCATGTGTCGATCAAACATTTTAACAATCTATCCACTATAACTAGACAAGACTTTACAATTTTTATAATTTTAAATTTTGTACAACCGACTTCAATATAAATTTTAAGAATAACTCAAAAACTATTGGTCAGACTTTAATCAAATTTGGGACCACACAAGAAGCACCAGCTTTCAATTAAAAGTATAATCATAGAAATTGGTACACCCAGAAAAAATTATGAGGTACACACATAAAAAAATTAAAAAAAACATACAGTCGAATTCATTACCTCCTCCTTTTTGAAGTCTGTAGAAAAGGCCAAGTGTGTTGTAGAAATTGTAGACTAGCGTCTACAATTTCTACAACACACTTGGCCTTTTCTATAAAAATAAATTAATAAACAATGTACTTGGAACATAAAATAAAATAAAAGAGTCCGTCTGGTAGTAAGTGGCTTGTGACTTTGGACTGTAGCCCATAAAGCGCGGCAAATATTCATATACTCTATTTATTCAATATATTATAAGATTAATACACAATCTTGTTTTACTAAAATTTCATCTCACTCGACTATAACCAGTCTGTCCGGCTAATTGAGGAATACCTTGCGATCCTAGCTATCCGTCGACGATCCGCTAGACCTTTGTCCCTAAGCGGTACAAAGGCCTATCTCCGCAATCTTCTCCGGCTTCGCAGACTTCGGCTGTGAAACAAGTGTTTCGCATGTCTGGGTTATAAACTTAAGACCAAATTCATATTATTATAATCAAAATCAAGAAAAACGTAATATGTCAGTCGAAGAAATGACAATAGTATCATGTAGTGTATGCATGTGTCTGTGCGTGTGCGTGTGCATGTGCATGTACGTGTAAATGTGCGTGTGCGAGTGAAAGTAGTAGCGGAGGTGGTATTATTAAATTTTAAATTAAAAATGTATCCTCCCAATCGAATTCCTAGAATAACAAAACACTAGTCTATTAGATTTAATACAACACACGGCGTAAATAAATCCATTACCCTATCTCGTGCAGTGGATGACGTAGGAGACAACCTAACTTATTCCCAATAGACATTACCTCCGATAGCTACAGCTAAACATCAGCCAAGTTAAACTAAATTCAGTCGCCTTCGTTAACTTTTGCTACATTTCTTAACCACCTTGAAACATGTCTGAAAAACCTTCCTCGAGGGACAGAATATTTTTTTCTGCCGAATGTTTTATACAAGTAAGGCTGAGTTTATTATCTATTTACGCAACTAGTACTTCAGTTGAGTCGCTATTTTTAAACGACTTCAAAAAAGGTGGTTTTATATTTGACGCGTATCTTTCTTATAGAATATGAGTGGCAAACGAGCACACAGTCCATCAGACGGTAAGAGAATGCTGTGACAAGTAGACATCTTCATCTATCTCCGATTAAGAATCAAAATGCAGATGCGTTGTCACCCCTTTTTTTTGCGGATGGAAAATCATCAAATGACGCCTTTCGCTCTGGGTGGAGCGGAAGGGAGTGTCAGACTTTTACTGACTAAAAACCATCCGTGTTCCTTCAGTGCCCTTACGTTCCGGAGCCGCGGTATCTCTTTCGAACAGCCCGCAGCATGCGTTGTCACCCCTGAGGACTAAGATGGAATGTCTCATTTTCAATAAAAAGTGTTCCACACATTCACAATTTTCACAACATTCACCATTCGAAACACAGAAACATTGAGCTTTTATGTTCACCTATTTCTCGAAAACGGCAAAAACAATTTGAAGGATTATTTTTTAATAAATTGGTTACAATTTTGAAGTCCCATATAAATTGAAAAAATAAAAATAGAGTTGGACTTTTTATTACAACTGTTAAGACGATATTCTATTTCTTACTGTGAACTTGTGATGTCCAAAAAGTTAATAATAACGCCTCGAAAAAAAATAGTCTTTAAAAATAGTTTTCATATAATAGCGTCTGAAGAAGATGGGGTTAAGGGAAAAGATCGATACACTATGACAGAGTACCGATTTCAGAAGCTATATAAAAGTAACGATGAAAAACGAGCACACATTCACCCAGATCCAACATCGCTTAAGAGGAACTATAAATGAATGAATGCCACGATAAAAGAGTAATTATCTCTACACTCACCATACTAAATACAGTAGCTTTATGAAGCTGTTTCTTTCCTCTTCCCGGTCAAGCCGAATTAAGATTTCAGAAACTTAATTGACATCGACTACCTGTTGTCTTATCAGGTCTTCACTTCAGCTAGTGATTGGACGCTCTACACTTCGTCTGCCAGTAGGCGGCTGCCACTCGAGAACCTTTCTTCCCCATCGGTAGTCGGTTCTTCGAGCTATATGGCCGGCCCATTGCGCCTTTCAAAATCAAAAAATCAAAAAAAAAAGACTTAAAAAACTTTAGCTTACTAACCAGTTTGGCTACGTCGGTTACTCTGGTTTTACTGTGGATATCCTCGTTTTTTAGTTTACGCAGAGAAACACCGAGCATAGCCCTCTCCATAGCTCGCTGAGCTATCTTGAGCTTCCTCATGTGGCCAGCAGAGAAGGACCACGTCACAGATGAATTAAGGTATGCCAGTGCAAGTGCATACCTCAAAACTTCAAAACAAGATTTAATAGCATATGGCTATAGGAACTACAAAATATAATTTTTACAAAGAACCATTTCCTACTCTTAAAAAATGGATAATGATCCCGCATTTGAAATAGTTGCTTTTGCCAACGAACGTTATATTATTTTAAAGTTACCACCAAAAAAAAATCGCAAATTATTTCGCAAATTATCTGTGGTCTGTGGGTGATGTACTTTTTTTGGAGTCAGTCCAAAAGTAATTTGGAGTAAGCCCGCTACAATATGTGCATTTTATTATACAGTGTGCGGTCATTAGTGCTTGCCGGCTTTTGGAGCTTCACTGTTAGCGGTATTGTAAAATGTTCGGCCAAATACACGTTCCACGTCGCCTTACCACGATCCAAAGCGACACGTCAATGCAGTATTTTTTAATTCGTTTATTAACAATAAAAACAGTAACGCAACATAATATGTACCTATAGGTACCTATACATATTATAAGGAGACTGTTTGTCTGTGAATCTTCGTCACGATTATCTCCACAAAGGGTGAACTAAATTACAATTAAGTTTGTGTGATGAATAAACTTGCGCTAACATTGAGTTTATCAAATTTTAATCGGTTCAAAATTTTAAAGTGAATCTCGCGCGCTTGTAAAATCTATACAAATATACAAAATTCAATTCTAAGATTTCAACATGCTCGGATCATCCAAGTAAAAGTTAAAATTACACCATATATACGTCTTAACAAAGAACAACATGGGCCACCGGCGTATCAGAGGGGAGTAGCCATATGAAAGCGTTCCAAAGCGTACGTACGCGTTCAAAGGAAAAAGTTGCAGCCGCACTGCTCACTAGACTAAATCTAGTTGTGCGGTTGAATCGACGTCCTACAAAAATGTTGAATTGTTTCATTTATTGCTGCAAAAAGAGATCTGCCACATCAAACTTTACAAAAATACGGAGACATCTACAAAGCTATATAATAAACTTTAATTCGATAGGTTTGTCCATCAATGCGGTCTTTATTACAAATGAAATATCGGTATCTTATAACTTCAAAGCTTTTACAGCTGCCATTCTAATTAATTACTTAAGAGATTGTTAAATGAAAATGATGCAATCAATGAAATGTTAAACTGTGGTTATAGCTTATATACGTTCGACTGCTGGGCACAGGTCTCTTCACATTTCTGAGAGAATTTTAGGGTCAAGAAATTTCCGCCGCGCTGCCCCAATGCATGTTGGCGGACTTCACACAAAAATATACCAAAGTCGATATTTTTTATCAATATACTTTCAGTGCAAGCCCGGAGTCAGGAGATTGGCGGTGTTTCAGAGGTTCTGACACCTGATATTTTTGCGGGTATGTCGGATTCTTGCCCCAACGGACTAAGAGAGTGCAGGAATCAAGGGAGCACCTGTGCTTGCGCACACACTCGTGAAATATAGTCCTGTCCAGCACAAATGGCTTGTCTCCGTTGAGGCCAACCGCCATTACTGAAATCGGGTCCCCGGGTCGACTTCATCCGATTCGATTACAAGGATTTTAATTTTACCGCAGAACCTTAATTATTTTTCTAAAATAAAAGTAACCTAAGTTACTCCTTATAACATGATCACTCTGCCACTGAAGGTCCCATCAAAATCGGATCACCCATTTCGGAGATTAGCTGAAACAAACAGACAAACAAAATTTTAATAATTGTTTTTTTTTATTATAAGTACCGTTTATAGTTTCATTAGTATTTACTACAAAATCTGTGATTTTGACATTATATAAACTTTATTTATTTTTATATACAATAATGTTGATGAAAATATTTTCATCTCAAAAGGCAAGGTCTTTTGTTCTGAACATATAAGGTCTAATATTGGTAAGTACTTCTAATGTCTGAACATATTATCGATCGCGGGCAAACCTTGTATGGAACGAAATTGCTGTGCATCTCCAGGCTATAATTTTGCACGACGTAGGTAGAAGATTAACGATTTGTCAATTCACCTTTAATATAAAGGAGAATCACCATCGAATTATAATGCCTACTTGCATAACCTTTTTTAATTAATGCCAGTCACACATGAAGTTAACTCCTACATGTTGTTTTTTTTTGCTTGACTACAATCCCACCTGAAGGTAAGTAGTGATGCAGCCAAAAATGTTAAAGTGCACTGACTTGACAAAAGCCTATTTATCCCTGCCTTTAGGACACCCACATTGTAATCGGATGGAAAGACAGATGCTGGCAACTTTTCCACTCCTTTGCTGTACGCATGATGAACGATGAAGCAAACAGTTTGGTTCGAATGCGTAGTAAGTCGACAACGAAAGGGTGGAAACTGGCTGAGCGTCTGGTTGTCTGATGGTAGAAGGTAGAAAACCAAAAGGCTGGCTAGTTTGCGCCTGTTGTTATGACTACACAAAAAATTTAAGTGATAAGCAAACTCACACTCCACCTGATCGTAAGTGGCTACTGCAACCAATGAACACCTGTGACCTACTTCGATAAAGATGGCTACAGATGCGTTGTCATTCCTGAAGACTAAGATGAAATACCTCGCAACCTGTAATTATAGTATCTATACCCTTCTTAACCGGTAGGAGGGTAGTCAGACAGATTTCTAGGCAAAAAGAAAAAAAGAAGTTCTTTTATCTAGAAATTCGGCTTGACCTGGAAAGGATCACTGAATACCAGCGTGAAAACGGCACAATACTTCTGCGTTTCGTATGGTAAATGTACAGAAACAACTCAATGAGTTAAGATATCTGGTAGCTCTGGAGCATAGTGTTCGCTGTAAATTTCACAGAACGCGAGCAACCGGGGTTCGATTTCCGTCGGCAAAAAATATTACAAAAGGCATGTGAAGTCCACCAGCCTGCATTGTTCAAAAAAACTCTTTTAGAAATGAGACGAAGCTAGTGCTCAGGAGAAATATATAGGCTATTACTTAAACGACACGATAAACATGTTACACACAGACAAAGTTATCGCTATCAACGTATGTGCGCCGGCACCTGAACTATTTAATCAGGCTGTAAAGAATCAAGTGCACTTTCGCCCCTGTGTTAGTTGCATTTTCTTTACATCAAACTTTATCTCCATTGTTGTAACTTGCACATAGACCAACTGCATCAGGAACAATTATTTATACGCCATACGGATACTTATACCGTGCGCGAATCGAATACATAACCCCTAGTACTCGGTACTCTTGGGAGACAGGTTGGCAATCACAGTAATAACCGATCTAGGTCAAATATCAAGTTGTGGTCTAAATGGTTGATCCACATACTATCGTAACAAGATTTCTCGAGCATTTTTATTAGTGCTTACGATAACCACAAGATGACAAGGAATGATGAACGAGTTAAAATCCAGTTATCATACAGGCTTTCCGAATTCTCCAAATTGGAGTACAACAGTGAACGCACTGCTGTTTGTCGTTAGAAATAAGCAACTAAAAATGAATAAGGACTTACGACGAGGAAAGAAACCTTACCACCATATTCATTTTTTAGTAGAAACATAACATTAACATTTCTAATTCATCAGATTGTAAAAGCCATAGCTGGACACAGTTATTTGCTACCAACTTCAAGCAAAGGGGGCTACTGATGCGTATCTTTGAAGACTATTTTTATATAGTATAAGGATGACAGACGAGCACACAGTCCACCTGATGGTAAATGGTTGCTATGGCCCACAGACGTCTACATCCACCCTCGTTTACGAATCAAAATGCAGATACGTTGTCAGCCGTGAGAACAAATATTGAATTCCTCTTTTCCAGTAAAAAACGTCTCCGGTTCTCTATACTCACCATACAAACAGCAGCATTAAGCTGCTATTTTACGCTGGTGTTCTGTGAGAGCGTGGTCTTTCCTCGGTCGAGCCGACCCATTCTTGCTACAACTATACAATTAATAAAGCTGCAGCATGGCTCTCCCACATTTAAAATCTAAGCTGGAATCATTCATAGCCTGACATTATAATGGATCTTTATACTCAACAAACTGGAACACATCAGTGCACGCATTGCTGCTTGGTTAGAGAAATAGATTAGAGTTGCACCTTCTTAAATGGACTCCACAGCAGAAAAGCGAAGGGAAATGTAGTTAATAGTGATCATCTTGGTTAATGTATTTTTATAATATAAGTACTAAATTCTTTACCAAATTAAGTTTACAAACACATCATCAATTTTAATAATGTGTGAGTGTGATCTGTGATGCCTTCTTGTTCATAGTTCATCGGACTGAAACCAGACAACCCTAGCGTGGGATGAACTTTTGTCAATTACATCACATACATTTTTGACTGCTAGTTTTTTTAGTTATACATAATGCACAAAATTTAACATTCCATTATATAAATTAAGTAAAGTTGCAGCCTATTTACGTCCCACTACTGGGCACAGGCCTCTCCTCATTTCTGAGAGGGTTTAGGGCAAGGAAATGTCCGCCACGCTGCCCCAATGCGTGTTGGCGAACTTCACATTTTTGGAAATATTTTTTTCTTATTTCTCAGACATGCAGGTTTCCTCACGATGTTTTCCTTCACCGCCGAGCACGTGGTAAATCAGCACTTAAAATTACAATTAACAATTTCATTGGTGCCGGCGGGGATCGAACCCGGATTGCTCGAGTACTGTGAAGCTTACAGCGAGCGCTAACCATCTGAGCTACCACGGCTCTCCATATATAACTCGACCATAAAGTAACTCAACTAACTCAACTAATTTCGTTGATTTAGTCTCGTACCTAAATCTCAGTAATAATAGTACTCCTTTAAAACATATTTATGAGGACTCCAAAGCACAACATAAGCACTATAGTCACAAGAAAATCTTGACGCAAAATCTAGAAATTCAAAAACATTTTACCGTCCCGCCTCAACTTGCAACTCAAACCACGCACCAGCACTGCAGGGCTAACGGTGTACAAAAAACGAGAACCTCTGACATTAGACACTGGAATTGCATCAGAGCCCGGTGCTATCCGACGTGGGAAGTTTACCTATAGCCGATACGTTGGATGCAGTTACTAACGATAGATCGATTGTATGGAAACGGCTTTTGTTCGCTAAATGCGGGCGTTTCGACATCTATACGTTTATTTACTTACCAAATATAGTTACTGTTCTATTGTTCTTTTTTTGTTTCGTTACACCGAAGGTGTGTATTGAATTTGATTTTTTAACGAAACTTTTTTTTTTATTTTAGATAAAAGTAACTGGCAGCATATAACGGGTACAGCTAGGCATTTTCATTTCTGAAAAGAAATATACGAGCAGTGATTAGTCTGCGCCACCTCAATGTGTGGACATAGTATATCCTCGAAATGTTTAAAATGTTTTCAAACTACATTTCATTTCACGATATTTTTCTTTCCACAATTCAAATATTTTATTACAATTTGTATATATATTAGGTATTTCTTAGTAAAATAAAGGACAAATAAAACAAAATACGAAAGCTTCATTGTTTTTGTGTTCGTTCTTTGGTTTGTGCAAGTCGGTAATCTCGAAATTTCAACGTGGAGATTTCGTTGAAAATATTACTATACTGAGATATTTAACTCGATCCAATCTAGTTGTAAAAACGTCTTTTGGATGCTATCCACAAAGTCTGCAGCTTTAGCAATAATCGCCTTGGCTTATGTTAACAGTATCAAACTAAACATAAAAGTTAGATAGAGCTGTAATAATAATTTTTGAGACGATTATTCCATAAGCAATCAAATGTCACAATGTATTTCTAGAAATTCCCAAAGTAAAATTTAAAATAATAACGGTAAATCCGTTTTCCGTTACAGCCTATGAAAGTCCACTACTAAACATAGATTGATCCATGGGGGGATATTTTCCATAGTTGTCACGCTTGGCAAGCGGTTTGGCAACTGCAGTTTTTTTTTTTGTCGTTATAAGGGCACCTACGGGATGACATTGGATAGTGGATATTCTTACACCGTCACTACACGGCGTAATAACTGTAAATAACTTACTGTAAATTATTTGTAATTCGTTCATTACTACTTTGTGTGGTGTGTCATTATGTTACTAGTTTTATTTGTAACTCATCTTTAAAATGACCTATATCCATTCTACTAAGTGGTATGAGTCATTTTCTGCCTAAAAGTATTGTTGTGTTCCTGAAGTGCATAGAGAGTATAATTACAGGGTGTGAAGCATTAGATCATGGTCTCTAAAGGTGACAACGTATCTGTGGCTGTTTTTTTTGTTTGAAGTTGGTTGCAAGTGTCCAAGGCAGTCCAGGGTAGTTGCTTACTATCAGGAGGACTGTGACCTTATTTCTCACTTCACTTTTTTTAAAGCATCAACGATTTCAAAGGTCATATATAAGAAGAAGTTTTTGGATTATCATATTAAAAGGTTAAAACAATAGTATTTTAGTGACCTTCCTCAAGTTTGTGTCCGAATTCCATTGTTAACAAATTAAAACTTTTTTAATTATTCTAATGACTAAGTTGAGTTTTTATCTTACATTTTACCTTAAATTAAATCGTTTGTTTCTGTGATATAACTAACAGCATATTTTGATATATTTTAGAACTAAATCAGACTTAGTATACTTGATTCTTAAGAATATACAACTCGATAATCTCACGAAAATATCCTCTTTGCCTAACATCCAATCACTTAAGTTAAAGATTTACTTGAGAGTAAAATCTTGATCAATCATTTCATCTGAAAGACTAAGCCATTTTTTGTTTACTATAATTGCTACTGAAATACTTTCAACGCAATATTAAACACCTAAGTAACGCTGTGAATGAGCCAATGCTAAAATTTTAACTTAACCTTAACCTGAATATTTTGATGTAATCTGAAGATCAATCTGCAATATCAAATAATTGCTTTTCCTCATTAAAATATCACCTAAATGACCAATCGTTTACATAACGAGCACTTGTAAGAAACATATCATGGTCAAAATGACAAGATAAACTGGTTCCATGAATAACACTGCTATCTTGGGTGTAAATTTCAACCTAGATCATAGTGTATTATAATATCAAAACAACAAAATATATGAGGATAATATTAACCAGATCAATTTATTCAAATCTACTTGTTTGCTGCAAAGTTGTTCTCTTTCTAATGAAATGGCGTTTTAGTCACTTAAACTATATAACTTTATAAACTTTTTGCAATTGCAGCATGGCTTTACATGGTAGAGCCATAGCTGCAGAGCTATATTAGTAGTAGGTATAGCATTACCACGAATGGGTCGGCTCGTCTGGGGAGGGACCACGCTCTCACTGAATACCAACGTAAAATAGCACCGGAGACCTTTTTTACGGGAAACGAGGCGTTACATCTTAGTCCTCGCGGGTGACAACGCATTTGCATTTTGATTCGTAATCGAGAATAGATGTAGATGTCTATGGGCCTCAGCAACCACTTACCATCAGGTGGAGTATGTGCTCGTTTGTCAACCTTATCCTATTAAAAAAACTGAATAGAATTGAATTTAAGCTTTTACTAGGCTAACATAAATCATTTGTATTCTAATGAAGCCATTCATTATTCACTTTTCCTAATAGATTTATAAATGATTAGTTATTCTATTCACAACGGGTTGAAAGGATTCATATGTCATATGTTACCCTAATTAATCACATGGGTGTCGTAAAAATAATTTAGGAAAATGCCTGTAAGTGTTTTTTGCATTATGAATAATAAAAATACGTGCCAAAACAGACAAACTTAAAAATTTCCAATTCAACGGAGGGCGCAGCATTTAAACTGCGAAATACTTAGACCGCGAATCCGCCTACCAAGCTTAGGGATTATGGTAACTCCTTTAAATCTCTGTCTATGTAAGCTAAAAATTTTTTATACGTGTTAGAGTCAGCTGCAGCTATATTAGTAGTATAGTTTTAGCACGAATGGGCCGTCTCGACCGGGGAAGGCCACGCTCTCACAGAATACCAACGTAAAATGGCAGCTTGATATTGTTGTGTTTCGTATGGTGAGTGTAGAGAACCGGACACCCATTTTACTGGAACAGAGGCATTTCATCTTAGTCCTCACGGGTGACGACGCATCTGAATTTTGATTCTTTATTGAGGATAAATGTAGATGTCTATGGGTCACAGCAACCACCTACCATCAGGTGGACTGTGTGCTCGTTTGTCACCCTATACTATAAAAAAATATCAGTTACACACACTAAAGATAATGATTTTTGTTTCCGCGCTAAACTTACCAAATGTTAAATAAAAACAAAACAGGAAATATAAAAAATATGTTAACCGTGTAGTGCCGGTGTAAAAATATCTACTACCTTATTATAGGTCCGTAGATGTAAGAGGCGACACATGGCATCAAATCAGGATATGGTAAGCAGCATCTTCCTAACAACATCTAGAAAGTAAAAAACCCAACCCGAAGCAAACCAGATCATAGGCATTCTGCAGTGGACTTTTGATAGGATGTAATTTAAAAAAAAATTACATTTCAAAACATTTATTTATAAATAAAATTCTACTGATATATAGCAGTGTTTTGAACTCTAAATAATCATTACCAAAAACAACTCTTACTATGTCATGACAAATATTTGGGTATAATTTCAAAAATAAGGAATGCCGAATGATAGAAAGTACAAAAACAAACCTCGATTACCGTACATAAATCAAACAAAGGAAAAGATAAGCATTTCTTGGTACAGAAATTCAAAAAGATGATGCTAATGATAATTTTAAAGATAAAATGTAACGAAATAAAAAAGGTTACACTTAGAAAAGCGTTATTTTTTATATTTCCTCACCTCAAAATTATAAAAACTATATGCTGTCGTTATTCCGTAGTGTAATTATGATGGACTCTAATGTTAATAATCGATTTGGAAATCTGTACAGAAAGCTCCAAATTTAGGACCAATACGTTTTAACTTTGACTTTCTTTAAAATATGCATAACAGCAGTGCTTGTACTACTATGTCCTGTCTGCAAGCTATATAGACCCAATTTAATTACAGGTTATGAGGTATTCCTTCTTAGTCCTCAGAGGTGACGCGTGTCTGTAACATTTTTGTTTGACGTTGGCTGCTGATGTTCATTGATTGCAGTAGCTATTTACCTTCAGGTAGACTAAATTCGTTTGTCAAATCAGTTTTATGAAAAAAAAACCGCTAATAAGCCAATTTATAAGAGTAACATTCTTTAGCAATCAACTATTATTATTATTTTATTAAAAATGCGCTCACTCTTGACCTCCATCTACCCTGAGGGCAAAGATGAAGTCTACGATGGAGCGAGTTTACCCAGGGGAAGCCTGTTAACAAGTGTGCACCTTGAAGAGGTTAAGGTCACATGCTCTCGGAAAAACAGAAGGGTGTTCCACTCCTTGGCTGTGCGCATTATGAAAGATGACTTATAGCGCTTAATGCGAACATTCTTAATTTCAACCAAGTGTGAATGGTAACCTGCAGTATGTCTGATACTCTGATAGGAGAATGGAGATGGCGGTATGAGCTTATGAAGCTCATGGGCACACTCCTTTAAGTACAATCTGTAGAAGATCGACAAACAAGCGACTTGGCGGCGGTGAGCAAAGCTGTGAAGCTTAGTTTCCACCAGCTTTTTTTTCGCCAACCAGAGTGCAACCTAGAGCCAAGAGGTTTATCTGTTGGCTCTGGGTTACACTGAGTCGAGAGCGGCAAGTTGATAATAATTTGCTGAGCTATCCCAAAGGTGATAGCAAAACTTCATGCATGTTCGGAGTTGAGCTTTATATAAAGTTAGAAGCTGTCCAGGCATGAAGTATCGCTTCACTTTGTATAAAATAACCAGTTTATTGACCGCAGTTTGTGCTTTCGACCAAAGGTCAGCGCCAAAGTTGAGGTTAGTACTCAACCGTGAAGCTCAAGATGATCAGTAACCTCTACAGGTGTAACTCGGAAAGTAGGAGTTTTGCGGAGAACAGACAGGTCTGCGTTTTGGAGGCGTTAAAATTGCCCAAATTGTCATCACCCCACTGGGAAACAAGAAGGTCGTATTTATCCGCTTCAACATGGTCTCTCTGAGTGAACGTATTGTACATGAATCTCTTTGTGACCGTGCTGTTATCTGCATGTCCAACAATACCTAGTAGGTCATTGATATACAGCAGGAAAAGAGTAGTAGAGATAACAGCCCCCTGAGGAACTCTAACATTACCTAATGCATATAGGTCAGAAGAACAGTCATCTACGACTATCCTGATCGACCGTTTACTCAGAAATTCAGATATTCAGTAGCAAAATTCGGCGAGGATGCCGTATGCAGGAAGCTTCCTCGTCAGAATTACGTACTAAACTCTGTCAAAAGATAGATATCGAGTGAAACTGCTAGAGCTTCACCGTTCTTCTCGATGGCCTCGCCTCATAAGTGCGTGACATACACAAGAAGATCCCCTGTGTATCGTCCCCGGCGGAAGCCTTATTAATAGTCACTGAGGAGATCACTTGTTTCAAAGTATGTCAGAAGTTTACTGTTCAATACCCTTTCCATAACTTTACAGAGTATGGAGGTGATGGCGATTGGTCGATAATTACAGAGATTGGCAAGATTGCCCTTGTTGGGTACTGGTTGCACATTGGCAAGCTTCCAAGATTTGGGCACCGTTCGATTTTTAAGAGAGAGGCGGTACAGGCGCGTCAGAACAGGAGGCAACTCAGGCGCACAATGCTTTAGTATCCTTGCAGGAATACCACGTCTAGGTTATGCAAAGCTCTACGTACCTCTTTGGATAGTGACCATCGACATCAAAGAGTCACAGCGAGGAAGGGTTGGCGGTTGTTTAGAGCAACACGGTCTACACCGGTGTCCACGAACAACCACATTGTAGAAAACCCTGAAATCTCAAAGCAACGGAGATGATGACAGCAAATGACATCGCGGATGTACACACAGACCCCAGCGTGCTGTTTAAGCTTATGTTCAAACGTGTAGTTTGGGTATATAATCTCCGTTAAGAAGAATAAGTGCGGCTTCTCGGTCTCGAGGTGGTGGTGGACCGGATCGAGGTTAGTGCGATGTTTGTGAGGTGCACTATAAGCGGGAGTAAGTACCACCGTTAATTTATCATATTCTTCTTTTTAACTTTTATCATTTTGGTTCGGTGTTTTTAATGGGGAAACAGCTGAGAAATCGAAGCACCGCTCAATATACCTTCTGCGGACTGAAGAGCTTATGCAACCGATGGGGAACTCATTTGGAGACCGTGGGGACGCCCGGGCCTTCCCTAAATGGCCACCGGGTTCTCCCATCCAGTCGCCAACTGACACGGTTGAGCATTTCGGGATATTTCGTGATTTTTCAGGGCAACCTTTGACACGTGGATGGCGCGCTACCTAGGCCCCCAACTACCTGCGGTCTGCCAATGGTAAGACCGTGCCTCGGATCTTGCTACCCTCCAGAATGAGTTACCTGGTATAGCTTTGCTCAGAAGTCCATACTGGTCTTTAGCGGCGCAACTGATGGCCCTTCTGTCCCCCAAACGCAAGGTTCTCTCGCTCATAAACGGACCGCAATGAACTGCTTCGCACCTGATTCCGATGGTAGCAAGCCAGGCGGCCCCTTGCGAGGCTTACTGCCGCATGATGGGATCTTCAGCCGTCACCACACGCTACAATAGCCAGTGATGCCGTTGCCCAGGGTGAACCGCTGGGAGATAGATCCCAGCCACCCTAATATGTTAACTTAGTTACCGACTACAACTTTACTGGCTTAATAATATGAAATTATCTTGTTTTGGTCATCTGTAGCTAAACTAGAAAATTCTGCAAAAAAAAAAATGCTGCAGCGCCCCTCCCCTAACAGATATATTATAGATAGCCAAAATAAAACTAAATTGTGAACGTAATTACACGCGCAATTTTTGTGTGTGTAATTAAAACTTCTTTACGACATATAATTCTATTTTTTATATTTTACATAAGTATGTTAAATGTATACTCATGCAGCCTCGTCGGTGGAACATTACAAGAAAACGTGACTTTATTTTTTTAAATGCCATACTAAATTTCTCCACTATATCTGTAAAGAAATTTTACAAGAACAATAATACTTTAACATTATAAGAATGAAAATAAAGAAATAAAGAAACAAATAAAAAAATATAAGTACACATACTAGTAGTGCTTTTTACTTTTATGTATAAATTACAAGCAATTCACCATTTATTGGCAAAAAAAAGAGAAAGAATACTAACCAATATCATCACACGAGTGTTGTTATAAGTGACAGAACAAAATTAAATAGGATATTAGGAGATAGGCAGCAAAATCTTCTTTGTAACAACTGAAAGTGATCAAAAAAACTATGGTTGCCAACCCGCCTGCCAAACGTGGCAAACATGTCAAATATATATAAGGCAGGCGACGGAGAAGGCCTTTGTTCTGCAGTGGACATATGACGGGATGTAATTTATCAATAAATGAATACAAACATTCACACAGACCATCATCCATCATTTTAAAACGATTAATATGTTCTACTCTGTGAATGCAAATAAAAACTCGATTAACTCATTTCATTCTTACTGTTACCAAGTTCCTAGTCATTTTTTGTGAATTAAGATTTCTAATCGCTACGGTTATTAAAATATGCTTAGACTCCATACCCGCGAGCAGCAACCCGCACAAACATTTGTCAGCCAAAATGCCAAGTTGATTCGGTGCGAAACTACGGACCGCTATAAATGAACGGCGTGTCAGTGGTCTTGATATTTAATACTTGTTAGGCATTTATAAATCATAATATCTAGTAATTGTATTGGTAATTTGGTCTATCATAGTTTTATTTTGTTGGTTACGTTGTTTCCTTTAAAAATTAGTTTAAAAAATATTTAATTACTATTATTTCATTATACCATCTAATAATGGCGGTGTAAGAATATCCACTACCCCATATCATCCCGTGGGTGTCGTAAGAGGCGACAGATCTAAGCAAATCAGGAGATGGGCAGCAGCGTCTTCCTAATAACGACTTAAAATAAAAAAGCTACGGTTGCCAACCCACTGGCCAAGCGTGGCAGCTATGCCTAATATAAGGCAATCTATGGGGGAGGCCTATTTTAGCCGTGAACTGTTACGGTGTAACTGTAACTATTATTTCGTATGAAAAAAATTATTTGGTGGCTCCGTGGCACAGTGGTGTAGCAATGAGTTACGGCGGTAAAACCACGCGTTCGAATCCTGCAAGGAACAAGTATTTGTTTTTTTTTATAGGAGAGGGTGACAAACGAGCACACAGTCCACCTGATGGTGAGTGGTTGCTGTGACCCATACACATCTAAATCTATCCTCAATAAAGAATCAAAATGCAGATGCCTTGTCACCCGTGAGGACTAAGATGAAAAAAAGGGTCTCCGGTTCTCTACACTCGCCATACGAAACACAGCAGTGTTAAGCTGTTATTTTACGCTGGTGTTCTGTGAGTTCTGTGTGGTCCTTCCCCGGTCGAGCCAACCCATTCGTGCTACAACCATACGATTAATATAGCTGCAGCATGGCTCTACCACGTATAAAAAATGTAGCCTAAAAATATTTGTTCCGGTTCTGGATGTGTCCTTGTACAATTTGTGTATATAAACTGCCTCCACGATACAGGGGAAATCCTGGTATGGGTGTAACGTAACTTTAAGAGTAAAAGAATTTTAAAGTCGGTTGAAAAACTAAAATCAGTTTTCTTATCTCTATTCCGATGTTTGAACTATTCTATACTGTTTAAATGTAAACATTAAACCTACAAAACACAATGGTTTTTGCAGGCTATACTGTACGGGATTAACTATAAATGACTATTAGCAGTATAAAATAATTTTTATAGGATAGTGTGACAAACATAGGGTGTGTGCTTGACACAGTCCACCTGATGATAAGTGGCTGCTGTGACCCATAGACATCCAAATACGGATGCGTTGTCACCCGTGAGGACTAAGATGGAATGCCTCTTTTCCAGTAAAAAGGGTCTCCGGTTCTCTACACTCACCATAAGAAACACATCAGTGTTAAGCTGCTATTTTACGCTGGTATTCTGTGAGAGCGTGATCCTTCCCCGGTCGAGCTGACCTATTCGTGTTACAGCTATACTACTAATATAGCTGCAGCATGGATCTACTACGTAATTACTTACGTTACTCAGGTTAATTAATCACCTCGTTTTATCCCGTGTCGTTAATGTCACAGGATACAATTACACGTTCAAATGAACGATCGCAGGTACTAAATATCTCGCACGTTTAACAATGCTTCTTGTCTCCAGTCTGGATATTTCACACCTGGCGTGAACAAGACGTTTCATCCATTGGAAAACATAAACATTTTTCTAGAATTTCCCGTAGTTGCCTCCTGCGACACCTACAGGACGAAATGGGGTGATTAATTATTTATCCGGCGGTCCTTTTATATGTTAGATTTTGACACACAAGACATGTTTGAATAGTTATCAAACATTTAAAGATAAGGCTATAAATTTATATAAAAACACAATTACATGATATTCCACTATAAATTTAACAGTGAAATAATAATCAATATTAATTAAAAATATCAAAACACATCCAACCTCCTATATTTTAAGGCACACATTTACCGACAAAGCCGTTCAACGAGGCACCTCACTACCAACCATTCATTACGCCGGCACCGCACTGCCTCCACCTAACCGTCGCGATGCACTCACGACACTAACTAAAATTGAAATCCAATTTGTTCTTTTCACCTATTTTTCACTATCCGATCCAATATTTCAACTCTGACAGCTGTCAGTTTTGCGCGCCATTTTATCGAGCAATTTTTTTGAGAACATCTGTGTTGTTGTTTTTTGTGAATGCTGTCAGATTGATTTGCAGCCCTCTTCCGGTGGATATTAAAAGGTAAGTTACATTTGAGTTGTCTTTTTTTTTAAACCAATTCAATTAAATGTCTGTCTAAACTTTTAATTCTTTCTGATAATCTTTCAAATTATTTTTATTTAAACTCCTTAGACCTATATCAAATACAAATAAAAATATATAGTTTCTTTTACGAATACGAAAGTTCTTACCAAGTAAATGAAATTACTTCGGAATTACCTAATATTTAATAATACATAATATTTTTTCATAACGAAGATACAAACTTGAAATTTATTTATCGTTGTTTAGACTATTTCAATTTGCATTGATCTAAATATATATTGACTGGCTGAATGATGAAAACTATCTTAATTCTGACAGCCAATAACCTTTTGCAACCGTGAAAAAAAAAAACAAATCAAAAAAATCATTACATACCATAAACACTAAGCATGTAGCAAATATTTTTTTCTCTATTTTATTATTACCACTACATTTGCTTACCTAGTTAGTAGACTCAAGTGGCAATCAGGCAGAAGCTTTTTTCTGAAACTAGCCACCTGTGTAAACAAAGTATATAACCTCCACACTTCGTAGTAAGATAAGACTATAATATAATACGTTGCCTTATGTTGAATATCTGAAATAAAAAATGAAAGAAGGCCATCAGACATTTCATCATAATCTTCAGGGGTTAAAACGCATTTATGGCCTATTTTCTCTGAAGTTGGTTGCAGGTGATCATAGACAACAGTAAACACCATTTTGGTTAACTAGATTGTTAGCCAATTTGACTTTTTTTATAAAATTTAAGTGACAAGCAAACTGACAGTCAACCTAATGGTAAAAGCCAAATTCGAAACAAAAAACACTACAAATATGTTGTCACTTCTGAGGACTTACATGGAAATAGCCTTTCTTAAGCAGCAAGTTTTTACGCAACTGGATGGAATTTATTATCCCTAGATCACTAGAAAAAGTAGCTCCACCACGTATTAAATAATATCGCTATAATACAAATAATTTATAATTAAAATAATTTTACAACCGACTTCAATATAAATTATTAAGAATAACTCAAAAACTATAAGTCAGACCTTGATCAAATTTATGGACCACATGTAAAGCACCAGCTTTCAAATAAAAAAAAGAATCATCTAAATCGGTAAACCTTGTAAAAAGTTATGAGGTGACACATATTAAAAAAAAACATACAGTCGAATTGAGTACCGTCTCCTTTTTGAAGTCGCTAGAAAATGAATTAGAAGTGACTTTGCCCAATTGTAGACTTCTTGACAGGCTGGAGTTATTATTTTTATTTTGGAAACTTTACCCAAAATCAAGATTTACCTCTGTATCGTGAAGGCGTTTTACAGGCATATATTGAAAACGGACAAAAATCTAGATCCAGAACAACTATTTGTAGGCGATCTAATACAATAGCGAACTTGAGGATAGCAAAACAATATTTTAACGTGGTAGAGCCACGCTGCGGCAATGTTACGGTTGTAATACGAATGGGTCGGCTCAACCGGGGTAGGACCACGCTCTCACAATATACCAGCAGAAAATGGCATCTTAATACTACAGCTGTGTTTCGCATAATTAGATTAAAGAACCGGAGACTGTTTTTTCTGGTAACAAGGTCACATGTTAAAATTTAACGATACAGTTAGCCTTAAGGGTTAAGAGATCTATATTTTGATTCTTAATCGAGGATAGATGAAAGTGTACAGGGGCCACAGCAATCACTTACCATCAGGTGGATTGTGTGATCGTCACCCTTATTCTTTAAAAAAAATATACAAACACTTACACATACATACACACCATAGAATTTTATTTCAAATTATTTATTTTTCATTTTTATTTTTGTGATTGTTTATCTATATTTTTAACCTACTATCTAAATTTCATGAAACGTGAAGTTGTTAGTAGACTTAATATAAAATCTCAAAAGAATGATCACCCATATCTAAAGTAAAAACTTTGCTAAGTCGGTCAACTAACCTCGAAGATAATAACACTAATAAACAGCCTTATTGATACACTCTTCTTTTTTAAGTAGATAAAAAAAAGAATGGTTTAGCGAAATTTCAGGTTGTCTGACTTAAAGTTCAGTCAATTAATAACTTCAGATTTATCCGGACTTTGTATTCATAATTGATTTAGAAAACATAAAAGATATCAACAATTCTGTTGAAGCCACAAAACACGGTCCTGGGCCTCCTGCATCCATAGACTTTCTGCATCTCCTACCAGGTTGTCACTCCATCTAGCGGGGACTGCCCTACACTTTGCTTACAGGTATAACATAACCCGTGTAACGTAGCAGATGTGTATATACGTGGTAGATCCACGCTGCAGTTATATCATGGTTATAGCATGAAAGGGTCGGCTAAAACGAGGTAGGAACACGCTCTCACAGAATAGCGTAAAATAGCAGCTTAAAGCTGATGTGTTTCGTGTGGTGAGTGTAGAGAACCGGAGACCCTTTTTACTGGAAACGTGGCATTCCATCTTAGTCCTCAGAGGTGACAACGCATCTGCATTTTGATCCTTAATCGAGAATAAATGTGGATGTCTATTTGTCACAGTATCCACTTACCATCAGGTAGACTGTGTGCTCGTTTGTCACACTTATTCTATAAAAATAATGTAAAATACCAAAACCGATGGCGGAGATTAGTGGCAAAAGGAGCGACACTGTACAATGGAAGAGACCTATGTATAACGCCTTTTACAGCAATGGAATGTACATATTGAGAAGTACAGACTTTTGGCATGCAAATATCTGACTTAATCCAATCTAACAATAATATCACAATCGAGTAAACAAAACAAAAAAAAGCTTAATAAAAAAAAAGACGCTCGTAATTTTATTGTTTTTATTCTGTCAAATTCCATCGATTCCCTGTAAATTATTAAACAAATTAGTAGCGATTGCTTCATTACATTGTTTTCCATAACGCCCGTAACTTAACACAATGAATGGACCATTTTTTGTATCCGACAAATTTTTATGGCCCGTTATTAAGAAACAATTAATGTTTCTTTTTCTTTCCAAACAGACAACTGATTAATTGCAGTTTATAACAGAGAATAGCTTAAAAAAAACGACCGCTGTAACAATTAGTATACTATAACTAAGTAGGTCTAGACATAGAAGACGTATGAGTACCTAAGAAAAATGTACAATATTTAGTTCTGTTATGTCTTAAATTAAAATTTGTTGGAATATTAATGTTCCTCTTCGTACTAGAGACACGACAAAACATGCGATACCATCCATACCATCTGGATGATTGGCGGTCTACCACTGTACGATTTAGAAGAAGCTTTCTTCCTCTCACAACTTCCTGGTGGAATCGACTATCACTAGAGATATTTTCCGGGTCGATACGACTTAGGGACATTCAAGAAAAGAGCCTTCTCTTTTTTAAAAGGCCGGCAACGCACCTGCAATTCCCCTGGTGTTTCAGTTGTTCACCGACGGCGGCAGTCAGTTACCATCAGGTGAGCCGTATGCTCTTTTTCTCCCTCTCCTATAAAAAAAACGATGTAGTTGTATTATGCCCGCAGCAAATGGGTCAACTTGACCTGGAAAGTCACAAGCAAAATGCTGCTGTTTAGTATAGTGAGTGACGTGAACAGGATCCCTGTCTAACTGAATAAGACATTCAATTTTGGTCTTTAAAGATGATTTTCTTTGATGATAGATACAGTCGTCTGCGTCTCACACTGTCCACTAATGTGCTGTGCTCGTTTGTCACTTTTGCTAGCATGAAAAACTTACGGATCATCTACGATAATGGCCAAATGTGTTGGCCAAATGGTTAACGGGTGTTTGACGCTCCTTGTCGTCGCAAGACTATATTATAGGTCTAATATTTACGTGGTTGTTATTTGCCATTTACATATGTAGTGTACATTTATATTTAATTTTAATATTTATCATTTTAAAATTTAAGTGTAGTGACGGTGTAAGAATATCCACTACCCCCGTATCATCCTGTGGGTGTCGTAATAACGACAAAAAAAACTGTAGTTGCCAAACCGCTTGCCAAACGTGGCAACTATAGCAAATATCCCCCTATGAGGCTATCTATGGGAGAGACCTATGTTATTTAATTTTTTCCGGACCGATACGATTTAGGGGTCTACAAGAAAAGAGCCCACTCTTTTTTTAAAGGCCGGCAAAGCATCTGTAACTCCCCTGGTGTTGCAGTTATCCTTGGGCGGCGGTAGTCTCTTAAAATCAGGTGAACCGAATGCTCGTGTGTCCCTAGTGTGACTTTAATAGGCTGAAACAGTAATGGTATTTTTAAATTTGACTTTTTATATAACTATGAAATTTTAGACGTCTCTAGGTATAATTATATACTAAAGGTCTTGAAACACCCATACTGGCGTGGGGTAGCCGTGTCAAAAGAGCAAGACGTCTAGCACTGCGATCGGTCATAGGTCTGCCAAGCGTATAGTTTAAGGCAAATTCTCCCTGCAACGGGCGAGACCTATTTTTAATATAGCATAAGGGTGACAAACGAGCACACAGTCCACCTGATAGTAAGTAGTTGCTGCGGCCCATAGACATATACATCAATCCTCAACTACGAATCAAAATAGGACTAAGATAGAATGCCTCGTTTCCAGTAAAAGGGGTATCCGGTACTCTACACTCACCATACGAAACACAGCAACGTTAAGCTACTATTTAACTCTGGTATTCTGTGAGAGCGTGGTCCTTCCCCGATCGAGCTGACCCATTTGAGCTACAACTATACTACTGATATATCTGGAACATGGCTCTACCACGTATAAACCATATATTTACTGGAAATGAGGCATTCCATCTTAGTCCTCACGGGTGACAACGCATCTACACTTTGAATTGTAATAGAGGACAGATGTAGATGTCTATGGGCCGCAGCAACCACTTACCATCAGGTGGACTGTGTGCTCGTTTGTCACCCTTATCCTATAAAAAAAATATCCAGCATTTGACTTTTCTATTCTATTCTTCTTATTTAAAAAACGTTACCCCCACACTAGGATTTTCTCCTGTATCGTGGAGGCAGTTTTACAAACATAAATTGCACAAGGACAAACATGCAGACCCGGAACAGTTATTTATAGGCCATACAAATACTTGTTCCGTGCGGGATTCGAACCCGCAGCAACAAGCGCTGGAACTCATTGCTAAGCCACTGCGCCACGGAACCGTCATTTTTGATGAAGATTAATTAACTAAGCAGGTCATTTTCAGAAAGTAATACACAATACAAACAGTAAACTTTTCTACAATGATTCAACTATTCGTAGCAGTAAAATTTTACTAGGATTATTATAATATATAGACTATAGTTCTTATAGTCTATAGTTATATTCGGTTTTTATTTGCTACACTAGGATTTTTTCCTGTATTGTGGAGGCAGTTTACAAACATAAATTGCACAAGGACAAACATCCAGACCCAGAACAATTATTTTTAGTCCTTACATTTGTATTGTTGCGTGCGGGATTCGAATCCGCGAATCTCAGCACCGCAACTTAATGCCAAGTCTCTGCGCCGGGAAGTTGTTAAAATTTTGGTAGCTTTAATAAATATCCTCTGCAATAATGATTTGAGAAGTAACATAAGTGATTGGACAAATCGATAAATAGTTCGTCAGTTCTCCTCGTACCATAAAATCCGAACGTTAAATTGGATGTAAAGAGCGGCAAATTATCGTTAAAACGGGCGAAGCATAAGTGAGAAAGTGAGTAATGATCCAGTTACAGACGAGTAATATATTTACTACAAGTAACATCACTGACAGTAGGTTAAGGTGGATATTTATATTAAAAGTATCATTTTACTGGCTCTTCTCAATATTTTTTAACTATTATAAGCCTATTTGACCGCTATCCCACCTGATGGTAAGTGGTGATGCTGCTGAAAATGGTAATGCGCACTGAGGGAACTTTGTTAAGCTAATCCAAATCTCATCATCTCTTGAAGACACATCATAATAATCGGATATAAAGTAAGATGCCGGCATATTATTTCACTTTTGTTCCCTTGCATTATAAACGACAAACTGTTTGGTTCTAATGCGTGGTATGTCAACAACAAAGTGGTTTTAAACGTGGTAGAGCCATGCTGCAGCTATATTAATAGTATAGTTGTAGCACGAATGGGTTGGTTCGACCGGATAAGGAGCACGCTCTTACAGAATACCAGCGTAAAATAGCAGCTTAACGCTGCTGTGTTTCATGTGGTGAATGTAGAGAACCGGAGACCCTTTTTACTGGAAACGAGGCATTCCATCTTAGCCCTCACGGGTGACAACGCATCTGCATTTTGATTCGCAAACGAGGATAGATGTAGATTTTTATGGGCCACAGCAACCACTTACCATCAGGTTGACTGTGTGCTCGTGTGTCACCCTATCCTATAAAAAAATAGATACCTGCCAAATGTCTGGTGGTCCAATGGAAAGGAGAGGGAGGAATTATGTCATGCAATTCCTGCGCACACTCTCCGAAATATATCCTGTAAAACACCAAAAGGGGCGTCCTTGAGACTGGCCACTTTCGTTGAAAAAAATTGGGCCAACTTTTTAATCCTCAAATAAAATTTATTCATAGCATAAAATACAACATAAACAAATTAAAAATTACAATTGTTTGAATAGCTTGGTACAATGTTTTCACTTTTATATTCAGTAAGGTTATAATTGATATGTTTTTAACTGACTTTTATAAATCAGACATTATTAAATAAAATGAGTCGTCCGCATGAATTATGTTGTTTCCGGGAATGGGAAACAAAACGGATCGATAAGACACGTGCGAGAGTACCTTATATGTATATGTAAGTGATAAAACTGTACTTCCACGATGATTTCACATGCATACATTGTGCCGTAGTAATGCTTGCTACACATTCAATAAAACAAATTATGTAAATTGCGAATACTAAGGTGCGTTGGGGTAATACCGGACGAATTTTTGACTAGTCAGTTATTGCTGTATATTCTGTGGCAGTTATAGAATTATAACTAACAGAATGAGAAACCTCTAAGGCATTTAAGCGATGTATTCCTTGCAAAACTTTATCTTGATTCCACTACGTACAATACTATATACTATAATATATATGAGAATAAAAACTTTATTTTAATTATTATATCTGCTATCATACCTACAATATATTATTATAGAACTGACAGTTACGTTGTTTAATAGCGGTAAGTGGGACTGCAGATCAGGATCGAATCTAGGGTCGGCCGAAATCAATTATTGGGTTTTCTATCAAGAAATCCTTAGAAACAGACCCAAGTCAGGCATTTGACGGCGTTTACCACCGTGACTCAAAAATTACTCTCTCTCTCTCTCTCTCTTTTTACGATGGTGTCCGATTTCAGTCTCGTCGTACTGTAAGAGTGGGAGGGAATAGAGAGTAGTAGTAGTAGGAATACATCTCGTATTTGCACACAACCTCGTGCAATATAATCTTGTCCAGCGCAGATGACTAGTCTCCTAGACAGTCCGCCGTGACCGAAAGTCGGTCAGGTGAACTTTATTACAGTAATAAACTATACAGTTATGAGATTGACCTTCTCACAAACAACAAACGCTTTAATCATCAAATGCCTAAATGGTACATGCTCACCATCGCAATATTAGATCTATGACATTACATCTCTTTAACATTATCTTGAGTACTAACAATTGTTAAGAAGGTCATTCAGCTTGCTACCTGAAATTTCAATTGATTTTAATAATCAACAACATCATTAACATCGGGAAAAAAACACCATTTATTCTTCCTGTTTTTTGATGCTACTCTTCCACATAACACTATCAAAATCTGAATATTTGTCAAATAAACAAGATACTAATACTTGAATAAAAAGGGTAGATTATGAATAGATATTTTAATTTTTTCTTTCGTTCGACAACTTTCACTGAAAATGATGTTTGTTTATGTTGTAAATTGTCAATTTGCTACGACCTGGTTGTCATAAATAGAAAAAGTCCTTTAATTATTATTTTTCCAAAAAGATACGCGTTCTCCCTGGTTCCAGGCCGACCACACACAAAATTTATAATCGACAAGATCACGATAATACAGTATATAGTTCTCTTGCGCGGCGAGACTCGGACATTCAATAACAAATGAGAAAAATCATTGCAAGATAGATGTGGACGTCTATGGGCCACAGCAACCACTTACACCGTCATGTGGACTGTGTGCTCGTTTGTCACACTTATTCTATAAAAATAAAAAATAAAACAGTCGGATGGAGAAGTTGAACCCCTAACACTTCTACCAACGTCTGAACATGGAATGAAAGAAAAGTGCCGAATGAATTCATTAGTGAATAGACCCAACAATGTTGCATATTGACATTCGGCATTCCAACTCCGAATGAACGAAAAATTAACCATTTGAACACTGGGAGAACGTTCACTCGGGTTTGGCAATTTTATGTCGAGTCCTGTAGCAGATAAACGTTAGCACAACCGTCACGGCAAAATGGTGTTCAAGTGGACCGATCAAAATACGCTGCTGTTTTTGGACAATTTTAAAATTAACAATGTCTTTTTGTTTTTGTCAAACTTGACGAATACAAAGACATAACAATACGGGTAATGATCATTACAACCCTTCACAAGTCCACTGCTGAACATAGGCCTCCCCCAAAGAATGCCACAAAGCACGGTCCTGAGCCACCTGCATCCATCGACTTCCTGCATATCTTACCAGGTCGTCACTCCATCTAGTGGGGGGACGCCCTACACTTCGCCTGCCGGTACGAGGCTGCCACTCGAGAACCTTTCTTCCCCATCGGTTGTCGGTTCTTCGAGCTATATGGCCGGCCCATTGCCACTTCAGCTTACTAATCCGTTGGGCTATGTCGGTCACTCTGGTTGTACTGCGGATATCCTCATTTCTGAGTTTATCACGCAGAGAAACTCCGAGCATAGCCCTCTCCATAGCTCGCTGAGCGACCTTGAGCTTCCTCATCCGG
Source organism: Parnassius glacialis (assembly GCA_033319125.1). Classification (NCBI taxonomy): domain Eukaryota; kingdom Metazoa; phylum Arthropoda; class Insecta; order Lepidoptera; family Papilionidae; genus Parnassius; species Parnassius glacialis. The sequence goes on from JAVANC010000005.1 coordinate 52,369,494, forward strand.
CCAACAGTGAAGGACTACGTCTCAGTTCCGTACGTCATCACTGGCAACACTGGATATACAGTTTCGTTTTCAAGTTTTGAGGTATACCTGACGAGAAGATGTGCCGTAATTTCCCGAACGCTGCCCAACCGAGTTGAATCCGTCGATTGACCTCTCGGTCGAAGTTGGACTTACCTAGTCGGACTATTTGTCCTAGGTAAACATACTCGTCAACAACTTCGAGCTTAGTGCTCCCAACAACTACCGGCATAGGTGTGACATGGACATTAAACATGATCTTTGTTTTGTCCATGTTCATCTTAAGACCTATCCGTTGGGAAACACTATTGAGGTCATTGAGCATAGTGCTTAGGTCCTCCAGCGATTCTGATTCTCTAATTAGTGATTTAAACTAATAGGTTACTGAAGAAGACATCTATATCTATACAAATAAATAAAATTGAAGTGTCTGTTTGTATTGTCAAAATTACAGTTTTTTACTAAATGTATATGAAAGTAAATACGGTACTTATAACTAAAATACAATTTTTATAATTTTTGTCTGTCTGTCTGTTTGTTCCGGCTAATCTCCGAAACGGCTGAACCGATTTTGACGAGACTCTCACTGGCAAATAGCTGATTTCATAAGGAGTAACTTATGCTACTTTTATTTTAGAAAAATAATTAGGGTTCCGCGCAAAAACATAAAAACCCTAACACGCGAGTGAAGTCGCGGGGAACAGCTAGTTAAACATAAAATAAAGACGTTGAGGACCTACTATACAACAGAATTAACGAAAATAAAGCGATCTACAAAAAGTGGTTGCTCTTCTGACGATGTCTATGTGCCGAGTGCCGACTCTATACTGGTTCAAACATGCAGAATTTTAAGCAGTATATATATATATATATATATATATATATATATATATATATATATATATATATATATATATATAATTAAATGATTCCACAAATTAAACTAATTCCAAGACGCACGACGTCATTCCAGGACATATTGAAAGAAAAGAGCACGTGAATGTTATTTTCTATGTCATTCCAGCTCAACTGTGTGAACATAGAATGAAAGAAAAATTAAACATGCACTCTAGTGAACATTCTTTCGAGTGAACCGTCTGATTCCGTTTTAATATAATATCAGTTATGACTTGTATCAATTGGTCCAAAACAAAGGATCACTTTAGACATTTGTATGGGTCGGCTTTGGTCAGCGAGACTAAGAGAGGACGCTTTCACAGAATACCAGTGTGAAATACATTATTTTGTGAAATATTACAATGCGGGCATCCACGACTTTTTTTCCACCAGGGCGGCGCCACTTTACAGTGAGGTAAAATATTTGACAGATTTCATAGCGGGGATGATAATTTCTTAAGAAAATGTAATCTTTAAGGTTTCTTTCTGTATTATTAGTTATATTTTATATAAATTACATTAGAAATGAATAAATCGAACTATAAAATATAACTAACAGCCGATTTTTTTAAAAAGAGTTATAAAGTGCAAATAATTAAAAATCAAACCACTGACGCATTGTGTTGTGTAATAATATAATATTCTAGATAATGATAAACTATTATTTAAAACTAATTTCTCAATTATCTGACACTGTATAACGAGACTGTTGTGAGTCGAAGGTTATTAGCCCTCATTTGTTCAGAATTAATGAAATAAAATGATGAAACGTTTAAATAAAACTAGTTTTTACAGATTTTATCGCGTATATTAAGTTATGTTATATTCCCGACGTTTCGAACACTTTACAGCACCCATGGTTTGAGAAGAACTAAACCTTGGCTGCTGTAAAGTGCTCAAAACGTCGGGAATATAAAATAGGTTAATAAATGCGATAAAATCCTTAAAAACTAGTTTTATTTATAAATCATGATGATGCGTTGCCATCCTACAGAACTGAGATGGAATGCTTGTTACCAGTACAAAGGGTCTCCGGTTCTTTCAGAATATTATGCTGTTAAACTATATACCAGAGTGAAATATATATATTTCACATTCATTCACAGTACGCGAGCAACTCGGGTTTGATTCCCGTCGGCACCAATGAAATTGTTAATTGCAATTTTAAGTGCTGATTTACCACGTGCTCAGCGGTGAAGAAAAACATCGTGAGGAAACCTGCATGTCTGAGAAAATAAAAAAAATATTTCGAAGACATGTGTAGTTCGCCAACACGCATTGCGGCAGCGCGACAAACACTGTTCGGCAGTGGACTTTTATAGGTTGTAATGGATGGATGGAATGGATGAGCCACAATCACCATTAACTAACAACACATCTTTCAACAGAATTACCATCAAGTATACTGTGTGCTCGTTAGTCACCTTTCCTTTTTTGAAGTCAATAAATACTATAGAAAATATTCACACGTTTGGCATAGCTTTTATATAGTACGTGAATTATTCGCCCCTCTCGCTAAAACAAAGACGTATCCCTGTTGACCCAGGACATTACACAGATTTACCGCACCATAAGGAGGGTTCGACGTTTTACGGAGCCATATATCTCAAACGGCACGTTATAAATTATGGCAATAAACGCGAGTTTTAATTTCAACCCCATTAGCCCCAAATTGGGAAATCGGCGAGCTCGTAAATATTGTGTGTCCCCTAAAAAGACCGCTGACCGGTGTAAATGATTACTTTGCAAACTTACTACCCTACTTCCAACAAAGTTGTTGGTATTAATACCTAATTTTATGTAAAATATCTAATTAAACCAGCGTTACCTATTGACATGACCTAAAGACGTGACTGCGGTTTCGCGGGTCTTTGGTGGACCAAATATTTGATCAAACAAATTTGTGGTTTCGAATATGGTTGTATTATGCCTATATGCTCCTACGTATAGTAGTGAAATCCAATGTTTCTGTTTAACAAATATTTTTTGTATTCAACTTTATTTTACAATTTTAATTAAAAAAATTAAGGGTTTTTATACTACTAAAGAGTATATGACTGATAATAACTCCTGGGAATGAGGCGATCGTTACCATGGTGTTACCAAATGTTTTCATAACTATTGTATGAATATTATTTTGTAAGTTATGCGTTAAAAGTAAGTCTCGCTGGGTTTCTTGCTGGTTTATAGAGGTATTTTTTGAACCAGTGGTATAAGTTAAAAATTACTTTCAATCAGAATTACATTTTATCAATATTGAATAAAAATGATTCTATTCTATTCTATACAAAAACAAAAGATCTATTTTTTTTAATTACAGTTCATTTATTATATTTAAGTGTTTCATTGACTCCTATGTAACAACCAGTATCAAGCTAGACCGATCAAGCTCCATAATAATAAAATAATATAAATAATAATAATAAAATCAAATATATTATTAATACATATTGATAAACAACTAATCTCATTAAAGATCACACATTAATGAAAGAAACTATTAAGAGATTGTGCATGTAATTGTGTACACACGTACGAAGTTAAACTTCTTAACGACATATCATTTTCCTTTTATTGTATTACTCATGCAATCCCAGTGATGATACGTTGTAAGAAAACGTGACTTTTTTAAATACCGTTCTCCACTACGTCTATAAAGAAATCTTACCTCAAAAATAAATTAACATAGATTATTTATTGTAACATGCGTGGCCCAGGGAGTATTTTGGCTAAGCGGATCATACCAACGCAAAATTCAATTATTCAGCTAATATAGCGTATCATTATATTTGTATGGAATTTTAAACAATGAAACTCGTAGTCTAAGCTTTAGGGCTGTACTTTATGACAGTAGATAAAATATATTGGTAAATCCAATTGAGCATGCCTTCGCATTAAAAATAACGTATAGCATGATTATACGGAATTTTTTTTATAGAAGTTAAATACATTTCGACAGCACTATCGGCCCCAACACCCTCGAAAACCATGAAAATGACACCTATGATGAAAAAATTGGTACGTACTTCAGCCGCCATCTTGGATTTACATTTCGACAGCACTATCCGCTTTAACACCCTCGAAAACCATGAAAATGACACCAATGATGAAAAAATTGATATCTATTGCAGCCGCCATCTTGGATTTACATTTCGACAGCACTATCGGCTTCAACACCCTCGAAACGCATGAAAATGACACCCACGATGAAAAAATGTATACATATTGCATTTTTCATGATGATGAGAGTGAAGACCGAATGGTGAAGAAAATATATAGCGCGAAAGTTAATATTAAAAGGTGTCGAGGTAGACCGAGACTAACTTTCGAAGACCATGTGAGCAAACTGCTCGAAGAGGGGAGGGTCAAGAGTACTCGGATACCTAGACGTGCATGTATGAAGAAGATAATGAATCTGAAAGAAGCGAAAGAGGTATGTAAGGATCGTGACACTTGGCGATCTGTTCTCTCTGGCTACCCCGTCAGGGATTGTGCGTGAAGATAAGTGTTATTTTACGTGGAAGAGCCATGTTGGTACAGTTGTAGCACGAATGGGTCGGCCCGACCGGGAAATGACCACACTCTCACAGAATACCGGCGTGAAATAGCAGCTTAACGCTGTTGTGTTTAGTATGGTGAATGTAGAGAACCGGAGACCCTTTTTACTGGAAACGAGGTATTCCATCTTAGTTCTCACGGGTGCATCGTCATTTTGATTTGTAATAGTGGATAGATGTAGATGTCTATGAGCCACAGCAATCACTTACCGTCAGGTGGACTGTGTATTCGTTTGTCACCCTGCCACCATTGTTTGCGGCCCATAGACATCTACATCTATCCTCTATTACAAATCAAAATGTAGATGCGTTGTCACCCGTGAGGACTAAGATGGAATGCCTCGTTTCCAGTAAAAAGGGCCTCCGGCCACCTGCACTCACCAAGCGAAACGCAGAGGTAAACCTCTACTTCACGCTGGTATTCTGTGAGGTCGTGGTACCACCCCGGTTCGAGCCGGCCCGTCCGTGCGACAACAATAGCTGCCGCGTGGCTCTACCACTGTTAAAAATGCTACTAAATTCAAGCACGCTATATATTATATTTGACATTCTCTTAAATTGAAACTGATTCTTATGTTGTGAAAATCTCCACCAAATTTTTGGACGAAGTTCCTTATCGGAAGGTACGGATTTGGCAGATGGCGGCTAGGCGACAAAAAGTGTAAGATATTTCCGTCACGACTTACCCCTTCTGACGTAGTAAACGGCCTTGGTGGCTATAAGGAAGCAAGATGGAATAATATCCATCTCCCTCGCACTTTTTCTTATCAAGCCATGAAATAAATATTATTTTATTTTAAATGACGCTTCATTTTAATAGAGGGTAGTAATTCATTTATTTGTATTTGTTAATCAATAATATAATACGTTTCTCAATAATAATATTCTACGAAAGGAAATTCGTTCCAACCGAGTGTTCTACGACACTCACGCATGTAATTTTTTTAACTAGCTTAGGCCAGATTTTTCAATCGTTAGATTTTTTTATAAAATAAGGTTGAGAAACTAGCCGAGTCTTCATGCTACAACCGTAATATAGCTGCAGCGTGGCTCTAACACGTATAGAAATAACAGTTATTGATCGTATAAATTAAAACCCGACTGATTATAAAAGCGGAATAATTAAAGTAATTTATTTATATAATTATAATATTTTTTTTTATAGGATTTTATGTTGTATATTATCCTTACAACGCTATTTAACTCACTTTCGTGTATATCTGCTGGCGTTGAATTTGGTAATTGCTTTTGTACTAACTTCCTGATGAGGTACAGGCTTGCAATTTTGAATATAGCTCACAATATATAAAAAAAGAACGTGGTATTGTAATTTTTTTTTACCTTAATAATTATGCAAATGACGTTTTATTAAGCGTGAATTTAAAAGATATTTAGTAGTTTTACCAGATCATAATTGGATTACAAAAAAGTATATCTTCCTAAAATAAATTTTACCTGAGGCCTTTAGTCACAAACAAGTTCCAATTTTTTTTAATTAATTTAAAAAAAATACTTACTAAATCGTTTCAAGAATGTCAGCGGTACCCTAAAACTTAAAACAGAACGGGAACCTCACTTTTGGTGACCACTTAATAAAGATCGCTGAGGCATTATCCTTGAGTGGCACTAACTTGGTACTCGTATTTGACATTTCATGAAAGTTTACCGTTTTAAAATTAAAGACTATTGGCGCGTCATTAAAATTATATTGCTTAATAGCTTTTAAATCGAAAATTACGTAATTGGTCACGTAGCGTGTAATGAATATTGGAGTCAAATACCATTGTGATTAAATTATATATATTACTGATAGCTAATTTTCAGGTTCTAAGTTGATGAAGTAAATAATTGAATATTGTATTTTTTTTCTTTTTAATTAAAAAGTTAATTCAGTAATTTAATCACATTAACATGCATCCCAACCGGAACAATTATTTGTGGGCCATACAAATAATCCAGGCAGGATGTTATAAGCACTTGCAACGACATGTTTTCTGCGGAATTCGAACCCACGGATAGTGTTTTCTATGATACTTTTTCTTGTTGCCATAAAATAAATTAAACTTTCAGTATTTTTTATAGTGCGTGGGTGACAAACGGGCACATAGTCGCCCTGATGATAAGTATCTACTTGAGGGCTGGGGCCCATCGTGATGTGATGTGACCCATTGTTCTCAATTAAGAATCAAAATGCAGATACGTTGTCTCCCCTAAGATTGAATGCCTATCGTTTACAGTAAAAAAGGTCTCCGCTTCTCTAAAGTCACTATACTAAACACATCAACATTAAACTGCTATTTCACGCTGGTATTCTGTGAGAGCGTGGTTCTGCCCCGGTCGAGCCGACCCATTCGTGCTACAACCATAATATAGCTGCAGCGTGGCTCTACCACGTACGAAGTATATAGTTATTACGATGTTACTCGGCAAATTTTAACCCTAACGGCAACTTCCAAATGTTCTTCATTTCTTTGTGTACTTTCAAATATTAACTTTATCATTATATTTAGATTTTTCAACCAACTAATATTTTACATGGTATAGCTGCAGCGCGAATGGGTCGCCTCGGCCCAGTAAGAACCACGCTCACACTGCTGCTTTAAATCATAATACTACTGTGTTTCGTATAGTAAGTGACGAGTTGTTCTTTTAGTTTAGTTTAATTTTAGTTAGTTATATTTAGTCCTTAGGGGTGATAACACATTTGAACTTTCATCCTTATTCATTATATTCATCAATACAGTGTCCACTTACCATCAGGTGGACTGTGTGTGTTTATTAAAAAACATGTATGTCTTTGTAGGTGTGAAACTTTTTAGTTTGTAATTTTTGTGTGTAATTTGTTCTAAAATACAAAAATAATAGTCCTTAATACCTCAAACTGGTGGTTACAATTTTTAGACTGTTGTGTTTTATTTAGTCTATAGAGTACTATAACATTGTTTGTTGTATTTCTCATATTTATTTTCCCACTCCTCGTCATCGGCCTCTATTCAATCCTATATGAATGTATTCTATAGTTAAACTGTACCCGCTTGTCACAAAAATCTGTGGCTGTCGTGGAACACCCGGTTGGAACGAAGTTTCTTTCGTAGTATATAGATACTATTATTGATAAACAAATACAAATAAATGTATTATTCTATTATACGTCTATTAAAATGAAGGGTCATTTAAAATAAAATAATATTTCTTTAATGAAAAGTGCGAGGGAGGTGGATATGTGTGGATATGATTTCATCTCGCTCGCACTATAGAAATGGTCGTGACGGATAAATCTTACACTTTTTCTCGCCTAGTGCGATAAGGAACTTCGTTGCAAAAACACACACACTATAATATTGCACGAGTGTTTCGTGGCCCCAAGCGATCAAAGAAAAACGTTGACACGAATATATTGTTTAATCGGTAATTTAATTTAATGTCAGATTAATCTCAAAATGTTGCAAAGTTTTACGATTCGATTTTACAAAGCCATCCGCACTCAGGGTCGAAGCACAAGCGCGATCGGATTCAATTCACTTCGGCAAAAGCGATATTTCCATTACAGAATTAAAATGATTGTCTGTTGACGTTCGTTGCCGTAAATGAAAGTAAAATAATAGCATTAAATTTTAATTCCGTACGTTCTGAATAAAGTTTCTATTCTATATTATCATCACCTTTATTTTGATCATAAACGCGTCTGCTGATCATGAAGTTCCGGGACCAAATTTCAGGTGGGGACAAAAAATCACTAATTAAGCTTTTTCGTAAATAAATTTTCAGTAGGAGCTCAGAATCAGGAATTTGCTGTTTCAAATCCGTGCCCCAGAAAGCACGTAAATATTTTGGTCCTGCGCCTGATCTCTCTCTGGTCGTGTCTTATTGCCGTCCTATCGAACTATGAGAGTGAGGGAAGCCATGTTACAGCTATATTAGTAGTATAGTTGTAGCACGAATGGGTCGGCTTGACCGTGGTAGGACCACGCTCTCACAGAATACCAGCGTAAAGCTTAACACTGCTGTATTTCGTATGGTGAGTGTAGAAAACCGGAGACCCTTTTTATTGAAAAAGGGGCATTCCATTTTAGTCCTCACGGCTAACAACGCATCTGCATTTTGATTCGCAAACGAGTATAGATTTAGATGTCTATAGGCCTATCTATATTTATGTCTATATATATTTTTAAACAGTGGTAGAGCCACGCGGCAGCTTTTGCTGTCGCACGGATGGGCCGGCTCGAACCGGGGTGGTACCACGACCTCACAGAAAACCAGCGTGAAGTAGAGGTTTACCTCTGCGTTTCGCTTGGTGAGTGCAGGTGGCCGGAGGCCCTTTTTACTGGAAATGAGGCATTCCATCTTAGTCCTCACGGGTGACAACGCATCTGCATTTTGATTCGCAAACGAGGATAGATGTAGATGTCTATGGGCCGCAGCAACCACTTACCATTAGGTGGACTGTGTGCTCGTTTGTCACCGTTATCCTATAAAAAAAAAAGGCCACAGCAACCACTTACCATCAGGTGGACTGTGGGCTCGTTTGTCAGCTTGTCCTATAAAAAAATGGAGTGTGCACCTATGCTTGCGCTGATGGCTAGTCTCTGTTGAGACGGGCTTCCGTGACCCAAATTCGGTCTATAGGAAAATATTTTAATAACCATCTTATTCGCTCTCTACAGGACATTGGCCTCTACCGTTATTAGAAGGTTTTACCTTAATCGTCACGCTGGTCAGGTGGATCAACAATCTCAGTACCAGACGTTTTACATCCTTTGACTCTGCTGGCCATCTCCAGTTTTACTATTTTTAGCTAACTTAAAAGAAAGAGGGATTGACTGTCAATTCGACTATATGTCTTTCTCTTTTTGTGTGTATGTGACGAGATATCTTTATGAATCATTAACTGTTTATACGTGGTAGAGCCATGCTGCAGCTATACTAGTAATATAGTTGTAGCACGAATGGGTCGGCTCGACCGGGGAAGGACCACGCTCTCACAGAACACCAGCGTAAAACGGCAGCATGATACTGCTGTGTTTCGCGTATGGTGAGTGTTGAGAACCGGAGACTAATTTTACTGCAAAAGAGGCATTTCATGTTAGTCCTCATAATTGACGACGCATCTGCATTTTGATTCTTTATTGAGAATAAATGTCTATGGGTCACAGCAACCACTTACCATCAGATGGACTGTGCTCGTTTGTCAACCTATCCTATAAAAAAAACTGATTTTTATGATTATTTTTTATTAAATAGGACATACTTCAAGAGTTCACAAATTCTACGCCTAAGGGATTTTTTTTATAGAAGGGTGACAAACGAGCACACAGTCCACCTGGTGGTAAGTGGTTGCTGTGACCCATAGACATTTATTCTCAATAAAGAATCAAAATGCAGATGCGTCGTCAATTGTGAGCACTAAGATGAAATGCCTCATTTCCAGTAAAAAGGGTGAAAAAATATTGAATAAAGTTATAATGGAACTATTTATACAACATTTTTTTCTTTATTTGTCTTATAAACGTTACCCTCACTAGGATTTTCTCCTGCATCGTGGAGACAGTGTACAAACACAAATTCCACAAGGACAAACATCCAGACCCGGAACAATTATTGTAAGCCATACAAATACTTGTTCCGTGCGGGATTCAAACTCGCGGCCCTCAGCGCAACAACTCATTGCTAAGCCACTACGCCACGGAGCCGTCAATTTGAAACATTAAGATTGTAGTATTCCTTAATCCACTCAAGGGTAAAAAATTACATCTCTAAAAAACAAAAGCCAGACACAACTAAAATGAATATATAATAATTTCTAAAGTCGGGACCTAATTATTAAGTGGCGAAGATTGCGCAGACACTTATTGATTGCACGATGTCTGTCCGTCTGTCCGTCTGTCGGTCTGTCCGTCTGTCCGTCCGTCTGTCCGTCTGTCCCACAATTATCTCGAGAACGGTTTCGAATTTTCAAATTCTGTTTTCAGCAATTGATTACTGATCACCCAGGCATCTGAACCTCCTATTTCGATTTTTTTTCCGTTAGAAACCGCTACAAAGCTGATTGCTTCGCCACTTTGCTATGCTGTTAGCTTGCTAGGTTTATCCTAAACCTAATGTCTTAACAGCGTTTTATCTCTGATGTACACGACATTTGACATTGAATACCAACGTAAAATAGCAGCTTAACGCTGCTGTGTTTCGTATGGTGAGTGTAGAGAACCGGAGACCCTTTTAATTGGAAAAGAGGCATTCATTTCAGTCCTCAGGGGTGACACCGCATCTGTATTATGGTATTTATATGAAGATAGGTGAGATGTTTATGGACCACAGCATCCACTTACCGTCAGATAGACTGTGTGCTCATTTGTCATCCTTATTCTACAAAAAAGCATTACGATTGTATTAATATAATAAATTTGCTTGTTATTATACTATCGGTCGCGAATTCGTGTTAGTTAATGTCCGCCATATTTGTTTAATGATGACGACGTAATTTAGTCTATTTTAAGATATTACCTGCGCAATTATAAAAAAATAATTGCCATAATTTTAAACAACTTCCAGCGACTAGTTTATAGTTATGAGCTGACATAAATTCGGACAAACAGACATACACCGGACGGCTTCGTAGCGCTATGGCTTAACAATGAGTTGCAGCGCATAGAGCTTTTTCCCGGGTCTGGGTTTTTTTTATAGAATAAGGGTGACAAGTGAGGATAAAACCCACCTGATGGTAAGTGGATTATGTGAACCATAGACATCTACATCTATCCCCGTCTATCCTCGAATCAAAATACAGATGCGTCTGTACCCCTGAGGACTAAAATGGAATGCCTCCTATCAACAAAAGGGGTCTCCAGTTCTCTACACTCACCATACGAAACACAGCAACATTGGGCTGCTATTTCATTGGATGTTATAAATTTATGTATGTAAACCAACCCCCCTCCCCCCACTGCCTCATGATATAGGAGAAAATAACGTTATTTGAAGTCAAGTCATTCAGACATACCACAAAATAATATTTCCCACCTTTCAAACTCCGCAGTCGGGCAAAAACAGTCATTAACTTCAGCCAACATTAATAAAGAGAAAACACATAAATCCAAGTAATTTATACGTTCTGTAGTAAATCGGGGAAATAAACCTCAAAGCAATAATTATACTGAAGCTGATTTCCACATAAAGTAAGCTTTCTAGACAGGCCAAGTTCCAAGGCCCACACTTTCCCCAGTACTAAACCGTGGAACGGTCTAACGATGAGCATAGACCAGGGGTCGGCAACCTGCGGCTCGCGAGCCACATGCGGCTCTTTGGGTGTGAAGCTGCGGCTCTTTAGTTTCATAGGTTTATTTTTATTTTTTTTTAAATCGATCCACACTGAGCCATTTAGAGTTGATACTGGATCTCTAGAAATGCAATTGATTGATTTACAAGAAATCGTTTGGCAAGAAAAATATTGTGGCTCTTTAAAAACTTTGAAATTTTGTAAATTGTAATTTTTGACTCTTCCGACTCAAAAGGTTGCCGACCCCTGGCATAGACCAATAATTTTGCAATGCTAAATCATTCCGATGATATTAAAGGCCAGCGACCCGCCCTGGATTAGCCTGTATAGGACCTATTAATGTGGAATTATTTAGATTTAAGATAATAATCAAGGGCCATTTATTACAATTTTATTTCCTAAAGTTTCATCACGATCGGTGCGGCCATTCCGATGATTAGCTTGACAAACAGACAGACAAACAAAAATCTTAATAATGTTTATTTACGTCTTAATAGCATGATAATATCCCCCTGAGCTTAATAGAAGCCAGTTATTTCAATATTACAGACAGACGTATATTTTATACGTGGTAAAGCCATGCTGCAGCTATATTATGGTTGTAGCACGAATGGGTCGGCTCGACCGGGGAAGGACCACGCTCTCACAGAATATCAGCGTAAAATAGCAGCTTAACGCTGCTATGTTTCGTATGGTGAGTGTAGAGAACCGGAGACACTTTTTACTGGAAATGAGGCATTCCATCTTAGTCCTCACGGGTGACAACGCATCTGCATTTTGATTCGTAATCGAAGATAAATGTAGATGTCTATGGGCCACAGCAACCACTTACCATCAGGTGAACTGTGTGCTCGTTTGTCACCCTTCTCCTATAAAAAAGACACTTCAAATTTATTTATGTGTATAGATTAGAAATATAAGCTATATAAACTACCACTCACTGGTACATATCCAAATAATAAGTATTATTATTTAAAAGCCGATTGCCGTGTGCTGATAGCTTAAGAGATTCGATTACTCCATTTCGCTCCGTATGTGATCTAAAAGGCAAGGGGATAGGCCGGATTTTTTTCAATTTTATAGTTTTCTCCAGGATACGTACCAACGTAAAATAGCTGCTCGATGCAGCTGTGTTTCGTATGGTGAGTATAACCGGAGACCCGTTTTACTGGAAACGAGGCACTCCATCTTTTCTTAATCGAGGATAGATATAGATGTCTATGGGCCACAACATTTATTTTCCATCAGGTGGACTGTATGCTTGTTTGCCACTATAAAAATAAAATAAATAAATTCTACAGAACGTCTTTCTAAGGATGTGCGCAGGAATTGTATAACTTAATTCCTTCCTCTCCCCTTCCAACAATCACAACCCTTTCGTTGTCGACTTACTTCTAATTCAAACCAAACAGTTTGCTCAAGCGTTCATAATGTGTAGACCAAACGAGTGGAATAATTTGCCATCGTCTGTGTTTCCATCTGATTACAATGTAGGTGTCTTCAAGGCAAGAGTTAATAGGCTTCTACTACTTGGCCCCACTTGGTTAAAAAAATATCTTATAGTTAAGTAGTGGTACCACATGGTGGTTTGATGCTGCCGTGTTTCATATGGTGAGTGTAGAAAACCGGAGACCCTTTTTACTGGAAAACGCGCCAATCCATCTCAGTCCTCAGGGGTAACAATGCATCTACATTTCATTCTTAATTAAGGATAAATGTAAATGTAGTTTTCTATGGGCCACAGCATCTACTTACCATCAGGTGAACTGTGTGCTCGTTTTTCATCCTTATTCTATAAAAAACACACGGAAGATATCGGTGAAGGATGTTTTTATTTTGATAGGATATTATTTGTATTTTTATGCCGCCACTACACAACTAAAACAGGATAAGAGCAGCGTCATCATGTTAATGACAACCAAGAATAATAAAAAAACTGTAGGTACCAACCCGTTTGCTAATCGTGGCTACAAAGACCCTACCAAGTATGCCAATTGGCAACTAAGGAAAAATCTCCTTTATAAAGCAATATTTACGTGGTAGAGCCAAGCTGCAGCTATATTAATAGTATAGTTGTAGCACGAATGCGTCGGCTCGACCGGGGAAGGACCACGCTCTCACAGAATACTGTGTTTCGTATGGTGAGTGTAGACAACCGGAGACACTTTTTACTGGAAAAGAGGCATTCTATCTTAGTCCTCACGGGTGACAACGCATCTGCATTTTAATTCGCAAACAAAGATAGATGTAGATGTCTATGGGCCACAGCTACCACTTACATCAGGTGGACTGTGTGCTCGTTTGTCACCCTAATTCTATAAAAAAAATATGGCAATGTATAGGGATGCCTCTGTTCAGCAGTGTACTTTTATATATAGATAATACTTTTATATATATAAAATGAATGAATGAATGAATTTATTGAATATTGTGTACAGCACCAGCATGCATGTTCATTCGATAGTCGCCTTAAAATCTACAAAACACATAAATCTTGCAACTTCGTACATTCATCAAGTCGTAAAACAATTCCATTAAATTTACTCACTCTTTACTTTTAATATATGTACATTAACGTGCTTTACCTATTACCGTATCCACAAGGAATTTATCACAGTTATAAAATGTTCATACATTAATTAATTTAAAAGCGTATGACTAACTTTATCAATTCTGTCGCTTTCTTTGTCACAATGTCCCTGTCTGAAGGTCGTTACTAACCGCAATGAATCATTTTACTTGTTATTTCATTGCTGATTTATTTTTATAATGTAACGTTCGTCTAACGTGTTCATTGGAAACTTAGCGGCGTAACCTGAATTACTTTGAACACTTGATTTCTAAAAAAAGTATGGCGACTGCGTAATAGAATCCAACATTTACTTTCGTCTCATTGCTTTGCTTAAATCATTAAGGAACATCTTGCGGTATTAAATACGTGGTAGAGTCATGCTGCAGCTATATTGTGGTTGCAGCACGAATGGGTCGACTCGACCGGGGTAGGACTACGCTCTTTCAGAATACCAGCGTAAAATAGCAGCTTAATACTGCTGTGTTTTGTATGATAAGTGTAAAGAACCGGAGACACTTTTTACTGGAATCGAGGCATTCCATCTCAGTCCTCAGGGGTGACATTGCATAGCTGCATCTTTATTCTCAATCGAGGATAGATGTAGATGTCTATGGACCACAGCACCCACTTACCATCAGGTGGACTCTGTGCTCATTTGCCACCCTTATTCTATAAAAAAAATCAAACAGATGCCAACTAACATTTTTCTACGTGGTAGAGCCCCGCTGCAGCTATTATGAATGCAGCACGAATGGATCGGAATTTCTCACAGAAAACTAACGTAAAATATCAGGTAAATGCTTTATTTCGTCTGGTGTAGGGACCGGTGACCCTTTTTACTGGTAAACTAATCCTCTAGGGTGATAACGCAACTGCATTATGATTCTAATTCGAGGACTGATATACCTAAATTCCACAAACTTCACTTACCATAAGGTGAATAGTTCGCTCGTTTATCAGCCATAATCTACATAAAGAACTACAATTATTCATAAACTTAGGGTTAAAAAATCGTATTATCTTATATATGTAAGTCGTAAAAAAATTACACACCAAACTCTTCTCAGTATCGATCCTACACTACCTGCATCTATCACCTTTCCGTATAATATGTTTAAGAAACAAAAGAGTTTACAACAGGATATTAAAACTTTCCACATACTTATTATAATCTAAGGGTACTCTTACTTCTTTACCTTTTTGTAAAAAATCACCCCATAATAGCATCTCCTGTATCATGGAAGTATTTTAGACATAACATACATAAACTACATGAATAAAAATCCATAGCCGAACCAGACTACATGTTCTTTTAGGGAACCGAACCAACAGATCGCAGCGTCACAACCAAACATTTAGCAACTGAGCCACCAAGTCAACAGATGATTACATCTGTTTTATTATTTGTGCAATCCATACATCTATCCGTGTCCGTCTATGAGCCGTGGTAGCTCAGATGGTTAGCGCTCGCTGTAAGCTTAGTACTGTGTACTCGAGCAACCCAGGTTCGATCCCCGTCGGCACCGAAAAAACTGTTAATTGCAATTTTAAGTGTTGATTTACCACGTGCTCGGCGGTGAAGGAAAACATCGTGAGGAAACCTGCATTTTTTTATAGGAAAAGGGTGACAAACGTGCACACAATCCACCTGATGGTAAGTGGTTGCTGCGGCCCATAGACATCTACAACTATCCTCGTTTGCGATACAAAATGCAGTTGCGTTGTCACCCGTGAGGACTAAGATGGAATGCCTCATTTCCAGTAAATAGGGCCTCCGGCCACCTGCACTCACCAAGCGAAACGCAGAGGTAAACCTCTACTTCACGCTGGTATTCTGTGAGGTCGTGGTACCACTCCGGTTCGAGCCGGCCCATCCGTGCGACAGCAAAAGCTACCGCGTGGCTCTACCACTGTTAAAGTGTTGTTGTCTGAAAGACATGTGAAGTTCGCCAACACGCATTGGGGCAGCGCGGCGGACATTTCCTTGCCCTAAAACCCTCTCAGAAATGAGAAGAGGCCTGTGCCCAGCAGTGGGACGTAAATAGGCTGCAACTTTACTATCCATCTATCCATCCATCCATCACTACATCCAATACAGACTGTAAAAGTCTACTGCTGAACACTGGCCCTCATTGATTTTTTCACAGGGTGAATTTGCCATCGTTGCCACGCTTAGCAAGTGCAACTGCAGTTTTTTTTTGAGTTTTTATCAGAAAGATGCTGCTGCCCATCTCCTGTTTTAATTTCCCTCTGTCTTCTCTTACGACACCCACGGCTCGATATGGAGTAGTAGATATTTTACACCGCCACTACTCTGTTATTTGTACAATTAACGATTTAAACACACAATTTACAAACGACGCTATAAACGATATATTTATTTTTAGATAAGATCTTTTTTTTATAGGATAAGGATGACAAACGAGCACACAGTCCACCTGATGGTAAGTGGTTGCTGCGGCCCATAGACATCTACATCTATCCTCGTTTGCGAATCAAAATGCAGATGCGTTGTCACCCGTGAGGACTAAGATGGAATGCCTCATTTCCAGTAAAAAGGGACTCCGGCCACCTGCACTCACCAAGCGAAACGCAGAGGTGAACCTCTACTTCACGCTGGTATTCTGTGAGGTCGTGGTACCACCCCGGTTCGAGCCGGCCCATCCGTGCGACAGCCAAAGCTGCCGCGTGGCTCTACCACTGTTTAAGATCTAAAATATTGTCGTCATTATGTTCTGTCTGTAACTGTTTTTAACTGATTATAGATTGTAATGATATTAAAGTTAATTAACACGAATTGATCATAAACTGTGATAATCCTAGTGAGAATAGTAGGTCACAGTCATGAAATTATTTTATTGTCATCAGTTCTTAATACGTCTCTGCAAAATTATATGACTCCATTACTGTAGTGGAAACGTTAGTCAAGGTGGTCAAGTTATAAAAAAGTTTATTAAATAGCACCTTAATAAAGACTATACTATAATAATAATAATAATAATTTTATTGACACACACACAAAGAAAAGTTACACAAATCACAATTTTACAATTTGATTACTTTTGGTACAGAATACGAAATGTGCAAACAGTGATCTTTGACTCCTGTGCTAGGAAACCCTGTGTTACAGGAGTCAATGCTCATATCTCTTGTCTATATTGTACATAATATTATTATAAGTATATCTCATCATATTATCATTAGATTTATATTTTATAGGAGCAAAGCCCTTTAGTAATTAAACACATGTGACAAAAGCCATTGCCACCAACATTGTTTTATCAACAATATTTGGGTTACGAAAGGCCACCGATGTACGCTTAAGATAAATCGATTCGGGACCCGCCGTCCTAAATTAACGACGATTAACAAACCTTCCTCAAATAGCGAGCCTTGCCAAAGATTTATGCGACGCTATTAACCGGAGGAACTATGAGAAACAATAATTAGAATTTCTCTTCTCTCGTATATAATTGTTGATTGTTGCGTTTTTGTTTGGTCCCTTTTAGTTACTGATGTTGATGCTATAGCCAGATTATCAACGCTAAAATTAAAAAATTTGTACAACCGATTTCAATATACGAGTAAGTAAAATGAAAACGTCATCAATGTAGTCGAAGTCAATTAAATGCGTATTATTAAGGATAACTCAAAAACTACTGGTCAGATCTTGATCAAATTTATATGGGACCACGTGAGAAGCAGCAGCTTTCAAATAAAAAGGATCATCAAAATCGGTTCACCTAAAAAATTACACACATTAAAAAAATACAGTCGAATTGAGAACCACCTCCTTTTTTTGAATACGGTTGAAAAATGGCATTCTACATGAATCTGTGTAGAGGCGCTGGGAGAATATCCACTACCCCATACATATCATACTGTGGGTGTCGTAAGAAGCGACAGAGAACAACTTAAACAGGAGATTAACAACAGTATCTTGATGATAACGACTCAAAGTAATAAAAAAAATGTGATTTCCAACCCACTCGCCAAGTGTGGCATCTATGGCATAATCCACTATACGAGGCAATATATGGGGAAGACCTATGTTTAGAAGTGACATTTATAGGCTGTAGTAGATATCGATACTCAATCCATCCATCCGGATGGATGAACACTTCATCATCATCATCATTACAGCCTTTCACAAGTCCACTGCTGAACATAGGCCTCCCACAAGGTATGCCACAAAGCATGGTCCTGAGCCACCTGCATCCATCGACTTCCTGCATGTCTTACCAGGTCGTCACTCCATCTCGTTGGGGGTCGCCCTACACTTTGCCTACCGGTACGAGGCTGCCACTCAAGAACCTTTCTTCCCCATCGGTTGTCGATTCTTCGAGCTATATGGCCGGCTCACTGCCACTTCAGCTTACTAATCCGTTGGGCTATGTCGGTTACTCTGGTTCTACTGCGGATATCCTCATTTCTAAGTTTATCACGCAGAGAAACTCCGAGCATAGCCCTCTCCATAGCTCGTTGAGCGACCTTGAGCTTCATCATACGGCCAGCAGTGAAGGAACACGTCTCAGATCCGTAAGTCGTCACTGGCGACACGCACTGGTTGTACAATTTCGTTTTAAGGTTTTGAGGTATGTCTGACGAGAAGATGTGTCGTAGTTTCCCGAACGCTGCCCAGCCGAGTTGAATCCGTCGATTGACCTCTCGGTGGAAGTTAGACTTATCTAGTTGGACTATTTGTCCCAGGTAAACAAACTCGTCAACAACTTCGAGTTTAGAGCTCCCAACAACTTTTGATGAACATTTGCCAAAAGAAAATTCTATTTTCTTACGTCGAAGAAACAAAATAAATTTCATTTCATTTCAATATCGTACTAAACCCAAGTATATCCCATTCTTCTTTTTTTTATAGGATAAGAGTGGAAAAACGAGCACACATTCTATCTGATGGTAAGTGGTTGCTGCGGCCCATAGACATCTACATCTATCCTCAATAAAAAAATCAAAATGCAGATGCGTTGTCACCAGTGAGGACTAAGATGGAATGCCTCGTTTCCAGTAAAAAGGGTCTCCGGTTCTTAACACTCACCGTACGAAACACAGCAGCGATAGGCTGCTATTTTACGCTGGTATTCTGTGAGAGAGTGCTGCTTCCACAGTCGACCCGACTCATTCGTATTACAACTGCACTATTAATATAGCAGCATGCAGCATGGCTCTACCACGTAAATATCAGCATTCTAATATTCTTTCTACTGCATCTCATTTAATATATTTAAATACGTCTGCTTAACTCGTCTATTCATTCAAGTTGATCCTTGCCGATACAGGTGATAAGGTGTCAAAGATCTTAGACTCGTTTACCATGGTCTAGTTTCTTTTTCCGCATATCGGTTCATATTATTTATGTAAAATTGACGATTATACTGAATGTGTTCAACTTTAAAGGGACAGCGTTCATTAAGATAATAATTTCCTAATGCATTGTATTAATTAATGTAGATATATGTAGTATACAACTGACAAATGGTAAAATTAAAAAATTTGTACAACTGACTTTAATATAAATAAAATGAGAACATCATCAATGTACGCATTATTAAGGATAACTCAAAAACTACTGGTCAGATTTTGATCTAATTTATATGGGACTTCATAAGTAGCACCCGCTTTCAAATAAAAAAGAATCTTCAAAATCGATTCACATATGAAAGTTCTGAGTTAACACACAAAAAAAATACACTTGAACTGAGAACCTCCTGCTTATTGAAGTCGGTTGAAAATACAGTAATTATTTAGTTTTTATAATTTATTGCAAACGTACGTGTAGCAATCCACCTTGATGGTGAGTAGTCACTGCGCCCTAAGAACTTACAACGAACTACAAATAAGATATGCCGTAAAATGCTGCTATTATTTCTCGGAACGAGGCATTCTATCTTAATCCTCAGGGATGAAAACGCATTTGCATTTTGATTCTTAATCGAACATAGACGAGTTGTCTAAAGTTTGCAGCGTCCATTTACTATCAGGTGGACTGGCTGTATGCTCGTTTGTCACCTTTTCTTTTATAAAAAAAAAAGAAAATTGAGATTAAAAGCCTCATAGCCTGTAATCATACAGACACTCTTTCCCTTCAAACTGAAACACGATTTTGGGTGTATTGTTGTTCTTAGCTTTCAAACAATAAACCTAAGCAACAAAGAAAGACTGTTAGAAATAGATGTGTATGTATTAGTTAAAAGGTGGTTCTTACAGCCTCCTTAATAATATAACACAGATACATTCGATAATTTTAATAGCTGCGCGATTAAACAATAGCGGAAGAAAATCTTTACCCTCGATTGTCAGTTTAATGGTAGGGCAAGGCGTAACAAAACCGGATGCATAACACAACTACAAATTCATTTTTCTGTTCCAGTCGGATGTTTGACTATTGCAGGTCATCGCCCTCTATTTATTGTTGGGCTCTGAAAAGTGCGTTTTAAAAGGATTAAAAGGATCTCTAAACCCTTAAACTTAAGCCTAGTATAAATTAAGATTATTCTTTTAATATGAAAATAATTTATAAAGTCAAATGTAGTACAATTTAAATCGCCTGTATAATATTTGAAATATATTATAATTTGTTAAAAATTATAAATTAATTTTAATATTTCTATACAATAATAAAACTCTAACACGACGTATATCTCGCATCGAACACGCATGACGCAAAAACTTGTGAACCGATTTGGATGTGACTTTCACTGGCAGATAGCTGATGTTATGAAGAGTAACTTAATCTGCTTTTATTTTGGGAAAAGAATTGGGGTTTCGGGCAAAAAAAATTAAAACCCATGAAATCCAATTCGACGCGGGCAAGGTTGCGGGGACCAGCTAGTATTTGAAATATAATTTGCTAAAAATTATGAATGAATAATATAATAATAATTAATAATATATAATCCAATAATATTTTGTTACGTTACCACTTCCCACGCTGAATTTATCTTTTTGGCAAACTTACCTTCAATAACATTTTATGATATTTTGCTAAAGAACCTCAACTATATATTTAAAGACGCATGTTAAATATAACTCTGATAGCTACCTGCAATGGAGCGTTAGAATCTTGGATACAGACTTATGCTTTTGTTTCATATTACAAAGACGTAAGCAAATAGACCAGAATTAGGGCACAAATATTACTGGCGTTCCATTTAAACCAATAGCAATTAAATTATAAAAAAATCATGATTTATAAGAAAATAATCTTTGATTACCGTTACAAAAATAACACCATACATTCCGCTTGTTTCACAGCCCAAACACTTTGTCAAGAAATTGGCACACGAGTTTAGTGGACCGTCTAGTACACTTGTAAGACATAAATAGACAAGTACACTCGTACCAACACTGGTTATGTTGAAACAAGGAAACATCATCTGTACTATCTTATTAGCACCTTGTAACTTGTCAGGTTGATATGTAACCGTATTTAATTTACTTAATAATATTACGTTAATAATTTACGAATGTGAATTCAACTTATTGCGGGTCTATGTTTTAAATATGTTTTTATATAAACCTTAATCATAAGAACAGTGATGGATTTATAATTAGACACACTAGGCACTGGCCTAGGGCATCATTGCAGGCTCTCTGCGGTGCTTTCAAATAAAATAAGAATCATCGAAATCGGTTCACCCAGTAAAAATTATGAGGTAACACACATAAAAAACATACAGTCGAATTTATTACCGTCTCCTTTTTGAAGTCGGTAGAAACGCTAAATCAGTATTTTATATACCCTAAATTTCTTATAGTTAAACGTCCACTTGCGGAAATTTTATTTACATTACAAACACTTGCCCGGTGCAGCATTCGAACCCGCAGCGTCACAACCACTGGGGTACTGCGCTACTGAGCCGATCCGATCCGATCCGTCGGAAGTTATAACACTTTTTTGTTAATAATTATAACTTTTAACAAAAAGTAAAAACCAACTTTAATTTGCAAAAAAGAAGTTATTTATTAGGAATTTTTTCTCCAAATTTATATGGGACCAGCCATGAACTATAAATTATTTAATAAAAAAAGAAAAATCAAAAATGATTCATAATCTGTGTTAACTTGTTTAAATTAGTGCGATTTATTGTGTGTAGATGGCGTTGAGCGATATATAGATTACGGTATAAAGATGTCATTTGATTTAACATAAGAGTGAATTGTAATTTTTTGTTTGCTAATAAACCAGATCAAGTATAAAACTTGTGAGCACCTCTGGTTTTTTCTGATATACAGTCCATACCCAAGTTGCTCAATCTGTGAAGATATCGCATAGCAAAGATGCAAAAAAACATACACTCGAATTGTGAACCTCCTGAGATCGTTTAATAAGCAACAAAGTATGATAAAACTCAAACCATAGCATAGCTGCGATTAGCTACCTCCAGTAAGATCAAAATCGAGGTATTAGAAACTTGTTGAAGGGATGGTGTTAGCTTCCTTGTTATTCAAAGACCGCTTTATACCTTTATATTGGCCTTCCAATTCAGAATTTGTTTTGAATATATTGACTTCGACTTTCACTTTGCAATATTTTTTGAATGGCAATTCAAACGTCGTGGAGTCAAATCACTACGTTATAACTAGCTTGAAGATTGATATTTACAAAGCATTTACGCCGTTTATATAAGTTTATTTACATTCTCAAAAATATTACGTAATAGCGGAAAAAGTGCCCTTGGATATACATCGAAGCGTTTTGTAATTTATTAATTGTGCAAGCATAGCGTGCTTATCGATCCGAAAAGAAAAAAATATGTTTCACATAAACTACCATTTTGGATTTGACCGTATAACTCATGATTTTTAACACAGGCCTTATTGACCACTATACTGGATATACTTTTTTATATGATAAAGGTGACAAACGAGCACACAGTTCACCTGATAGTAGGTGGATGCTGTGGCCCATAGACATCTACATCTATCATCGACCACGAATCAAAATGCAAATGCGTTGTCACGAAACACAGCAGCGTTAAGCTGTTATGTTACGCTGGTATTCTGTGAGAGCCGACCCATTCGTGTTACAACTACACTACTAATATAGCTGCAGCATGGCTCTACTACGTAAAAATCACCATACTAATATTCTTTCTACTGCATCTCATTTAATATATTTAAATACGTCAGCTTAACTTGTCTGTTCTTTCAAGTTGATCCTTGCCGATACAGGTGATATGGTGTCAAAGATCTTAGATTCGTTTTCCATGGTCTAGTTTCTTTTTCCGCATATCGGTTCATATTATTTATGTAAAATAGACGATTATACTGAATGTGTTCAACTTTAAAGTGACAGCATTCATTAAGATAATAATTTCCAGATCGCAAAACAGTACTACTAACTACTTGAACTGTAAAATGTATAAAGTATATGTTACTAACACTACGTACGTTTTGAACGTGTAATGCGATGTAAGAATATTCACTAACCCATGTAGTACCGTGGGTGTTTCAAGAGGCTAAAAGGCTATGAAAGGTCTTTCTTATAAGAAATAGAAAATTAAAAAACTGTGGTTGCCAACCCGCTTGCCAAGCGTGGCAAATATGATCACTGTCTTCATTAAATAGCAATCTATAAGAATGACCATATTTAGTATACTTTGACAGGCTGAAATGAATGGAAAAAATAAGTAGGAATCCACCATGTTCATATCGTCCAGTGGGGTTTTAAGAGGCGACAGAGGGAAACAAACCAAGAGATGGACAGAAGCGTTTTCCTAATAATAACTAAAAATAAAAAACTTCGGTTGCCAACCCGCCTGCCAAGCTTGGCAACTATGGAAAATATCAGGCATTCCATCTTAGTCCTCAAGGGTGACAACGCATCTGCATTTTGATTCTTAATTGAAGATATATTTAGATGTCTATGGGCCACAATATTCACTTACCAACAGGTGGACTGTGTGCTCATTTTGTCACCTATATTATATAAAAATATCCCCTCTGTCAGGCAATCTATGGGGGAAACTTATGTTTAACAGTGATAGGCTGCAAAGGTAACTGTACGCATTTTAATGTCCTCCAGACCGAATTTCGGTCACGAAGGCCAGCCTCAACGAAGACTAGCCATCTGCGCAGGACAGGATTATAGTGTCCAAGTGTATGCGCAAGTACAGGTGCACTCTGTTCTCTCACTCTCATACTCCGATTGGATAGTAAACCGACACGACCGGAGAGTCATCAGGCGCGGAACCAACGGTTTTACGTGCTTTCCGAGAAACGGGGTAAGACACCGCCAACTTACTGACTCCAGGCAGCTGACTGAGAATTTCTTGACGGAAAAACTCAATATGTGTCTTTTTTGGCACGACCTGGGATTCGAACCCGGTACCTCAAGATTAGCAGTCGCATTTCCAACCAGTAGACCAACGAAGCAGTCAGGTATACCAAAAAATGGTATACATTTTATCAGGAACACGTCAAAACTATTATGCACTCTTTCCCTCCTATTTACCTGTCGTGAGAAACTTCTTACAGGCTCCGTGAAAACGACACCGTTTTTTCTTGTTTTGCCTGGGTTTCCCCGCGCTCCGTATTACGGTGTCCTAATTCGAGTGAACCCGGATGTGGTCAGGCCCGTTACTCCCATTCATAGCGAAACATTTCGTTAATAACAAATAAAAACTGCTAGACTGCGTCCGCTGCTTTTCGTTTGGTATTTATTTTTAATTCCCTATGTATAATTTAGTTGTGCGTTTACCACAGCGGGTATCTGAAGTCTCGCACGCCGGTCACTCAGCGCCCGAACGTTTTGCTTTATTGGTTGTGTTTAAAATTTATTAATTTACCGCAAAGTAACTTAGTTCTGCAACGTGAATATATATGTAGTGATTACTAAATTGTTTACAAGAACACGAACTCAATTAGATAACACCTTTCTAATTAAACAAACCTGAGTAAGTACATTAAATCCATTCATTTATTAATTCATTCTATTTTTTGTAATTATATAAACTAAAATTGAAGTAAAATTGTAGCTTTATTGTTTTGTACTGTACTTTTTTAAACGTAACTCCCACACTAGGATTTTCCCCTATACAAACAGAGACAAACACCCCCAGAACAATTATTTGTAGGCCATACACATACTTGTTCCGTGCGTATTCGAACCCGCGGCCCCCAGCGCTGCAACGCCTTGCTAAACCACGGCGTCACGGAGTCCTCAACTAACATACGTGCCATATCAGGACACAGATTTTCTGTAACAGTGAAAAGGCTCTTTTCAAGGGAGATGCCACTCTACTACCTAAGTAGTTTTTTATAGTATAGGGTAACACAGTCCACCTGATGGTAAGTGGTTGCTGTGACCCATAGACATCTAAATTTATCCTATATAATGCAGATGCGTCGTCACTTATGACGTACTCATAACGTGGTGGAGCCATGCTGCAGCTATATTAGTAGTATAGTTGTAGCGCGAATGGGTCGGCTCGACCGGGGAAGGACCACGCTCTCACAGAATACCAGCGTAAAATGGCAGCTTGACACTACTGTGTTTCGTATGGTGAGTGGAGAGAACCGGAGACACATTTTACTGGAAAAGAGGCATTCCATCTTAGTCCTCACGGATGACAGCGCATCTGCATTCATCATCATTCATCTGATTCGCAAACAAGGATAAATGTAGATGTCTACGGGCCACAGCAACCACTTACCATCAGGTGGACTGTGTGCTCGTTTGTCACCCTATCCTATAAAAATATCACTATTTAATAACGAAAAAATGCGTGTTGTCGGACGGTATTCCTTTAATTTTCTTAAAAATATCTCAACATGCTTTCCTTTTGCACAAATCACGTGGTTAGTTAAATAAATAAACCTAGCAAGCTAACAGCATAGCAAAGTGACGAAGCAATCAGCTTTGTAGCGGTTTCTAACGGTTGCCGTTGAGCAATCAGTTTCAAAATAGGAGGTTCAGATGCCTGGGTGATCAGTAATCGATTGCTGAAAACAGAATTTGAAAATTCGAAACCGTTCTGGAGATAATCGTGGGACAGACAGACGGACAGACGGACAGACATCGTGAAATCAATAAACCTAGCAAGCTAACAGCATAGCAAAGTGGCGAAGCAATCAGCTTTGTAGCGGTTTCTAACGGAAAAAAAAGGAATTTCAAAATAGGAGGTTCAGATGCCTGGGTGATCAGTAATCGATTGCTGAAAACATAATTTGAAAATTCGAGACCGTTCTCGAGATAATCGTGGGACAGACGGACGGGCAGACGGACAGACATCGTGAAATCAATAAGTGTCTTCGCAAGCTTCGCCACTTAATAATTAAATAGATAACCTAAGCCGTTCTACAGTCATCAATAATCGCAATATAGATGACGACGCATTCGGTAGTGCAATGTGAAAGAAAAAATCCAACCTTTTATACCTTTTATGCGTGGTAGAGCCATGCTGCAGCTGTATTAGTAGTAGAGTTGTAGCACAAATGGGCCGGCTCGACCTGGGAAGGACCACGCTCTCACAGAATACCAGTTTAACACTGCTGTGGTGAGTGTAGAAAACCGGAGACCTTTTTAACTGCAACAGAGGCATTCCATCTTAGTCCTCACGGGTGACAACGCATCTGCATTTTGTTTCTTTATTGAAGATATATGTAGATGCCTATGGGTCACAGCAACCACTTACCTTAAATTCACCAATATTTAAATATTTCTCGTAAACTCTAAATATCTCATACATTTCTCAGGAGGGCAAAAACACGTGAATAGACGTAATTTTCAAATTAACATCTTAGGGTCATTACCAGAGAGATCGATTTTGAATATATTTACATAAGATTAAAATCGCATTAAAAGATGCTTAAATAAATTAACTAATATCTAGTGAGTCAGACAGAAAACATTTGTATATATTACATTTGAATTGTCGCGGTTGAACGTAAAAGTGTCATGGTACCTAGCATTCAATTAAATATACAGTGCATTGGTGACTCATGTTCAATTCCCGCCGGGACTAGTGAAATTGTTAATCGCAGTTTTTATTGCTGATTTACCACGTGCTCGGCGGTGAAGGAAAACAACGTGAGGAAACCTACATGTCTAGGAATTTAATAATTCAAAGACACATAAAGTCTGCCAATGCGAACGGTAGCGCAACGGATATTTCCTTCTCTTAAACCATTTCAGAAATGAGAAGAAGCATGTGCCCAAAAGTATGACGTAAACAGGGTTATTTTTCAAAGAGTAGCTAAACTTTAAACTTAAAATTTACTTTTATTTGAAATTATCCCAAACTGAAATTGATTTATGGGCAACAACGTTTTTGCCTACCGGTCGACCCTTACAAATGTGTGCGTGCGCAGTAAAATCAATGAAAATGATGCATTACTACGCATTTGGAATTTAAAAGAAACGTTCGTCGTAGAGAACGTTCGACATAGAGAGAAAAGAAGGACGTCGTAACTTTAAATGGATCTGGGCGACTGAACTTTGCTTGGCATTAGATAAGAAATATAATTTTCTCGAGGATGAAATCTATATGATATACTTGGAAATCAAAACATTATCTAAGTACAAAATTTCATCCAAATCGTTGGAGTCGTTTTCGAGGAGCCAATTATATCAGCGCAATAGTTAAATTAACTGCGACAGTGTGAGAAACAAGTTCGATTGCCACACGATACGTTCATTTTTACGGCCTACCTAATTGCAAACATACACGGCCATGAAGAAAAACACCGTGAGGAAACGAAAAAGTAATTTCGAAGACATGTGAAGTCCGCCACACGAAGAACGGCACTCTTTACTTCTTTTGGCCCGACCCCGGATTCGAATCCGTGACCTCATGATGACCAGTAGCGCTTACGATCACTAGACAAACGAGGCAGTCAACTCTTCAAAGTAATCTGTATAAGAACCTACTATTTACAGTAAGATTCATTTAAGTTTTATTAATTTACCTTGCTTTTATATTTTATTATTACGAAATTTAAACTTTAAAAAATAACACCCATAATCCCTCGCGATTTTCAATAATAAATGTCTCAGAGGTAAGGCGCGGTCAACGCCGGACTCTGATTAGGATGTCCGGGTAACTAATACTGATTTATGAACCAATTCCGATCTTGTGTGTCAACATCAATTGCAAAGTCATTATTCAAGAATGCCTTCAAACATGTTCATGAACGTGGTTGCGATAGTAACTTTAAAAACGTGCTGATATTGCAAAGAAAACAAACTACCAAATAAGGTATTAACGCAAGTTAATTATTACTAAGTATAATATTACTAATTTAATAGTGGTAGCCACGCGGCAGATTTTGCAGTCGCACGGATGGGCCGGCTCGAACCGGGGTGGTACCTCGACCTCACAGAATACTAGGGTGAAGTAGGGGTTTACCTTTGCGTTGCGCTTGGTGAGTGCAGGTGGCCGGAGGACCAGTCCCCCCTCCCCCCTCAACATGGTAGCAGAATTAAACAGAACACTACCCCAGGAGGGTACCAGCACCCCTGGAGAATCCTTCGCTGAGCATCCACGAACAAACTACTTAACTCCTGAGCGTGGGTGCTCAGGCTGTACCGCGTATTGGGGGGCGACCCCTGTCACGCTATCCGTGAATTTTTGCTATCTAGGATATCTGTTTTCGACGCCTCGGCAGTCTTGAAGGTCCTGTCCTATGGCTGCGCGTAGACAGGAACGACTATCCCCGCGTCTACGGGTCCTCGATAGTTCCCATAGCGGTGATGCTGACACAGACCGGCTCATCGACCACGTCCAAATAGCTACAGACTCCGTGCTACAACAGGTCCCATCCGCAGAGTTATCGTGATACTTCGTTTAACTGATCATGCGGGTAGATCTGTCTATGACTTTGCCTGGCATATGGTCTAACACAACTGGTTACTTTGCCTACGCGGATCCCAGATGTGGAGGATCGTGTACTTCCCTGTTGGACCTTCTGCTGTCCTCTCATCCGGACGTATATCAGGTCTCCGTCGATATCCCTCTGCGCTCTTCGGACCATTGTCTGAACCGGAGTACGGTGCCACTCACACTCCCGTCGTAGTTGCGATCTGCAGCTTGCCGCCGTGTTTGGCACTATAGGTCGGCCGATTGGGACGGGATGCGGTCTTTTTTTTATACTTTCAAAAAGTGTTCTTTAGGGGTCAATTTTCACGGTTCGGGGAGTTCGTCGTTGTGGGGGTGTACTTCTCCCCGAACCGATCTCTCGCCGAGCTCCATAACTCTCTTGCAGAGCTGAGAGCAGTCGTCGTCGGAAGCTATCCCCTCCCCGTACTTGTCCTCGGGGACTTCAATGCCAAGAACTTGGCTTGGGGTTCTCGTCGTACAGATGTGCGGGGTAGGATGGTGGAAGACTGGGCTCTGGAGACAGGCCTGGTCGTCCTAAATCGGGGTTCTGTCCCCACGTGTGTGCGGATGCGGGGCGAGTCGGTGGTGGACATTTCATTCGCTAGCCCCGCTCTGTCGCCGCGTGCCATTGACTGGCGAGTCATGGAGGGGGTGGAGACCTACTCCGACCACCGGTACATCCGGTTTGACGTCTCCACCCAGCCCTCGAGCGCGCCAGTCCAACAGGCCCCGAGTGGTCCGCGTTGGGCGCTGAAGCAGCTGGACCGGGAGCTCCTCCTGGAAGCCTCGATCGTGCAGGCCTGGGTGTCATCACCGGATAGGCCTGCCGACGTCAATGATGAGGCAGGGTGGTTCCAGGAGGCCATGTCCGAGATATGTGACGTGGCAATGCCCCGCGTCCGGCCAGGAAGCGCCCGGCGTCAGGTGTATTGGTGGTCGCGTGAGCTGACGTGTCTGCGCGAGGCTTGTGTCGCCGCGCGGCACCTGTACGCCAGGCATCGCAGGCTCCGCATTCGTCCACCGAATGCGGCAGCCATTGAGGCGGAGCTCTACGAGGGATACAGAGCGGCGAAGACCGCCCTCCGGGAGGCTGTCATGCGGGCCCGGGATCGGGCCCGTGAGGAGATGCTGGAGACTCTCGACAGAGATCCGTGGGGGCGCTCTTACAAGATGGTGCGGGATAAACTCCGCACCTGGGCCCCCCCGCTGACGCAGAGTCTCCGGCCTCAGCTCGTGGAGGACGTGGTGAGCGCTCTGTTCCCTGCGCGAGCGGAACATCCGCCCCCGCCTATGGCTCCGCCACCTGCGGTGCCGGAAGCGGACCACCAGGACGACGACGACGACATCCCGGAAGGGACCGGGGTAGACCTGAGAGTGGCGGTACGTAGGCTCAAGGCCAGGAATACCGCCCCAGGACCCGATGGCTTGCCTGGCAAAGCCTGGGTCCTGGCCTCGGAGGCTCTCGGGCCCCGACTGGAGGGGCTCCTAAGCGCATGCTTGGAGAGAGGCCAATTCCCGCTTCGTTGGAGGACGGGGAAGCTGGTCCTCATTTGGAAGCCAGGGCGCCCTGCGGACTCTCCGTCCGCATACCGGCCCGTGGTGCTGCTCGACGAGGTGGGCAAGCTCTTTGAAAGAGTCATTGCAAACCGCCTCGCCGAGCACCTTGCGGGGACGGGGCCGGATCTTGCGGAACACCAGTTTGGTTTCCGCAAGAGGCGCTCTACGGTGGACGCCATCATGCGCGTGAGAGCCCTCACGACGGGGGATGCAGTGGCCAGGGGGGGGGTTGTTTTGGCGGTGTCTCTCGACATCGCCAACGCCTTCAACTCCATGCCCTGGAGCTGCATTAGGGAGGCACTCCGGTATCACCGGGTGCCGACCTATCTCCATCGTATAGTCGGGGACTATCTGACGGACAGGGCCGTCATCTACCCCGGTCGCAACGGTGAGTGGAACCGGCGAGAGATGTCGTGCGGTGTCCCACAGGGTTCGGTTCTGGGGCCGCCCCTGTGGAACATCGGTTACGACTGGGTGCTGCGCGCCGACCTCCCTACCGGCGTCAGCGTAGTTTGCTATGCTGACGACACGCTGGTACTGGCACAAGGGGGGTCGTACGAGGCGGCGGCGGAAACTATGACACGCGGGGTTGCGATAGTCGTTGAGAGGATCCGGCAACTGGGTCTCGAGGTGGCTCTGCACAAGTCCGAGGCCATGCACTTCCATGGTCCTCGGAACAGGCCATCACCGGGATCCTCAGTGATGGTAGGAGGGGTATCCATCGGCGTCGAGTCGACGTTGAAGTACCTAGGACTCGTCCTCGACGGCCGATGGAACTTCGTTGAGCACTTCCGACGTTTGGCTCCCAAACTGGAACGGACCGGGGCTGCCTTCAAGCGGCTCCTGCCGAACCTGGGAGGGCCAAACGCCTCCTACCGGAGGCTCTACGCGGGGATCGTAAGGTCCATGGCCCTTTACGGGGCCCCGGTGTGGGCGCGTGGTTTGGCGCAACTTGCCGTCCACCACCTAAACGCGCCCCAAAGGGTGGTTGCCGTAAAGATGGTTCGCGGCTACCGCACGATCTCCTGCGAGGCGGCGAGCCTCCTTGCCGGATTGCCGCCATGGGATCTGGAGGCGATAGTCCTCGCGCGCCTGCACGAATGGCGCGCGGAGGCACTATGCCGGGGGGAAACCCCGCTGCCGCGGCAAGTTGTCGCGCAGCGGACAGACTTCCGGCATGATCTCATGGCAACATGGAGAGAGCGACTGTCGCAACCCCGTGCTGGGCACGCCACTATAGCGGCGATAAGACCCCTCTTTGAGGAGTGGCTTGAGAGACGCCACGGCGTCCTCACCTTCCGCCTGACGCAGGTCCTCACCGGACACGGTGTGTTCGGGAGGTTCCTGCACCGAATCGGGCGGGAGGAAACGCCCGGGTGCTCCCACTGCGAGGAGCGACCGGAGGACACGGTGGAGCACACCGTGGAGGTGTGCCCTGCTTGGGCGGAGCACCGCCGTGTCCTCGTAGCGGCGATAGGCGGCGGCGACCTCTCGCGTCCGGCCCTGGTCGAAGTCATGGTCCGGAGCGAGACGAAATGGGATGCCGTCACCACCTTCTGCGAAGCAGTGATGCTAGCGAAGGAGGTGGCGGAGCGGGAGAAGGAGAGAGCAGCAGCTTTCCTTCCCGGCCGCCGCGGGAGACGCCCCGGGCGTCGGGGGCTACGTCGTGGCCCCCGGCCACCGTAGGCGCGGGCCTGTGGATGGCGAGCAATGGGTAGCTCGCCGTCCGTCCGTCTAACGACGACAGGCCGTGTCGACGGCGCGTTTTGTTCCACGCACGCCTCAAAGAGCTGTCAGCATCGTGAAGGGGCCCGCAAGGGCCGACGCCTGCCGGGGCTGCGGGCTGTTCGAAAGAGATACCGCGGCTCCGGAACGTAAGGGCACTGAAGGAACACGGATGGTTTTTAGTCAGTAAAAGTCTGACACTCCCTTCCGCTCCACCCAGAGCGAAAGGCGTCATTTGATGATTTTCCATCCGCAAAAAAAAAAAAAAAAAAAAAAGGGTCATTACCAGAGAGATCGATTTTGAATATATTTACATAAGATTAAAATCGCATTAAAAGATGCTTAAATAAATTAACTATTATCTAGTGAGTCAGACAGAAAACATTTGTATATATTACATTTGAATTGTCGCGGTTGAACGTAAAAGTGTCATGGTACCTAGCATTCAATTAAATATACAGTGCATTGGTGACTCATGTTCAATTCCCGCCGGGACTAGTGAAATTGTTAATCGCAGTTTTTATTGCTGATTTACCACGTGCTCGGCGGTGAAGGAAAACAACGTGAGGAAACCTACATGTCTAGGAATTTAATAATTCAAAGACACATAAAGTCTGCCAACACGAACGGCAGCGCAACGGATATTTCCTTCTCTTAAACCATTTCAGAAATGAGAAGAAGCATGTGCCCAAAAGTATGACATAAACAGGGTTATTTTTCAAAGAGAAGCTAAACTTTAAACTTAAAATTTACTTTTATTTGAAATTATCCCAAATTGAAATTGATTTATGGGCAACAACGTTTTTGCCTACCGGTCGACCCTTACGAATGTGTGCGTGCGCAGTAAAATCAATGAAAATAATGCATTACTACGCATTTGGAATTTAAAAGAAACGTTCGTCGTAGAGAACGTTCGTCATAGAGAGAAAAGAAGAACGTCGTAACTTTAAATGGATCTGGGCGACTGAACTTTGCTTGGCATTAGATAAGAAATATAATTTTCTCGAGGATGAAATCTATATGATATACTTGGAAATCAAAACATTATCTAAGTACAAAATTTCATCCAAATCTTTGGAGCCGTTTTAGAGAAGCCAATTATATCAGCGCAATAGTTAAATTAACTGCGACAGTGTGAGAAACAAGTTCGATTGCCACACGATACGTTCATTTTTACGGCCTACCTAATTGCAAACATACACGGCCATGAAGAAAAACACCGTGAGGAAACGAAAAAGTAATTTCGAAGACATGTGAAGTCCGCCACACGAAGAACGGCACTCTTTACTTCTTTTGGCCCGACCCCGGATTCGAATCCGTGACCTCATGATGACCAGTAGCGCTTACGATCACTAGACAAACGAGGCAGTCAACTCTTCAAAGTAATCTGTGTAAGAACCTACTATTTACAGTAAGATTCATTTAAGTTTTATTAATTTACCTTGCTTTTATATTTTATTATTACGAAATTTAAACTTTAAAAAATAACACCCATAATCCCTCGTGATTTTCAATAATAAATGTCTCAGAGGTAAGGCGCGGTCAACGCCGGACTCTGATTAGGATGTCCGGGTAACTAATACTGATTTATGAACCAATTCCGATCTTGTGTGTCAACATCAATTGCGAAGTCATTATTCAAGAATGCCTTCAAACATGTTCATGAACGTGGTTGCGATAGTAACTTTAAAAACGTGCTGATATCGCAATGAAAACAAATTACCAAATAAGGTATTAACGCAAGATAATTATTACTTAGTAAAATATTACTAATTTATTAGTGGTAGCCACGCGGCAGATTTTGCTGTCGCACGGATGGGCCCCGAACCGGGGTGGTACCTCGACCTCACAGAATACCAGCGTGAAGTAGGGGTTTACCTTTGCGTTGCGCTTGGTGAGTGCAGGTAGCCGGAGGACCAATCCCCCCTCAACATCGTAGCAGAATTAAACAGAAGACTACCCCAGGAGGGTACCAGCACCCCTGGAGAATCCCTCGCTGAGCATCCACGAACAAACTACTTAACTCCTGAGCGTGGGTGCTCAGGCTGTACCGCGTATTGGGGGGAGGGGGGGGGGGGGATTCCACTCGCGACTAATACTGCTAATACTGCTCGGGGCAAGCGGAGCAATAAGACCACGGCGACCCCTGTCACGCTATCCGTGAATTTTTGCTATCTAGGATATCTGTTTTCGACGCCTCGGTAGTCTTGAAGGTCCTGTCCTATGGCTGCGCGTAGACAGTAACGACTATCCCCGCGTCTACGGGTCCTCGATAGTTCCCATAGCGGTGATGCTGACACAGACCGGCTCATCGACCACGTCCAAATAACTACAGACTCCGTGCTACAACAGGTCCCATCCGCAAAGTTATCGTGATACTTCGTTTAACTGATCATGCGGGTAGATCTGTCTATGACTTTGCCTGGCATATGGTCTAACACAACTGGTTACTTTGCCTACGCGGATCCCAGATGTGGAGGATCATGTACTTCCCTGTTGGACCTTCTGCTGTCCTCTCATCTGGACGTATATCAGGTCTCCATCGATGTCCCTCTGCGCTCTTCGGACCATTGTCTGATCCGGAGTACGGTGCCACTCACACTCCCGTCGTAGTTGCGATCTGCAGCTTGCCGCCGTGTTTGGCACTATAGGTCGGCCGATTGGGACGGGATGCGGTCTTTTTTTTGCATCCTACCCTTGGGAGCGGGTTTGCTTCTCGCCGGAAGATCACAGCGTTGTTGCCGATTCTGTTGCTGATGTGGTACTTCAGGGTATGGAACTTTTTATTCCATGCTCTGTGGTGCCTATCGGAGGCAGATCCCAGCCATGGTTTGGTCGCTCCTGTAAAATAGCATCACGCTATAAGCAGGAGTGCTACCGGGCCTGGGCTGACGCATCAACGTCTCGGGATGTAAATACCAGCGCTCTTAAAAAGAAGTATAATTCCGCCTCCAGGTCCTTCAAAAGCGTCATTGCCAAGGCAAGGTCTGAACACATCAGCAGAATTGGCGAGAAGCTAGTTTGCCTTCCTTCGGTAACCCTTGCATTCTGGTACCTCGCCAAGGCTGTACAAGGGAACTTCTGCCAGCAATCTCTTCCATCTCTGCACAGAGAGGACGACTCACTGGCCCATGCCGCAAAAGAGAAAGCCGATCTGTTAAGCTCTCTCTTTGCGTCCAACTCAACTCTAGATGACGGGGGGAATACACTGCCGACCATACCGCGGTGTGAGTGCTCCATGCCGGATGTCCGGTTTACACAGCGCTCGGTTTGCAAAGCACTCTTCTCCCTGGATGTCAGCAAGTCGAGTGGGCCTGATGGAGTCTCTCCATTGTGCTGAAGACGTGTGCTCCGGAGTTGGCACCGGTTTTAACGCATCTTTTCTGGTACTCCTACTCCCAAGGCGTAGTCCCAAATTCATGGAAGACAGCTTTGGTCCACCCGATTCCTTAAAAGGGTGACCGCTCAGACCCGTCCAACCACAGGCCTATCGCCATCACCTCCTTGTTCTCCAAAATAATGGAATCCATTATAAACTGCCAGCTCATGAGGACCACCAGCTGATTAGTGAGCGCCAGTACGGTTTTCGTCGGGTTTGATCAGCTGGTGATCT
This sequence comes from Parnassius glacialis, assembly GCA_033319125.1. Classification (NCBI taxonomy): domain Eukaryota; kingdom Metazoa; phylum Arthropoda; class Insecta; order Lepidoptera; family Papilionidae; genus Parnassius; species Parnassius glacialis. Next base: position 52,405,543 of record JAVANC010000005.1, read on the forward strand.
TCTGGTCTACCTGACTCATAGATGGGCGGAGGCAGTAGAGTCCAAGGGGGAGGCGTTGACCGTTTGTTTGGACATAGCGAAGGCCTTCGATCGGGTCTGGCACAAAGCGCTTCTTTCGAAGCTTCCTTCCTATGGGCTTCCCGAGAAATTGTGCAAGTAGATCACCAGTTTCCTTGCTGATCGGAGCATCAAGGTCGTAGTAGACGGTGCATGCTCTGATTTCAAGCCTATCAACGCTGGTGTTCCACAAGGCTACGTGCTATCACCAACGCTGTTTCTCCTGCATATCAATGATATGTTGCAAACTGGTAACATCCTTGCTATCCAGACGACAGCATTGGTGATGCCTTATATACAGGTCGTGCCAATATTTCTCGAGATAACGTCGCCGTGTACCGGGACAAACTTGTGTCTGAAGTAGAGTCTTTGCTGAACAAAGTCTTGGATTGGAGGCGACTAAATCTAGTCTAGTTCAATCCCCAGAAGACACAAATTTGCGCGTTTATCGCTAAATAGAACCCCTTTGTCGTATCAGTTAGCATTGGAATCCTGGGCGGACATATCAAATAGTGTGCAGTTTCGTGGTCACTTGGAAGGGAAAGCCAAACTGGCCTCTAAAAAGCTTGGCGTGCTCAGCAGAGCGAGACAGTATTTCATACCGGCACATCGCTTGCAACTTTACAAAGCGCAAGTTCGGCCTCACATGGAATACTGTTCTCATCTCTGGGCCGGAGCTGCCCAGTGCCAACTCCTTCCACTTGACCGCATCCAGCGCAGAGCGGTTCGAATCGTCGACGACCGAGTTCTTTCTGATCGGCTCGATACACTGGCATTGCGTAAGGATGTTGCATCCCTTTGCATTTTCTATCGAATTTACCACGGGAAGTGCTCTGAGGAATTGTTCGGATTAATTCCAGGCGCCAAATTTCACGAACGCACATCGCGTCAAAATTTACGATACCATCCTCACCATCTGGATGCTTGGTGGTCCACGACTGTGCATTTTACTAGGAGTTTTCTTCCTCGTACAACTTCTTTGTGGAATTATTTACCACCGGCGATTTTTCCGGACCGATACGACTTAGGTATCTTCAAGAAAAGAGCTTATGCCTTTCTAAAAGGCCGACAACGCATCTGCAATTCCCCTGGTGTTTCGGTTGTTCATGGGCGGCGGTAGTCACTTACCATCAGGTGAGCCGCATGCTCGTTTGCCCCCTCTTTTATATAAAAAAAAAAACTAAAAGCTAAACCCTATTGCAGAGAATACACTAAATATATATTATATGCAAATTATAATTTTTGGAATATACTTCTTGAATTTTTTTATAAAATTTTTTTTTATAAAAGTGTGAAAAACAAGCCACCTGATGGCAATTGGATGCAGTGGCCTATAGACATCTACATTTATCCTGACATTTTTCATTCATTCATCATTATCCTGACTCTGAGGACTAAGTAAGTGCCTCGTTTCTAGTAAAAAGAGTCTTCGGTTCTCGACACTCACCACAGGAAATACAGCGTCAAACTGCTATTTTACGCTGGTGTTCTATGAGAGCGTGGTTCTACCCCGGTCGAGACGACGCACGTGCTACAACCATAATAAAGCTACAGCGTGGCTCTACTATATGTATGTATATATATATATATATATATATATATATATATGGTCTAATACCTTACATGTGACCACATATCACCGTGTAGTGGCACCGTAAAACAATTCACTAGCCCATATAATCCCTTGGAAGAACTTGAGGACGTAAGGAAATGAATCAAGATATAGGCAGTTGCATATTCCTGATAACAACTCTAATAAAATTGCGGTTGCTAGCGCAGCAACCAAGCATGACAACTATATAGTTAGTTACTACTTAGTGAGGACTGCGTTTAGAAGCGGACTTTCGAGTGGTTGTATTGAATGAATAAATTTTAAGCATACAAGAAATATTTTCCTCGACATAAAAACCGATCATAAACAATTGTTTATGATCGATTAAAAGAAAATATCACATACATCGCCCCAATTACTGACTCGGTGGAGTCGAATAACACGCTTTGTTTATATTAGCTTGACCTGTATGTATATATATATATATATATATATATATATATATATATATATATATATATATGTAAGTATGAATGTAACTTATTGTAACCCACTTCAAAACTTTTTTTTTATAGAATAAGGGTGACAAACGAGCACACAGTCCACCTGATGGTAAGTGGTTGCTGCGGCCCATAGACATCTACATCTATCCTTTATTACAAATCAAAATGTAGATGCGTTGTCACCCGTGAGGACTAAGATGGAATGCCTCATTTCCAGTAAAAAGGGCCTCCGGCCACCTGCACTCACCAAGCGAAACGCAGAGGTAAACCTCTACTTCACGCTGGTTTTCTGTGAGGTCGTGGTACCACCCCGGTTCGAGCCGGCCCATCCGTGCGACAGCAAAAGCTGCCGCGTGGCTCTACCACTGTTAAAAACTTCTAAATAATCTAATTTTTTTCGGACAGAACCGATGTAATTACAATAATTTCATGGCGTAGTGTTCTCACAGAGATCATCACAGCTCAACTTGTGATCAAAGCGTGTAGTTTGTGTTTTTTCTATAAAGATTAAAAGGGTAAACAAACGACCACACAATCAAGCCCACGTAAAACTTTAATATTAATATATAGCTACCTGCAACAGATGTTCTAACAGGTACAAAATCTACCGCAGAAGTCAACTGGGTTACAAACTGGACGCCAAATGCTACGAGACGACAGACCGGTCTCTGTAAACTGTATCAATGGGTCAAAACGCATCCGGAATAGATTCTCGCCAACGCCACATCGAAGTAGTACCGCATTCTATTAAACGGTACTTACTTGTTTCAATTCAGTATTATTAAAGATGAACCTTTTAGATCAAGTGCCGCTCGCACTTCTTATTTACTTGTTGCTTTTGTATTAAGTAATTATTTCGAATGATTTGCTGTTAGTATTGCAGAGATATGATTGTGATTATATTCAAGCTTAGTCCGAGATAATTTGGTAGTATCGTCTACACCTCGCTCGATGAACGCATCCTTTCTCTATTCTACTAATACTAATCTACTCTAGATCTAAAACAAAACGTTGCAACACGAACGCAACCTAACGCTTCTCAAACGTCATTCGTTTTACTGCGTTTGATGAACGATCATCAATTTGTATTTGCACACTGAATCTCGAAAGATTTTGTAAAATATATTATTTTTACATTGGTTTAAAATGCCTAAAAGACGAAGGGAATAGAAAGAAGAACGTTTAGAAAGGAATTTGAACAAATATAAGAAGAAATATGTACGTTGTAAGAGACGTAAAGACGAACATTCAAAAGGTAATAGAAACGAAAATAATGTTGGCGATATTGGTAAGTCTGTTTTTACCATGAGTCAATATATTATAATTAATTAATTGCATTATATGAATCCCCGTGTAGTGGCGGGTAAGAATACTACCCCATATTTTCCCGTGGGTGTCGTAAGAGACGACAGAGGGAAACTGAGGCAGAATATGGGCAGCAGAATCTTTCTGATAGCAGTAAAACAACAATAAAAAAAATTGCGGCAACAATGGCAATATACCCCCCCATGATTAAATTTACGAAGAGACGGCCCCCAGTCCCCGGCGGCCCCGCTATTCCTGGCGATGGTGGCGACCATGGTACCGGTGGGTCAGGGGGTGTTAAGAATCTCTGGTGGAGGTTCGGTTGCCCCCTACGACGACTCGACCTGGCAACTTATAACGCACGCACTCTGAGGACTGACAAAAGATAGACAAGTTACGCTGGAATATTATAAAGGATTATCCGAGGTCTGAAGAGAGGGGGAGGACACGATAATCCTCGAATCCAGCAACTTGTTCTATCTCCGGGAGGGTGACCATCTGTCCCGAGGAGGTGTCGGATTTATCGTCCACAAGTCTCTCGTTAACTACGTTGTAAAGATTGGGAGTGTGTCGATGAGGGTTGCGTACCTTATACTCAGAATCACCAAACGGTATTCGGTAAAGGTCATACAGGTTTACGCACCAACTTCGGCACACCCGATAAGGAGGTGGAGGAAATGGGTGAGGATATCTCTAGAGACATGTATTCCTCCAAAACTTACTATACGATGTTAATGGGAGACTTCAACGCAGAACTAGGCACAAGATAGAACGGTGAGTTGAAAGTAGGGAAATTCGGGATAGCGCAACGAAACCCAAGGGGCCAGCAGCTGGCCGACTTCACGGAGAAAGAGGGACTCTTTATGACGAACCCTTTCTTCCAGAAGCGGCCCCACAGGAAGTGGACTTGGTCGAGCACCCACGGTTCGACAAAAAATGAGATTGGCTTTATTATGACGACCAGACGACAACTGTTCAGTGATGTTTCAGTGATCGCGAGGGTGAAAACTGATAGCGATCACCGAATGGTTAGAAATACACTGAACCTAAACGATAAGTTGGAGACGTGTCTGTCGTCTAATGAAGTCAACGCTCCGTCCCCCTAGTGCTCTAATCCAAAGTCCCGAAACCTTTCATCCGAGTTACAAAACCGTTTTCAGTGGCTAGAAGATTGCTATGCATTGTACGATATGAAGACAAGCTCGTGGAAACTGTCCATGCGGTCGGAGCTAAGTTTTGCAAGACCCTGCGCAGAAGAACACAAAAACTCTCCGATCACACTCTTAATCTCATGGCTGTTAGATGGTAAATGAAGCTGCAGTCTTCAGTAGATTTGATAGCATATAGGCAACTGAACAGACAGATTTCCAAATGCATGCGGTGGGACTTACGCAACTTTAATATTGCTCGTATTGAAGAAGCGATCAAGTGGAACCACGGCCTAAAAGTCTTTGCTAGAGATCTGTCTGCCAGAAAGAGCCAGCTGTCGAAACTGAAGACCGAGTGTGGCAGCATCGCGCAATATTATACATCCTAATAAGTTTAGGCAGTTTTCAATTTTTTTTATTTCTTGTTTTCACTGACTCCTGTGTCATGTGATTCAGGATTCAGTAGTGGTGCCTCTAACAAAATGGCATTTTCCGATATTATTTGTTCTTTTTTAAATTTTTCTATTTTTTTATTTTAATCAAACCTTCTATCGAAATACCTTCAACTCTTTTATAAATCTCCGGGTGTATTGGTTGACCATATGAAGATTCAGTATTAATCGGACGACCCATGGCTTCTATAATATCCCCTTTTAAATGTTCTTCTTGAACTTCCATAATTTCTACCTCCTCCTCCTCCTCTAGTTCGATATTTTCCAGAATAATCTTCTCTTCTCATTCAATACTTTCCACTGACATTTTATAATTATAGTAGTATACATACATTATGCAAATTTTCTTATTTATGCTTTCATTTCTTTCCCCCGTTTATTTACATATGTAATGCCCATAAATTGCTGATAGTCAATTGCTATAATACCAATGTAATGGTTTTATAGTGACACTCACTTTAATAGGCCTCCATATTAAATGGTATACTATTATCCCCACCGGATAAGTCAAAAGAGACACTCGCTTTATGAGTTTGTGACATATTGTATCCAGGCATATTATGACTGATTTTCTGTATGCTATATGCGATGGCCTGTATGCTATCAAATCCACTGAACGATTACTAATCCACTATCCAAATCTTACCTTTTGGTGTATGAGTTATATTTGAAAAGACTTTAAATTGCTACATATGAAATAATGTGTTTTTAATTAACAGCCCAACCCTGAGGAGAGAATAAACAAATTATGAATAATCGATTTTCAACATAACTGCTTTAGAATTTCTTCTTAGGCCAGTTAGCGTAATAGTAAATTAAAAGATAAAAAAATTAATGACGAAATAGTAACGTTGTAAAGCCACGCTGCAGCTATTATGGTTGTAGCACGGATGTTTCGGATCGCCCGTGGACCGTGGGGGAACACGCTCTCACAGAATACCAGCGTAAAATAGCAATTAAGTTGTAGTAAATGCTGTAGTTTCATATGATGAGCGTAGAGAAGCGACGACACTTTTTACTGGAAATGAGGCATTCCATCTTAGCGATCAGGGGTGACAACGCATCTGCATTTTTATTCTTAATCGAGAATAGATGTAGATACCTGTGGGTCACAGCTACCACTTAACGTTAGGTGTGTGCTCGTATGTCATCGTTATTCTATTAAATATCAAAAGTGGTAATAAGCATTCATCACCACTTATAAAAATCCACTAATAAAATAAACTAACAAAACAGATGACAAAACAATAAATATGTCAGACAGATTACAAAGAAGTTGCGACGCTTTTGGTATAGTGACTGCTAAACCTTGCTTGCAATGGCAATTATGACCATTCCTTTAATATAGAACAAGATTTATTATCAGCAGTTAACCGTTATCAAGCTAAGAATAACAATAATAACACTGACAACGAAAACAAGAAATATCTCACTTATATTATCTATCAATATTATACAGTTAATAAGTATTAGCCGTATAATATTGATAGATAATATAAGTGAGATAAAGTGATGACATTGGTCAAACATTTGGTTATTACAAAGTTGTAATTACCAAATGTTTGACCAATATCATCACTTTGTGAGGTATTTATTTCATCCAAATTCCAACATCAAATAAAATTACAATCAAAAAGCAACTTGTTATGTATGTACATCACCGAAAGGCTGCAGTGCGTTAAATTTCCGAAAGAATTTCACACGAGCTTGTGCAAATATGGTCGTGTTTAAACCGCGTTGTTTGCAAAAATATTTTTTTACAGTAACAAAAATTACAAAGAAACAAATGCTAGTACTTTCGTAATACGGTTTAATCTCCATTAATTTCAGTGCAAAAGCGACTGTATTTTGTCGCATTACAACTATGATACATATATTTTTTATTATTGCCACATATTACATTTGCAGACTGACAAGCCCTTTCAAGGTAATAGGTAGTTACTAAGTGGTCGAAAATGTATAAAAAGTAACTGGTCAAGCGCGAACTGATTGCGGCTTCAGAAGCCCTCAAAACTTCCGCTTAGCATCGTTTATTTTAAGATATTTATTAACGACGCCATTTTTTTTTTGAACAAAGGAATCGTGTATTTTTGTGTCTAGAAGATTTAAGATGCGCATTTTTAAAATATTAAAAAAATAAAAGGGAGTACACCAAATGAAATATCCATGGTCTACAGTAACTACTTACCACCTGATCGACTATTAACTCACCGTTGTAAAACACATATCTATTAGGGGAGCCCCTTTTATTTTTTATTTATTGTATTAGCAGCAACAGAAATACACATTCAACTGTCTACCTATTACGGATCATGAGATACAGCTAGCCCGCTGACAGACAGACGGACGAACAGTCTTAATAAATAGTAATAGGGTCCCGTTGGTTATCCTTTGGGTGCGAAACACTAAAACCAAATTAAAAATGTTTAATGAGATATCGCCCTTCACCGAAACATTACTTATCTGGGGGCACGGCAGTGCCCCCGCCAAGTCGAGCAAAAAAGCGGCACGGCCGTACCATCCTTTTCTTGAAGCAGTTCAGGCCATTTTCAACCCCCTATAACTTCGTTGTGGATAAAACTAGAAGACTGAATTTTCAGTAACCAAGCATTCATTGTACAAACACAGTAAATTTCAAATTTCATTCAATTTGAACCAGTAGTTTAAGAATTATAACTAGTCAAAGTTTCTTAATATTGTCACTCACTGACTGACCGATCATCAAAACACTTCTAGCAGACGTAGAAGCTTCAAATTTATAAAACAACTAGTTGTTCCTCGCGACTTCGCCCGCGTGTTATTTGTAGTTTTAATTTTTTCGCGCAGAACCCTAATTATTTTTCTAAAATAAAAGTAGCCTAAGTTACTTCTTGTGACATCAGCTATCTGGCAGTGAAAATCCCATCAAAATCGGTCTAGCCGTTTCGGACATTAACCGGAACAAACAAACAGACAGACGGACAGACAGACAGACAAAAATTTTAAAAATTATATTTCTGTTATTAGTATCGTATATACTTTCATATGCATTTAGTAAAAAGCTGTAATTTTGACATTACAAACAGACACTACAATTTTATTTATTTGTATAGATTAGAGTTTAGTATATAAATCAAGAAAAAATTAAAATATTTTGTAATTTCGGTCCAGTTTTCTAGATACACCAACTACATAAATAACTTTGTAATCCCATATAATTCTATAAGATTACAAAATTACATTTACATCGAATGAATCAGTATACTTATATATAAATTAAATTATTATAATCTGTTGTTAGTAGGTAATAATTTTTGTTAGTATTTTATTTAGGTAGGAAATGCTTTTACTTTTATTATATATTTACTTCTATTATATTCTTATTGTTGATTTTAGGTAATAATTTTTGTTAAATCTTAGGATAAGTTACTCTATCGCATTAGGAAACTGTAAAGATAGATGTAAGAGAGAATAAATAAATAAATAAATAAATAAATAAATAAAATAAATATATATATATATATATATATATATATATATATATATATATATATATATATATATATATATATATATATAATACAAAAAAGGTACCGCATACATCATACTCAGTTCTTCTACCGTAAATTGTTGTGAGATCAATGTAATACCAAATCTGTTAATTTATTCAGTCCCTACTTAAGGGTCCTTCTGTATCAAGTTATTATGTAGTTAGCTAACTTTACAACATCTTATAGTGACCATATCAATATTAAAAATCTTTTATGTTTTAAATACATAGATTATATACTTGGCAATCGCACTAAACAATCTAATTTAATATAATATGTATTACTTGTGAGATACATTGTATTTTCATGCGATAGCCAAGTCAATCTATGTATTTAAAACAAAAGATTTTTCTCATTATAAATTATAATAAAACATAAAAGATGTCTCTCATTGCTAAAATTATAAATAGATTATAGGAAGGATAGAATTCATATTCCACCCATGTTTATAAAGTATGTATATTAAAGAATTGCTATGTTTTTTTTTTATTTGGTATTAATCGAAAGCCTAAATAAAGATAATAAATAAGCAAGATAAACAAATTTGACGTCGCTTTATAGTAGAGTTTAACTTATTTTTTATTGCCGACATTTCTAGTGATATCTAGTACCCATGTACCCCCTGTGAACCCTATTGACCCCATAAGTAGAGGTTGCGTAAATTTATGACGTCACCATGCATTAAGACGAAAGTCCACCGCAAACTAAACTATGAGAAAACTAGGCTCAGTGAACTAAGCTAAGCTAACCTGGAAAATTGTTGTAAGTCCACCGAAAAATATGCTCAAATAAACAACACTAAGCGAAAGGCGCCAGAGAGGTAAAGTACGGGGGTAATAGGCGCTTAGCTTAGTTTTGCGTAGTTTCGGATCGGCCTACACAACTAAGTTAGTTTGACTTAGTTTGGCTATTTTATTTAGCTTAGCTGCAAAACTGGTTCAGCTATGCGGGCTAAGATAAACCAAGTTAGTTTAGTTGGCGGTGGACGTTCGGCTTTAAAGTGAATAAATATTTTATTTAAATGCCTCTTACCACTCCACAGAAACGAATCTGATACTGCGTTGGTTTTTATACTCAAATTGACACGTGTATCATGATTTACATTGTAATCCGTAATTTTAGGCCGAGGTTAATAAAACATATGCATACTATCTAGAACAAAGTGTTAAATGCAACAGTTTAAAGCCTTTTAAAGAACTGGTGAAGCCAGTTTTCGGTGAAATCTTCCACGCGTAAACACTAATATTTATTCGACAATCTTTGCGCCTTTTTAATCACTGCATACGTTTGTAACTTATAACTGAGCAACCTTCGATGATCTGGTAAGCTGAAATGACAACGGCTGTTTCCATTGGTTGCTGTGGCCTATAAACATCTACATCGTCGATTAATAATCAAAAAGTAGATGCGTTGTCATTTTTAGGGAATAGGGTGGAATGCTAATGTTTCCAGTCATAAGAGTCTCTGGTCGTCAACTCTCACTTACAAAACATAGCAACATCAATCTGATATTTTATGCTGATATTCTGTGAGAGCGTGGTATTGCGTGGGTGAGCCGACCCATTAGTGCTACAACCATAATATAGCCGCAGCGTGGCTCTACCACGGTGGTTCTCACACTATTTTACACAAGAAAACTACCCCTCTGACGAGCAAAGTACCAGACAGTCCCATTACCACCCTCAGAATTGTCGCGGAAAGCTACGACTCTCTTATCTCAAAGAAGTTTCAAACAATAATCCCTTGTCACTGTTAGTGATATGGTTTTGTTTATAATAATAATACTTATTATTATTAGTTGAATCATGATATCAAAGTTAATAAAATACTAACATAGATTAAAATAAAAGAATAAAAAAGTTATTTTTGTACCGCCATACAGTTTAAATATCGAACGCTAATTAAATTTGAACACAAGCGCCAACGTAATTTTCGTATAAATTACATGATTTATTCTGCTTTGTTGCTTTAATTACAGTTCCGGTCTCCCCTTCATTTCGTTGCACGTGAATGAAATACAAAATGTTTAACAGGCTGACAAAAACGACTCCTGTACGCCTGCAAAAAGAAAATGGGTAATCCATTTCGACAGAACGCCCAGTGATACCGAACCAGGGGTTGAGGATGTATTTTATACGCGCTAGCGTTTTTAATAAATAATATAAATCGATTTATTTTTATTACTATCGATTCTTATTTTCATCATCATATCAATGTATATCATTATATAATTTATAGTTCTGTTTATCAAGGTTAAAATCCTTGTTAAACATTTTTCTTTTTAATCTCTCAGTAAGTCAAATAATGTTTTTCTTTTGAGAAAATAAAGTTTCTTTACCCATATAAAATACCAAAGGAATACCATGTGATATTGTGGCCTTTTATTCTCCGGACAGTTGAAACAGATAGATTGCAAATAAAGACATTTTTCCCCATTAAATTTTATATTGGAAAGGTCTTTAAAGGCGCCGATGTATACCATGAAAATGCCAGTAACATTTGGACTATCGATAAGTAGTGAAATAATTACCATTAGGGCCGTTTACTATTATTTCTTCTTCTTCACCATCATCAGCCCGTAAATGCTTACTTGTTGCACATGATTCTCCCCCAGTGTAGAAAACACAGCACCGCTACGGTACTCCTTTAGGTCTTGATGTGGTAGAGCCACGCTGCAGCTCGAATGAGTCGGCTCAACTGGGCAAGGAACTCACTCGCACAGAATACCAATGTGTTTCGTGATCCGAGTATTTTATGTCTGGCATATAAGAGATGGCATATATCACCTTCTAGGAACCAAGAGGTTTTTTTTAACCTTTCTTTTATGTCGGGTTTCTATATTTTAAAAACGCCTCGTTTTCGTTTACGAGACGTTTTACAGGAAATGAAGTAGGTACGTAAAAACCCCCTTTTTTTAATTAAAATACCAGTTTAAGGGTTTAAGAAGCCTGAATGACCTTGATGAAACGGTGATCGCAGATATTTAGTCGACGTCAACACTGTATAGCGACTACTTTTTGTATTACTTAGAAAAGTGCAAAGATTAATAGACTGCAGGGGTGACAAGTATATAAGTGATGTACTGCCTATTATGCTTGCGCGTCGCTGAGAATTATGTCGCGGTTAAGCATCTACAATTACATTGCACGATGTGGTGCTGTAGCTTCGTCCGGTAGGCATCACGAACTATCAAGTGTTTAACATTTAAGAACGTAAGCGTTTTTATTATATTTGTTGAATCGTATTTATTTGTGTCGCATTAGTAGCTCTGGGTCTAAGAACTCGCTATAAATTTCGCCCGGATTATCCGAGTATCCCCGGCAACATATATGTTATTTTTAATTGCGATTTTAAGTGCTGATTTAGCACGTGTTCGGCGGTGAAGAAAAACATCATATGGAAAACTGCATGTCTTAAGAATAAGAAAAAAAATTTCGAGAACATGTGAAGTTCGCCAACACGCATTGGAGGAGCGCGGCCGACATTTCCTTGCCCGAAAACCCTCTCAGAAATAAGAAGAGTCCTGTGGCCAGCATAGCCACTTACATAGCCTGTTACTTTAGTTTTATATCGTATACATATGCAATACGTACGTACGTAAAACATCTTTGTACCTAGATACTAATGCGGGAAGTAAAGTCTGTGTAAGAACCTCCGAAGGAGGCAGAGTTAAGAATAAGAATAGCCGAAATAAGAATTTAATTTTTTTTGGTTTTTGGCCATTTTGACCCCCTAAGAGTGTTGCATCGTCTACATGATAGGGTATTCAAACTAACATGGCATAAAGTTCGAGTCACCTCCCCCCCCTCCCCCCACAACTCATTTCTAGTCTTTACTTCCAATTACTTCCAAAAATATTCTAGGGATTGTCGGTCATTTCATACGCCACATTTTCTATAGAGTTTAGAACGTTTCAGATATGGCAAAATAAAATTAATACTAAATTAATATTATGGGAATGATTAATTAATAATGTATACATTTATAGGTATTAATAATAAAAATAATTAAAAATTGAACATCGTCAATCAGATCTTGAACTTTTTACATTTATTTTTGTTTCTTTTTGTTATAGGTTAGAAGATCCTTTTTCAAAACTGACACAAACTCATTAGTTTATTATATTTTTTTCTGTAACGTATTTCGTATCTTGGATAAGTTTGTAACTTTTTTAATCTTATCACAAAATTTTCGCAATAAATTATTATTTACATTTTCTACAGTGATTCTCTCCTCTTAGTTTCGGCGTGACTGTAGGATGTTATATAGGTACTGAGTTACCGTCAGTTACTAAGCGGGTATAAGTCATTATATGTATATATAGACGTACAGATCTACATTTTTTGATTTTATTATTACTTAAATTATTTTGAATTTAAATAGTACTTAAAATTGTTTCTTTTCAATAGCAATTAGAATAGAATAGAATAGAATAGAATAGAATAATTTTTTATTCAATATTGATTATTACATAATACTTATTGAAAGTCATGTTTTATTTACCATTTTTTTGGTGGGCCTAAGTATAATACCATTTGTGCTCTTTGGCTGAAGTTATTTTTTAATTTATGCTCATTTACAGACAAAACAATATTGATTGCGCGTCTCTAAACAAAATTTTACCTCTTCTTCTAATAATAACTCCTGCACCTGACACGGCGGAATAGTTTTTTCGATAAGACCTGTTCGCGCAAAAGCGCTAATGTCAAGCATCGACGTTAGATGGCACTCGGTTCGGCGCGATACGGGATGAAGTTCGTGCGTGTTGAACGTCCGAGCGTGTTGAACGGTGGGAGTCGAGAACGCCCTATAAAAATTAAGAGTCCAAATTCATCGCTGCGAGAGATAGCACGCAGTCTATTTTGTCGGGAGCTCGTCATGATAGGCGCGTATAGTAAATATACTGACTGGGAATTGTAGCGCGTATTCTTTGCTGAGAGCGTCACCCGGGACTTTTAGGTTTAACGCTGAGTCCGTATAAGTGGATTCGATTGTATTAGTTACTAGTGCGGTATTTGATAATCTAGAAATAACTGTGACCTTTGATCCGTGCGTTCTGTGTTCGTTTCGCGAGTTAAGCTTATAACAAACGAGAGTTAGTGGCTTCTGTAAGGTAGTTAATCGTACGACAGAGTTAAAGAACTGTCATCGTAGAAAACGAAGAAAGTGACTGCGGAAGGAGACCGTAGTTTGGAGAGATTTGCTGCAGAGGGTAACGGTCTAATAAGGTCAATAACACTACCAGCCACACCCAGATACACATCACTGACCCTTACTTTCCTAGCACTATACATCCACACGCGACCTGACCGAATCCTGAGGGACCAGTCGCCTTGGATATAGGTAAGTAAGCTCCCTTTATTAGAATGTAACGCTCCCCCCTAATTGTTTATTGCAATTAGAAACTTTTCACCCTTGGCCTGTAGCAGGCCCGACCAGCATCTGCTTGTCAGGCCTGCTCCAGGCCAACAGCTCCGTCTATGGGCCCGCGGGGGACCCTACTCCTATATATAAATAAGCTGCTGCTGGCCGTAACAGACCATTTACAGTAACAATTTTTGTTAAGAGTTATCAGCTGCTTTATTCATAGTGCCTGAAGCAACACTTTGCCGGGTTCTGTACACAAAATGATGCTGGCTTTGGTATTTCTTATTTGAAATAATTCGTAGGCGTAGTGCTGCAGAAAAGTGTTCCAAATATGAGCATTATGAGACGTGCACTTTTGGATTTTCCAAACTTTTTTTAAATTGAAGTTTGACATATAATTATTGGAAAATTGGAAGTATAAGGTTAATAGTATAAGGTTAATAGTATAAGGTTATATAGTATAAGGTTATTAGTGAAAACTTGTATGTATTTAAACTACTTTAAACAATTCCGTATAATCATGTTATACGTAATTATTTTAATGCGCTTAGAGCATGCACAATTGGATTTACCAATATATTTGTTCTTCTTTGGGCCCTTTAAAATTTAATTTATTTAGAAAAAAATATTTACAGTTATCAATGTACAGATATTAACTAAATTAAATATTTCTATTAATAAAAATAAAATAATATTTGAATAAATAAACTCTTAAAAAACCAAAATATATTTGAACGAAGTCACTCCATTACTGGCGCACAATTTTCTTTTTTTTTCTTTTTTCTTTAAAAAAACGTTACCCCCACACTAGGATTTTCTCCTGTATCGTGGAGGCAGTTTACAAACATAAATTGCACGAGGACAAACATCCAGACCCGGAACAATTATCTGTAGGCCATACAAATATTTGTTCCGTGCGGGATTCGAACCAGCGACCCCTAGCGCAATAACTCATTGCTAAGCTACTGCGCCACGGAGCCGTCAACCCTCAGCGTTCACCCTCGACGATGTCCAAAAACGGACTACGACAGATCTCGTGGGGGATTACAGGGCGACGGAGCAGGCACGACTGCGCGAATATTCAATTTAGGTGAAAAATGATAATATATTCTCGAGTAAAAGGAAGAATAAAAACAAAACTATCAATTTAAAATATTGATATTTTTAAGACCTTTTTAATGTGTAAAAACTATTTAAAGAGCGTGTGCCGTCTTGGAGAAATTTTGTAAAATATGACAATGACTCTTTGGAGATTTTTTTTCTAATAAATACAAAAATATATTGGTAAATCCAATTGGGCATACCTTAAGCGCATTAAAAAAATTACGTATAACATGATTATAAGGAATTTTTAAAGTAGTTTAAATACATTTCGACAGCACTATCGGCTTCAACATCCTCGAAAACCATGAAAATGACACCCGTAATGAAAAAATTGATACCTATTGCAGCCGCCATCTTGGATTTACATTTCGACAGCACTATCGGCTTCAACTCTCTCGAAAACAATGAAAATGACACCCAAGATGAAAAAATTGGCACCCACTTCAGCCGCCATCTTGGATTTACATTTCGACAACCCTATCGGCTTCAACTCTCTCGAAAACTATGAAATTGATACCCATGATGAAAAAATTGATACCTATTGCAGCCGCCATCTTGGATTTACATTTCGACAGCACTATCGGCTTCAACTCTCTCGAAAACCATGAAAATGACACCCAAGATGAAAAAATTGGTACCTACTTCAGCCGCCATCTTGGATTTACATTTCGACAGCACTATCGGCTTCAACACTCTCGAAAACCATGAAAATGACACCCAAGATGAAAAAATTGGTACCTACTTCAGCTGCCATCTTGGATTTACATTTCGACAGCACTATCGGCTTCAACATCCTCGAAACTCATGAAAATGACACCCATAATGAAAAAATTAATACCCATTGCAGCCGCCACCTTACATTTACATTTCGACAACCCTATCGGCTTCAATTCTCTCGAAAACCATGAAAATGACACCCATGATGAAAAAATTGATACCTATTGCAGCCGCTATCTTGGATTTACATTTAGACAGCACTATCGGCTTCAACTCTATCGAAAACCATGAAAATGACACCCAAGATGAAAAAATTTATATCCATTGCAGCCGCCATCTTGGATTTACATTTCGACAGCACTATCGGCTTCAACACCCTCGAAAACCATGAAAATGACACCCATGATGAAAAAATTGATACCTGTTGCAGCCGCCATCTTGGATTTACATTTCGACAGCACTATCGGCTTCAACACCCTCGAAAACCATGAAAATGACACCCAAGATGAAAAAATTGATATATTTTGCAGCCGCCATCTTGGATTTACATTTCGACAACACTATCGGCTTCAACACCCTCGGAAACCATGAAAATGACACCCATGATGAAAAAATTGGTATCTAATTCAGCCGCCATCTTGTATTTACATTTCGACAACACTATCGGCTTCAACACCCTCGGAAACCATGAAATGACACCCATGATGAAAAAATTAGTACCTACTTCGGCCGCCATCTTGGATTTACATTTCGACAGCACTATCGGCTTCAACACTCGAAAACCATGAAAATGTCACCCATGACAAAAAAAAATATACTACTTGCTTTTAGTACGTACTACTATTATTTATTCTGTGCTTTTAAATATTGTAATAAAAAAATGTCTTATTATTATTATAATTAAGTATTTAAGAAATTTGGTTATTCGAATATTGTGTATTTGTACAGCGATCTTTTTGAGCCGCTGCAAACAACCGAAACAATGTCCACTCACGAAGGCGACTGAAGCTAAACCACAGAAAAAAAAACAAAAAACCAGCACAAACTATATAGAAACACTACCAAACCAGTGGCATACAGTCCATACTATAATTTTTCTTAGAGGTATTATTATGTCATGACAGTTTGTCCATGTTGCAGTAGATGTCGCTTTTTTAAATTTAGCCATGCTTGGCCAATTAAGAATCAAACAAATTAATGAATAGTTTAAAATACAATCGAACCTTGATAACTTACTATTTTGTTACAAAACAAATTTGTAATTAAATTTTTAGTATAATTTATTTATTTTACATTATTCCCTATATATAATGTACTCTGTGAGCCAAACTAAACTACTCATTACTACTCTGTGGCTGTAGCTTCCCATTTAGAGAAAGAGTTTTGGCGGGAACTCGACCGGCGGCGGCTTGCTGCTCCTGTATTATTGTTTAAATAATGGTTTGAAGTGGACTTTGATATGTAAAAGTAGTGCGATTTTGTGTATTAAGTGTCTGCGCATGTGAACTATTAATGGAAACTGTGAAACAAGTGCTCTGATGGTGATGGAATCTCAAGATAAGCTTTTTGTTTGCATAGGCGCCTTTAGATACCATCGCCAACTGTCAGCTGCCTGCTGGCTCAAGTTACCGTCAAAATCTCCCAAGGCTGCACAATGTGACGCATCAACATATTGTGAAGCAGTGAAATATGAAGGAAAATTATACATGAAGACAAGGCTGTATGGCATAGTTCCTTTGCCTGCTCTCTCGAGCGAATAATAAAAACAACAACAACAACCATTTAGAGAAATATTTTTGTATACGAGGCTAACAAATCAACGAAAATTTCGCCATTTTGGAGCCGAAAAAAATTAATTATAGCTAAACAAAACAAAACTACACTGCCATTTACATTCAGTGGCTTCCCACATGATAGATGAAGAGATTAAAAAATAGATTGAGTTAAACAATTAATATTTTCAAAAGTTATTGTGTTTACAAGCCACAGGGACATGATAAATCCACACCATAAGCCACTAAAACCCTTTTTTTTATTTAAAAATAGCAATTAATCGATTTAAAAAAAATATTAATAAGTTCAACAATCATTTATCTTTCTAACAATGTGCTTTTTATATCATTTATATGTATAATATGATTGCTAGATACGATTTTATTCGATAAAATGTTGGAATCTTAATTTTTAGGCGATAGTAGAACATACCTTGCGCTTCCGCTTAAGGTATGCAATACAATTTTATTCAATTAAAAATGTTTATTAAATCTCATTCAGTCATCTTGTATTTTTTCTTTGCGGATGAAATGAACAGTTATTGTGATTTTTTTACTTAAATATCCAAGGATTTAGGCATTTCACCCGCTCTTAGTACCTAAGTCTCTATGAACCGTTTAAAAGTTTTTCATTTCAGTCATCCTAAGTTGCTGCATGAATAGTTTGTAATATAAACTATTTTACATGCATCTCGTATGTTTTTTCAACGTGGTAGAGCCATGCTGCAGCTATATTATGGTTGTAGCGCGAATGGGTCGGCTCGATCGGGGTAAACCACGCTCTCACAGAATACCAGCTTAAAATAATAGCTTAATGCTCCTGTGTTTCGTATGGTGAGTGTAGAGAACCAGAGTCCCTTTTTACTGGAAACGAGGCGTACCGTTTTTGTCCTCAAGGGTAACAGCGCATCTGCATTTTGATTCTTAATCGAGGATAAATGTAGACGTCTATGGGCCTCAGCATTCGCTTACCATCAGGGTGTTACCATCAGGTGCTCGTTTGTCACCCATATTGCGTACAGAGAAGTGTGATATTTGACATAGTTAATTTAAATAAAACTAATTTTACGGATTTTATCGCGTATATTAACTTATTTTATATTCGATTTTATAAAGAACATATAGCTGACGTGAAGCACCGACGTATCGGGAAGTCTGCAGTTTGTGAACATGTTCAAGATCGTCCCCGCCATTACATTAGATTTGGTAGATCAAAAATCCTCGCAAAAGAACACCGATTCCTCCCAAGGATGATTCGCGAGGCTATTGAAATTAAAAAACATCCTAATTCCAATAGAGAAGATGAATGGGTGCTGCCATCTGCTTGGGATCTCATAATTAATAAAATCAAATCCAAACCCAAGTATACCACTGCTAGACTTCAAGATACTGTAAGCTCATTCTGCGTTAATCGAACCCAAAATTAATATTAAAAAACTGAAGGTAGCCGGGCTAACTATGACATCAGGACGTCAAACACCTCAGTCCTCCGAGACCACGGGTGCTGGAAAGCACCCGAAACGTCGGGAATATAAAATAAGTTAATATACGCGATAAAATCCGTAAAATTAGTTTTATTTAAATAGTAAATTTTTTATGGAGTAAGAGTGCAAGAAACTAAATTTTGAATATATTTAATATATGTTACAAACGCATTAAATAAAACAAAGAAATTTTTTTTCGCTATCACCTACTTATTCTCCAAAATAATGGAAACGATTATTAACTGCTAGCTCGTGCGGTACCTTGAGTATTACCAGCTGATTAGTGACCGGCAGTACGGTTTCCGCCGGGGTCGCTCAGCTGGTGATCTTCTAGGTTACCTAACTCATAGATGGGACGAGGCAGTGGAGTCCAAAGCAGTGGCGTCCGTAACGAAGGCCTTCGATCGTGTAGGGTTCTTTCGAAGCTTCCTTCCTATGGGCTTCTCGAGAAATTATGCAATTGGATTACCAGTTTTCTCGCAGATCGAAGCATCAAGGTCGTAGTAGATAGTGTATACTTCGATTACAAGTCCATTAACGCTGGTGTTCCGCAATCACCAACGCTGTTTCTTCTACATACCAATAATATGTTGCAAACTGGTAAATTTCATTGCTATACAGATGAAACAGCACTGGTGATGCTTTATACAACGGCCGTGCCAATATATCTCGGGAAAACGTCGCCGAGTACCGGAACAAACTTGTGTCTGAATTCGAGACTTTGTTGAATAAAGTCTCGGACTGCAAAGAACCCCTTTGTCTCGTGCAATTAAATCTAGTCCAGTTCAATCCCCAAAAGACACATATTTGCGCGTTTACCGCTGCAAAGAACCCCTTTGTCGTACGAGTATCTCCTCAGTTTCAAGGCACTCCCCTTGTTGCCTCAGCCAGTATTGAAATCGTCGGTGTCGATATATCGAGTGATGTGCAGTTTCGTGGCCACTTGGAAGAGAATACTATTGCCATCTCTGGGCAGGGGCTCCCCAGTGCCAGCTCCATCCATACCATCTTGATAATTGACGGTCCACCATTGTGAGATTTAGAAGAAGTTTTCTTCCTCGCACATCTTCCTTGTGGAATCAATTAGCACCTGCGATTTTACCTGACCGATACGACTTAGGGCCTGGATTAAAAGAGCCTCCTTATATTTAAAAGGCCACCAACGCATTTGCAATTCCCCTGGTGGAACAATTGTTCATGGGCGGCGGTAATCAGTTACCATCAGGTGAGCCGCATGGTCGTTTGCCCCATCTCCTATAAAAAAACATCGTTTACGTTCATAGTGCCAATGTCAAACACATAAATGTCGTTTGAAAAAATTGCGCCATTTGTTGACGTTTATACTGTATATTAAGTCTCAAAGTAAATACAAGCACATATAATATATGGTAATTACTCTAAGGTCAATGTCAAACAATTAATATTCTGTGGCCAAAAAGTTGCATAGATTTGAGATTGTCGCTGAAGAATTTTAAAATGTCGCCTACAATTTTTTCACTGACGGGTTGGCTGAATAAGCTGTGAATTTTGTGTGATTTCAAATGTTCCTTTTTTCATAGTGTATGCAGTGCATGACAAGGCGAAAAGCATTTATTTTATATATTGTGTATTACACATCTGTTTTTTTATATATGTTAATTTGCAGTAGAAAGTAAAGTACAGTACAGTTTTTTAGATAAGTTTTTCTATATACCTAAAAAAAATCCTATCGAATTTCGACCACTAGGCGTCCACTAAATACTATTAAAAAAAACAAATATAGCTTTTTTTTGTTTGCCTTTTATGTATTTTTAAACCAATCTTTAAATTACGATGAAACATTTAAATAAAACTGGTTTTACGGATTTTATCGCGTATATTAACTTATATTACCGACGTTTTGAGTACTTTACAGTACCCATGGTCGCTGGAGAGAATGAGGTGCTTGACGTCGCAATGTCATAGTTAACCACGGCTATCTCCAGATTGAAAATTATTAATTTTTCTTCCGATCTACGCAGTATGAACTTACAGTATTTTCAATCCTGCAGTTGTATGCTTGGGATGGGATTTAATTTTATTAATGATAGGATCCAAAGCAGATGGTAGCACCGAGCTATCTTCTCTAGAGAAATTAGGATGTTTTTGATTTCAATAGACTTGCGAATCATCCTTGGAAGGAATCGGTGTTCTTTAGCGAGGGTTTCTGGTCTATCAAATCTAATGTACTGACGGGGGCGATCCTGTACGTGTTTACAGACTACAGCCTTCCCGGAGTGTCGATTCTTCACATCAGCTACGTGTTCTTTAACACATGTTTTTATTGATCTTTTAGTTTGTTCTATATAAGAGAGACCACATTCACAATCAAGCTTGTACACTCCTGCATCTTGCAGAGGGGCATTACACCTGACTGATTTTTTTTATAGGATAAAGGTGACAAACGAGCACACAGTCCACCTGATGGTAAGTGGTTGCTGCGGCCCATAGACATCTACATCTATCCTCTATTACAAATCAAAATGTAGATGCGTTGTCACCCGTGAGGACTAAGATGGAATGCCTCATTTCCAGTAAAAAGGGCCTCCGGCCACCTGCACTCACCAAGCGAAACGCAGAGGTAAACCTCTACTTCACGCTGGTTTTCTGTGAGGTCGTGGTACCACCCTGGTTCGAGCCGGCCCATCCGTACGACAGCAAAAGTTGCCGCGTGGCTCTACCACTGACTGATGGTAAAAACTGATTAATCTTCTTCGGCGGCTTGAAGTACGTTTTAATGGAAGCACGCTTCAAGATGTAGCCAATCTTGTCAGTGATACCTCTGACATATGGCAGTACAGCAGGCACTCGTTCGACTATAGCCGGCTTCACTCGTTGACTATGACGGAGGCGCGGGACCTGAAGCTTATTATCGTGCAAAACTTGCTTGACGCGTTGGAGCTCGGCGTCCAGGTGTTTACTGTCACAGATCCCTCGTGATCTCTGAAACAAAAATTTACCCACGGAGGCTAACTGTGAAGTATGATGATGAGAATCACCGTTTAAATATCTATCTGTTTGGGTCTTTTTTCTATACACAGTGTGGCTCAAGGTGTGTATTTGTGTGAATGTTGAGCAATGCCGAATGCGATTGCCTGCTGTACTGCCATGTTAGAGGTCTCACTGACAAGATTGACTACATCTTGAAGCGTGCTTCCATTAAAACATACATCAAGCCGTCAAAGAAGATTAATCAGTTTTAACCATCAGTCATGTGTAATGTCCCCCTGCAAGATGCAGGAGTGTACAAGCTTGATTGTGAATGTGGTCTCTCTCATGTAGGACAAACTAAAAGATCAATAATAATTTAAAGTTAAAAGTTTTGTACAACCAATTTCAATAAAAATTATTAAGAATAACTCAAAAAGTATTGGTCAGACCTTCATAAAATTTATATCTGACCACATGAGAAACTCCAGCTTTGAAATAAAAAGAAGAATCATCGAAATCGGTTGACCCAAAAAAAAAGTTATGATGTAACACATATAAACAACATACAGTCGAATACCGTCTACGTTTTGAAGTCGGTAGAAAACCCACGTTAAAGAACATATAGCTGGTGTGAAGAATCGACGCTCCGGGAAGTCTGCAGTCTGTGAACACGTACAGGATCGCTCCCGTCACTGCATTACATTTGATAGACCACAAACCCTCGCTAAAGAACACCGTTTTCTTCCAAGGATGATTCGCGAGTCTATTGAAATCAAAAAACATCCTAATTTCAATAGAGAAGATGGCTGGGTGCTGCCATCTGCTTGGGATCCTATAATTAATAAAATTAAATCCCAACCCAAGCATACAACTGCAAGACTTCAAGATACTGTAAATTAAACTGCGTAATATTTGTTTATTTTTATAGATTATGTGTAACAAACGAGCACACAGTCCACCTGATAGTAAATGGATGCTGTGGCTCATAGGCACGTCTATACTCGACTAATAATTAAAATGCAGATACGTCACCCCTGAGGGCTAAGTTAGAATGCCTCATTACCAGTAAAAATGTTCTCAGGTTCTCTACTCATTATAAGAAACGCAGCATTGAGCTGCTATTTTATAGTCTGTCAGCTACTATTGTATGGTCCTTTCGACGTAAAGTCGAACTACCTATACCGCAACTATAATATAGCTTCAGCGTGACTATAGCTCAGCTCTAGCAGATTTAAACGTGTTCGTTTGTTCGTCTTCTATGCATTCTCATGTCAGATCATTATGAAATTGTGCTAAGTTATTACTACTGCTAGTGCGTGGTTAAAGTCATACATATAAATATAAATGTAAACTTTTGTGGTGTTTTTAACTAATATAGATTATTTATGGTTATTTAAATTTTAAAAATAAATAACCATCTGCATCTCGTACTAAACCTGATATTTTAAATCACCGGATGTGCTTGACATGTTTTTCAAACCCATAATTCCATAATTCACATTCATAATTGCTTCACATTACGAAACTAATATGTCTGTTACTAATAGACGTATGAAATTAATTATGCAGTTTTATAACATGGTTATGACACTAATCGTTATTAAGTAGCGAAGGTGTGATTAATTTAATGTCCTCAACGAGACTTATATCAGGGAAATGTGTAAAATCAATGAATATGAACGGGGATCAGGAAATATAATTTATATTTTGCCCGTGACCATTTATTTAATAAGAAATAAAGATTTCCGCAGTTACCTTAAATAACATAGTGTGACCTCTATAATTCTAGTCATGTTTTTGAGGACTAAGTTACAAGAAAAATTTTTAAAATAATAAAAAATTATAAGCCGACTTAAAGACAAAATAATCGTGATTTCTAATTCGATAGACTATTTATAAGCAACGATTTCAGAAGCACATGACTGTAAAAATTGTTTTCTTAGATGTCTTAGAAAAGTTTTTTTTTGCAGATGTCATGTTGTATTTATTTACAGTTAAGCACGTGATGAATCAGCATTAACATTGATGACAAGTATCAGGTTTTGTCAGCCTGTATATTTTTTGTACATAATATTTATGCAATGCGATATCTTTGCCAATTTTGAACCTGTCTTAACGTTTTTTTTTAAACGGATTACCTCAAAAATGGTCCTATTTAAGTTTAAGGAAAAACTCACTCCCTAAGGTAAAAAATTGGAATCATGTTTTTATTGTTACTATTCATATAACCATTTAATAAAGAAAATCATTTTTTTTTATTAATAAAAAGTAAGAATCAAATTCAAAATCTAAAAAGAGTTTATAGTTATATGTATACACTGCTTACATTAATTAGTTACATATATTAAACTTCTTATCAAACTCTTGTATCACTACAAGATCTAGGCATTATCAAGAACACGCGGAATGGCGCAATCCTTAAAAGCTTGACTTATTACGATGGGTTGATGAAAACAGAGCCTATAATCGTTAATTCAATATCTTATGGCGGCTGTACACGCTCGTCTCGTCGCCTCGCGTGCCTCTCGTCGCGTAGAGGTTCGACACGACAGCACACCATGTACACACTCGTTGTATCACTTGAACTCCGGATGCCCGCTGCGACGGACTTGTGACCTAATGAAACTGTTGCTGCGTTAAGCCTTTGTGCTATTACTTATTACATTTTTTACACATATGCCATTAAAAGAAAATTAATAAGAAATGACGAATAAAAAGATAGTGGATGGTTTCTATTCACCGTAACAGAGCCATGTAAATACCTATATATTTATTTATTTAACAATATTGAACCCTACAATACATGTGTACAGGCGCGCTATCGTTTTCTTCGCGAGACTCGCGCTCTACTCGAACGCAAAATACCGACACGCTTCCGAGAGCAAACGAGGGCCGCGAGACGCGATGCGACGCGACCAGGGCACCATATACACACTCGTACTCGGCCTGTCTCGTGGTGTCTCGACGAGCGTGTACAGCCGCCATATTTGCCCGCAAAAGTCGACGTCTCAACAGAAACCTTTTCCCTTTTAGTGAATATTTGGAGATTTTCCCATTGTATTTGCCATCAAGGATTCAGTGTTTTTAAATTGATTTCCTGACACCACCTGCCACCATGCTGGTGAGAATAGTATTAATTTATAATTATAAATCTAATTATTTCATTCATTTAATTAACATTTTACGGTTTATAAAGTCTTTTTTTTTAAACTACAACATTCACTTAGATGGGAAAGGTGCATTGCTATTAGAGTACATTTTATTCAGTGAACGTAAAATTTACTAAGATATTAAATTATATATACTTTAGTGAAAATTTTTTAATTTTGTAGATTTCTTTCGATTTTTTTAATAAACGCCTCCCGCTCATTACTTGTGGCTTAAGTTTAATTGTCCGTCTTGTATTACATTTACTGTTAATAACTGTACCGGACTACCAAACTTGCTACACTTCTGGACAGGTTCGGTTTTTTTTTTAATTGGCCGCCGCCACGCTCGACGAAGACAACTCCGTAATTTCGGTACCTATATATTTATTTTTTATTTTTAATAAGTTTGTTAAATATACTTAGAAAACCATTTATTGCATTATAAAGATTGTTTTCTCAAATAAGCTTTTACACTCATCTTCACTATTGAATCAAGCACTTTCATCAAAATAGTTATTTATGTAACAGTATCCGAGCTTGGGCCATCTGACAATATAAGACACGTCAGATTGCTATCCTTAATAATGTCTATAGCTAGCTCCCTAGCCTCGTTCGCTTTTTGTAACGTCCGCTCTTTGTATTCAATGTGCCGTCTTTATAATATTTTTGTAGTGCTTTTCATAATATAAAAAGTAGACTTGCAACGAATGTTCAGCTATTATTCGGTGTTACATATGCACATTCGGCTACTTTTTTCCTATTCGGTCGAATACCGAATATCTGGATATCATTCGGCCCAATACGGAATACTTGTAACCACAGCCTATATACGTCCCACTGCTGGGCACAGGCCTCCCCTCATTCCTGAGATTTTAGGGCAAGGAAATGTCCGCTGCGCTGCCCCAATGCGTGTTGCCGAACTTCACCTATCTTCAATTTTTTTTTTCTTATTTCTCAGACATGCAGGTTTCCTCGTGATGTTTCCTTCACCGCCGAGCACGTGGTGAATACTTGAGTATTATTACAGAACTATTACATAGTACTTGAGTAAGATGTTTTGTTGTGATCAGATAATTGGTAAAATAAAATATTGATTTATTTTATAATGATGTATTTTTATTATAATCATTCAAATAGTCACAGGCATATAATCAACTTCCGTTTTATAAAACAAGAAAAAAGCGACTGTAGAGCCAATCAGCACGTGCAAACGATACGCACGAGCCAATCAGAGCGACTTATGCGCAATAAGCCAATCAGTGCGACTTACGCGCAATAACGGTCACCGCTAGATTTTCGTGCCGCTACTTATACAACACCCACGGGACATTATGGGGTAGTGGATATACTTACATCTTACTTAGATCATCTACTAGATTGTTTTCAAATTTTATTTAATATAAGGAACATACATTTTTTTAATAAATTACACAAGTTAGTAATATTAATAAAAAAAAACTTCAACAATCATCGTATTGAATCACAAGAAAAACTTAACAATAATATTGGCGTCTCCCGTCAAATCATGCACCACATTTTACCCACCTACCATGTTATATTGTCGAATTTTAATTAAATTGATTTTATAAACACATGCAGTCCTGTTACATAAACTTGGTTAATTGATAGTAACGGATTTAAAGAAGAGTCTGTCATGAAAGAAGACTTAACCGCGGCTATAATTTCCTTGGGACTCCTTATTAAAAACTAGAACCCGTCCAGACTTTGTCTGGCCAATCAATAAACTTGATAAAATGTAAATAAACTAATGATTAAAACATCATGGTCTACTTGTTTTATAATTTTACCGAATATACATAAACTCTCCTATTTTTTTAGATAAAATATAACCCATATCCCTTTTGGTATTGCTCTCTAACTGTTCGTAAAATTTCATCATAATCGATGCAGCCATTTCAAAGATTAGCCCGGACAGACAATTCTTTTTATTATTTATGTCTTAACAACGTGCAAATAACCCCGTGAGTTTAATAGAAGCCCGTTAATTTGCACTGTCGGATGATACTTCAATTTTATTTAAATATCTATACATTAAACATACAGACTAGTTCAAACAAAAAAAAACATTACTAACGACTTTTTTGTTATAGGACGGGCAATGATCTTAATTAGCAAATTCGGACGGTGTCTTTACCTGAATCGTGCTACAAATATGTGGTACAGTTTTGGCGCTTTCATTTTCATGCAATTAAAAAATATATATAAGTAATATAATTATTTTACATTTCATCGTCGATAAGTAGCGTCGTAAGCGATGAATTTATTTGGGCAATAGTATGTTCCTTTCCTTTAATTATATAAGGCCATTCGCGAGATCTTTTGAAAGTTAAACAAAACAAAACAATTTTATCGTTAACTTTTTTTGTATTGTAAAGACGGAGCGCTACATACATTTTTAAATACAACGTAAAAACGAAGTCAAGATCATGCTCGATTTATGGTAAGAACACGCACTCACGCACACATCTTTCTCAATGCTCAACTTCTTGAAGTTGAGCATTTTTCAGCGTCACATAATATGTACGCATTTTATATGGTAGAGCCACGCTGCTATTTGAGTTTTAGCACGAATAGATCGGCTCGACCGGGGAAGACCACGCTTTAACAGAATACCAGCTTAAAGCGTAAAATAGTAGTTTAAAGCTGCTGTGTTTCGTATTTAGAAAACTGGAGACCCTTTTTACTGAAAACGAAGCATGCATCTTAGTCCTCAGGGGTGACAATGCATCTGCAATTTTATTCCTAATCGAGAATAAATGTAGATATATGTGGGCCACAGCATCGACTTACCATCAGGTGGACTGTGTGCTAGTTTGTCACCCTTATTCTGTAAAAAAAAAACGCAGCGCACCTTCTATCTTTCTTTGTTGCTCTGAGTGTAACGTGCGGTATTTTATGATCATTATCTCTTTTAATCAACATTTCAATCTACGTTAGTTTTTTTTTACTTAAATTAGTTAAAAGTAGTCATAATTTAAGAGTCGAAATATTTCGGACACGTGAAAAATCCTTGTCTATTTTGTTATTTTACAATTTAATGTTTTGTTTCTTACATAATCAAATATTTAAGAAACAAAATATTTATCAACGGATGTTTAACGCTCCGTGTCTTTATTATATATTTTTAACTAAAGTGAAGAACCACAGTATAGTTACAAGAATTATAAGAGCTATTCTGCAGCTATATTGCTGCATGTAGTTGTAGTTGTAGTACGAATAAGTCGGCTCGACCGTGGAAGACCACGCTCTCACAGAATACCAGCGTAAAATAGCCACTTAACGCTGCTGTGCCACGTATAGTGAGTGTAGAGAACCGGAGACCCTTTTTACTGGAAACGAGGCATACCTTCCTAGTCTTCACGACTGACAACACATCTTCATTTTGTTTCGCAATCGAGGATGGATGTAGATGTCTATGGGCCACAGCAACTACTTACCATCAGGTGGACTGTGTGCTCGTTTGTCACCCTTATTCTATAAATAAAAAGCATGATGGTAAGTTTGCTACTGCACTCTACGAGCAATTGCAGTTAACATCATACAAAGAATATAGATGCGTTGTTTTTTGTTGATGTAATGCTTCATAGCCTGTTGTTATACCGACCTGCTATTTGCAGAAATAAATAAGGAGGTTGAACCTTCCTAGACGAAATTCTTGGTAGAAAAATAGTTCTATCACATTTGTAATAAGAAACTTTTTTTAATGGCGGAAAACTTTACGAAAGAGGTTATATCAAATCCACAACTTATTGAATTTCGTATTGTCAGGTGCAGAATGTCACAGAACTGCAAATCAACGTATACAGCGGCGACTACGCGGGACGCGAACAACAACACGCTGTATCATAGTGGTGCGGCCACAGGATATGGCAACAGAGGGTACACACCGCCCAGCAAGAATAGCAGTGGGAATTATCAGGTACCACACATTAATTTATATTACTTAGTAACATCACTGAGGGAACTTGTGTTGCACTGTGGACATCATGGCATTTTTATGTAATGTTTTCCTATATGGACCAGTTAGAACTTTATAAGATGCGTACTGTATCACCCTAAATTTACTGACATATGAAATTTGCTAATCATATGGTCCCGCGTTTGCGAGTCCTCGGGAGTGACAACGCATCTGTGTTTTGATCCTTATTGAGTTTAGATGTCTAAGTTAGATGTCTATTGGCAACAGGATCCACTTACAATCAGGTAGACTGTGTGCGCGTTTTTCACCCTTATACTATGAAAAATCAAAATGCAGATGTGTTGTCACCTCTGATGACTAAGCATCCAGTAGTTTTCCAGTACAAAAATCTTAATTTTTCTACAATCACCATACGAAACACGGCAGCAAAAAGCTGCTATTTCACGCAGGTATTCTGTAACAACGTGGTCCGTCTCAGGTAGATCGGACCTATTCGTGCTACAACTATAGGTAGATAGATAGAAAAATTTTATTGCACTCAAACAACGGGTGCACTCTCTATTGCCTCACTCTAATTGTCCGATGGTACGGCAGTGACATACCTCTGGCTTTCTGACTCCGGGCTGCTATAACTTGAAAAAAAAAACTCAGTAACTAATTAAGCCCCACTCTGGGACTACATGTTCAGTAGTCGCGTTTCACTAGACCCACCCGGCAGTTTTTTTTTCGTTCGGTCATTTAAAACTACATATTAATAATGTAATCCTACTCGATATGGAAAGTTGTCAATTATTAAAAATTATTCTGTTGCAATTTTAAGATAAGCATTAATATTACATATTACTAGTATTAATAATATCTATTTTAATTAAATACTCTCATAATATGCTAATATTTTCTTAACTAATAATTGAGATGAAAAAATACTCCATTTAGTTATGAAGCGATGGCATATAAGGTGAGGCAGACAGTACAAAATTATATGGGTTTTTGTATAATAGTAAAATAAAGTAGTACGGTAGAGCCATGCTGCAGCTATATTAGTAGTATAGTTGTAGCACGAATGGGTCGGCTCGACCGGGGAAGGACCACGCTCTCACAGAATACCAGCGTAAAATGGCAGCTAGACACTGTTGGGTTTCGTATGGTGAGTGTAGATAACCGGA
This sequence comes from Parnassius glacialis, assembly GCA_033319125.1. NCBI lineage: Eukaryota > Metazoa > Arthropoda > Insecta > Lepidoptera > Papilionidae > Parnassius > Parnassius glacialis. The sequence goes on from JAVANC010000005.1 coordinate 52,435,738, forward strand.
AACCTATTTACTGGAAAAAAGGCATTCCATCTTAGTCCTCACGGGTGACGACACATCTGAATTTTGATTCTTTATTGAAGATAAATAAAGATGTCTCTGGGTCACAGCAACCACTTACCATCAGGTGGACTGTGTGCTCGTTTGTCACCCTATCCTATAAAAAAGGTATATTCATATCAGCGAAAGTCTATATAGGTACATCCCCCTACTAGGCACAGACCTTCTCACATTTCTGGGGGAGTTTTATAGCAGGTAAGTCCGCCGCACTGCCCCAATACTTAGCAATATTTACATGTCATCCAAATATTTTTTTTAATTTCTTACATACGCCAGTTTCATCGCTTACCTTCACCCCAGAACACGTGGCAAGTTAAACCTTCAAATTGCAATTAACGATTTCATTGATGCTTGCGGGAATCGTACTTGAGTTACTCGCATAGTATGAATTTAAACTCCAAAAACCGCTCTACCTCTACAGCTGCAAGCACTACCTTATAATAGTAAAAAAAAGAACCGCGTGAATTTGGAAATATACAAAAACCTTCCAATTTTATATTACCATTAATAAAAGGAAGAAGCCACAAAAATGAAACGGGACATTTATAAAACATTATAACTTTAGTATGAATAAATAATCAACTATGCGTTGGTCCCTGTGAAACGCCGCATTGCGCAAAAGTTGGCGCATTCGTTCTCCGAAGCGCAAATCCCTTCGTAAAAATCGGCCATCGACAGACGGAAATTCGACCCATGTGGAGGGCAATATTGCCACGTCGCTCAACGCTATATAAATAATTTATTATCGCAATGATCTACTATTCAGGCTATATTTGAGACCTTTCGTTAAAGGTGTTTGACCCCTGTGGCTACATGACAGATGTTTTAAAAATAAAGGAAGGCTTATATTGGACTATAATTAATCTTCAAAAAAGGAAAAATCGACTACAAAGAATTAAAGAGAATATTCATTCATTCATTCATTCAGCCCTTCACAAGTCCACTGCTGAACATAGGCCTCCGCCAAGGAATGCCACAAAGCACGGTCCTCAGCCACCTTCATCCGTCGACTTCTTACATGTCTTACCAGGTGGATACTCCAACTGGTGGAGGCTAGCTCTACACTTCACCTGCCGGTATGAGGTTGCCACTCAAGAACCTTTCTTCCCCATCAGTTGTCTGTTCTTCGAACTATATGGCCAGCCCATTGCCACTTCAGCTTACTAATCCGGTGGGCTATGTCGCTTACTGTGTTTCCTAGTGCGGATATCCTCTTTTATAAGTCTATTAAGCAGCAGTCCCGAGCATAGTCCTCTCCATAACTAATAAAAATAATATAATCATCGAAATCGGTTGACGTGATAAATTATTATTCCTCCACATATCGTTCCTTTCCACATTTAAGAGTTTGATGATTTACTCATGGATCCTGTCATCAAATCTTGATTAAATTTATTTTAAACAACCCCTGAGGTACCCGCTTTTTATCAAAAAAAAGTATATAAATCGGCCAACGTGATAATGAATTATCGCTGAACACACATAAAAAATATTCCGACGAAATGCGATCTTTTTACTTTTTTGGAGTCGGTTAAAAATGCACATTTATTTATTCCTTTCTTCTACTTCTTCTTCTACATCTTTAGACCATTGAAGTATACAGCTGGACACGACCCTCTCTCAATATATAGATCATTTTTCTAATCTATCGGAAGCCGTGAAGTCTTTTCTGCCGTCTTCCAAAAAGGAGACGGTACTCAATTCGACTGTATGTTTTTTTGTGTGTGTTATTTCATAACTTTTTACTGGGTGAACCGATTTCGATGATTCTTTTTTATTTGAAAGCTGCTACTTCTCGTGTGGTCCCATATGAATTTCATATGAAGATCAAGGTCTGACTAATAGTTTTTTAGTTATTCTTAATAACTTATATTGAAGTCTGCTGTACAAAATTTTTTATTTTAAATTATTGGGATTTCACATCGTCGCTTCCTACGACACCCACGGAATGGAAGGAGATGATTGCTTCTATTAAGCTGCCCCAACATGTAGGTTCATATCAGAAAAACTTGCATAACTTGCATACAAACTAACTTACGCGTGATATAGTGGGTTAATTAAATAAAAGACGTTTATATTTGTATTAGAAGTGTTTCTAATATTTTATACGACTTCAAAAAAAAGAGAGATTCTTGATACGACTGTTTTTTTAAGCTTTCATTTATAATGCTTTCTTCGTATGGCCTTTCTGGTTATAAATTGTAATCAATTTTTGAAGCATTTGCTGACGTCCGATTAAAATGATATTGGGCAAACTATGTAACTTCGATGGCAATTCAGCAATATTATACTATGGAGCTGATCTCATAATGGACCCAGATGCTGACCCTAGACCTAGACCCTAGCAATTTCTAAGAGAGCTTATTTTTAAATAGATTTTATACTTATCTCTATTTATATCACGACGATATGTTTTTAAGATTTAACTTTTTGTGACATAATCAAAACATATGCATGTACATTCTACTAGGTTTTCTAACTGTCAAAGAGGTTCTCCTCGGACGCTATTTCACGTAGATGATTATACACGTTACCCAAATAAATATGTGAGTTTTACAATTCGAATTTTTGATCTAAGTGATTAGTTCTCAAGGGTAAATTGGAAGGTATATTTTTACATCGTATTGAATGTCACTTAAGAGGAATCTATTGCTGTCGAAATGTAATTGAACGACAGAGTTGGGCAACCGAGAGAGAATTGCAACTCAGGACTGATTATATCTAATAAAATTGACGAAATCATCATCTCTTATTCCCATGTTTCCTCCTCCAAAATTGGACCAATTTAATTAATTTAAAGAACAATATGAGAGGGATTGTGGGTATGTCTACATGGTTTTCTTTATTTTCTGCATTTCAGGCATCAAAACTAAGCAGTTTTAGTAATTTTAGAAGATTACTAATTTTTGGAATATTTAGCCCTAGTAGACATAGGCTGTATCATAAAAGAACATTTACTTTGGTGCCATTACCCATGGAGAAAAAAATATGTTTGTATTAATTAAACGGCTCCCGGATAACATTTCAACTTTATTCCAATTCGTGAATATTGTAGTCGTTGAATTAAAATGACGATCTGTTAAACAGTTTATTTGTTCAGCCGGTGCGCCATTTTGAAAATGGTCACACTCGCCACTCCACACAATGGCAGTAGCGCTTATTAAAATAATCACTCCATCGCTGCCAATTTTTGCGGAGACCGACAACAAGTTGTTGTTGCATTCCGCGGGCCGACGATGTTATAATTACAAAATCTAGAGCACTCTCGGCGGCGCCGTATAAAATAACCGTTAAGGCTGCGCAATTCGAACCAAGTCGTTTGGATTTCGTGGAAATATTTACTTGTGTACTTTAAAATCTGGTGTGGTACAAAAATAATCAGATCGAAAAGATTTTTTTTAATGTAATTCATGCAAGCAAATTTTAACGCGGAATCCGAACGTACGTGTGCTAATGTGTTACAATTCTACCGTTTGCTTTTTTATATTTTTAATTAAATATACATAATGCAATAACCAACATTTTTATTTTTAATTAAATTTAACTAGGTTGCCGGACTCCTTTTCTGTGTAGTCCGTCCGGTCCGTCTCTTATTACTACCCTGAATTAGGTGCGATCATAATCACTGACGTAATGATTATAATGATCAAAATCTATTGTTATTTTGATATCGACATTAAAGAACACGTCGACATGTAGTGGCAGCATAAAAATATCTTCTATCGTCCCGTAGGTGTCATAAGAGGCGACAGAGGGAAACCAGGAGATTTTTTTTATGGGATAGGGTGACAAACGAGCACACAGTCCACCTGATGGTAAGTGCACGCTGTGACCCATAGACATCTATCCTCAATAAAGAATCAAAATGCAGATGCGTTGTCACCCGTGAGGACTAAGATGGAATGCCTCTTTTCCAGTAAAAAGGGTCTCCGGTTCTCTACATTCACCATACGAAACACAGCAGGTGTACAGCGCGTTGCGTGTCCAATATAACAATGGGTTTAGGATGGTGATGGGGCTGCGGCGCTTTTGCAGCGCGTCAGTAATGTTTTCTGAAATGCACATTGATGGTTTCCGTGCCATTATTAGAAAGCATCGATGCTTAAGCGTTTACGGGGCGGCTCCAATAGCATTCTCAACACAATAGCAGATAGGTGGGACTCGCCGCTGCTTGAGCGCTGGATACGGCTACATGCCACGGTATAAAACACCGGTACCCTCGTGGCGGCTGGTCTCAAACATCTCCATTTAGATTTGTGATCATTATTTATGTAAATTAATTTAATTACTACTAACACTATAATTTAATTTATATTTCACTTCAATTTTACTAACATTCTTGTATGGGTTCTTTATAGTCTTAAATAAAGATATTTCATTTTATTATTTTACTTATTTTATAAATATGTATTAAACTAGAGCCCAATGACTTTGTCAATCTTACTTAGCGGTACCATGTAGCGACATCTATGGAAATGTATTAAATAAAGAACGATGTATTTAGCGCGTCAAATTTTCATATCGATATACATCACAACCGCTTCCGTAGATAGATAATAGATGGCGCTAGAGTAGTCAATTGAGCTCGGCCACGGTCCTTATTGCTTTGTAAGAGAGATAATGATATACCTTTATTGCAGTTTTTTAAAAATATGAGTAAATAAGGCTCTACTTCTACTTCTTTTTTTTTTCTACTTTCATTTGAAATTATCCCAAATTGAATGTGATATATGAGCAACAAAGTTTTTGCCTACTGATCGACCCTTACGAATGTGTGCGTCGCAGTAAAATCAGTATACATGTATGTATGAACATACAGGTCTAGCTAATAAAAGCGTGTTGAAAATTAATATTCCTTAAGAAAAATTTACGACAAACCGCTTCGTAATTTAATTCGATGGTCCCATTTCTCGAGTTTTCTAATGTTTTCAATCTAACTGTATAAAATAATATATCGTAAATTAATTTTATTCAAAAAAAGTCCCGCTAGGTTTCTTGCTGATTCTTCTCTGGACAGAGGTTTTTTTCCGAACCAGAGGTAGGTAAAGCTTAATAGTAGGTACTTAGCTCAGGCATTCAGATAAACGCAGTTTAAACTGATACTAATTTGTTTCCTGTCATGTCAGTTTGAAATTTCAAGGTACCTATGCTTCAATACAGGTTCATGTTCAGGCTCAGGCATTCAGTGTAAGCCGATATTAACTGGTTTCCTGTCATGTCAGTTTGAAAATTACAAGATGTCACGATCATGAATTACTTACTGATATTTTAAATTTGTTTTTAATTTCAAGTAAAAACTTGTAAAACCGATGATATGCATGTTTCCCGCCTTTTCATGACAACGCCCACTTAATTTTTTTTTTGTTTATTTTTATTTAAAACCGTATAATTTTAACCTTTTTAAAATTTTATTTTTTTAAGATAAGATCCTTCCTATCATCAAGGAAGAAAGGTTCGCAAGTAGCAGCCTCGTGCTAGTAAGTTAAGTGTAGGAAGGGCCCCAACTAAATAGGCTACCTGGGTGCCGATTTCCTTGTACTTATTGTGTAACAGTATTGACTAGATACATGGTAGAGCCATTCTGGAGCTATATAATGGTTATAGCACGAATGGGTCGGCTCGATCGGAGAAGAACCACACTCTTTCAGAATACCAGCAGCGTAAAATAGAAGCTTAATACTGCTGTGTTTCATACGATGAGTGTAGAGAATTGGAGACTCTTTTTACGGGAGACGAATCTTGCCATCTTAATCCTCAGGGTGACAACGCATCTGCATTTTGATTCTTAATCGAAGATAAATGGAGATGTCTATGGGCAACAGCATCCGCTTACCATCAGATGGACTTTGCGCTCGTTTGTTAGATGCATACATAGAGTAACACGGGCCCCCGAAGTACCGGACGATGCATATGTCAGATTTTTTTCATCTGTTTTAATTCCTTAATTATATTCTAAGTCTATGTGTTTAGTTTGAATTCAAAGCAATAATTGCATATTTTTGAGATAAAACACTATTCAGGAATCCACTTCTGATGAAAACGAAAATGAAAAAATAATTAAAACACTAGACTTTTAATTAATACATCTTCGTCACAAATGTCTGACATGCAATTTTATGCATTTTCCAGCAAGTGACAGCGAAAGTGCTATTCGGCAGCATGACGGCGATCAATGACCTCAAGCGACAAGAAAAGGCAGACAGAGATGTGCGGCGAATGCATTAGCACCATCTATCGGACAGGTTTGTATTTTGATTAAAGTGTATTTAGTACTTCCTATAGATAAATAATTATGTAGCAAGGTACATCTTAATAGTTGACAAGATGCCACTCAGAGGTGGCGCTAGCACTACCGGACTACCGTAGGCGATGGATGTAGTAAATGAGACGTTATAGAGATGGCGCTATTTATATTTTGTATTACATTTTTATTATTGTTGAGCATTTATTTTAAAACTTTTATTCTGTTCATTTACATTGATTTATATTATTATTTATTATACTTTTTAAATTATATATTCTAGTAAATTATATTATATATCTAATAAATTAACATAACATAAATAGCTTAGATTAAATAACTTAGATTAAATAGACATTTAAAAAACCGATTTCTAAATTTTATTTTCTAAACTTTTTAAGTAAAAACCTAATTGCTGATGTCGCTGTTTCAGGTTAGGGGCGAACTATGATCTTGTGATAAGATAATAATGGAAGCTACGGAGTGATCTCGGAAGACAGGAATAAATGTTCATAAAATATATTTTTCTAGAATCGTTATTATATTTAAATTATAGGTTATAATAATGCTCCGATATTTTTGTGGAAATTTTAATTGTTATAAAAAGGATATTGATATTAATTTTTGAACGTAGTAGTAATTAAATAATTGAATAATTACAATACCCGACATGTCTTTCACAATATATTTTAGTCTTAAGAATATTAAAGAAATAATATAATTACTTATAATTTGTTTTATCATAAGTTATAAGTATCTTTATAATATAACTTAGTTACGTAAAAATTTTATTATGCCACTGATGGTGATTATGTATAATCAAAAGAAAATTCCTACTTATATTTTTGTTTATTTTTTTTTAAAATAAGTTTTGTTACATTAAAGGAAGAAGTACAAGAGAAAGATATTTTCACACGTGGGTTACCTGAAGTTTTGTTTTTTATACGCACAATTTTTATCTCTGTTTTGTTTAAATATATACAATCGGTTTAAAAAAATGTTTTGAATATTTACTAAAATAAATAGAATTATTTCTTATATGCTTTTATCTTTATCCAGTGATGTGATTCAATTTTATATAGATAGACAAAAATAGACTAGGTCGAAAAACTCTTTTTCTGTCCAGGAGTGGGTATGGGTACGTACCACCCCCTTTGCCAAGCAACAGTGCGAGCACTACTGTTACCCTACATAGTATATTATCTATGACTACTGTGTTCCGGTTCGAAAGGTAAGGTACCTATAATTTCAGGGCGTAGGGCATTCTGTCTTAGTCCTCAGCAGGGGCGGATCTACTTAAAGGCTTTTTGGGCTGCAGCCCAGGGCCCCGCGAATACAGAGGGCCCCCAACCGAACTGAAACCAATAGACGATATTGTCAATAATAAAAATTATCTAGAATTTAAAAAAATCCGATCATAAGGTTGGCAACACTACGATCAATCAACCCGTGTGCCCATCTATCAAACGGAACGGGAAATTCCCTGTCGCTTGTTTTCGGTCGGTGTATTCCGTGTATTGTCTATTACTGGGGACTTCCCTCCGCTTATCGTCCGACGCAATTTTGTTATTTTTCTGCCGACTTTCCAAAAAGGAGCGGTACTCAATTCAAGTGTATGTTTTTTTATGTGTGTTAACTCATAACTTTGTACTGAGTGAACCGATTTCGATGATTCTTTTTTATATGAAAGCTGATAGTTCTCGTGTGGTCCCATATGAATTTGACCAAGGTCAGACTAAAGGATGACTCACGCTAGACCGTGCCGGGTCCGAGCCGAGTGTCGGCCGTAGCACGGTCACCGAGCCGATCCCGTGCATGTTATTGCAACCGACCGGGCCTCGACCGAGCAATTATCGTTGCGCCGTGATGCAGTATACTCATCCGAGCAAAAATACTGTTGTAACTAGACTACAATCATGTTGAATTTTGACGATCTGGAATTAGCGGCTATTGCGATCACTGGACGATGAAGAATCTGATAAATCTTCTACTACAAAGAAATGGCCGAGCCGAGCCGAGTTGTTTCCGAGCGTTGTCCGTCGCCCGGCCGTTACTCGGTTGCCGCTCGGTATAGCGTGAGTGTGTCCATACAAAATATAATATGTAATATTAGTTGACCGTGCTACGGCCGACACTCGGCTCGGACCCGGCACGGTCTAGCGTGAGTCATCCTTAATAGTTTTTGAGTTATTCTTAAATAACTGATATTGAAGTCGGCTGTACAAAATTTTTAATTTTAAATTATCCGCACTTCTGCTGTCGTCGACCAAATTAACGAATTTACTTTGTTCTTGTTAATATTGTTATATGTTTAGTGTGTGTGTGTTTAGTTTACTAAGTGATAGATAACTATAAGTTATAAGGTAAAGATAAGTTATAAGGATCGGACCTTTCTTTTAATTTACTAAAATTGAAAGTATTCAGGATAACTAGACTTTTTGCTTTTAATAGGCAGTAGGTAAGTAAAAAGAATTATAAAACATGACTTTTTTATTTTTATTTCAGTTTTCAAAACTAAATGAATCGAACTCGTTCGATATTTAATCTCTCAGACCTTGACATTTTATTGTTTATTGGACATAGTTAGAACTATGGTCAAGCCAAAGACGATTTTTTTAAAAAATGGTAAAAATAACTTAGAGTCATTACTATGTTCTTATCCAAAAATAAAAAAAAATATCAACAATTAAAATATCGAATTATTTGTATGGAGGTCAAGTGAGCGCTAGAGTAACGACGATTGCAAGACGATTTGTCGATAAATGAAATGTTTCGAGAAATTATCAATTACTGTGTAGTGGCGGTGTATGAATATTCATACTATTCCGTGGGTTTCGTAAAAACAGTATATGAGGAAATAATTGAGATTATGGGTAAACAGATAATTAAACAAATTATAACTAAAATAAATAACGACGACACAAAGTATTATTCAATTATGATGGATTCAACCCCAGATCTGTCTCACGATGATCAACTTGCTATTGTATTACGATACTGTTTTCGGGGAAAAGTGTATGGAAGATGTGTATCTTTCATTAAAGTTAGTAGTCATACTGGCTTATATTTATTTAATATTCTACAAGCATTTTTGCAAACAAATGGACCACTACTGGATAATTGCAGGGGACAGTCATATGACAACGCTGCTAATATGGCCGGAATCTACAATGGTATACAAACACTAGACTAAAAGAAAAAAATAAATCCGCGGATTACGTGCCATGTGCTGCGTATTCCCTTAACCTAGTTGGTCAAGAATCCGTGAAGGTTGCAACCGAAATTGTAAATATTTTTTGGAATAGTGCTAAAAATATACGTTTTCTTCTCTGCTTCGACCCATAGGTGGGAACTATTAAATCGTGAAACAAAACTAAAATTTACGTTAAAAAGTTTAAGCCAGACCAGATGGTCTTGTCACTTTGATGCTGTCAGAGCTTTGAAAAATAATTATGATGGCATTATGAAAATTCTCAATAGTTTCGGCGAAAATGACGATGAAAAGGTTGATTTCGGAAAAGAAGCATGAAATTTATTTAATAAACTGACGAAACTAGAAACTGCAATTTTGATTGTTTTTTGGGAAAAAATTTTGGAGAGATTTAATGTAGTTAATAAAAAAAGTACAGAGCCCTGGTTTAGACATTGGTGAAGGCAATAAGTTAATTGTGTCATTAAAAGAGTTTGTGAAAAACATAAGGCAACAATCAGATCAGAAGCTAAAGGAATACGAAGAGAAAGCTAAAAAATTAAGTACTAGTGTGGGAACAGACTACAGTGACATAAATAAGAGACGCATTACTTCAAAATTTTCAGATAAATCTACAGATAAAGTCTCAGTAAAAGGCGCAGAAAAATTTAAAAGAGACACGCTTAACGTTGCGTTAGATAAGATGATTATGGATTTAAATAATAGAAACCAAGCCTATGAGACCTAGAGCAAAAAATTTAAATTTTTAATGGATTTGCAAGACAAAAATCAAGAACACATAGATCTGGAAAGTGTACGTAATATTATTGATTATTATCCAAATGACGTAGACGAACATTTAGTTAATGAGTGCATTCAGTTAAAATCTTACTTACTGCAGTCTAAGACAGAGTCTTACACCTCTTGCAGTGAATTTTTTTGGCTGATTTATGAAAAGAAACTTGTTGATGTTTTCCCAAACTGCTATACCATCTTAAAGATTTTATTAACGATACCGATCACTAGATGTGAAGTGAAGCGTTCCTTCTCCAGGATGTCGTATATAGCGAACAAATACAGGACAACAATGTCGAACTATCGACTAAATCATTTATCAGTTCTTTCGATAAATTGCGATTTAGGTAACAAAGGACCTACAGTGCGATGACCAAATAAAAGAATTTACAGCACAAAAATGCAGAAAGGTTGCTTTATAATTTATATAATATAACCACCTATAACCTGTCAATTTATTTTGCAATAAATAATGTTTTAATAAATAAATAAAATATTTTGTTTTCCTACTTCATTCCTGTACTTAACATATATTACATTACATATACCTACATCACTACAGAAAACAGTTTCTTGTCAAAATGACAATTAGTTGAGTAATTAGGTAGGGCCCCTAAGCAGTATTAGCCCAGGGCCCCACAAATTCAAGATCCGCCCCTGGTCCTCAGAGGTGACAACCTATCTCTAGTCTTCTTTATTCGAAGTTGATTGTAGGCATGAACGTATAAAAAAAGGGATTGCAGTTTACAGTACCCACACACCATCAGATAGATTGTTCATTTATCACTTCAATTTTGTAAAGAGAGAAATTTTTAATTTTTAACCGATGTTATCATCGATATGATCATCGAACATCCCTATTTTAAGCCATTTTCCCACTCGACGTGTGTTATGCGACGATCGTAAGTAAAGCGCAAGGTCAAACTTCACGCGTTGCAGGAGTGGACATCAGTACTGATTGTTTTGCACATGGCCAACTATATGTTGCTTTTTCCCGCGTTATTAGTCCCTGTAACCTTTTTCTGTACGACCCGGCTAAGTCTACTTCTAACGTCGTTTACACTGAAGCTCTATCATAAACGACTTAGAACTTTAAGCATATCGATTTATTTTGTTACCACTTATTGATACAGTAATGGTATAAATCGTTATCCTACCCTAAACGTAAAATTCTTTAAGTAAAACCTATATACGCGAGCTACGCCGCGGGCACAGCTAGTAATAAAATAAAATGGTTGGACGAATGGTTGGATGCGAGAAAGGCATCAATATTTCTAAGTAAGCCCATGACGCGTGAAAGTTTACTTTTTATATATTCGATATATTCTATGTTAAAAAGCTGTCCGAGGTATTTCTTCTCGTTATTTTTTATTTTTAAATATATATTATTTATTTTTAGAGGTAGCTGAGATGGAATTTTCTTGTTTTTTTTTAGATTTACAAATGACATAGGATGATTTAGATCCGACGATTGTAAGAATTGTACTGAAATCTGTTTCAACTCTACATACTATTACTTACTATATATATTGTATTGACACTAAAGTGTCAATATATATAGTAACTATATATATTGTATTGACACTAAAGTGTCAATATATATAGTAAGTAATAGCCTGAGCCATCGTCAAGGTCATAACGATGATGATGACGATGACGATGATGATGATGATGATGACGATGAAGATGGTGATGACGATGGTGATGACGATGATGATGACGATGATGATGACGATGGAGATGACGATGATGATGACGATGACGATGATAATGACGATGATGATGCCTATGATGATGACGATGACGATGATGATGACGATGATGATGACGATGACAATGACGATGACTATGACGATGATAATGACGATGACGATGATGATGATGATGACGATGATGATGACGATGATGATGATGTTTACGATGTAAGGACGGGTAGGATCAAGTAAACTGATTTTAACGATGAACTAGTTGTAATTAAATTTGTACCATAACGCTCCAGAAAGAGTAAAAGAGTATAACACAAAATCGTAAGCAACACACCGGAAATTATGTAACACGCTAGAACTCTGTAAAGGCAGGAATATATTGCACCAGAACTTATTATATTTGTTGAAGGAGGGTATAATTGGTTGTCGTTAAAACCACTATTGCCTTACATGCTGATAATTTATTACAGATGACACACTTATTTGTACCAATTTTAATTATACAATTCACAAAATGTTTACACAAATATTTGTTTACAGCTTAATTACACAATTATTTGTACATAGATTAATTAGTTCATTCACAATATAATCACATCACGTTTATTGTTAAGTAATTGATTATGTTTTACTTCACTAGAACACTCAAAACGTTTACGCGACACAACTTTAACGCGACCGGCGCTAGAGAGTGACTGCCCGTAGCACGCAGTGCACGTCTATTTTATACTGTCGTGCGGCGGGAGAGCGAGCGCATCACGTGATCTGACGTCATCGCGTCAGCTCTCGTTGCGGTTGACCTCTTGCGCCGATACGGCCATTCTGCAATAGGCGCGTCTCTGCGCCTTACTTCTTGTTTCACTCTGTGGAATAAAAAGAAATTAAGCTCTCATCGTCGGTTTGACAGTGTCAGTTTGAAAAATTCACGTCAGACACATAACACATATACCACGTAAGTCATATAACACATACCACGTAAGACATAACACATACAACGTAAGACTTAACACATAGCACGTAAAACATAACACATACCACGTAAGACCACATCACATTAACGTAACAACGTAAGTAACGTCACATTAGACCTCATAGCCTCAGCGCTAATTTTGGCCTCAGCCTCAGAACCTCGGCGTTCATTTTGGCTCCCGTTTACAAGACAAAGATAGTATTAGACCTCATAGCCTCAGCGCTAATTTTGGCCTCAGCCTCAGAACCTCGGCGTTCATTTTGGCTCTCGTTTACAAGACAAAGATGGTATTAGACCTCATAGCCTCGGCGCTAATTTTGGCCTCAGCCTCAGAACCTCAGCGTTCATTTTGGCTCTCGTTTACAAAAATAAAAATAGTATCTTACTCAACTTTTGTTTATTCGTGCGTCGCAACTGTATCTGCCTCTGGTAACTCACTCTCGATATCTCTATCATTTTCTCCAATTTCATTTTTCATTGCCGGTTCGGCCGTATTACCCTTTTCTTCAACCTCATCACTTAAGACTTCCCTGCGTTGTACCGAAGTTGATCTTTCGCAACCCGATCGGTCATCCTTTCACAAACTACTTTCTTCTGTGATTCAGTCGGTGTGCCTGCCTTGTTTTTTTTTTGTGAACATAGGTTAAATTACAGATCGCCAGCAAGCATATAAAACATAAAATTAATAAGTGCATCATTAATTAGTAACATTTATAAAAAAAATCTCTTCTGATGTCACGTTCTAATTGAAATCGTTGTATAATATATTAATAATTATGAATAATTTAAAGATAAGAAAGGTATAGTGTACAAACAATAATGAGGGCTAATAATCTTCCACTCACTAGATGTCGCTAGTTGCGACTGAGGTAAAGTTTTTTGTTACACAGTGTCAGTTAATTGTGAAATTAGTTTTAAATAATGGTTCATCATTATCTAGAGTATTATATTAATACACAACACAATGCGTCAGTTGTTTGATTGTTAATTTTTTGCACATCATAACTCTTTTTAAAAAAAAAATCATCTTTTAGTTATATATATATTAATTACATTAGAAATGAATAAGCCAAACTATAAGTTTGGCTTATTCATTTCTAATGTAATTAATATAAAATATGACTAATACTACAGAAAGAAAGCTTAAAGTTTACTTTTTCCTAAAAAATTATCGTCCCCGCTATGAAATCTGTCAACTATTTTACCTCACTGTAAAGTGGCGCCGCCCTGGTGGCAAAAAATGTCGTGGATGCCCTCGTTGTTATCATTTTGTCTAATTGTCATTTAGTATTAATTGGAAAATGTCATGGTAGTTATGTAGTCAATGCAATTTAATAATATAATATTTTTATGTCAAAATGTATCATTAAGGAATTCATCTATAGAATAATATGCTTTATCATTTAGTAGATCAAAAAGTTTACGTTTATAAATGTTGATATGTTGTCACAATCTCTAATGCACTTAGGTATTTTGTTATATACTTTTGGTGCCATTATGCTATTCTGTAAAAAAAAAACCAGTTCTACTTGGTACTAAATGAAGCTTATTTGAGGGACGTTGACTTTCCACAAATTTATACAAGTTAATATAACGTTTTACAAAAATGCTAGTTTCATAAATATATAATGAGGGAATCAGTAAGTCGCCATGGTTCAGGAGAAACACATCCTCTTCCTTCTTGTTAGTAAGCATTTCGATTAGTGTTTGCCTATTTAAAAATTATTTAATGATTTTTGCCAATAAGTCTTCTAAGTATTCTTTTGACTGTCGGGCCATTCTTCATTATTCTTATTACTCTTACCACTTGGCCATTTCCTCTACTTATATAACCGGCACACTGATGTAATTCAATCCCATATTCTTGTCAGTACCCTTTATGGTGCGATAGGAAAGAACCGTCATAATCAACTACAATGAGTTTTGGTGTGCCAAAGGGGAAGACAATACCTTGGAGTTGTTTTAATGCGCCTACCAGGGATCTGTTTTTAGCATATTGTAGTACCACGAATTTTGTGTAGGCTGTTTGTATTATTGATATTTTTCCCTGCGTTGATCTGCTTAAAAAAAGTTTCAAATGTAAGTTATGGAGTAAAAAGATCGTTGTTTCTTATACTTTACCTTATAATTTTTATTTTTATCCTCTGTTAAAACAGCCTCATTCTTTTCTTTATGCGATTTAACAAAAGCATTTTGGTTACACCATCGAGCTCTGTGTCCTGTCTGACCACACACAAAACAAGTTTCGCTTTGATCGCTTTTCATCCTTTTAATAGGCACATCTGTTTCAGCAGGTGAATGGTTACGTTTACGCATAGTTTTGGGTATAGAAATCAGTTCGAGTACGGTATTCGACCTTATGGTTCAGAGCTCGTGAATCTCACAATGACAAATTGGACAGCATCTTGTTTAGTCGGATTTAGTTTGACTATTTTCCTAAACATCCTCCAAACATTTAATATGTATTCAGAGACACTTTCAGCATCATCAGTTATATATCGCCGAACTTTAAAACATTAGAAAAGTACCTTGTTTCCGGCTTGAAAGTCTGGAGCATATCATCTTTAATTACAGCCCAGGTAGTGGTTCGATGTAAGCAGTCATCAGCCCATGTTTGTGCTCGACCTTTATCAGGATCAAAAGACGGGAAATACACGTTGGATATACGAACTTTAGGCTGATCATCCGGTCGTATCATCTTGAACATTTCTGAGAAGGCAGAACGGTGTTCCTGAGACATCTGTGTCATAATCTCGCACAATGCACCCGTTAGTAAATTTGCTAAAATTGACCTCATTGTATTGCTTGTTGTGACCGAAGATTATTGGCGTTGATACGTCCCCTCTTCTGATGTTGAAGGAGGGTATAATCGGTTGTCGTTAAAACCACTATTGCCTTACATGCTGATAATTTATTACAGATGACACACTTATTTGTACCAATTTTAATTATACAATTCACAAAATGTTTACACAAATATTTGTTTACAGCTTAATTACACAATTATTTGTACATAGATTAATTAGTTCATTCACAATATAATCACATCACGTTTATTGTTAAGTAATTGATTATGTTTTACTTCACTAGAACACTCAAAACGTTTACGCGACACAACTTTAACGCGACCGGCGCTAGAGAGTGACTGCCCGTAGCACGCAGTGCACGTCTATTTTATACTGTCGTGCGGCGGGAGAGCGAGCGCATCACGTGATCTGACGTCATCGCGTCAGCTCTCGTTGCGGTTGACCTCTTGCGCCGATATATTTATGAGTACAAACAATATTACTATAAATATTGGCATTAATTCTTAGTTGTTTCTCATACCCAAATGGAAATAAACATCACTCAAATTGTAACGTTTTATTAAAACTAAAGAGGATTTTGTTCCCATATTAATGTTAGAAATTTTAAAATTATAATATCATAATAGGGAATATGACATACTTCTACGTTAAGACTAAGGTTAACTTATTATGGTTTCATGTTTTTTTTGTGACATCACATGACTAGCACTTAAGCACGTTTTTTTTCAATATTTTTATTAGAGTTTTCATAACGTAAATACAATAATCTACTTTGTGTTCCTAAATTATAATCTTTTCTTTACTTTCTCTCTTTCTTCAAGGGAAATGTTTAGCAAATTTTCTTCTATAAACATGTTAGCTCTAGTAAGTAATAATATTATCGACTGATATGACGTGAGCGTGTGCGCTGGCCGACGCTCTAACGACACGGACTTCACGTCGAAGAGCTCAGCGCTCACTAACGCCAGCAAGCCCGTGGGCAGTGAATACGCCCAGATTTTAAAATAATTTCTTATAAAATCAAATTTAGGTCTTTTAAAAAATTTTTATAATAGAAATGTTCATTAATAAATTGCCTATCCATTGGTGTAAATCGCAAAATAAAATAATACTTACTTTACGAGGAGATGCATGTTATCAATAATAATTTCACATTTATGTGGTTTCGTTGTAAGATTATATTAATATTAATTCCTTTAAAAAAATAATTGGATATAGCTCTTATGAAATCAAGATTATGTAGAAATATAATGTGTTTTTATTTGTTGATATATCTTTTAAATAAAAAGTAGATAGCTCCTAAAAACCGCGCAAATAACGACTAGCGCGACATTTTGCTTTTTTTTGCGCCAGGTTGACCTGCGCCTTAATGTTGCTGTGTTTCGTATGGTGAGTGTAGAGAACCGGAGACCCTTTTTACTGGAAACTAGGCATTCCATCTTAGTCCTCACGGGTGGCAACGCATCTGCATTTTGAATCTTAACAAAGATAAATGTAAATGTCTATGAGCAACAGCATCCACTTACCATCAGGTAGACTGTGTGCTCGTTTGACACACCCACTCTATAAAAAAATATATATGCATCATTTATAGCTGTGCTGGTTGCTCTACTCCTGATGTAGTGGCAAGACCTTAGCTTTGTTCCATCACTCAAAGGCTTTACTCGGCCTCTAGGTGAGAAAATAACCAGCCCTCTTGTTGTTGTCTTGTTGTAACAACAATGAAATCCAAACGGATACAATTCCTATAAAAACTTAACTCTGAGTGAACCCAACGCCTATTAATTCTCGGGCAGTTCCTGTTCCTAGCCTTATAATTTATTCTCGGGGTTTCATTCACGAAGATTTTCGGTTACCGCTGAAAATCAACGTAGTGGTTTCTCAACAACACATGCTTATATTATAATCTTATAAATTTGGATATTAGCTAATGCTATGTATAAATAAAGTTTCTTTCTTTTTTTTTTCATTATATAGTATATTACTAGCTGTGCCCATGACTTCGTTCGCGAGGAATTTGTACTTTTGTTGTGATATTGATCATGATTTATTTATACTTTTTAATGGCGCAAATATCTAGAAGGACACAAATCTGGATCAAAACATTCAGTTAGTTAATCAGATAAACTAGCGATCAAAAAAATATTTTACGTGATTATAACGATCTAACCAAACATGCATATAAAGAATAACTCATAGATTAATGATAAGTCATCGCGCGCTCTGAATAGATACCGCCGGCGCTCATGTAAAATGCGCAACAAATACTACGCCGAAATCGACGTACCCGAGCCAGTCGCGTTGCAGGCACAGAGTACTTTTTATATACTGAAACGTTGCAGGCGACGTGTGAGGTGAACGTACCAAATGTTTTATTAAATTTTGATCATAATCCGAAGTAAAATACCAGTTTACGTATTGAAACTGTGTAAAAATGATACTACAAGAAATAAGAAAGACACTGAAGTTACAAAATATCAATGACGCTATTCAGTGTTGCCGCGAATGCAAAAATAAAGTTCGCCGTGGCTGAGATTTTTATATGTGAATTTATTGTTACTATATTTTATAATATAATATATTAAACTTATTATAATATAACCTAATTCTATATTATTTAATGTTTATTTCTGTAGTATTGCTCAAATGACATAATTGCCATTTATTAGGGTTCCATACCCAAAGAGTATCAACGGGGCCCAAGTCTCCACTATCATTCCGTCTGTCTGTCAGTAGGCTGTATCTTATGAACCGTAATATGTAGATACTTGGAATTTTCATAGAATGTGTATTTATATTGGTGCTATAACAACATAAAATAAAAAAGAAAACAAGTAAAATATTAAAGGACCCAAAAAAATCACGTTTCTTGTATGAAGACCATACAAGAAACGTGATTTTTTTCTGTATTGATATGTGTTTTGTTTACAGACTAAAGCGAAACTTGTATTAACACGAAATAAAATGATGCTGTGTGTATGGTGGTATTGAAAGTTTATCATGAGCTTTTACCGCCGGGTAAAATCATCGATTCGGATCTCTACTACCAATAAATAATGAGACAAGCAACAAATAGAAAAAGAAACGTCTGGCATTTATTATCAGAAAAGAAGTGGTCTTTCATCATGATCATTATCATGATAACGCCAGATCACAAGATTAGTTATCTGTTTGAGACTTTCAATACACACTAACATTCCTAAAAATCCAGTATTTGCTTGAGTACTTAAAACTGGTTTAAAAGTTTTGATCATTATTTTCTTTTGTTGTTTGTGTTCTTTAAAAGAAAGCTTTCTGAAGGTTTTAATATTTAAGTTTATAATTTTTTTCCATTATAAATGGGATGACTAAATCCATGTTCCTTCAAATTTCTGGTATTGAATATATCAAATAAAAGTCTTTGTCGCATTTTTTAATCAAAATCCTAAGATTTATACAGCAGCGTTTATTTTTTATTATTTCACTACCTACAAGATGGTAACAAATTGTCGAACAGAATGGACCCATATATATTATAATTAAATGTAATAAAACTTTAAAACAAAAACGTCTTGAATTTGTATACAATATAAGAAGAAACTTTTTCCCCAGTCTTATATACTAACTAAAGGTGTAACAAAATAGTACTTAATAACTTCTGATTCTGCCCGTCAACGTGAATATTTTTTATTATGGGATCATCTTCGAAATTTCCAATTTATACGTGATAGACCCATACTGCAGCTATATTACTGGTATAGACCGGGGACGGACCACGCTCTCACAGAATACCAGTGTAAAATAGCTGTGTTTCGTATGGTGAGTGTAGAGAACCGGAGACCCTTTTTACTGGAAACAAGCCATTCCATCTTAGTCCTCAGGGGTATAGTTGTAGCAACGCATCTGCATTTTGATTCTTAACCGAGGATAGATGTAGATGTCTATGGGCCACAGCAACCACTTACAATCAGGAGGACTGAGTGCTCGTTTGTCACCCTGATCCTATAAAAAATATCTCAATGTCAGTTATTCCATACAAAATTTCGTACAAACTTGCTCAAAATGTATGGAAGACCTGATTTTTCTTGCGATTAGGAAGATAGATCTATAGTAAAATTTGTTCATATTGACGCGCAGAATAGAAAGCCCTATTTTGATTACACCATATATATAACTATCTTTTTAAATAATTTGTGAATATTAGTTATACATGTAAATAAAAAAACTAAACTGATAAAAAGGAGGCCTTATCATTTATATGTCATTTATTCAGAAGAAAAACCTATACATAATATACACAACGTTGAACGACATAATAAGGTAGAGGGGGTCTATAAGGAGGTGGAACGTTCCAATTGCCTACCTTAGGGTGCGGAGCTCCATTCTGACGCGACATCTTCGGCGGCGGACCAGGTTCGGAGCCTCCGGTCCGCTTTCTCGACGTCTCGAGAACTTCTTTTGAGATCTTGATCTTGAGACCTGACGGTTGGGGAGGCGGGGGAGGGACAGCCAGACGTTCCTTCGGGATCTTTATCTTGAGTCCTGGACTAGTAGAAAGTTTCTCTCTGAGTATTGTTATTCTTAAAACACCATCCGGCTCCGCTGGAGGAGGTTGAGGACTCGCCTGCTTCTTTTTCTCTTTGTCCTTGTCCTTTTTGTGTTTCTTCCTCTCTTCTTTGGACTTGTCTCGGTCCTTGTGTTTATGTTTCTCTTTTTTCTTCTTTTCCTTTTTGTGTTTGTGTTCAGAGGTCTCCTCTTGGGTTTGTAGTTGTGTGGGAACAGGGAGGGGTTCGGGTAGTGCTGGTGGAGGAGTTGGCGCCGGTGGTTCAACCACAGGTTCACGCTTCACTTCGATAGGCGATTTGCGTTCTATTGGAACCGTTATAGGAGCGGGTTTCGCTAGACTCTCTTTGAGTAAATTCGACACTAACGTAGGATCTGTCTTTCGTTATTAAGAAACTATTCATTTTTAAGTATTTCTGGAATACATTCATAACTATGAACTTAACTACTAAGCCATAGCATAAAATAAATTTTCCCATTAATCGGGTAATAGTTAAGCTGCTGGCATATACAATTTTTCACGCACACTAGCATCATGCAAATTGTCTTATACACACTACAATATTAAGATGCCGCACTCACGTAGCTGTTACTTGCATGGAGCGCGGTATCCAGTCAGAGCGCGCGATGACTTATCATTAATCTATGGAATAACTATATATGTAATAATTAGAGTATGAAATAACTTATAGTTGAATAATTATATGATGATGCATTGTACTACCACGTGTAGTAGTCCACTACCCCATATCTTCCCGTAGGTGTAGTAAGAGGCGACAGAGGGAAACTGAGGCAAAAGATGGGCAGCAGCATCTTTCTGATAACAGCAAAACAACAATAAAAAAACTGCGGTTGCCAACCCGCTCTCCAAGCGTGGCTACTATGGAAATATATCGCCCATGATTAAAGTTACGAAGAGACGGCCCCCAGTCCCCGCCGGCCACCCTAATCCTGGCTACGGTGGCGACCATGGTAACGGCGGAGCAGAGTGTTAAGAATCTTCGGTGAAGGTTTGGTTGCCACTTAAGACGACTCGACCTGGCAGCGTATAACGCACGCTCCTGGTCCTGGAGCTGAAAGAGGAGAGATAGACAAGCTTCGCTGGAATATTATAGTATTATCCGAGATCCGAAGAGAGGGGGAGGACATGGTAATCCTCGAATCCGGCAACTTGTTCTATCACCGGGAGGGCGACCATCTGTCTCAAGGAGGTGCCGGATTTATCTTCCACAAGTCTCTCGCTAACAACGTTGTAAAGATTGAGAGTGTGTCGACGGGGGTTGCGTATCTTATACTCAGAATCACCAAACGGTATTCACTGAATGTTATACAGGTTTACGCACCGCCCTCGGCACATCCCAAAGAGGAGGTGGAGGAAATGTATGAAGATATATCTAGAGCCATGCATTCCTCCAAAACCCACTATACGGTGTTATTGGGGAAACTTCGACGCAAAACTAGGCACAAGAGAGAACGGTGAGCTGAAGGTAGGGAAATTTGGAATAGCGCAACAGAACTATATATACATATATATATTATGGAGAAAGAGGGACTCAGCTCGAACTAAAAAACCGTTTTCAGGGCATAGAAGATTGCCATGCAGTGGATGATATGAATGACATGCTCGTGGAAACTGTCAATGCAGTCGGAGCTAAGTTTTGCAAGGCCCGCAACAGAAGAACACAAACACTCTCCAATCAGACTCTCAATCTCATGGCTGTTAGACGGGAAATGAAGCTGCAGTCTTCAGTAGATTTGACAGCATACAGGCAACTGAAAAGACATATCTCCAAATGCATGCGATGGGACTTACGCAACTTTAATACTGCTCGTATTGAAGAAGCGATCGAGCGGAACCAGAGCTCGAAAGTCTTTGCCAGAGATCTGTCTTCCAGAAAGAGCCAACTGTCGAAGCTGAAGACCGAGTGTAGCAGCGTCATTTCAGGGACACACGTCCTATGGGCAGCTGTACACATCATCGTTGGAGCCTCGCGCAAGTGTGAGTAACGATCCAAGAGCAAGTCTTATCCGAAAATATTCCAAAGATATCCCGGATGTCAGTCCAAGCGAGATTTGAATGGCTCTCCAGCGCCTTAAAAACGGCAAGGCCCCAGGCGAGGATAGAATTACAGCGGAGCTTCTGAAAGCGGGTGGAAAACCAGTATTTGAAGTCGTTCAGAAGCTCTTTTATTCTTCCAAAGAAAAAAACAAAGAAGAAGTGCGGTGGTCTTGTTCTTCAAGAAAGGCGACAACGCTCTCTTGAAGAACTGCCGACCGATTTCCCTTCTGAGCCGCATCTACGTCCTGTTTTCTAGAGTCAGTACGAATCGTCTCGCATGCAGACCCGACGACTTCCAGTCTCCCGAACAAGCCTGTTTCCGAAAAGGCTGTAGCACTATAGACCACATACATACCCTTCGGAAAATTGTACAGAAGTACGAAGTACAGGTTGCCACTATGTCTGGCGTATGTGGAATATGAGAAAGCCTTTGATTCCGTCGAAATTTGGGCGGTGCTGCAGTTTCTCCAGCTGTGCCAAGTTGACTGTCGGTATATTGATGTGCTGAAGTATTTATTTATTAGGATTACCAACAGAAATTACAACAGTAATACAAAGATCATTTTCTTAACAAATTCAACACATTATAATTGTATTTCTTATTATGGGTAATCACAACATGCATTGATTATTTTGTAAGGAATAAAAACTGAATTACATCATTGAAATAATACAAATTATTAAAAAGAAATAGAATTATTTGACAATATTATAAATATCTTCATTGTCATATTATATTATATTAATCAAACTATTAAAATCAAAAACAATTCCAATGTTGTAATTAATAATTAGTTTTTCGTAATTCGTAGTGATGTGATGTTAAATTGTGCCAACTGTCTTTCGTAGGAATCATTAGTTTGATAGCTATACGAACGGTACGCAAGATGACGCAGCAGTCGCTTTTGTATTCTTTCGATTCTAATGCTATGGATTTTGTAGTGCGGATTCCAAATTTGACTGCAGTATTCTAGTTTACTTCGAACCAGACTACTGTAAAGTTTGATTGTAGTAGAGAGCTGCTTGAACTCTTTGGAATTCCTCAATACAAAACCCAGTGACTTAGTAGCTGAGGTGATTATGTTATCAAAATGGTTGGTAAATTTTAATTCGCTATCTAGAATAACGCCTAAATCACGTATCGCTCGAACTACAATTAGTTTCTCAGTATTAATAGAGTATTGACTCTGTATATAATTATGTTTTCTGGTAAACCTAATAAGTTGACATTTTTTGGCGTTGAGAAACATTTGGTTGTTATTACACCACTGAATAAGGCTGTTGAGATCATCTTGTAGTAATTCGACGTCAGAGTTGCTTCTAATAGTTTTAACTATTTTAAGATCATAAGCAAATAGGTAGACCTTAGAGTGTTGAAATATCGAAACAATCTCGTTTATAAAGATGTTAAAAAATACTGGACCTAATTTCGAGCCTTGCGGTACACCGGAGTAGGCAATATATGGCTGCGAGGAGTACCCATCAATCACCACGGTCGAAGATCTACTTTAAAGGTATGATGCACACCAGTTTAATAATCTATGAACCAAAAGCTCTCAGTTTATTGACAAGTAGTGCGTGATTTACTTTGTCAAGGCCTTGGAGAAGTCTGTGTATATAGCATCCACTTGTAGTTTATTATCAACGTTCTCAATTAAATTGGTGACATATAAGAACAGATTTGTGACAGTAGATCTACCAGACAAAAAACCATGTTGCTGCCAGTTTATACGTCGTCCTAGATTCTTGAAAAATGATTCATAGACTAAGATCTCAAAGACCTTTGACATTGTAGATAATATGGATATAGGTCTATAATTAGTAACACTCGTAGGATTTTCAATTTTAAAAATTGGTACAATCCGTGCTTCTTTCCACTTTTCGGGGAAAATGCCAGAGCTCAAGGAGGTATTGAATATAATAGTTAACGGAGCAGCCAAAGAATTTGCACACCTATATATAAATATAGGCGGAATTCCGTCTGGACCAGCACTTTTTGATGTATCTAACCTTTTCAGCCTTCTCTCAATTTCCCGTTTAGATACGTTAATATTGCCTATATATTTTTTTTGTTTTGAAGACTGGTTGTGTGTCAAAATTTTTATTAATATCATCCTTAATAAAAACCGATGAGAAATGACTAGCAAACAAATCACATATTTTTTGCCTACTATTTGCATCACGATCATTCAGAGACATTTCATAAGGATAATTTAAGCCTTTACGACGCATGTTCTTCATATGTGTCCAAAAATACCTCGTATTATTGCTGATAGCTTCCTCGGTGTGTTCAATATAATTATAATAACATTGTTTTATTTGTTTATCGCAATCCTTTCTTAGGTAAGAGAATTCAATTTTATCTAATGGATTATTAAACAGTTTAATTTTATTATGACATTTGTGTTTCCGTTTGATGAGTTTAATTAGAGCGGGTGTGAACCAGATAGGATAAGATTTTGAAGATTTGTACGATATGTGGACGAATCTGTCTATTGCTACCTGCAGGAATTCGTAGAATTTTGATATCATTTCATTTACATTATTTACTACGCCTAAAGTTTGTAGCCAATCAACATTGTTTAAGAATGCTATAATGGAATCAAAATCTGTTCTTTCAAAATTGTGGAAAGATTTACTCTTAGTTGCGGGGAAATCAATTGAGAAGTTGATTTTAAAGGAAAATTCTAATGGCGGATGTAAAATGTCTACGTTGCGTATAGGATACTGACTTTCGACCACATTGATTTTTACATTAGACAAAACTATATAGGTCTAGTATCTTTCCGCTTGCGTGTTTGTTAGTGTTAAATTGATTCAGATCGTGCAAAGTGAAAAAATCTATTAAGCTACTTTTAAGAAGACAGTTAGAGTAGTTACTTGGGTATGCGTACTGACCGTTAATGACGGGTTGAAGTGCCCACGTGATAGAATTCATATTGAAGTCACCAAGCAGCAAAATTGAGTTATTAGCAGTGCCTAAATTATTATTATTTATGGTATCCGTAGTATTATTAATAAATGTTTCTAATGTGTTACGATCAACTGGTAGAGGGATATATACTGCGCACACATGAAGCCATTCCGTTAGGTTACTTGTGTTAAGTTCAATTGTGACCCATAAGTCTTCACCGAGACTTTCCCATCTAATTTACCTGCGCGAGTTTAATCCGTCCTTTTTTACTCCTATCAAAACTCCACCACCAATTTTCTTATGACTAGAAAGAGGAGATGTTTCGCGATCTCGTCTATATATATATGGTATCTATCGTCGAAGATCTCAGGATCATACACACTATCGCTGAGCCAAATCTCAGTTAAAACAATTATATCATAGTTTGAATTAAGGACTTGGTTATTTACATCTGTTAAGGTAGAGTGAAGTACTCGGACATTTTGATAATAACATTTTAATGAATCGAATTTAAAAATAAAATTAATATACCAACACATGTTTAAGATTATTATCAGTAAGCTACGATAAATTTAGAAGAGGTTCAGAAAGTTTATAGTCCGATGATTTGCTTTTCCTCATAACAACGCGACCATTCTTAATCCAGACGAATTCGTATTTAAGTTCCTTAGCTTTGATACGTGCTTCTGCTTGCAATGTCTTTGTGGCTGGTGATAGGTGTTCAGCAACATATATAGAACATTTCTTACCTCCAATTCCTAAGTGGCTGATATTAAGTTTGTCCTCGTTGCATTTTGCTTGTTTATTAAAAGCTATTGTTGCTGCCAGAAAAGTATCTCGGA
Source organism: Parnassius glacialis (assembly GCA_033319125.1). NCBI lineage: Eukaryota > Metazoa > Arthropoda > Insecta > Lepidoptera > Papilionidae > Parnassius > Parnassius glacialis. The sequence goes on from JAVANC010000005.1 coordinate 52,461,861, forward strand.
TCCTTGGGCTACTGAATTTGATTATTACGGAACGTGGTCGAGGGTTCTCCTTGTTAAGCTTCATTATTCGGCTACAGCTCTGTATGTCAGTGTCAGATAAGTTACATTTAATTGTTGCGGCCAGTTGTTTTACCATCGACACAATATTTTTGGATCGATGTTCGGGAATGCATTGAATTTCTAGATTACTGGCTCTAGATTGGTTTTCAAGTAATGTAAGTCTAGCTTTTAGGTCATCAATTGTGGTCTGTAAAGTTTTATTATCATGTTGTAGTGACTTAATCACTTCGTTTTTAGCTGATAGGTCCTTTTTAATACTTTCGTATTGTTCTTCGAGAAAATTGATTGAAACCAGGACTTCATTAATTTTTAAATTCATCTAATGTACTTTTCTGAAATACATCTAGCAGCGATTTCATTTCTTCTCTGACTATGGACTGAACGTCATCAAGATCTAGTCCAGCCGTAGTAGGTCCCATTATTTTTCGTTCTTTGTCCTTTACGCGACGAGTGACGTTGAAACTTTGATTAGCGTGTTCCTCTAAAGCCGTGTAAGTTAGTGAGCTTCTAATTGTCGTGTTGTCGCTCTTTGGTCCGGTGCAGATCGGACATAGCCATGTACTCTTATAATTCTCAGTCAATTCATTGTGACATGTTTTATATGTCGAAATACATTTGCAGTGACATCGATTTTTGCATGTGAAGTTTGGGAACTATGACAATATTCAAATTTACTTTTGGAAACTTTTGTGCCGTGTAGTGGCGGTCAAGAATATACACTACTCCATATCCTCCCGTGGGTGTCGTAAAAGGCGACAAAGGGAAACGGGCAGGAGATGGGCAGCAGCATCTTCCTGATAATAGCCAAAATTATAATAAAAAAACTGCGGTTGCCAACCCGCTCACCAAGCGTGGCAACTATGGCGAATACCCCCCAATGACTAAAGCAACAAACAGACGGCCCCCAGTCCCCGGCAGCCCCGCTATTCCTGGCTACGGTGGCGACCATGATGACGGCGGGGCAGGGGGTGCTAAGAATCTCCGGTGGATGTTCGGTTGCCACCTTAGACGACTCGACCTGGCAACGTACAACGCACGCACCCTGAGGACTGACAAAAAGATCGTGGAGCTGGAAGAAGAGATAGACAAGTTGCGCTGGCATATTATAGGACTATCCGAAGTCCGAAGAGAGGGGGAGGACACGGTAATCCTCGAATCCAGCAACGTGCTCTATCACCGGGAGGGTGACCATCTGTCCCAAGGAGGTGTCGGATTTATCGTCCACAAGTCTCTCGTTAACAACGTTGTAAAGATCGGGAGTGTGTCGACGAGGGTTGCGTACCTTATACTCAGAATCACCAAACGGTATTCGCTGAAGGTCATACAGGTTTACGCACCAACCTCGGCACACCCCGATGAGGAGGTGGAGGAAATGTATGAGGATATCTCTAGAGCCATGCATTCCTCCAAAACCCAATATACGGTGTTAATGGGAGACTTCAATGCAAAACTAGACACAAGAGAGAACGGTGAGCTGAAGGTGGGAAAACTTGGAATAGGGCAACGGAACCCAAGGGGCCAGCAGCTGGCCGACTTCATGGAGAAAGAGGGACTCTTTATGATGAACTCTTTCTTCAAGAAGCGGCCCCACAGGAAGTGGACCTGGTCGAGCCCCGACGGTTCGACAAAAAATGAGATTGACTTCATTATGACGACCAGACGACAACTGTTCAGTGATGTCTCAGTGATCGCGAGGGTGAAAACTGGCAGCGATCACCGAATGGTTAGAGGCACACTGAACCTAAATGTTAAGTTGGAGAGGTCTCGTCTGATGAAGTCAACGCTCCGTCCCCCTCGTGCTCTAATCCAAAGTCCCGAAACCTTTCAGCTCGAGTTACAAAACCGTTTTCAGTGCCTAGAAGACTGCAATGAAGTGGACGATATGAATGACAAGCTCGTGGAAACTGTTCATGCGGTCGGAGCTAAGTTCTGCAAGACCCGCCGCAGAAGAACACAAAAACTCTCCGATCACACTCTTAATCTCATGGCTGTTAGACGGGAGATGAGGCTACGTTCTTCAACAGATTTGACAGCATACAGGCAACTGAACAGACAGATCTCCAAATGCATGCGGCGGGACTTGCGCAACTTCAATACAGCTCGTATTGAAGAAGCGATCGAGCGGAACCAAGGCTCCAAAGTCTTTGCCAGAGACCTGTCTGCCAGAAAGAGCCAACTGTCAAAGCTGAAGACCGAATGTGGCACCATCGTTTCTGGGGCACCTGAGATTTTGAGTGAGATTGAGAGGTTCTATGGGCAGCTGTACACGTCATCGTTGGAGCACACGCAAGTGTGAGTAACGATCCAAGAGCGAGTCTTATCCGACACTGTTCCGAAGATATCCCAGACGTCAGTCTGACCGAGATTAGAATGGCTCTCCAGCACCTTAAAAATGGCAAGGCCCCAGGCGAGGATGGAATTACAGCGGAGCTTCTGAAAGCGGGTGGAGGATCGGTACTTGAAGTCCTTCAGAAGCTCTTTAATTCCGTCCTCCATGGTGGCATTACCCCGGAGGCGTGGAGCAGAAGTGCGGTGGTCTTGTTCTTCAAGAAAGGTGAAAATGCTCTCTTGAAGAACTACAGACCGATTCGCCTTCTGAGCCGCGTCTACGTGCTGTTTTCGAGAGTCATTACGAATCGTCTCGCGCGCAGACTTGACGACTTCCAGCCTCCCGAACAAGCCGGTTTCCGAAAGGGCTTTAGCACCATAGACCACATACATACCCTACGGCAAATTGTACAGAAGTCCGAAGAGTACAATTTGCCACTATGTCTGGCGTATGTGGACTATTGAGAAAGCCTTTGATTCCGTCGAAATTTGGGCGGTGCTGCAGTCCCTTCAGCGGTGCCAAGTTGACTGTGGGTATATCGAAGTGCTGAAGTGTTTGTACAGTAGGGCTACGATGGCTATCCGAGTACAGAACCAGAGTACGAAACCTATCCAATTGCAGAGAGGTGTAAGACAGGGTGATGTTATATCCCCGAAACTCTTCGCCGCTGCATTGGAAGACGTTTTCAAGCTTCTGGACTGGAAAGGATGCGCTATTAACATCAATGGCGAGTACATCACTTACCTTCGATTTGCCGACGATATAGTCCTTATGGCAGAATCGCTGGAGGACCTAAGCACTATGCTCAATGACCTCAATAGTGTCTCCCAACGGATAGGTCTTAAGATGAACATGGACAAAACAAAAATCATGTTTAATGTCCATGTCACACCTATGCCGGTAGTTGTTGGGAGCACTAAGCTCGAAGTTGTTGACGAGTATGTTTACCTGGGACAAATAGTCCGACTAGGTAAGTCCAACTTCGACCGAGAGGTCAATCGACGGATTCAACTCGGCTTGGCAGTGTTCGGGAAGCTACGACACATCTTCTCGTCAGACATACCTCAAAACCTTAAAACGAAATTGTACAACCAGTGCGTGTTGCCAGTGATGACTTACGGAACTGAGACGTGGTCCTTCACTGCTGGCCGTATGAGGAAGCTCAAGGTCGCTCAGCGAGCTATGGAGAGGGCTATGCTCGGAGTTTCTCTGCGTGATAAACTTAGGAATAAGGATATCCGCAGTAGAACCAGAGTAACCGACATAGCCCAACGGATTAGTAAGCTGAAGTGGCAGTGGGCCGGCCATATAGCTCGAAGAACCGACAACCGATGGGGAAGAAAGGTTCTCGAGTGACAGCCTCGTACCGGTAGGCGAAGTGTAGGGCGTCCCCCCACGAGATGGAGTGACGACCTGGTAAGACATGCAGGAAGTCGATGGATGCAGGTGGCTCAGGACCGTGCTTTGTGGTATTCTTTGGGGGAGGCCTATGTTCAGCAGTGGACTTGTGAAGGGCTGTTATGATGATGATGATGATGACTTTTGGAAGACATGACTAGCTAGTAAATATTTTGCTTGATCCTAAATTTCAATTTAAATTAAAAAAATTGTAGAAAAAAAGCGGCTCGTAGACCAGGCGCTCGACGCAATACGCCAATTTGTCGTTAACAAAAGTGGGGAAATACAGCAACAATACACAACTTGTCGCACTATTACTTTTTGCACTCAAAAAATTAATCACTAAATGTATATTTGTTATTAGTTTAATAATTATCTTGCTTGACAAAAATACACAACACAATTTTGGTTTAATAGAGATTATATATAAATTATATTTATATGATATTATCATAATAAATAGTTATTTTATGTACGTAAATTTTTTCAAATAAAGACTATTTTATTGTATTTGTACAGTACGGCTACGATGGCTATCCGAGTATAGAACCAAAGTACGAAACCTATCCAACTGCAGAGAGGTGTAAGACAGGGTGATGTTATACCCCCGAAATTCTTCACCGCTGCATTTGAAGACGTTTTCAAGCTTCTGGACTGGAAAGGATACGGTATTAACATCAACGGCGAGTACATCACTCACCTTCAATTTGCCGACGATATAGTCCTTATGGCAGAATCGCTCAAGGACCTAAGCACTATGCTCAATGACCTCAATAGTGCATCCCAGCGGATAGGTCTTAAGATAAACATTTACAAAATAATGATCATGTATAACGTCCATGTCACACCTATGCCGGTAGTTGTTGGGAGCACTAAGCTCGAAGTTGTTGACGAGTATGTTTACCTGGGACAAATAGTAAGACTAAGTAAGTCCAACTTCGACCGAGAGGTCAATCAATCGACGGATTCAACTCGGCTGGGCAGCGTTCGGGAAATCACGACACATATTCTCGTCAGGTATACCTCAAAACTTGAAAACGAGACTGTAAACCAGTGCGTGTTGCCAGTGACCTATGAAACTGAGGCGTGGTGCTTCACTACTGACCGAATGAGGAAGCTCAAGGTCGCTCAGCGAGCTATGGAGAGGACTATGCTCGGAGTTTCTCTGCGTGATAAACTTAGAAATGAGGATATCTGCAGTAGAACCTGAGTGACCGACATAGCCCAACGGATTAGTAAACTGAAGTGGCAATGGGCCGGCCATATAGCTCGGAAAACCGACAACCGATGGGAAAAAAAGGTTCTCGAGAGGCGGCCTCATACTGGCGAACGAAGTATAGTGTGTCCCCCCCACTAGATGGAGTGACGAACTGGTAAGTCATGCAGGAAGTCGATGGATGTAGGTGGCTAAGGACCGTGCTTTGCGGCATTCCTTGGGAGAGGCCTATGTTCAACAGTGGACTTGTGAAGGACTGTAATGATGATGATGATAACTTTGTACTATACATATACGAATATGATGTGCTATATGAACATTGATACATTGATAATTTACATTTAAATTACAATAAAACCAAGTGCAACACCAAATGGTAAACTTTTGAATATCAATTTATATCTTTTTTTTTTTTAGTAAACGTAACCTCCACACTAGGATTTTCTCATGTATCGTGGAGGCAGTTTACAAACATAAATTGCACAAGGACAAACATCCAGACTCGGAACAGTTATTTGTAGGCCATACAAATTCTGGTTCCGTGTGGGATTCGAACCCGCAGCCATTAGTGCTGCAACTCAATTGCTAAGCCACTACGCCACGGAGCCGTCGAATGTCAATGTGCTGTTAATTCTTGCTAGGTCCAACTGTTCTTCGTATTCCGCTCAACGCCAAACTTCAGTGAGGTGCTAATACTCGTACTTACTAATATTATAAACGCGAAAGTGTGTTTGTTTGTTTATCCTTCTTTCACGTCGCAACAGAGCGTCGGCATGGCATGATTTTTTGTATGGGGATAATTCGGTGGCTGTAGAGTGACATAGGTTACTTTTTTCCGCGGAAAAACATTTCATTCCCGTGGGAAAATCGAATATGTTGCACAAGTTTGTCCTTCTTTCACGTCGCAACAGAGCGTCAGCATGGCATGATTTTTTGTATGGGGATAGTTCGGTAGCTATAGAGTGACATTTGAAAATAATAAGATTTTTCAGCGGAAAAACATATCATTCCCGTGGGAAAATCAAATATATTGCAAAATTAAATTCAGCTAGGTGGCGCCACGGTGATTCTACAAGACGGACGACGGTACGATGGACGAACACAGAAGGTCAGAATATCTGGATTATTATGTCTATTTACCAAAATTAAGATAAAAAATGTATGGATCTGTATTTTTCCACGCAGGACCGGGAAGAGAGCGAAGAAAAACATAAAATTCACCAGCTGATTTTCTTCAAACGTTTTGGTGCATTGTAGTTCACAGAATAGACGATAACCTCGCAGACGATATTAAGTAATCCGTTGATGCTCTGCCTACCCCGCAAGGGTTACAGGCGTGATTATAAGTATGGATCAGAAATACTATCACCACCTGTCACGCTTTCACCCTTAACTATTACTTAACTGTGGTAGAAATAGTTCTTAGTAAGCCTTATTAATAAGCCTTAGTAATATTTATTGAACGGAAAGGAACAGTTACAGTTCTTATATGTGGTTATGAATGAATCGGTATTAAAATAAGAAAAATTGTGCAAAACTATACGAAAAATATTTTTTGAGAGTTCTTATTAACTAACGTATACATAGTTTAAATTGATTCCGCTAGATGTCGTTACTAGGTTTCTAAAACGCGGTAACGAAATGTTTCCTAACATGTACTTAACTCCCGCCGTTGAGCCGCGCGTTCACTTATAGTGCATACGGTACTTATACGCTTAAATTGTTTCTATTTCGTAGCTTATTCGACTAACTGCTATCGATTTCGGTTGTTTGTTATTTGCTTTGTGATTTGGTTAAGGTTGAATGGATTTATATTGGCTTTCATTTTCGGATTTGTGTATTTTCTTGGATCGGTTTTGTTGATTTGGTTGGTATTCCTTTATACATATTTAGACTCTGGCTTTGATTTTGGATTTTGTTTATTTAGAATCGTGAATTGGTTTTCGTTGTTTTAGGTTGTTTAACAATATTTCAAAGGAATATTAATAGTATAGATAGTGTATACGGTACCTATGCACTTACTTCTTTTGATTGCTTACTATCTGCTATCTTCTTGCTATCTGCTTATTGCTTTCGATTTCGGTTTTCTGCGATTTGTTTTGTGATTTGGTTTGAGTAGATTCGATTTTTTTTAGCTATCGTTTTCGGATTCGTGTTGTGTCTTGAATTGGTTTTGTTGTTTTGATTTTAAAAAATATTTAAAAGGAATATTTATTCCTTTTAGGTATTTTGGATTTGCTTTTAAAAAAAAATATTTAAAAGGAAATTTAATTCCTTTTAGCTATTTTAACGTTTTTTTTATAAATAGGTTTTTTGTTACTTCATAATGCCTAGCAAACGTAAGTCCAGCCTTTCAAGAGTATCTTCTCAAAAACAAGCGAAAACATTAGCTCGATCGCTAGAATCTTTAGAAGATGCTGAACTGAGAAGGCAAGAACAAGCAGAGCGTCGGGCTGCTTTTAGAGCAACTGAGACACCTTCTCAACGTCAGCAAAGGCGTCTTGAACAGACAGAGCGTCAGGTTGCTTTAAGAGCTTCCGAAAAACCTTCTCAAAGTCAGGAAAGGCGTCTTGAACAGGCAGAGCGTCAAGCTACTTCAAGAGCTTCTGAAATATATTCTCAAAGTCAGCGAAGGCGTCTTGAACAGGCAGAGCGTCAAGCTACTTTAAGAGCTACTGAAACACCTGCTCAAAGTCAGCAAAGGCGTCTTGAACAGGCAGTGCGTCAAGCTACTTTAAGAGCTACTGAAATACCTGATCAAAGTCAGCAAAGGCGTCTTGAACAGGCAAAGCGTCAATCTACTTTAAGAGCTACTGAAACACCTGCCCAAAGTCAGCAAAGGCTATTCGAACAAGCGGAACGTCAGACCGCCTTAAGAGCCGCGAAAACACCTGATGAAACTCAACACAGACTCATTGAGCAAGCTATATCTATATATATAATCTACTATAACGGCATCTGAAACACCAGAACAGACACAGGCGCGAAGAGATGCAAATGCACAGCTCCAAGCTGAACGTCGACAAAATTTTCAAAGAAACAATTGGTCGGTTTTTAATGACGCAGCATTCAATTATGATCCGTTGATTGATTATAAAAATCACAGGTTAGTTGTTATCGGACTGATGGACAAGGCGTGTCGATTTTGCAGCGCTTTAAAATGGAAAGATGAGACCGTAGGCATGTGCTGTTCCAATGGCAAAGTGTCTCTTCCGTTACTTAGGGAACCAGAAGAACCTTTGAAAACTCTCTTTTTATATGATGCTAATGAGTCACGGCGCTTTTTAAATAGGATCCGGAAATATAACTCATGCTTTCAAAGGACATCCTTCGGAGTTGACCGGGAAATAATAATGCCGGGATTTTCGCTTACATTTACGGTGCAAGGGCAAATTTATCATAGAATAGGTTCACTTTTTCCAGCTGAAAACGAACAGCATAAATTTTTACAAGTATATTTTATGGGTGACGAAAAAATTGAGGTAGACCGTCGCTGCCAATTTATCCAGGGAGTTGAGAGACACAGTGTTCAAAATTCAAAGATTCTTGCATGAACGTAACATTTTAGTCAAAACATTTAAAACTGCTTTAGAAAACCTACCTGAAGAGGATTATAAAGTCGTCATTCACGCAGATCGGATCCCTCGACGAGAGCATGAAAGGCGCTACAATGCACCTTTGATAAACGAAATAGCAGCCGTAATTAGTGGTGATCAATTTTCTTCACAAGACTTTGTCTTGCGAGCACGTGATGATACGTTGAGACGGGTAGCCGATACACACAAGTTTTATGACACTCTGCAATACCCATTGATTTATTGCAAAAGACAAGAGGGTAATAATTTTCAATTTCCACTCATTAAATCGATCACAAAGGAGCCTACTCCGAACAAAAAAGTATCATGTATGGATTTTTATGCGTATCATATGATGTTGCGAGAAAATTATTTTAACCTCTTAGCCCGGTTGTCTACACCGGGCTAAGAGGTTAAAATCATTTTTTCATCAATTTTTGGTAGACATGTACGTGAAGGTAGAAAGTGAACATCTCCGTTATATATCTTTAAATCAAAAAAAGCTGCGCGTTGAGAATTATATACATTTACAAGATGCAGTTTCTAGCGACGCCAATGTAAACCCCAGAGATTTAGGTAAAATGATAATTCTGCCCTCATCATTCGTTAACAGTCCCCGCTACCTACATGAGTACACACAAGACGCATTCGCCTATGTACGAACTTACGGAAGACCTGATCTTTTTGTTACTTTTACTTGCAATCCCACGTGGAAAGAAATAACCGAGGAGCTAATGCCGGGCCAAAAAAGTACTGACAGACACGATTTAGTTACTGGAGTATTTAGATTAAAAGTACAAACATGAATGTATGTAATTAACAAAGGGACAAATTTCGGAGAGGTGCAGTGCTTCATGTATTCAATTGAATGGCAAAAAAGAGGATTACCGCATGCCCACATTCTAATGTGGCTTAAAGAGAAGTTGCGGCCCAGACAAATAGACGACATAACAAGCGCCGAGATTCCGGATCCTGAGCAAGATAAAGAATTCTATGATATTATCGTCCGAAATATGAATCACGGTCCATGTGGAGCACGAAATTCAATATCGCCATGTATGAAAGAAGGAAAATGTACAAAGAAATTCCCTACACAGCCATTAAAAGAAAAAGTGCACAATGACAATGGCTACCCTTTATACAGACGCAGAGCTCCCGAAGATGGTGGCAGGAAAGTTATAATCCAATCTCGCTCTGAAGCATTCGAAACCTTAGATAACAGCTGGATTGTCCCGTATTCGCCCATTCTATGTAAAATGTTTAATGCCCACATTAATGTAGAAGCTTGTAGCTCTGTCCGCGCAATCAAGTATATCTGTAAGTAAATAAATAAAGGAAGTGACCAAGCAATATTTAATCTCAGGAGTGAAGGTGAGGCAGATCCCGTTAATGAAGTACAGACCTTTCAAGCAGGGCGTTATGTCAGCAGTAACGAGGCAGCGTGGCGTCTCCTTGGCTTCCCTTTACACGAAAGGCACCCAACAGTTACTCACCTTGCTGTGCAGTTAGAAAATGGAGAGCGTGTATATTTCACCGAAAGAAATTTCCAAGAAAGAAATGCATCACCACCAAAAACTACACTAACAGCCTTCTTTCAACTTTGTCAAACCGACCCCTTTGCAAAAACGTTGTTATGTTCTGAAGTCCCTCGCTATTATACTTGGAACACATCTAGGAAGGAGTGGAAACGCCGTATTCAAGGCGCGCCTGTTTACAAATTGGCCCAGTGTAAAGTCTGCAATTAAAATTGGGTATCCCAGTCATGCTAACGCGAAATTTAGATGCTCCTCGGTTATGTAACGGGACAAGGCTGCGTGTGACACATCTTGGACGGAATATAATCGGTGCTACAATTTTGACAGGCATAGGAAAAGGTGAAAATGTTATTATACCACGGATCCCTATAATTCCCACAGATCTTCCTTTTCAATTCAAAAGGTTGCAGTTCCCTATTAAGCTCAGTTTTGCAATGACAATTAATAAAGCGCAAGGGCAAACGTTACAGGTAGCGGGGATCAGCTTAGAAAAACCGTGCTTCTCTCATGGTCAGCTGTATGTAGCATGTTCACGTGTGTCAAATGCCCAGAATCTCCACATTCTTTCCCCGAATGGAAAAACATATAACATTGTGTACAGTAGCGTCTTAAAATAGTGTTCAGTTAGTTTTTTTTTTCCAAAATTCCCACAATCAATTAATCAGAATTCCCACAGATCTTCTCTTTCAATTCAAAATTTCCTATTTAGCTCAGTTTCTTTTCGATTCCAAATGCTGCACCTCTGACGGACCTATTAAGCTCAGTTTCCTTTCAACTCAAAAGGCTGCATCTCTGACGGATCTTTTATTTGACTCAGTTTCCTTTCAATTCAAAAAACTGCATCTCTGACGAATCAATTTAGCTCATTTTCTTTTCAAAAGTCTGCATTCCTGACGGATAATTATGCTCAGTTTCCTTTAATTAAAAAAATATCCCATTTTCATTTGGAATAAACAGGCTATTTTCATGCTTTCCTAAACGCTGCGTTTCAAAACATTTAAATAGGCTGACGAATCAATTTTGCTCAGTTTCCTTTTAATGGCTGCATCTCTGACAAATCTATAAAACTCACTTTTCTTTCAATTCAAAAAGCAATGGATAGTTCATTTCCCAGTGACCATGCGGGCGAAGCCGCGGGTAACAGCTAGTCTTTACTATACTAGCACCCCACTGGATAGCATAGCAGGATAGGTCATACACTATCAAAAAGATTAGAAGTCTTCCTAGTATTCGAACAGCTAGATAAAGAAATTATTTATTACCATAGCATAATTTCATGCGATATTTTGCGACTGATTACCTTTTTATTAAGACAGAATAATTTAAAACAATTTTTTAAATACTTTATAAAAGAGGAATTTAAAGCATAAAACCTCTAGAAAAAAAATCAATATGTAATTATATTAACTTTGGCCTCTTAGCATGTTACCAAATTTTTATTTAACAACAGTAATATTAATAAAAACGTAATAATAATATAATTCGAGGCAATTATACTATATTAAACTTAAACCAAACACAAGTTAATTACTCGAATCCACAGAGTCCGTAATAAACTCATGAGTTTCAGAAAACATAGGTACAAGGTCTATCATAAGTCTAAATTATTAAACTTCTGTGGTAGAGCCACGCTGCAGCTTATATTATAATTGTAGCACAAATATGTCGTTGCGTCCGGAGAAGGGTCACGCTGTTACAGAATACATAGGCTGCACTAAAAGTATCGGGAATGGAATATTTCCACTGTTCCTGTCATATTAAAATATTTTTAATTGAAAACTCCTTGGTTTTAAAAATCGAATACCATTTATTTATTTAAAAAAAGATTATCGGTCTTGTCACAAGGTTTTGTCAAACTTGTTTAGTCGTTGAGAAAATGGAATTGACTCGAGAAAATTCAAGAGCGATGATTTATTATGACTTTCGAAATGGTTTAACACAAAAACAGTGTGTTGACCGGATGATTTCTGCATTTGGTTATGAAGCCCCATCTAAAAACACAATTTATCGCTAGTTTGCTGAATTTCAACGTGGACGTGTCAAGCTCAGTGATGATCCCCGTCAAGGTCATCCAAAAATTGCAGTCACCCAAGAAAATGTTGATGCTGTGCGTAAGCTGATTGAGGAAGATCGACATGTGACATACCACGAAATTCAGACAACTTTGGACATTAGCATGAGTCAAATATAAATAATGTTGCATGAACAATTAGGTGTAAAAAAGTTGTTTTCCCGATGGATACGGCATTCGCTCTGTGAAGAGCATAAAGCGGCTCGCGTTACTTGGTGCGTCAGAACTCTCGAAAGATTCCACGCAGGATTCTCAAATGCTGTATACAACATCGTATCAGGTGACGAATCCTGGATATACGCGTACAAACCCGAAACAAAAAACCAGTCACGAGTTTGGGTGTTCGAAAATGAGTTAAAGCCAACAAAACTTGTTCGTTCATGGAGTGTTGCAAAAAAAATGGTGGCCACGTTTGTCTCTAAAACCGGCCATGTTACGACTATTCCTCTTGAGGGATAAAGAACGGTTAATGCAGAATGGTATGCTAGCATTTGTTTGCCACAGGTCATTTCTGAACTCCGTAAAGAGAACTGCAACCACCGCATCATCCTCCATCACGACAATGCGAGTTCTCACACCGCACACAGAACAAAAGGGTTTTTAGAGCAAGAAAACATAGAATTATTAGACCATCCGCCGTGCAGCCCCGACCTAAGCCCTAATGTTTTCAATACTTTCCCTTAAATAAAGAATAAATTGCGTGGACAGAGATTTTCATCACCTGAAGCAGCTGTGGACGCCTACAAAACGGCCATTTTGGAGACCCCAACTTCCGAATGGAATTTCGCGGAGAATACTTCGAAAAGCAATAAATACATTTTTAAATAGTAATGTTGTGTCACTTCCTTGATTCCCGAAATTGTCTATAAGCTTAAAATAGCAGCTTAATGCTGGTGTGTGTCGTATGGTGAGTAAATCGGAGAACCCTTTCACTGGAATCGAGGTATTCCATCTTAGTCCTTAGGGGTGACAACGCATCTGTATTTTATCTGCCTTTACAGTAGATGTGCCATGCCAAAAAAACTTTAATTTCTACCTGCCTCATATATATAAACGAAACGTATTTATCTAGTAATATATATTATGTAAGTTAACGGTATTTATAAATGCTATCAGAGCTTATAATAAATTATCTAACACTTTTAAAGATCTCCTTTTCGTTACTTTAACAGTGGTAGAGCCACGCGGCAGCTTTTGCTGTCGCACGGATGGGCCGGCTCGAACCGGGGTGGTACCACGACCTCACAGAATACCAGCGTGAAGTAGAGGTTTACCTCTGCGTTTCGCTTGGTGAGTGCAGGTGGCCGGAGGCCCTTTTTACCGGAAATGAGGCATTCCATCTTAGTCCTCACGGGTGGCAACGCATCTGCATTTTGATTCGCAAACGAGGATAGATGTAGGTGTCTATGGGCCGCAGCAACCACTTACCATCAGGTGGACTGTGTGCTCGTTTGTCACCCTTATCCTATAAAAAAAAACTGTGTATATTGACATTTAGTATTTATTGCAAATTTTTGACAATTTATCGATATTTTCTAGGTTTCCAATATTTATTAAAGAACAATGCCCATTTTTCACCTGACAATGTATAGAAATGAAATAAATCTTAAAATTCTGCTAATTGAATTGTAAATTAATTACGCTTATCACTATGTTAAAAGAAACGCAGGAAAAAAATATTTTTACATATTTCTATAAGTTTATTCTACGTCAAGGGTAAACGTATTATATGTTTTGAACGCATCTCAACTACCCGTTTTCTAGGACGTTCCATTTTATACACTGCTACTTTAATTTATTTAACTCTGTTTCTGAGTTTTATACATTATTTTATGTTTAATTTAATCAGTAAGTATTTATTTATTTGTATAGTACATATTAATATAAAATAATAAAATAAATTAATCATTCAGTATGTCATCAAGTGCGGACGAATGAAACGGATTTTTTTTTGACATTTGACAGTTCTGCACTCCCGATTATATTAGCTTATCTATGGTTCTGCAATTTGCAGTTCTTCGTTGTTGCATTTGCGTCTCGTTGTGTACTATGCCATTTTGTTTGTGTTGCTTCTTTTTACAACCCTATATGGTATCAAGAAAATATTTCTGCTCCAGCAGAATTTCTGGATGACGTTGTGGTGAGAGATTTAAGTGAAAATGATGATAATTAATAAACCATGCCACTTTAACATAGTGTTTTATTTGTTTATCCCATTTTGTTCATCAGGTGTATATGTAAGTATATGTCATAGGCCAATGAAATGTGTTTGGTTGATAAGTGATCATTTTTACAATACAAGATGATCTAAATGTAGTTAGTTAGTATTTATGTGTGCTGAAGAAATAGCAGATAGAGCTAGACACTCAATTTATGGTGATAATCATCGAGAGTAAGCGGTGACTTAGGGGCAGTTGGTTTCAAGAAATTCACAAAGTAAAAAAGACGTTTTAGACCATAACTAGATAAGTATTGCTATCTTAACTTCGAGCGTTAATAATAAGTTATAGCACATTTATTTCTTTATTACCTATTTGGTTACGGCAAATCCTGACCTAAAAAGTGACATTAGTATATTTTGGGATTCGTAGCGTTTAAATCGTAAAAATAACTATATGACATTATTTTCTAAGCTTACATGTAGTTTTTCTACTATACTTTATAATTATACATCATCTTTCACTATCAGGTTTTTAAATGTATGGAGAGTGGGCATGATTCTTTATAAACTTAACGTTAAAATGTTTGTAAATAGTTACAATGTTAAAATATTAAGAGTATGCACTACATTCTGGCAATGAATAAAATTAAATTGAATTGCCGTCAGTCATGTTTTACATATGACAGCTAACTGATCAATCGAGGGCAAATGTAGATGTCTATGGGCCGCAGTATCCACTTACCATCAGGAACTACGGCTGCACATAAAGAGTAATTATTGTGTTCTGTGGACTGCACTATTTTATGGTTGCAGCAAATTGGTCGAACTGACAGCAGAAGGACCACACTCAAAGGATCGCTGAATGACGTTCTTTTTTTAAATCAGGTATAAAATGAGGATATGACAAGTCAAAATTATATTAGAATAAAAAATAATCTGTTCTGTTTTAATAAATTCCCAGGAAGTTCCAAAAAAGGTGCGAGACATACAATACTGTGATCATCAACATCATTACAGATCAGATCTGATCAAGGAACATACATTCATCCATAGATTGTCTCATAGGCAGAATATTCCCCAAAGTTGTCACACTTAGCAGGCGGGTTGGCAACCTCAGTTTTCATTTTCTTATGTTGTAACAAGAAAGATGCTGCTGCACATCTACTATTTCCTTTTCTTCTGTCGCCTCCTAAGACACTGACGGGTTGATATGGGGCTGCTGATTCTCTTTCACGGCCTGTATATGGCGATACTGGGATCGCGAAACTGCATAACCTACTTAACTATTATGTGTCTCTGAAATTCGGTCTCCGAAATTTTAGGTAGGAATTAGGCATGAGTAAAAAATATCGAATTATCGATAGATTTTATAAAATATATCGATAATATATATCGATATTTCAAGGCGCGATATATCGACCTATCGATATTTATTTTAGAGTATCGAATTCGTATCAATTTCGATATATTTTAAAATGTTGTATCGTTATTTTCGTCGTCCAACCGTCAGTAGAGAACCTTATCTTTACATCATTCAAATGATGACGATAATCGATATATCGATATTTATCACGCGATATATATCGATACTGTTTAAAAATATAGATTCGATATATATATCGATACATTTTTTCCCTTTGCCCATCCCTAGTAGGAATTGATATTAATCTTTAATGTTACTGACTAAAGATGAACAGAGCAATAATCACATGCTAATGTGTATTGTGCAATGTGCCGCAACGAAACTGATATTTTTATAGAATAAGCTTAAAAAACGAGGACATAGTCCACTTGATGGTAAGTGGATGTTGTAGCCCTGTTCGCGCAAAAGCGCTAATGTCAATAATGGACGTCAGAGGGCGCGCGCGCCTCGGCGATACCGGTTTGACGTCCTGCCGCCTCGAGGACGCGCGAGGAAAAATGGGAGTCCAATTCATCGCGTCGAGAGATAAGGACGCGTTATTTGGTCGGGAGCTCGTCATGGTAGGCGCGTATAGTAAATATACTGACTGGGAATTGTAGCGCGTACATTCTTTGATGAGAGCGTCACACGGGACTTTTAGGTTTAACGCTGAGTCCGTATAAATGGATTCGACTGTATTAGTTACTAGTGCGGTATTTGATATTCTAGAAATAACGGTGACCTTTGATTCATACGTTCTGTGTTCATTACGCGAGTCAGGCGTTATAACAAACGAGAGTTAGTGGCTTCTGTAAGGTAGTTAATCGTACGACAGAGTTAAAGAACTGTCATCGTAGAAAACGAAGAAAGTGACTGCGGAAGGAGACCGTAGTTTGGAAAGGTGCTGAGGGCCAAACTGCTGCAGATGGTAACGGTCTAATAAGGTCAATAACACTACCAGCCACACCCAGATACACATCACTGACCCTTACTTTCCTAGCACTATACATCCACACGCGACCTGACCGAATCCTGAGGGACCAGTCGCTTTGGATAGAGGTAAGTAAGCTCCCCTTATAGAAAACAACGCTCCCCCCTGATTGTTTATTGTAATTAGAAACTTAAACCTTGGCCTGTAGCAGGCCCGACCAGCATTTGCTTGTAGGTTCTCCGTCTATGGGCCCGCGGGGGACCCTACTCCTGGGATAAGCAGCTGTTGGCCGTAACATTTGGTAGCAGAGCGCGATTCTGGGATCGATTCCCGGTCGATCCACCGACCATAGTGTTTAATAAAAATTAAATAATTTTGGTGGCAGGGAGCGTTGGGTTGATTGGTTTAATTTTGTGTCTACAATCACGCCCGTCCGTAATACGTAAAAATTTTTTTTTTATTATATACGTAATAATAAAATTCCTTTCTTTGTTGGCTTGCTTTGTTGTTTGCGGGTAAATTTGAAAAGCCGCGCCCGTTTAGCGCGCAAGTGGGAGTTTTCGTCATCTAGGTAGATGGTTATTTTTACGTAATCGGTTAATTATCGTTGTCGGATAGTTGTAGTGGATTACTTATCGAAGGGTCGATTTCCGAGCTGGGCATTTTTTGTTGATCGACCGTGATGTGTGTCTTCGTTTATGTAACTTTCGTATTGTAATTTGTATTTGAACTAAAGAGTAGTAATTTGTATTTGCGTAATTTGAATTTAACTTGATTTGATCGCACTAGTATTTGTTATTGTTAATTTAATTTGTCTTTTCTTTTGTACTAACTTTTTTTTTATAGGATAAGGGTGACAAACGAGCACACAGTCCACCTGATGGTAAGTGGTTCCTGCGGCCCATAGACATCTACATCTATCCTCTATTACAATTCAAAATGTAGATGCGTTGTCACCCGTGAGGACTAAGATGGAATGCCTCATTTCCAGTAAAAAGGGCCTCCGGCCACCTGCATTCACCAAGCGAAACGCAGAGGTAAATCTCTACTTCACGCTGGTTTTCTGTGAGGTCGTGGTACCACCCCGGTTCGAGCCGGCCCATCCATGCGACAGCAAAGCTGCCGCGTGGCTCTAAGATCGCGATAATCTCGCGATTTGATAAGTAGCGGTTCTTATTTGTTTAATTTCTATTCAACTCGATTTGGTAGGAACTGCATTTGTTAGCTGTTAATTTTTTTTGTATTTGTTATTTTTGTAATTGTGCTCGAGCCGCGTCGTAATTTGTATTTAGTAGTGATGCCCTCGCCCAAGATGCTAATCCGTTGCCTGCGGACTGAGTTACGCTGGGCCACCAGCGCCCATGCTTTGATAGGTCGACCGGATAGGGTCCATAACTTGATGAAGCGGTTCGAGCAGGTCGATGCTCAAAGGGCTGCAGTGGAGGAGGCTTACGCTGAGCTCGAGGATTCGGATGTGGAAAAGGGAGTCCTGGACTCCTGCTTCGCAGACAATGAGCAGTTCTTTTCGCTCACGGACGAGTTGATCGAAGCTGAAGGCAGGTATGCCGAGGAGGCGCGCGGACGAGTGGCCTGCCCGAGTCCTTTCGGAAGCAGCCTCAGCCGGAGCTGTTGGGACGACTCCCAACTCTGGACTTGCCAAGGTTCTCCGGGGTCCTTTCCGAATGGCTGACCTTCGTTGGTCTTTTCGACGGCCTAGTGGACGCCCGGAGTGACTTGAGCCAGAAGATGGCGTACCTCCTGGCCTCACTGGAGGGGGAGGCCCTGGGCGTTGTCAGCCATTTGAGCGTGTCGGACGACGCCTACCAGACTGCTCGGGCCTCCTAGCCAGAAGATACGCCAACGTCCGGCGAATTGCGGACGAACATGTTAAGCAGCTTCTGAGCCTCCCGCTGCTTAGTAACCGGGCCAGACTACGTCCGGACCTGTTGGATCCAGTCTTGGTGGCCTGTAATACGTTGAGGCGGCTGAATTTACCAGTGGGCGAATGGGCCTTTTTGTTGCTCCGCATCGTGCTGTCCCGCCTACCTCTCGACCTTAGAATACTTTTTGAGGACAGGTACGGCGGGGATGAGTCCTCCTATATTCCGCCCTTCTATGACCTGTTGCGATTTTTGGAGGAGCAGTGCCGACAGATCGAGCACGCGGCAGGCACCGTTGACGACTTACGAGCCGTGCCCAGTGAGAGGCGGAATCCGCCGAGCAAGTCGTCGTCAACCCCCCCCCCCCCCTGCTCCTATTGTCGAGCATTTGATCACCGGGTAACGTCTTGCCCGAAATTATTAAGTAAGCCGGTTCCGGCGAGGCGAACTATCGCCAAGGAGTGCCGCTGGTGCTACTCATGTGTCCGCACCGGCGTCCCTGTTTGCATTGCCAGGGCAATCACCATTCCGTACTGTGCCTGGGTGCGAACGGCGTCTCCTCTCGGGGCGCTACCAGGCCCTCGACCCCCACGGGCGGGGGCGCTCCGCCACGCCCTCTGACGGGCGACGCTCGGCGCCCGCCGGCTAGCCAACAGGCCCCTAGGTTTGAAAGGGGTCCCTCCCCCGACCAGTCGGGGCGTAATTCCCCCAGGGGCGGGGGTGTCATCACCCCCCCCTCAGCGTGCGGAGAGGAACTTCACGGCCACTCATCAGTCCACTGGACCCTTCTCACTCCCGTTAGCTGAGTGGCCGCGACTGGTGTACCACTGTACCCCATTTGATGGAGGCGGCCCTAGCTAGCTGCCGCCTTAGTTCCCACCACGGCCGCCTCTACTGAGCCTTAAGCCGTCAACAGTCCACTTGTCAAGCTGTTCTGTTGCCGACGGCCTCAGTGAGGGCGTACAACCCGAGTGGCGACTGTTAGCGGTTGCGCTCTGTTAGTCTCGGGTTCACGCGGTGTGGCCTCCGCTTGTTGGTGGGAAGATTAGGGCCTCCTGAAGCGTTGAATCACGCTCTCAAGGGGTATTAGATTTGTTTTGGTCGAGCACTTAGTTAAAAATTCTTTAAATTAAAATTAAAATGCTTTTGGGTTTTCCGCGAAATTCATATTGTAGTGGTTGTGAGTAAAAGAATTGAATTTAAAATACTCCTTTAAATGCTGCTGCATATGTTTTGTAAATACATTTGATCACTGCGTTTGTTGTTGCACGGAAAATTGAGATTAAATTGTGTGCCCTCTTTAATGCTTGTGCGTATGCTTTGTAATTGTATTTGATTGTCGCGTCTGTTGCTGAAAGGAAAGTTTGAATTCATTTGAAATTTGAATGGCGCGCTATTTTGAAAATTATGTATATGTTTTGTGATAGTGTTTAATCAATTTGCTTTGTGATAAGGAAGGTTGAAATTAGATAACCCTGTTTGTGCCGAAGGGAATAAGAGTCAATTCTCTTTTGGTTTGGATTTTGTTGGCACTGTCTAAGATATTTATTTGAAATAAGAAATAGGGCTGTCTCTTACGTTTATTGTTTTGTTTACTTTGTCAAGTTGACCTATGTGCGTCGGTGATTACTTGTTTTAATTAATTCTGTAATTGAACATTGATGCTTTGAAAAATTAGTTGAAATATGAGCATAGGACTACCTGCCTAAAGGGCTATCTGGTTTGTAGATTATCAGATGGAAATCAGCTGTCGCACCATTTGGTAAATGATTATAGGTGGATGGCTTGGTTATGTCTACTTGTTTGAAAATTCATACTAGGGACTATCTGTGCGTTTCGTTCGGCTCTCCACAGACGACGTTCATGGGGAATTCGGGGGTGCTCTCTGCACTGAAGCTTGGAAGGTCCCTCTGGGCCGCTTCGTGTCGCGTCGCTGTTTGCAGACCTGATCCGGTCGGATTGCGGAACTAATCATAGGAGCGCAGATAGGTGTTTGAAGGAGGTCGTCGGACTTCTGTCTAGGAATAGGACTTATTTATGTGCTGCGATGTCCAGGAAGGGCATCCAGTTCAACTCTCCGGCTAGCCCACGTTGGGGCTGTAATTTTGAGGCGTTGGTTAGGGTTGCAAGATCTGATGGGGTGCGTAAGGTGGCCTAGTTTGGTTGTAGATTCGGTCTTGCAACTTGCCGTCGCGACCCTGTCCCGCTGACCGGTTTGCTCGCGGTCCTAAATCCTTATGTCCGGGACGGGGGTTTGTTCGCGCAAAAGCGCTAATGTCAATAATGGACGTCAGAGGGCGCGCGCGCCTCGGCGATACCGGTTTGACGTCCCGCCGCCTCGAGGACGCGCGAGGAAAAATGGGAGTCCAATTCATCGCGTCGAGAGATAAGGACGCGTTATTTGGTCGGGAGCTCGTCATGGTAGGCGCGTATAGTAAATATACTGACTGGGAATTGTAGCGCGTACATTATTTGCTGATAATTGATTGATAAGTGGATTCGACTGTATTAGTTGCTAGTGCGGTATTTGATATTCTAGAAATAACGGTGACCTTTGATCCGTACGTTCTGTGTTCATTTCGCGAGTCAGGCGTTATAACCAACGAGAGTTAGTGGCTTCTGTAAGGTAGTTAATCGTACGACAGAATTAAAGAACTGTCATCGTAGAAAACGAAGAAAGTGACTGCGGAAGGAGACCGTAGTTTGGAGAGGTGCTGAGGGCCGAACTGCTGCAGATGATAACGGTCTAATAAGGTCAATAACACTACCAGCCACACCCAGATACACATCACTGACCCTTACTTTCCTAGCACTATACATCCACACGCGACCTGACCGAATCCTGAGGGACCAGTCGCTTTGGATAGAGGTAAGTAAGCTCTCCTTATAGAAAACAACGCTCCCCCCTGATTGTTTATTGTAATTAGAAACTTAAATCTTGGCCTGTAGCAGGCCTGACCAGCATCTGCTTGTAGGTTCTCCGTCTATGGGCCCGCGGGGGACCCTACTCCTGGGATAAGCAGCTGTTGGCCGTAACAAGCCCATTAACATTGTTTTTCTCGATTAAGAATCGAAAATAAAAAAATGTAATCGATTACAGTGAAAAGCTTATATTCAATATAGATTATAAATAATACTAATTGAAAGCCACTCTTTTGCTTAATTTACATTAAAAGAAACCTCTACCTCTAGGAAGACCTAGCAAGAAACACAGAAGGAATATTATTACAAATATGTTATTAACAACACAAAACAAATTAGAAATAGCTTGGTAGCGATCACCTCATTCTCGGGAATTATTATCATCCATAAATTTCTTGATATTTTGTTAACCCTTTTTGCACAAACTTTGTTTAATAAAGATTTTGAACTATGAAGTGGTCAAATTTTGTATATTTCAGAGATTCATCCCTCCTCCGGGAGAGACTCGGACTGCTCGGTGGTAAAAGAAAACTTGTTTCTGTATGTAAAAGGAACGCAAACCTCCTTTCCTATTCCTGTTTCTCGTCTTATTGAAAAATTATGATCCTTATTTATATTGGCCCGGAAAACCAGACATCGACAGTTTTCACAACTTGATTTTGCGACGAAAAACTTTCGAGTGAAACGCATGATGATGGATAACAAGTAATGGAAGATGAAATTAAGATTCATCATGTCTAAAAAATAAAAATCAAAGACTCTACCCTGCTCCATAAACATATCGAATATGAAAGGCGGACTGTGACCGAATTTGTGTGCAACCAAAAGTATAGGTTGTTCCTTTCTAAAAAAGAAATGATTACTTTTTTAAAGATGTGTTCCAATTAGTGTTGGAGAACTGCACATGTCTTTGAAATATTTTTGTCTTATTTCTCGGACATACAGGTTTCCTCGCGATGTTATCCTTCACCGGCGAGCACGTGGTAAATCAGCACTTAAAATTGCAATTAACAATTTCATTGGTGCCGATGGGGATCGAACCCGGGTTACACGCGTACTGTGAAATTTACAACGAGAGCTACCACAGCTCCACGCATTGGGACAGCGCGGCGAAAATTTCCTTGCCCTAAAACTCTCTCAGAAACGAGAGAAGACGTGTACCCAGTAATAGGCTGTAAATTTTACTTTTAACTTTAAATATAAGTAAACAGTTGTGTCCACCGTGTCATAATGCCTGCGTCCTATGGCACATCTAAGTCAACCATTGCAACTCGACTACGTGTGCCGATTCTTTAATTAATTACGCTGTGTCAATCTGACCATAGCCTATATTGTTATTACGTACGTGACGTAAAACCTACGCACACGCTTTTCCTTGTAACCGTAATCAAGGTCCTGTTGGTTTAAATTTAATAGGCATAGCTCTCTGTTACGAAATATAGAATGAATATTTGTTTGTCCGTCTTCTCTGCATGCCTATATAATTAAATCGATTACGATGAAATATTTGTGAGTAGTTGTGCGTACGTTTGTGAAAAATTCTGACGAACAAGTAGCGAAATTAAAAATTTTGTACAACCGACTTCAATATACATGAACAAAATGAAAACATCGTCAATGTAGTCGCAGTCACACGTGGTAGAGCCATGCTGCAGCTATTTGTAGCACGAATGGGTCGGCGCGACCGGGGAAGGACGACGCTCTCACAGAATATCAGCGTAAAATAGCAGCTTAACACTGCTGTGTTTTGTATGGTGAGTGTAGAGAACCGGAGACCCTTTTTACTGGAAAAGAGGCATTCCATCTTAGTCCTCACGGGTCACAACGCATCTGCATTTTGATTCGCAAACGAGGATAAATTTAGAAGTCTATGGGCCACAGTAACCATTTACAGGTGGACTGTGTGCTCGTTTGTCACCCTATCCTAGAAAAAAATTGTCAGTTACATAATATATAAACACTCACGCCTGTCACCCAGAGGGGTGCCTACCGTAGATACTACGGATTTCCATATGTCACGATCCTAATACACCTCGCTCGCTTCCTTTAGGCTGCGTTTCCACCAGAGATGTGCGAGAATGCGTAGCGAGGGAAGTGTTTGTTAAGAACCAATAGAATCACTTCATTTGCCTAGTCTCGCTCAGTGCATCTCTAGTGGAAACGGCTCAGTAGAGCGATGTTTTTGTACATACAAAACAAAGGAAGAATGTGTGCGAGGGATGTGTTGCGAGGGATTTGTTGCGAGGGATGTGTTCGAGGGCTATGTGCGAGGTATGTGTTCTCTACTACGCTACGCTTCCTAGTGCCGCTCAGCGGCTTAGCACATCTCTGGTGGAAACGCTCACAGCGTTCCACAGCCTCGCTACACATCCTCGCACCGCCTAGCTAGCTCTAACATCTCTGGTGGAAACACAGCCTTACATCCATATATCGACGCATACATGCTCGAAGTCAATTAAATACGCATTATTAAGGATAACTCAAAAACTACTGGTCAGATCTTGATCAAATTTATATGACACCACATGAGAAGCACCAGCTTTCAAACAAAAGTCATCATCAAAATCAGTTCACCCAGAAAAAAGTTCTGAGGTAACACACATAAAAAATACAGTCGATTTGAGTACCTCCTCCTTTTTTAAAGGCGGTTAAAAAGAGGCATTGCAATGTATGAAGGGCATAGATAATATTTTATAAATAAAACAGCTTTTTTTTCAAAGTAAACATCATAATCGAGGATACAGTTTACTATGATAAGCTCCTAGTTTCACCATTAAATTACTAAATCTTATAACTTTTTTTTAATAAGGATAACAGCGTAGTTAAATACAATTTAAAAATTCAATTCAAGTATGCCAATAACAGTTATCCACATATTAAATATAAAGATAAGCCAGGTAAAATTATAATGAATAAAAACGATGGAAATTAGACCAATTTAAAACAGCTTAATAAAATAACAGTAATAAAATTTAAACAATTTTAGATTTACTAACACTTAGATGTTAAGCCTTACTGATAAATTGATATGCGATTTACTCCTCGAGTAATTTTTTTATTTATTTACATAATGACATAATATATTATATCTATCATACATATATAGATACACATAAAGTGTTGTTCATAATGTACCTTACCTGCATCACAACCACATAATGTACCTTACACGCATGCATGCACGTACCTACCTTGTTTCTAAAATCACTTTTACTGCCTATAAAGGGATCGGTGGTATTAAATGTTTTGTTATAATTTGATAACAATCGTGTAAAGACACTATTTTTACCGTAAAGTGTGGAGTGAAGAGGAATATTAAACACAGTTTTCTTGGTGATTCTAGTACGTTTTCTTTGCACATTAAACGTGACAGTATTCAGTAAATCCGGACTGTGAATACCATCGCGTAAAGTTTTATTAGGTTATAGGAATCTTTTTCTGGCTGCGTTGGTTGCCACCCTCATACCTATTTCTGCCGCCAAATAACGCATCTGCAGCCTTTTTTTGAAGTTGTTTACAGATTAGCCGCTTACATGGATTACAGGATGCCCGACGAAAGTGTAGCGAAGCGCATCTTCTATTCTGAAATTCATGGTGGTACACGGAATAACGGTGGGATGTTCGAATCCTCTCGTTGGGAACCGATGCACAGATTGGAGGCATTTGGTGCACCAACATTTTTGCATTTTTGACAGAAGGCGCGATTTATAATCTATTAAAGACAACGCTTCTTACAGAGAAATCGGAAAGATTTCTATGGGAGGCACAATGCGGATTTAGACCTGGAAGAGGATGCACGGATCAAATGTTTTCTCTCCGCATGATCACGGAAAAGCTTCTGGCTGCTAACCAGAGGATTTTCTGTGCTTTTGTGGATCTTGAGAAAGCATTTGATAAGGTTGTAAGGAAGAAAATGTGGGAACTGTTGCCGGGGTATGGTGTGGATGGTCGATTGCTAAGGGCTGTGCAGTCACTTTACTGTGACTATAAAGCCTGTGTGCGGGTAGGGCATGACCTGTCACCCATGTTTAGCGTCCAAACGGGCGTAAAACAGGGTTGTGTCATGTCTTCCTGGCTGTTCATACTGTATCTCGACAGCTGTTTACAGAAACTGAAAGATAGCTGTTTGGGTGTGAAATTGGGTGACATTAAAGTAAATTGTCTGCTGTATGCTGATGATGCAGTGCTTATTGCACCATCAGAGGCAGAACTGCAGGCATTAGTCACGTGTATGAAAGAGGAATGTGAAATTAAAGGTCTCCGCTTGAATGCTAATAAAACTAAGGTTCTGGTATTTGAAAGGGACGAAGAGAGAACGAAGTGTGAAATATGGGTAAATCAGGAATGTCTAGAACAGGTAAATGAAATTGTATACTTGGGGAGTGCTTTTAGCCGGGATGGAAGATGTGATTTAGATGTGGACAGGCGTGTCGCTGCCGGGAACAAAGTCAATGGTGCCCTGACTGCGTTAGTCAAAAGGCAAGGCGTAGTGAAGAGTGCACGCCTTGCAATACATAACGCAGTGTTGGTACCGACTTTGTTATATGGCAGCGAAACCTGGGTATGCCAGAAGAAGCATAAAAGCAAGTTGAATGCAGTGGAGATGCGATCTCTTCGTAAAATGTGCGGCGTTACCATGGCCGACCGAAAGCGAAACGAAGAGATTCGCAATATGGCAGGTTTGAAAGATGACCTTATCACAAAAATTGATAGGGGCGTGCTTCGATGGTTTGGGCACGTTGAGCGAATGAGTGAAGACCGAATGGTGAAGAAAATATATAGCGCGAAAGTTAATATTAAAAGGTGTCGAGGTAGACCGAGACTAACTTTCGAAGACCATGTGAGCAAATTGCTCGAAGAGGGGAGGGTCAAGAGTACTCGGATACCTAGACGTGCATGTATGAAGAAGATGATGAATCTGAAAGAAGCGAAAGAGGTATGTAAGGATCGTGACACTTGGCGATCTGTTCTCTCTGGCTACCCCGTCAGGGATTGTGCGTGACGATAAGTAAGTAAGTAAGTAAGCTTCTTACATGAATCATCCATGTCACTTATATTGTTAGACGTATATACTCATAGTTATTTATATGTACTATGTATGTATATGTATGTTGATATGTATATATGTATGCTTATGTATATATGTATAAATAGGAGATATTTCTATAGTTTAATTATTGTTTATATTACTAAAATGGATATATAACGTAATTAATTATCATTATTATTTTGTTTTTATTCTATATTTTAGAAACGAGATGAGCCAAGATATCTAGACGTGTATCATTTGTTCCCGGACATTTATAGCTAAGACGGGCTACTTTAGCAATATGGGGATAATCATTTCTTTCCACGCGTATGCTAATGATAAGGATCTGATAAATAGTCCCCCAATGCTGACCTTAAGAGGAGGCTCAAGGGCACCCAACGAGCTATCAAGCAAGCCCAGAGTTTCTCTGAGTCACTGTGTGAGATGCGATTATGCCTAACAGAGCAATAAGCTGAAGTGGCAATCAGCCGGCCATATAGCTCGAAGAACCGATATCCAATAGATCAGAAAAGTTCTAAAGTGACAGCACCGTACCGGAAAGCGAAGTTATTTTTGGTCCCAACTAGGATGTTGGATGTAGGAAGTCAGATTCAGGTAGCTCAGGACCGTGCTTTGTGGCATTCCTTGGAGGAGCCTATGTTTTGCGGTGTACTTGTAAAGCGCTGTAATTATGATGATGATAAAAATGATCGAAATTACATAAGTATGCCAATTGTCAATTGAATGTGAGTAAGTGCTTCCAAAATAGATTACAAATTTTGAACCGGAAATACATACCAGGAAGTAAGTTGTTTAAAGGCAGGTTTTTTTATAGAATAAGGTTGACAAACGAGCACACAGTCCAGCTGATGGTAAGTGGATGCTGTGGCTCATAGACGTCTACATCCACCCTTGATAAAGAATCAAAATGCAGATGTGTTTTCACCCCTGAGGACTAAGGTAGAATGCTTTGTTTCCACTAAAAAGTATCTCCAGTTCTCTACAATCACAATACGAAACACAGCAAGCATTAAGCTGCTATTATACGCTGGTATTCTGAATCCGATCGGGCCGACCCATTCGTGCTACAACTATTATATAGCTGTACAATGGCTCTATCACATAAGTACATCGTGTAATAAATACTAATGCTGTCATTGTCACCCTTAAATTCAAAATAAAAATGACAGCCATCTTTAGAGCACGTTCCACATTATGTGATTAAATTAAAAAAAAATGAGGAACAATTTAACTGTGCTAAATCGAGCCTCGCTTAAAGCAAAGAATTAATAAAAACCTATTTAGTTGCGGCTGATTAAATTTTTTTACGAAGAAAACAGCTTCGCAAAAACGTAATTGAATAAGCATGATGTGATAAAAAAATGCATAATCTTCCAAATTGTATTTGCCTGATTCATGGACAACGAACTATACGTGGAAAATGCTTACATAAACCTTACCAGCTTGCCTCGGATGCAGTGTTCCCCATCAGTACAGAGGACGGGTTCCGGAATCTCTGTTTACAATAGATTAGAATATTTTTTATTACGAGGGCGGTACTGAAAATTTCGGGAATCAAGGAAGTGACACAACATTACTATTTAAAAATGTATTTATTGCTTTTCGAAATATTCTCCGCTAAATTTGACACATTTTTCCATACGATGGAACCAATCATTGAAACAACCATTCCATTCGGAAGTTGGGGTCTCCAAAATTGCCGTTTTGTAGGCGTCCACAGCTTCTTCAGGTGATGAAAATCTCTGTCCACGCAATTTATTCTTTATTTTAAGGAAATTATAGAAATCATTAGGGCTTAGGTCGGGGCTGTACGGCGGATGGTCTAATAATTCAATGTTTTCTTGCTCTAAAAACTCTTTTGTTCTGTGTGCGGTGTGAGAACTCGCATTGTCGTGAAGGAGGATGATGCAGCGGTTGCAGTTATCTTTACGGAGTTCAGAAACGACCTGTGGCAAATAAATGCTAGCATACCATTCTGCATTAACCGTTCTTTGTCCCTCAAGAGGAATAGTCGTAACATGGCCGGTTTTGGAGACAAACGTGGCCACCATTTTTTTTGCAACACTCCGTGAACGAACAAGTTTTGTTGGCTTTAACTCATTTTCGAACACCCAAACTCGTGACTGGTTTTTTGTTTCGGGTTCGTACGCGTATATCCAGGATTTGTCACCTGATACGATGTTGCATACAGCATTTGAGGATTCTGCGTGGAATCTTTCGAGAGTTCTGACGCACCAAGTAACGCGAGCCGCTTTTAGCTCTTCACAGAGCGAATGCGGTATCCATCGGGAAAACAACTATTTTACACCTAATTGTTCATGCAAGATTATTTGTATTTGACTCATGCCAATGTCCAAAGTTGCCTAAATTTTGTCGAGTCGATCTTTCTCAATCAGCTTATGCACAGCATCAACGTTTTCTTGGGTGACTGCAGTTTTTGGACGACCTTGACGGGGATCATCACTGAGCTTGACACGTCCACGTTGAAATTCAGCAAACCAGCGATAAATTGTGGTTTTGGATAGGGCTTCATCACCAAATGCAGAAATCATCCGGTCAACACACTGTTTTTGTGTTAAACCACTTCGAAAGTCATAATAAATCATCGCTCTTGAATTTTCTCGAGACAATTCCATTTTCTCAACGACTAAACAAGTTTGACAAAACCTTGTGACAAGACCGAGAATCTTTTTTTAAATAAATAAATGGTATTCGATTTTTAACACCAAGTAGTTTTCAATTAAAAAGATTTTAATATGACAAGAACAGTGGAAATATTCCATTCCCGATACTTTTAGTGCAGTCTATGTAAATATTGATTATAAATAATTCTTTTTAAAAGTAGGAAAGACCACGCTCTCACAGAATACCAGCGTAAAATAGCGGCTCAATGATGCTGTGTTTTGTATGGTGAGAGTAGCATACGAGGGCGACACTGAAAGTTTTTAGAACTAACCACTTGCAAAAGATATAATAAAAAAATAACTTCAAATTTTGAAAAGGGAACTCTTTGCCAATATTATTGTGTATGTATTTTATTAATTTGTCATTTGTTTACGATTTGGCAGCAAATTAAAAATTGTCTGAGTCACGTCAGCGTGAATATAACGCGAGAAAATTTTTGTACAATAATTTTTATGACTTTCAATGTCATTTAAGTCAACAAGTAAAATATGATAGACTTCGGTTGGCTTTTGACGATGAAGCCCCATCTCGTGCCACTGTTTACAATTGGTTTAATGAGTTTAAACGTGGTCACACTAATCCCACCGATGATCTGCGTGAGGGACGGCCTTCTACGGCGACGACTTAAGATAACATCAGTGTTGTGCGGCGTATGATGGAGACTGACAAAAAATGACGTATCAGCAGATTCGGACAAGCTTAGGCATCGGTTGAGTCAAGTGCATCCTCCATGAACATTTAGCGGTCAGAAAGCTTTGTGCCCAGTGGATACCTCATAATTTGACAAAGGCCCAAAAACTCCGTCATGTAGATTGGTGTCGTGAAATGGTTCAAAGATTTAACGGAGGAAATGCTGTGTTCGACATACTTATGGGTCAAAAAAGCTGGATTTTTTGTTATGATCCTGAAACTAAGAGACAGTCTGCTGTCTGGGTGTTTCCTTCCTAGGAGTTGCCGACTAAAGTGAATGAGGTCGAAGCGTGGGGAAAAAAGATGGTGGCCTCGTTCTTCGGAAGGACAGGTCATTACGCAACAATTGTTTTAGAGAATCGAAAAACAGTTACTGCAGAGTGGTACACATACAATTGTTTGCCACTTGTCTTGGAAAAAGTTTGGGAGAAACGACCACGCAGTAGGATCCTCCTTCACCACGACAACGCCTCGTCGCACACCGCCAAGTAAACAATCGACTACTTGGCGACGTCAGACATGGAATTACTGGGTCACCCGCCCTAAACCCCGACCTCGCACCTTGCGATTTTTATTACCGAAAATAAAAGGAAAATTTCGAGGAAAACGTTTTATGCACGCCGAGCTGCGTTTCAAAATGCCGTCGGAGAGACCCTTAAAGACGAGTGGGCAAAGTGCTTTTCTCAGAGGTTCCATCGGATCTAGCGATGTATTGATGTAAATGGACACTATTTTAAAAGATATAATAAAACTAATAACTTGCTAGTTTTTTCAGTTTTTGATTTTCTAAGAACATTCAGTGTCACCCTCGTACCGGAGACCTTTTTTACTGGTAACGAGGCATTTTGATTCTTAATCGAGGGTAAATGTAGATGTCTATGGGCTACAGCATCCACTTACCATCAGGTGAACTGTGTGCTCGTTTGTCACCCTTATTCTATAAAAAAGTATTTTTTTACTTGACCACTGGTTTGGAAAAAGCCTCTGTCCGGGGAAGAACCACCAAGAAATCCACGAAGACTTCTTTATTTTCCACAGTAACAAAAAGGTTGTACCATTATTTAGAACATTCATATGTGAAGCAGCTTGGAAGCGATCACCTGTTCATTTACTTTATAATATACGAGTACCCTTTTTAGAAAGTTTTTGTTAAATAAAATATTTAACCTATGTGGTAGAGAGGGGTACTTTGTTGTAACAGCATATACATTGCCCCATTAATGAATTACTGACTCTGTGGAGTCGATAAACTGACATCACTAGCTTGTGTTTGTTCGTGGTGTTTACGGAGTGTATTTAACTTTTCTCCCTTTTTCTTCTTTTTTTTTCTCTCCCGCTTTGCGAGACTTCAGAGACAGAGACACATCCTGACTTCAGTACTTTCTAACCACCAGCACCGTTGCAGTCTCCTAGCCCAGAGCCTCTACCCCAATTGCAGCCTCTTGATAATTCCAGACTAAATACAGTGGCTAAAGCCCTCAACGCTTCATAGCCACATTACGACTGCTGGCAGGGAGAGGTTCTGCCCGATTCGACTGGTGATTGTCACTTTGTAGTAAATTGTGTCGTATGCCACAGGTATTGTTTCAACTGTGGTAGAGCCACGCGGCAGCTTTTGCTGTCGCACGGATGGGCCGGCTCGAACCGGGGTGGTACCACGACCTCACAGAATACCAGTGTGAAGTAGGTTTACCTCTGCGTTTCGCTTGGTAAGTGCAGGTGGCCGGAGGCCCTTTTTACTGGAAATGAGGCATTCCATCTTAGTCCTCACGGGTGACAACGCATTTGCATTTTGATTTGGAATAGAGGATAGATGTAGATGTCTATGGGCCTCAGCAACCACTTACCATCAGGAGGACTGTGTGCTCGTTTGTCACCCTTATCATATTAAAAAGAAACTGGCTGGCACGTTGGTCTAGCCGTCGTGTTTCCAGTAAACTCGGTGTCTGATCATGAGATCCCGCGTTGGAATACCGGGTTGGGCTAAAATCAGATATTGGGTTTTTCAAACAAGAATCTCTCAGTAACAGCTCGAAGTCAGAAAATTGGCGGTGTTTGACCCCGTGCCTCGAAAGCACGAAAGACAGGTCCTGCAGCTGATCTCTCTCCGGTCGTGTCATGGGACTATGAGAGTGAGGGAATAGAGAGTGCACCTGTG
Organism: Parnassius glacialis; assembly: GCA_033319125.1. Lineage (NCBI taxonomy): Eukaryota > Metazoa > Arthropoda > Insecta > Lepidoptera > Papilionidae > Parnassius > Parnassius glacialis. The sequence goes on from JAVANC010000005.1 coordinate 52,493,924, forward strand.
CTTGCGCATACACTTGGGCACTATAATCGTGTCCTACGCAGATAGCTAGTTTCCGTTGAGACTGGGAGACGTGACTAAAATTCGGTCTGGAGTACATTATTATTATTACAGTTTCAAACCTTCCTTGCACTGACTACGCTTGCCAGTAGGTTACTGACATTCGTGGAACAAACCTTTTTTAAATACCGTAAACTTACATCAATCATTTTATGGAGAAAATTCATAGTATTGTTTGAACCATTCCTCTAATCACTTTCCGCTAAATTATCTCGCTCCATCGATTAGACGCACCAGCAAACAATCGCATCAACAATTTGAAACGGACAAAAAAGCGCGTGTAGGTAAAGTATGACAGCATCGTTATTATGTTCCTTCGCCGGCCGATTTGATTGTGAGGTCTTTAACCGAGCCCGAAATCGCTTGTGTCCGGCTATCGGAAGCCTGCGTCTAATAATTAAGCCCACGGACGAGTCCTCTGTTACACAGTGCGAGAAAACTTGACATGTGAGATCATTATATATATATATATATATATATATATCTATATATATATATATATATATATATATATATATATATATTCATTAAGTACGTATTCAAAAAGTAAATGAGTTTAATCTATATTCAATTTAAAAAAATCTATTTCTGTTTTTTTATTTTGATTGCTATTTCTATTTCTAGTTCTAGTTTTATTATATATATTTTTTAGAAAACGTTACCTCTACATTAGAATCTTTTCCTGTATAGTGGGGGCAGTTTACATAAAAATTTTACAAGGACAAACATCCAGACTCGGAACAGTTATTTGTAGGTCACACAAATACTTGTTCCGTGCGAGATACGTACCCGCAACCAAAAGCGCTGCAACTCGTTGCTAAGCCACTGCGCCACAGAGCCATCACAATTTATTTTATTTCTATTATGCAATCACACTGCTTTATTAATCATAAAAAATACTTCAAGCGGATTAATAGATAAAAAAAATACATAATAATGATCGAGATCTGATAATTGCAATTTAAATATTTTTATATAATTTTGTACGTCTATAAAAATTAACCCACCGAGTTTTGTTATTGTTTATTTAAATTTCCAAACCAATTTTAAAAACAGATGCGAAATTATCATCATACACCAGAAGATGAGCAGCTGCGACTTCCTAATAACAACTAGAAGAAGAAAGCTGCGCTTACCAACCCGCCTACCAAATGTTGCTACTGTGTCATAGTTGCAACGTTTGTCATGCGACAACATTGGCCTTAACTTTTTTAACTATATTAACTTATGCGGCCTATGTTAAACAGCAGACTTCGATTATAACAAAAAAACAATTTTTAAAATTTTTGTCTGTCTGTCTGTTTGTTCCGGCTAATCTCTGAAACGGCTGGACCGATTTCGACGGGACTTTCACTGGCAGATAGCTGATGTTCTAAGGAGTAACTTAAGCTACTTATATTTGAGAAAAAGAATTAGGTTTCTGAGCCCTATATATATATATATATATATATATATATATATATATATATATATATATAATTAAAACCCTAAATTACACGCGGACGAAGTCGCGGAGAACAGCTAGTAATAAATAAAATAATATCACAATGTATTCTATGAATCTGAAATATAAATATATAAAACTTATCTCATTTATAATTTTAAAAAAATACCATTATTAGTTCTAACGCATGGAGATACGTTGTAAATGCGGCCGAAAAAGCTCATTTCGCTGCAAAACAAGCACGCGAACGAGAGATCATCGCTCGAAGCGAGGTCTCCTAACAGTACTCCCGAGCTCCGCAGCCTCTCCACGTTATGTAACATCTAGTCCCTCCGCGCCTGGCGATACCTCACAACGCCACGGGATCCGCTCCCATGTCATAACAATACAAATACATTTTTTAAAGTATCTAAGTAATACACGTAATTAAATCCAAAAATTTCGTAAAAAAAAAAAAGAAAAATTGAACGTTGCCATAATTACATGCAGCCAGTGTTTTGTTTCTTTTCATAAATCTTTTGTAAATCGATAATATTATAGTTATCTATATGTTATTTATATGTATATTTAAATGAAACCATCGGTTTAGTTTCTAAAATGGTGATTTTCAGGTTAGTAGAAGAGTTTATAATAATAACACTAACTTATTTGATATACTGCTATAATCCTTTATTATAAGGTTGATATTTACATAAACTGGTTACAATCACATACCGAGTCCAACGAGCCCAAATAGTTAAATGTCAAAAAGTTATTTTAATCTAAAATCTTATATAGAAAATGATATCTTTATTAACAGAACATTGAAACTAACCTTTAAAATATTTTATGAAACATTGTACGTAATTCTCATAAAATTTAAAAGTAGATTAATAACAATAACGCCATTTTCACTACTGTTCTCGAGAATCGACGATTGCTAACATTTTAAATCAAATTCAACTTCACGCAGTCTACACACTGTACGCAGTCTACATTTAAAAACAAGCATTTATAGCAATTTAAAAACAGCTGAAGTGTTGAAAGTATAATGTTGCCTGGTTTTTTTTTACAATTAATCAATACATATATGTAACTAATAGTTGCAATATTAGAGTTTATATAAGACTTAATGACTGAGATAAATGGAAAGCTAATGATCATGATCTATGATGACCGATAATCTAGTGAGAATACTAGGTCATAGCTATGAAAAAGTACTGTCGTCAGTTTTAATATGTCTGCAAAATTTCATATTATTCAGTCTATATCGTGTAACTTAATCTGAGGTGAGTGTAAGCCGAATTATATTCCGTTACATTCTTATATACATAGCCCCTGGCTGCTCCGTTGGTCAAGTGGTGGTGTAAGCGCGACTACTGATCATGAGGTCCCGGACACGGATACCGGGTCGGGCCATACCTAGTTGTCGGGTTTTTCAACCTGGAAATTCTCAGCAGCAGCCCAGAGTACAGAACTTGGCGGTGTTTTACCTCCATGACACGAAAAGCACGTAAAGTCTTTGGTCCTGCGCTTGAACTTTCTCGGGTCGTAACGAATTTCCATTCCATCAGACTATGATAGTTAGGAAATAGAGAGGGCAACTTTGCTTACAACTTTGCTTTGGCTAGACTTCGTTGAGACTAGCCTCCATGACCGAAATTCGGTCTAGAGGACATTATTATAATAAAAGAGTGTTAAAAACATTCCAATAATACACTTTGACCATGAGCTGGGATGATCCTAATAAGAAAACTAGATCGTAGTCGTAAAATAATTGTACCGTCATTGGTTTTTAATCCATCTGCAAAATTTTGGATAGTTTAGACGACCAAAAGCCAGCGTAAACTCAATTATTAAAACCCATTATAAAAATAATAAAAACATATATACAGATCAAACTTATTTTTATTACCTAAGGGTGACAAACGAGCACAAGGTCAACCTATATTAGGGTTGTTTGCAGCTGTATTAAGATTGCAGCACGACTGGATCGGCTTCACTGGGGAAAAACCACGCTCTCACAGAATATCAGCGTAAAAAACCGTTTAATACTCCCGTGTTTCGTATGGTGAGTGTAGAAAATCTAACACCCGTTTTACTGGCAACGAAGCATTCCATCTTAGTCCACAGAGGTGACAACGCATAATATGCATTTTGATTCTTAAACGATAATCTGTAATCAGACTAGCTTTCTATACACTTCAGACTGAAATATAGCAGTGCATGCACTGTTGCTTGGAAACAGTTAAAAAAGAAATAGTTAAAGGGTTAGTCAGAATAGTTAAAGTGGGTGGTGGCAATGAGTTCCCACTTCTAGAAAATCTCAATCATGAAATAAATGGCAGTTCTTCTGAAATAGAGCTAGATGGTGAAAACTGCATGTCACTATATCCAGCAGGAGCATTTGTCATATTTATAGTTTCTTTATAAAACTAAATGAAATTTGATATCGTTCAAGCCATATATCGCAAAAAATCTTCAATCAATGCAGAAGAAGGGTTCTTGAATACTGGCTTGTACCAAGAAGCGGAGTGTAGGCCACTAGATGAAGTGATGATCTGGTAAGATGTGCAGGATGTCGATGGCTAGTGTACTTTTACGATATAATGAATATTTTAATCTCTTTTTTGTAAATGTCCCGACTAACTTCCACCGATTGTAATTAAAGTTTTCCCTCATAACGAAACAGGGAAAGTTGCCTTTCGGTTGCTAATAAAGCGTGGACGTACTGGAAAGTTCGCTCTGATAAATGAAGGTTATTATGACATTATTTGCAACTTGGGTCGCCGCTTTTACTCTAAAGTAGTTAAATATAGTCTGTAACATAACACAGAATATTTAAGTTTCTTATTCGAACTTCTTTTAAATGGGCTTGAAGTACCTTGACTTACTGAATAAAGCGATGTGATGAAAGCAGGACGTTGAATTTGAAATTTGAACCAGAATAACTTACACGCACAAACTAGAACACATAATATTCCTAACACTTTTTTTTAATTTTTTTGAATCACTTGCCTTTGATTCAAAAAAATGTTATTCATGCATAATAGACATACCGTACATATTACAACCTACCAATAACCCACTGCTAAAAGATATGCCTCCCCCATAGTTTATCTAATAGAAGAGAAATTTGCCATAGTTCTTACGATTGGAAGTCGAATTGGCAATCGGAGACTTTTTTAATTATTTGGATTTGTAATATTTATTTCTTAAAAATGTGTTTATTTTCAGATATCAATACGTCTTCTTGCTACTCCCTTTACTAATAACTGGAGAATCAGACAGTGAATCAAATACTGCAATAGAAAATACCACTCATAGCTGTCCTTTTACAAGAATAATTGAAGACATATTTAGAATTCAAAAGAAATATTCAGAACGTCCTTTGAAAGATGGTGAAAGTGAAAAATTTATGCTTAGTACGATTAAAAATTATACAGCCCACAATAGTACTCATATATCAATTCAAGACGAATTAATAAACGACATTATTGCGTCTATAAATAGAATTAAAAATAATATTTCCTTACAAATAGACTCTAATGACACTAGACTTAACGAAGCCATAATTTTAAAAGTGCCTGAAAATAATAGTAATGACAACAATAACGCAACTAAAACTGAACATGAAATTAAACACAACAAAAATTCCACTGCTATCAAAAGTGGCATTGAAAATAAATTAGATTACCAATCCCTTAAAAGCTCCCAACGTGAAGCTGAAGAGCAAAAGCTTGACATAAAAGAAATAAGTAATGCTAAAAATATGACAAACAAAACAGACTATGCAGAAATTTTAACAATAGAACCAAATAATACAAATCATATAACCCAACACAACATTATTGAAGTGCTAAAACATTTAATGCCTATGTTCAACGGTTCAACAAACAAAGAACTTCATAGTGTAACTATAATAGAACGAAATCATAGCAAAAACCATTCAATTTCCGAAACTAAAAATGTTTCAACGATTGTAGTTAAATATTGTGACAAAGGAAATCTTACAGCAGCAAATTTTACAATTGACATCGATAAAATAAACATAACTAACACTGAAAATGCAGGAGAAGATTATGTAGATGCTAATAAAGAATTACCAATCACCGATCAAGAAAATATTGAAGATGACTACTATTCGGACAAAGATAGCTCAGATTACAGTGAAGAACAGGAAGACCTGAATGTTAATTCAACAACTAACAAAAAGAAAGACGTCTTAGAAGCTGCTGAGTACGGAATGCAAAAAATGCATGAACTCTATAGTGTACTAGAACCAAAATTATACTCAATGGGTAAGTAATTAATTACTGTATTCATTTAGTAAAAGAGTAATGCAAAAGTAAACTGACTGATGTTCCACTCCTGACACATACCCTCTTTCATTTCTGAGAGAGTTTTAGGGCAAAAAATGTTTAAAAAAAATGTCCACCGCGCTGAATTAATACGTGTTAGCGGTGTTCTAACAAAATACTTTAGTATTTTTTGTTTAACACAAAAAGCTGTGGTTGCCAGCCCTGCAAAGCCTGCCAAGCGTAGCAACTATGACAAATATATCTCTATAAGGCAGTCTTTGGGGGAGGCCTGTGTTCAGCTCAGGCCTATTGATAGGTTATGATGGATGAAAGAAAAATATTGTACTAATATTCTTACTACCCTTTTCTAAAGTTGTGCAACTAAACATGTGTATTAAAGAAAATAACAAATTAATACCACCTTGCGAGAGAACTAAGCATACTAATGGACAGTTTACTAGGTAACTGTAAATTTTTCTATTATTATACTCAAAAAGCTTCTTCGTATTTTATATACAAATTCAAGATTTTTTTTTCAAAGTTTAATTACAGTTACCTAATTATAATATATATATGCCATTTTGTTCGATAACTTGTTGCCATCTTGCAGGTAGTGACATAATCTCGTTGCTGTAGAAATCTTGGGATTTTTGATCAAAAAACTGTGACAAGTAGTTTTGACAGTCCTCTCTTAATGTTAACCTAACACTACCCAAAGAATTCTGAAGAGACCGAAACAGGTGAAAATCTGAGAATGAAACATCAGGACTATATGGTGGATGTATTAACACTTCCCAACCAATCTCTCTCAATTTTTGCTGAGTGGCCAAAGATGTGTATGGGTCTAGCGTTGTCATGATGAATGACCACTCCTTTTCTGTTGATAAATTTCGGCCGTTTTTTTTTTTATTTCTTGCTTGAGTCTCATTAATTGTTGGCAGTAGAAATCCGAATCGATGGTTTTGCTCGGCGATAAAAGTTCATAATAAACGATGCCCTTCTAATCCCACCATACACACAGCATCACCTTATTGCGTGTTAATCCGGGTTTCGCTACAGTCTGTGGAGCTTAACTACCCTTTGATCATGATCTTTTTCACACGTTCTTGTCGTAGGTGATCCACTTTTCATCACCAGTGACCAATATTTAAAAAAATAGTTCGGTTATATTTCGTTTCAATAGAGAATCGCAAATGAATATACGATTCATTAGGTTTCTTTCAGTGAGCTCGTGTGGTACCCAAATATCGAGCTTTTTTGTATAGCCAAACTTTTTCAAATGGGTCAAAACTGTTTTGTGGTCAATCCTCAATTCCTCGACTCTAATATAACTACTAATATGCCGATCTTCTCTACTTTAAAAAAAAATGGCATCGTCTTTATTCGTATGAGGGCAACCAGAGTGAGCTATACTGCATGAGGTCCATAAACGTCACAAATTTTTCTCGCGGCTTGAGTTGCATTTTTCCATTTTTTGTAATAAAATTTCAAACTGTATCGAATTTCTTTATGAAAATCACTCATTTCGGCGTACAGAAAAAGCATTGAAAATGGTGGGAAAGTGTTTTTTACTTATTATTTTTCTTTTTCTTAATGTTTTATATGTATTCATATTAAAACCAGCCAGATACAAACAGTATCACAGTTAACTTCCTCTCGGCACAACCTATTTGCACTGTGGTAGACGTGAAGGCGAAAAAGATTTATGCAGAATGTAGATGATTCTTCAGGTATTTGGTTGGATGACAAGACCCGCTGATATAGATGATGCTTGCAGGTATATGGTTAGACGACACAAATCCGGCGCGCTATGTTGCTGCCTTCAACGCGCCCTCAGAGGACGTTGCCAGATACTCCCGTTATGGTTATGCAACTTTGCAGGCAGCCACAAAATTGAAGGAACTGAATAGGTGAGTGTTACTTTCTTTTTTTGTTCATTACTTAAAAACGGATGAGGTCAACAAATGTCTTAGCGCACGCAAGTTAACTAAAGATTATGCGTTATATAAAACAAAGTGAAAGCAAGAAGAAAAATTTAAAAAGAAGTCACCACCACCTTGTGGGAACAACAAAGCAGAAGAAATAGATTGTTTGTGTCTATTATTACTAAGACCTAAACTTGGATACTTCTCGAAAACAATTAAGACGAGCGTTTATTTCCTATTACACTCACTTCTTCATGTAAAATACAAAATAAAAAAGCAATATCGTCAATATTGCCCTGTGGATCAAAACATTTCTCATTGTCCTTTTCCCTTTAATTGCTCAATAATCTAATGACGAATGAGCCCATTAGGCCAGGTGAATTTAAATTCATAAATTATATCATCATAAACACTCATGCCTGTCACAAAAAGCGGTAGTACTTCTACTAACTTCCACTACTAACTACGGACTTCCATTTGGCACGATCCTAAAACACCTCTCCCGTCTCTTTTACATCCCTTTACCTACGCATACATACTCGTCGTTAAGGGTACATTTAATTTAGCCCATCTTCAAAATATCATCACTTTGGTCGATAAACTTTCGTCTAGGGCATCTCTTGCCGCCTCCGATCTCGTGCCGTTCACTTCTGCAACGTAATGTTTTTTCAATCTTTCCTCATTCATTCTTTCTACATGACAAAACCACCGAAGCATTCCTTTATTTAATCCTGGTCGCAACATCACCTTGCTAATGCTCCTATATTTGAATAAATACACAGTACGTTGTAGAACCACAGTACGAATGAGACGGCTCGACCGAGGTAGAAACACGCCCGCTCATACAGAACACAAGCGTGAAATAGCAGGGAATAGTATACAAATATCACAGCAACACTGCTGCGATTCGTATGCTGTTTGTATACTATTCGCTGCTATTTCACGCCTGTGTTCTTGAACATAGAGAAGCGGTGACCTTTTTTACTAGTCATTGAACCAAGCGATAGAAGCGACATTAAGAAATCTACATCACATTTTTATTACACCATTGCCACTTTTGATTCATTTTCGACTTGGTCGATAATTTTCAACAAAGATGCTCTTAAAATGAGATTGTGAAACATATTGATCAGATTGTCTATTCGATGAAGAAAGATTCAATAATTTAGCGCAATGCGAACCGATAAATCGATTTGGTGTTGAAAAAGCAATCCCAAAATTCACAATTTATTTTTGTAATTACAGTTAAGTACGCGCGTCTTGAGCCACTTTGTTTGTAAATGAAATTTGTAGGTAATCATGTAGTATTATATATCTTTGTAGCATTATCTTGAATATGCTATCGCAATATTTACGTGCTGGTTTTCGTAAACTTTGGTGAAACTTGTTGACCGCGCATCCGGTTCAAGTATCGCACGGTTTATTATTTGCGATCTGCTAAAATATTGGATGCGGCAGCATTTCTTCTGGGTGAATGTAATTCTTTTAAGTATTTCTAAAATAATCACTTATGGTAGATTGATTAGTGTACTACACAAAAGTTGCTCCACGTCTTCTTGCTCATTACCTATCTATTTTCTACCGACTTCAAAAAGGAGGAGGTACTCAATTCGATTGTATGTTTTTTTTATGAGTGTTACCTCAGACCTTTTTTCTACGTGAACCGATTTCGTTGATTCTTTTTTTATCTGAAAGCTGATGTTTCTCATATGGCCCCATATAAATTTGATCAAGGTCAGACCAATAGTTTTTGAGGTATCCTTAATAATTTATATTGAAATCGGTTGTACAAAATTTTTAATTAAAAGGGAGGAATTTTTAATTAGACTGTATATATTTTGTATGGTCTATGTTACGTGATATCTTCGTCAGTTGTGAACTAATTTTAATAACTATTTTTTAATAAATAGGTTATAGCTAAATACATAATGTTATAGTTTCAAGAGTAGTACCATTATTCAATTCTGATGAAATACCACTCCTTTGGGTAGAAAAATAGGGGATGAAGTTTTCAATGTAATTATTAGGATAACGTTAAGCTTGTGATATTCCAAGTTCACTCAAAACGATCAATCAAAACTTTTAATGCGTTGGAATTATTTTAGATTTCAATAGAAATCCATCCAGCAGCGTATTTTTATAGTATTGTATTTTTTCATGCCTATTTTGTACGAGCGCGGACAGTTTGCAGTTATGCAGTTTATGAATCCGAGTATCGCCATATAGAGGCCATGAAAGAGAATCAACAGTTCCATATCAACCCGTGAGTGTCTTAAGAGGAGACAGAAGAAAAGGAAACAGTAGACCGGCAGCAGCATCTTTCTTATTACAATATAATTTTATACGTGGTAGAGCCATGCTGCAGCTATATTAATAGTATAATTGTAGCACGAATGGGTCGGCTCGACCGGGTAAGGACCACGCTCTCACAGAATACCAGCGTAAAATAGCAGCTTAATACTGCTGTGTTTTGTATGGTGAGTGTAGAGTACCGGAGACCCATTTTACTGGAAAAGAGGCATTCCATCTTAGTCCTCACAGGTGACAACGCAACTGCATTTTGATTCGCAAACGAGGATAAATGTAGATGTCTATGGGCCACAGCAACCACTTACCATCAGGTGGACTGTGTGCTCGTTTGTCACCCTATCCTATAAAAAAAATATAACAGTTAACAAAGTTGAAAAATTTATTATTTCTAATAGCTCCTGGTCACTTTCCTGTCAGACAGGTCTAATCATTAAGAATTAAGTTCATCAATGAGCCACATCCTGCACTTAACATAAACACATACCTTTTGAAATGGCCATCTTGCTAAATGTTAATCAATGCACTGCACCAGAAATAACTTGATTGCATAGTTCAATGTTCATTCAACTAAAAGGTTGAATTGTGAATAAAGGTGATGCGTGGGAAACATTACTCGTATATTAGGTGTTTGTCTATGAAATTGTAATTTTTATGTAATTAGTATTTTTTTTCAATATTTTTTTATTTCTATCAATCAAAGTAATCACCCATGCAATCGACGCATTTTTGTCAAGGCAGTGGAAGGTTATTAATGCTCTTCTTGAAGAAATCAGCTGAACGGGAGGCAACAAATTCTTCAAAGGCATTTTGTACTGCCTCTCGGGTATTGAATTTTTTTCCAACAAATAGTCTCCTAATTCTGGAAAAAGTAAAATTCTGAAGGCCTATCTATCAGACCTTGTTGGTAAGTACGGCGGATGACAGACAGAGAGCTTCCAACCCCAGATCTTGTAACTTGTAACTTGAGGTCGCGCGTTGCCTATCGCGCAAGACCAGCGAGGAGGAGCGATTGCCCAAAGCTGGTTGGAGACGTGCGAGCTTCTCCATCATTGTGTTCAGTTCTTCACAGTACACATCTGCAGTAATGCTCATCCCGTTTGTTAAGAAGATGTGATGAATCACACCGGCGCTAGACCACCAAACAGTGACCATCACTTTTCTAGGGGTAAGTTTTCGTATAGGGCATTCTTTACGTGCTGAACTAGGATTGAACCAACATGCTGAGTGCTTGCGATTGTCAAACATAATTAATTTTTTGTCGCAGGTGAGCAGTGCAAGGCACGTCAGCGACGTGTACTTCGCGTTGTTCTTTTTTTACCTTCCCATTTTGACGCAAATTGGCCGATATTGTTCTGATGCTAACGTAGAAAGCAGCTGCTAATTCAGCCGTAGATTGCATATCATCAGCTTGCACAATCACCTTTAAGCCTTTAATTCGTCATTGTCGACCAAAGTTTTCGTACAACCACGGGGTTCATTTTTCAGGTCGAAATTTCCAGAACGGAAGCGGGCAAACCATAAGTTTACCCGCTTCCGTTCTGGAAATTTGTGGTGCGTTCGTTTGTACTATTCGCTCAGTAAACGTCGTTGATGTTGCGTTGCTGCCACGCGTTGCTGCCACGACGGCACTCATATTCCATAATTAATTGAAAATTGAATTCTTAAAGTATCCATGATGACGAAAAAGATTCAAATCACAGACTAATTAGTAGATTCTACCCGAATATTCAAATGCAATGAAAACTTAACGCTAATCAATAAACAAATGTCAAATTTTGAAAAAGATTTCTGTTTTTAAAATAAAATTAATTTAAAATTAGAATTCTTAGCCAGAAAAAAAAAATATTTTGGTTTGAAATGGCCAATAAATACTGCAGAATGGCAATTTCATAGGTGAATACCTCTTCTTAAATATTATCCTTTTTAAAAGCAGTATAAGTCAACTTTATTTTTTAAATATGATAAGGGTGACAAACGAGCATACAGTCTACCTCATGGCAAGCGGATATTGTAGCCTAAGACCACTTGCTTGTACTCTATTATATTTATATTTAGTTGAAACTGATTTTAACAATAGAATTTTTATTGTAAGTTTTAATTTTAAATTTGTACAATTAAAGAATAAATAATAAACTCCCCTAACTTCAGAAGCTATGGACCTTTTTCTTATAGGATATGGTTGACAAACGAGCACACAGGCCACCTGATTGTAAGTGGTTACTGTTGCCCATAGACGTCTACATCTATCTTCGATTACGAATCAAAATGCAGATGGGTTGTCACCCGTGAGGACTAAGATGGAATGCCTCGTTTCCAGTAAAAAGGGTCTCCGGTTCTCTACACTCACCATACGAAACACAGGAGCGTTAAGCTGCTATTTTACGTTGGTATTCTGTGAGAGCGTGATCCTTCCCCGGTCGAGCCGAACCATTCGTGCTACAACTATACAACTAATAGCTGCAGCATGGCTCTACCACGTTTAAAACCTACCTATTTTAACCACTTTAGTTTCTTGAATTCTGTTTTTACTTAATTTTTAGTTAAACTATTTTATCCTTTTGAGTGGATTAAGCAACAACACTATCTCACGATAACAACAGGAATATCGTCGAAATAGTTACATTAAGAACATTATCGTCTTTCCTTCCATTCATTTAAAATTTTCACTTCAAATTTCAAATGGATTACTCTTGCAAATTTTATAAAAATGTTTTATTAAATTCGATTTGCATGTGCTGAAGATATACTACCTACTCGTACAACATACATAAAAACATACAATGAATAGACAACTTCCTTCATTTTGAAGTCGGCTTTATATGCCTTTAGTTGGATGGTACATACAAAACGCCGCTATATTACCGTATAAAATAAATAATCGAAATTGTAATGGATTTCTTAATGATTTATCTGTTGGTGAGTTTTTTTATCAAACGGAATTCATTTTGGATGTGTTTGTGTCATTTTAATTGCGTTTCATTGTTGATTTAAAAATCATTTTGGTACATTTGCGTGGGTGGTCCGATGACTGGAGTTAATTTTAGTATTTCGTATTTAATATAATAGTGCTTCGAAAGATAATGGCGGAATATTGGAGGGAAAAGAGATCAATTTTTTTGAAGTTATACTTTTTTGGCGTGTTTGAGAACAATGATGAGAATTAATAATTTACGATGTGCATTTAAGCTGCTGCATGGCTCTACCACGTATATCGATATAATAAATCGTCTCACCGAAAAGGAATTTTTTGGTAGTTATTGTTTTAAAAAAAAATTACCTTCACACTAGGATTTTCTTCTGTATCGTGGGGGCAGTTTCAATAAATTTTACAAGGATAAACATCCAGACCCGGAACAATTATTTGTAGGCCATACAAATACTTGTACCGTGCGGGATTCGAACCCGCGGCCCTTAGAGCTGCAACTCATTGCTAAGACACTGCTCCACGGAGCCGTCAAATATCATTCCGCAGTTCTTCAAAAGTATCACCTCTCTTGAAGACCAATCATATCACACGTTCACTCTGCATCTCCGGCTTAGTACTAACAAGAAGGACGGAGTTAAATTGCTTTTTGATTCGTGATCGAGGGTAGATGTAGATGTCTATGGACCCAAGCAACCACATACCATCAGGTGTACTGTGTGTTCGTTTGTCACACTTATCCTTTAAAGAAACCCTCCCGCTATGATGATCCCTGTTGTGAAGCTGAGAGTCCGAGTGGGGAAGGAAATTCCTTCCTCACTCGGACTTTGCTTTCTTTAGGATGCAAAGTTCTAATCTCGCTCAGATTCACGTACACGATATTATCGGCATAGTGTCGGATAAATAAATAGGTAGAGTGATACCTACAGAGACATTTTAAAACAATGGTTTCGTAGCACAGTGGTTAAGCGATTGGTCGCGGCACCGCAGGGCCTCGGGTCAAATCCTGCACGGAGAAAGTGTTTGTATGGCAGACAAATAATTGTTCTGGCTTTTGATTTGTGTCGTTTTGCCATATTTTGTGTTTGTTTACCGCCCACACATTAGAAAATACTATTGTGAGGGTAACGTTTCTTAAAAAAAATAAATCATAAGTTCTTTGTTTATCTATAAATAGACAAATTTCTCTATGATTATAGTACGTGAGGGTGATATGCTCATCCGGTTAATATGGTCACTTTATATAACTCAAAAACTGCAGCCTTGTTTGCATAGATCTCTCTGTGATACAATAGATCTTCATTAGTCAATCATATAATAAAGGCTCAAAAGGGTGCAACCTTATCGGTGCCATTTTGACAGTTGAAACGATTGTAAATATTTTAGGCGATTTTAGTATAGTGTAGTAAAGTTATTTTTTTTAAATTGATTTTTCGAAGTGTTCCTAATTATTGACAAAGCTTGTTTGTTATTTTTTTTCTTAATATATTAGTTGTAGTTTACGACCTTGTGTTTTTGTCTCTGTTCTCCTCCTAGTTTTGATTTTACAGGGCGACAAATCTAAAGGTGACCATAAAACCCTCACGTACCTTAGTAGTAATCCTTAAAATCAAATGACCTTTCACAGTGATTAAAATTCACCTCAGATTACCGCAAGGTCACCGCTGACACATAAAGTTAAACATAATCAAAAATTACAAGCACATATTTCCCATAGTAAAATAATATTAGGCTGTCTACATTTGGTACGATTTATAGACGGTCGCCTAAGTTTTTATTTATTTATTTATTAGGATTACCAACAGAAATTACAACAGTAATACAAAGATCATTTTCTTAACAAATTCAACACATTATTATTGTATTTCTTTTTATGGGTAATCACAACATGCATTGATTATTTTGTAAGGGATAAAAACTGAATTACATCATTGAATAAATACAAATTATTAAAAAGAAATAGAATTATTTGACAACATTATAAACATCTTCATAGTCATATTATATTATATTGATCAAACTATAAAAATCAAAAACAATTCCAATGTTATAATTAATAATTAGTTATTATTAATTATTTAAGAATTTGTGACGACCTGGTACGATATGCAGGAAGTCGATGGATGCAGGTGGCTCAGGACCGTGCTTTGTGGCATTCTTTGGGGGAGGCCTATGTTCAGCAGTGGACTTGTGAAGGGCTGTAATGATGGAATAATATATTTATCCGTTAAACCTATAATTTTTTTTTATTTTTTTATTTTTATAGAATAATAGTCACAAACGAGTACATAGCGAAGGTATGTGGATGTTGCAACCCGTAGACATCTACATCTGTCCTTGATTAAGAATCAAAATGCAGAATGCATTGTCACCCTTGAGGACTATGATGGAATACCTTTTTTCTAGTAAGAAGGGTCTCCATACGAAATCACCATACGAAACACAACAACATGTAGAGCTGCTATTTCGCGCTGGTATTCTGGGAGTATAGTTATTTGCCGGTCGAGTCGAACCATTCGTAGTACAACAGTGGTAGCGCCACGCGGCAGCTTTTGCTGACGCACGGATAGGCCGGCTCGAACCGGGGTACCACGACCTCACAGAGTACCAGCGTGAAGTAGAGGTTTACCTCTGCGTTTCGCTTGGTGAGTGGAGGTGGCCGGAGGCCCTTTTTACTGGAAATGAGGCATTCCATCTTAGTCCTCACGGGTGACAACGCATCTGTATTTTGATTTTTAATAGAGGATAGATGTAGATGTCTATGGGCCGCAGCAACCACTTACCATCAGGTGGACTGTGTGCTCGTTTGTCACCCTTATCCTATAAAAAAAAACATAAAATAGTTACAACGGGACTCTACTAGGTGAAATCATGTTATCGCGCTGTAAGAATATCCACTGCCACATATCGTCCTTTGGGTGACGTAAAAGTGGAAACTATGGCAAAACCTCCAATGGGTCAGTCAATCTATGAGTTTTTGGCGTGAACTGGACCAGTGGCGGTATGCTGCTCCTGTATTATTATTTAAATAATGGTTTGAAGTGGATTTGTATATGTAAAATTGGTGCGATTTTGTGTATTAAGTGTCTGCGCATGTGAACTATTAGTGGAAACGGTAAAACGAGTGCTCTCATGGTGATGTAATTATCAAGATAAGGTGTCTGTCTGCTTAGGCACCTTGAAATACCATCGCCAACTGTCGGCTGTCTACTGGCTCAAGTTGCCCTCAAAATCTCCCAAGGGCTGCAACATATTGTGAAGCAGTGTACTATGACGGATAATTATACATTGTAACTTAAGGCTCAGAAGGGCTAGAACCCAGAGCCGTAAAGCCAGTTATAAAAAAGAGCCAATCTATAAGGGCGGCCTATTTTTTACAGTGGACCTTTTTGGCTTGTATGGATAGATTGACGAATGATACATTAATCACACTGTTAGTTAATCTATCGATTTATTTATAACCATAAATATAATTTATAACATTAAGAGAAAGGAAAAAATAATTCGACCAATCCTATTTATCATGACATGAGAAACCTACAAGAATAATAGTGAAACAATGTATAGACTGCTTTTCCTACAAACAAGTAAACTAAAAGAGAGTGTAATCATATTGTTCTTGAGGAATCGGAAGAGAAATAGATTTTTTTATTCAATAGAAATTATAAATAATACTTATTAAAATCACTCTTTCGTTTAATTTACCACTGGTTCGGAAAAAACCTCTGTCCTGGTAATAACTAGCTAGAAATCCAGCGGCTTTTTTAATAAAAATAACAGCTTACGATCATATTTGTTACACAATTGACGACACAAAACAATGAAAAATTGCTTGGTAGCGATCACTTCATTCTTAGGGCTTACTATTGGCCATAAAATCCTTAATATTATAATAATAATAAACTTAATATTTAAACGTGGTAGAGCCAAGCTGCAGCTATATTAATTGCATAGTTGTAGCACGAATGGGTCGGCTCAACCGGGCAAGGACCACGATCTCACAGAATACTAACGCAAAACAGCAGCTTACTGCTGCTGTGATTTGTATGGTGAGTGTAGAGAACCGGAGACCCTTTTTACTGGAAAAGAGGCATTCCATCTTAGTCGTCACGGCTGACAATGCATCTGCATTTTGATTCGGAAACGAGCCATCAGGTGGCCGGTGTGCTCGCTTGTCACCCTTATGCTATAAGAAAACATTTTCATAGAAAGTTTTTCAACTTTGAGGAGGTAAAATTTTGTATATTTTCTGGGATTTTGTTGTGAAAGCATATATACTTGCGTTGTATACACCGCTCCAAGAATGAATTGCTGACTCGATGGAGTCGAGTCAGAAATATAATGAATATCGCTTTTTTTTAAAACTACTTTTTTATGTGTACATACATTACATTTTCATGAATGTATTGAGAGGCCAAAGTTAATATATTAATTTCCTTAAATTTTCATATGAGCAACTCTTTAGGTTGTAAATCATAGATTGCTATTATGGCTCTTTCCTGTAAAACAAATATAATTTCAGTGTCACTAGTGTGCCCCTATAGTAAAATAGCATAAGACTAATTTATATTATATTATTATACCAGCTGTTCCCCGCGACTTCGCCCGCATGTTATATGGCGTTTTAATTTTTTTGTGCGGAACCCTAATACTTTCCTTTTTCTAAAACAAAAGTAGCCTAAGTTACTCCTTGTGACATCAGCTATCTGCCAGTGAAAATCCCGTCGAAATCGGTCCAGCCGCTTCGGAGATTAGCCGGAACAAACAGACAGACGGACGGACAGACCGTATATACTTTTGTATATATTTAGTAAAAAGCTGTAATTTTGACATTACAAGCAGACACTTCAATTTTATTTATTTGTATAGATTTATAACTCTATCTCCATATATTTGTATGTTTTTACTAGGACTCAAATGTAAAATGCAAAAAGTTACAATGGACTGCCGCAGGTTGATGTCGATGACTAGGCATAAAATCCTCAGACCGGTAATAACGAATACAGTCAAAAGTGTAGTACCAAAGTGATCAATTTTAGTTAAATAGTCTATCAGTCTGCCAATTTGGTATTGATTACTACAAATCTATCTATAACATAAATATTTGATATTTATTAAATGTTTGGGTGAGATTAGATCCGGACCAGATTAAGTCTCAACTTCGGAATATATCATTTGAATATGCGATCAGAAGAGATTTTTTTTGTATAGGTAATATTTTGTAAAGGACCTTAAAAACAGTAATTCGTGAAAATTATAATTGATAATCATTATCACCGCTTAATATGGAACTGTGTTGTAGATATGTTAAAGCTTTAAGGTGAATGTAGATAAGTAGATTATTGAATCGATTGACATAACTACCAAATTTGTGAAACACACAAAATGGAAACTTTTTTATTCAATATAGATTATAAATAATACTTATTGAAAGTCACTCTTTTGTTTAATTACCACTGGTTTGAAAAAGCCTCTGTCCTGGAAAGAACCAGCAAGAAACCCAGCGGGACTTTTTTTTAAATAACAGCTTACAATCATATAATCACAATTAACCACACAAAACAAATTGGAAATAGCTTGGTAGTGATCACCTCATTCCCAAGAGTTATTATCATACATAAACTCCTTAATATTATAATAACTCTTTATATACAAACATTGTTAAATTTCAAAGTTTTTGAACTTTGTGCAGGTAAAATTTTGTATATTTTTACCTTGAACAATCTCAATCCCCTTATCTTTTCCATATTATTTGTATAGAATTTAGCAGATACAGTGCCGCAACTAGGACGGTGCCAGCGGTGCCCAGGCACAAGATGCAAACCCTGGATGGGCGCAGAAATTACCAGACCAGGACCAAGTTTTGGCATTTGGTAGTTAGTAGCATGCGTACCTACAATACGCAATACGGGTGTATTACGTATTGTACGTCCTACTATCAGCAGTATACTGAGAAAATTATAGAAGGTCGCACTGGGCGCATTAAAGGCTAGTTAAGGCACTGAGCAAATAGGACAATTTTAAAAAATCAGAGGTTTTTCTTTATTTAAAAAAGTATCCTACACAATAGGATTTTATTCTACATCATGTAGGCGGCTTCCAAACATAAATTGCACATGTGAACAACACATTCAGAACCCGGAACACTATTTGTTACCTGCGGGATTCGAACCAGCGCACCGACCAAATGCTTAGCCACTGCCTACGGAGCTTTCAGTTCAGGAATATTATCAAAGGATATATATTTTTAACAAATTATTAGAGATGGGACGACTAGTCGCCGAATAGTCGGGATAGCCTACTATTCGGCATCTTTTACAGTCGGTGACTAGTTGGGGACTAATCGGCAAAATATGCCGATTATAGTCGGTGGTTAGCAAAAAAATTAAACCAACATTTATTCCTAATAATTGTTTTTTAATATACTTTTTCATTAATCTGCTGTACTAGCTATAATTACCTAGCTGCGCTTTGTTATATTAATTATTAATCTGTTACCATATTATAAGGAATTTAAGAATCAGTCAGAAATTAAGTATCATCAATCAATGACACATACATAACAAATAAAACAAAATAAAACGGCTCGTACACACTACGCATTCGCGAGGGCGCCGAGTGATGACGACATAGCCCGAATACCTCCGAAAGGCTAGTATTAAAATGATTGGCATCGCCAACTAGTCGGCCGAATGATCAGCAATTTGAAAACCGATTAGTCGACTAGTCGGCTAGTCGGCAAATATGCCATAGTCGGCCCATCTCTACAAATTATACAGAAAGTTAGGTCGGAAGTGTGTAAGCCGCCTTAGCTCAATTTGCGTTCAAAATGCACATCTAATCGAACACACCGGGCGTATTCTATCCAATGTCACATTGCACAATCGACAATCAAGCCGCGAATAGTGGCTCACGTTTTACAAACCAGCTATAGTCCATTCGTTCCCAGGCTCTGTTAAATAGGCATAACCAAGAGTTAACAACCTTTTGTTTTAACTTCGTTTTGT
The DNA here is from genome assembly GCA_033319125.1 of Parnassius glacialis. Classification (NCBI taxonomy): domain Eukaryota; kingdom Metazoa; phylum Arthropoda; class Insecta; order Lepidoptera; family Papilionidae; genus Parnassius; species Parnassius glacialis. The sequence goes on from JAVANC010000005.1 coordinate 52,513,870, forward strand.
TAAAATTACTAGCGCTGCATTTATCTCTAAAGTTACTATAAAGATCCTCCACATTAATTGAGTTTCTGTTTGTTTTTCTCTGTGCTTATTAATGAATGGGTCGTTCTTTAAATTTAAATAGGTACTTATCTACACAGAAAATACAGTTAAATGTAGATAACGGAGTATGATTATTAAGCATATTTAAAGTATTACTTTTAGTAGAACATATATTGTACACAACTGTATGTTATCTCGAATAAAGATTAAAAAAAATTGAATATTATATTACATTATATACTATTAAATAAACTCAGCTACCATTTGGTCCAACCAATATGTAAGCGATACAGCATTATTTAAATAATGTTTTTAAGTATTATTTTGTATTATTAATTTTTTTAATGGCAACTATATTCGGTATTGTTAATTTTATTTGTTTGAATAATATGGCAATCTATATGCATAACGGACGCGCGACTCGTATAAATTTGGACGGAGAGGTAAAAGTTACGTCGATTTCTTATGGGATTCCTTGAACATGCTTTAAAGTTTTAGTCTTCCATGTCCAATCATCTTTACACATTTGGGTACAGTTAAACGGAACCTGTTTACAATTATGCCGTGTAGTAGATAGTTAACAATGTTTAAAATATTATTTGGACGTGTAGGAATCTTAAGTACATATAAGTGTAACTGTGTAGTGGCGGTGTAAGAATATCACTACCCCATGTCATCCCGTGGGTGTCGTGAGAGGCGACAGAAGGAAACAAACCAGGAGATGGACAGCAGTGTCTTCGTGATAACATCTAGAAAATAATAAACCTGCGGTTACCAACCCGCCTGCCAAGTATGGAAACCATGGCAAATAACTGCCTTATTAAACAACCTTTTGGGAGATCTATGTTTTTTTTAGAATAATGGTGACAAACGAGCACACGGTTCACCTGATGGTAAGTGGATGCTGTGGCCCATAGAAACCTACTCGTATATTTATCCTTGATTAAGAATTAAAATGCAGATGCATTGTTACCTCTGAGGACTAAGATGACATGCCTCGTTTCCAGTAAAAAGTGTCTCCTGTTCTCTACACTCACCATACGAAACAGCATTATTTAGCTGCTGTTTGACAAATGACTTTAAACTTTCTATTTTAAGGTGACATTTGAATCTTATAATATAAAAATTAATCGCTGAATGTGTTGCCAAGCGCAAATCTCGAGAGCAGCTGAACCGATTTTTCTAATTCTTTTTTTATAATATTCCTTGAAGTAGGAAGATGGTTCTTACGGAAACAAATATTTTAAAAATTGCCTGAAAAAGTCTAAAAACAACACTTCTCTATATTCCCATACAAAACATTCGTAATAATACTTAAAAGTCAATTTGAACTTTAATACCATACCATAAAGTTTAAGAGTTAGTGGAGGGGTTCCGGGAAGGCAAATAATTGAGTGACTTTAGAATCGTATAAATATTAATGTCAATATTTGTCAATATTTATATACACTGGCAGATAGCTGATGTTATAAGGAGTAACTTGGGCTGCTTTTATTTTAGGGTTCCGCGAAAAATAACTCCACGCGTCGAAGTCGCGGGGAACAGCTAGTTTCAAATAAAATCATATTATCTCTACGTTTTTAGGTTCATTGAGTATAACACTATTCTGTAACAGTATAATATGTGTGTATATTTGTTCGTTACCTTCTTTCGCCTCTCTAATGAGTAATAATTAATCATATCATTAGATTTTTATTGAGATTAAAACTTTAGTTTATATTTAAGAAACTCTCACAATTATTCATCAAAATGGAGGTTGATAGCAAGGGCAAAACGAAATCACATCTTTTTTTTAGATATCGAATATAAAATACAAGATAATAAAGAACCCGCCTGCCGATCTATTAGGGAGGTCTATGTTCTTCAGCGGTGGAATTCTGATAGGCACTAACAAAATTTAAAAAAAAACTTGAATGAATATTACAGAGCGTAAAGTTATTTATAAAATCGAATTACATCACAACTGTAGTATTATATTTAGGCGAGTTCTTCTTTAAAATACTATTAGCTCATATAAATATTTTTGGTCCAATGATTAAAAATGAAAAGACAAAGGTTGAACACCTCAGCCCAATGCCTACCATGTGTTCTAAGGCCGGTAAAATTCCGTTACGGAATTACGATTCGGGATCCCGAACGCAGCAAATCCATATAACATCAAGGACCTATTATACACGTACAGTAGTTTCCCATTCGAAATTTTGCGGGGAAAAACGAGATTCCGAATGTATGTGGCCGGCCTTGAACAACCAAAACGTTAGGTTTTAAAAATAAGTTAAAAATAAACACGTTAAATTCTGTTTCAGATTTTGTATTTACATTTTACATCATTAGTCATTATTACCGAAAAATATTTACGTAGTAATTCATAACTTCTTACAACAGTGCGAAAGTTCGAGACATTTCGAGTGTCGTTAAGAGGTAGTTGAAGTAAAGCAAACTACAACTCGTTTTGTACGTAATAATGTTGTCAGAAGAAAGATCATGCAACTGTTGCGGAAGTTAGAGTTGTTACTGTAAGTATAGTATTAAACGCCGTTTAAAATGAAACTTCCGAGTACATTACTTTTGAACAGTCTTCCAAATTACAAGTACTTATTGACAATTGGACGAACGTTAGTTTTTTGTGCCAAATTTAACAATGTTGAATACTAATGTAGTCTGTCTGTCACAGAAGTTTTCACCAGGAGTGTTTCGCGTCATCTTTATTGTAATCATTACCTATCAAAAGTCCACTGTTGAACGTAGGTCTCTCCCATTGATTGCTTGATACGGGGATTTAGCCATAGTTGTTTTATTGGCAAGCGAAAAAGCCACCGCAGTTTTTTTATTAAGGTATTTTATAAAACTAAGATGACAACTGCCACCAGCTTCAAACGAAGTAGGCTGCAGAGGCGTTATCTCATCGAAGGACTAAGATGTAAGCCCTAACCTGCCTCTAAATATAACAGCTCACTTTATATTTCAGACCAGAATACTGGCGGCAGAAGTAAATAAGAGGGTGGTAGCTAACCAGACGGACTCCTAAACAATAGTGCTCGTTTGTCACCATCTATACAAATAAATCAAATTGAAGTGTCTGTTTGTAATGTCAAAATAACAGCTAAATGCATATGAAAGTATATACGGCACATATAACAAAAACACATTTTTTTAAATTTGTGTCTGTCTGTCTGTTTGTTCCGGCTAATCTCCGAAACGGCTGGACCAATTTTGACGCGACTTTCACTGGCAGGTAGCTGATGTCATAATACTTTTATTTTAGAAAAATTGTTAGGCTTCCGCGCAAAAAAAAAACATAAAATCTAATCGTAATAAATTCCACGCGGGCGAAGTCGCGGGGCACAGCTAGTTATTCTATAAAAGAAAGGTGTAGAAGTGACAAGAGTACAAAAATATTCTCTTTTCAGTAAACTCTTTTACGCAGTCGGTTTTTTAAATCGTTGTTTTAAATAATGGGCTTGTAAAAATTTACGCGTAACCTCTCTCGCCAAATACGCTTGGCACATGAAGTGAGGCTCCGTGGTTTGGCAACCCTAGGCGGAACTGAAAGTACGATTTGGCTGATATCCACACTTGCTTCTTGTTAAGAGTTCTTACTCAATTTCAAAACTCGATATATCTATGTCTCTTCGAAGATGGTTTATATAGTGAGAATACTTGATTTATCATGGTAATGACAATATTTATTGATTTGCTCTTGTTGCTTGGTGACAGAAATGTGTTCCAGTCTGAAGTAAGTATATAGAGAGCCTATGTAATAACAGGTAAACAGGTAACCGTATAATAACAGGTAACAGCCCGTATAATACATTTTATCTAGGTCCTCAGAGAACGCATCTGAAGCCTTCTTTGCGTAAAGTTGGTTGCAGGACCAAGAACTGCAGTAGCCCCTTAACACATTTAGACTTAGAAGAACTACCGCGTGGTTAGACCACGAACTACCTGGCCACTGTTAATACCCGCCGAACACAACATAAACACAAAAAAAAGACAAATTGTTAGTTTTCAGATCTGCAATACGATTATGTAACACTGCGGTGGGCTTCGTTTTAACGTTTGACGTTTGTTTTCTTTTATAGAATAAGGGTGATAAATGAGCACACAGTCCACGTGATGGTAAGCGGTTGCTGTGGTTCATAAACATCTACATCTATCCTCGACTAAGAATCAAAATGCAGATGCATTGTCAACACTGAGGACTAAGTTGGAATGCCTCGTTTCCAGTAAATGGTTTCCGGTTCTCTACACTACCATACGAAACACAGCAGTATTAAACAGCTATTTTACGCTGTTATTCTGTGGAAACGTGGTCGTGGAAGTCGAGCCGTTCGTGCTATAACCTTAGTATAGCTGTAGCGTGGCTCTACCGCCATTTAAATAAACCGCTTTAAATAAACCGTGTTTCGATGTATTTTGTGAATGTATCAGTATAGATTATAATTAACCGATGGCTTTTTAAAACGCTTTATCTGCTTACCTTGTCCTGTATGAATCTAAGTTTGTATTATTGTTGTAGTTAGTGCGGGTAGTGGATGTATAAGAATGTAGGAATTGACACTACCTCTTACCGTCAGTTGGTAGCATAAGACAGAGGGAGTGGTATATGTTAGGCTTATATATACTTTCACCTATAAACAAATCAACCGACTGGGGAAAAAGGTTCTCGTGTGGCAGGTCTCGTACCGGTAGGCGAAGTGTAGGGCAACCCCCCACTAGATAGAGTGACGACCTGGTAAGACATGCTGGAAGTCGATAGATGCAGGTGGCTCAGGACCGTGCTTTATGGCATTCCTTGGGGGAGGCCTATGTTCAGCAGTGGACCTGTGAAGGTTTATAATGATAATGAAATGATAATGAACACTTAATGGAATGTTTACTACCTATTTAATGAATTAAGAATCTTTAAAATCAGTTCATAATTGATGAAGATATCGCGTAACATAAATAAAACATAGAGTTGATTTATTAACCTTTTCCTTTTTTGAAGTCGGCTTTTTAATATCACCGCTAGTTTTATCATTGGTGTGTAACGCTCTTTTCATATGAGTGACAAACAAGCTTAAAAAAGAGCCTTGCACAACAATTATTGTCACATTTTTGAAGTGAAAACTTCTTTAGCGGCGTTGTGCACTTTTTTGTAATGGGTAAAAAATGTTAAACTCGCGTCAGGTCACGTGTCCTGATCGAAAATTCGTAAGACGGACGGAGAGTAGACAGCCGACGCGGCGTAGGAGAGGAAGTCAGTTAGGTATAATTAATTTTCATTAATTAATTAATATAATTTTATTATTAATATTAGGTTTCGATCGAGTCTACTGTACTGCTTGACGAAATTATTAATATAGATACATATGTACTTACACATTATAGATGTAATATTGCATACCTTAAGCGAAAGCGCAAGGTGTGTTCTACTATCGCCTAAAAATTAAGATTCCAACATTTTATCGAATAAAATCGTATCTAGCAATCATATTATACATATAAATGATATAAAAAGCACATTGTTAGAAAGATAAATGATTGTTGAACTTATTAATAATTTTTTAAAATCGATTAATTGCTATTTTTAAATAAAAAAAGGGTTTTAGTGGCTTATGGTGTGGATTTATCATGTCCCTGTGGCTTGTAAACACAATAACTTTTGAAAATATTAATTGTTTAACTCAATCTATTTTTTAATCTCTTCATCGATCATGTGGGAAGCCACTGAATGTAAATGGCAGTGTAGTTTTGTTTTGTTTAGCTATAATTAATTTTTTTCGGCTCCAAAATGGCGAAATTTTCGTTGATTTGTGAGCCTCGTATACAAATTAATTCTGTAAATGGGAAGCTACAGCCACAGAGTAGTAATGAGTAGTTTAGTTTGGCTCACAGAGTACATTATATATAGGGAATAATGTAAAATAAATAAATTATACTGAAAATTTAATTACAAATTTGTTTTGTAACAAAATAGTAAGTTAGCAAGGTTCGATTGTATTTTAAACTATTCATTAATTTGTTTGATTCTAAATTGGCCTAGCATGGCTAAATTTAAAAAAGCGACATCTACTGCAACATGGACAAACTGTCATGACATAATAATACCTCTAAGAAAAATTATAGTATGGACAGTTATGCCACTGGTTTGGCTTCAGTCTTGCTTTTCAGTATATATAAAGGTACTCTGTGGTCTTGCTGCAGTCACCTTCGTGAGTGGACATTGTATCGGTTGTTTGCAGCGGCTCAAAAAGATCGCTGTACAAATACACAATATTCGAATAACCAAATTTCTTAAATACTTAATTATAATAATAATAAGACATTTTTTTTATTACAATATTTAAAAGCACAGAATAAATAATAGTAGTACGTACTAAAAGCAAGTAGTATAATTTTTTTTGTCATGGGTGACATTTTCATGGTTTTCGAGGATGTTGAAACCGATAGGGTTGTCGAAATGTAAATCCAAGATGGCGGCCGCAATAGGTATCAATTTTTTCATCATGGGTGTCATTTTTATGGTTTTAGAGGGTGCTGAAGCCGATAGTGCTGTCGAAATGTAAATCCAAGGTGGTGGCTGCAATAGGTATAAATTTTTTCATCATGAGTGTCATTTTCATGGTTTTCGAGGGTGTTGAAGCTGATAGTGCTGTCGAAATGTAAATACAAGATGGCGGCTGAATTAGGTACCAATTTTTTCATCATGGGTGTCATTTTCATGGTTTTCGAGGGTGTTGAAGCCGATAGTGTTGTCGAAATGTAAATCCAAGATGGCGGCTGCAAAATATATCAATTTTTTCATCTTGGGTGTCATTTTCATGGTTTTCAAGGGTGTTGAAGCCGATAGTGCTGTCGAAATGTAAATCCAAGATGGCGGCTGCAACAGGTATCAATTTTTTCATCATGGGTGTCATTTTGATGGTTTTCGAGGGTGTTGAAGCCGATAGTGCTGTCGAAATGTAAATCCAAGATGGCGGCTGCAATAGATATAAATTTTTTCATCTTGGGTGTCATTTTCATGGTTTTCGAGAGTGTTGAAGCCGATAGTGCTGTCGAAATGTAAATCCAAGATGGCGGCTGCAAAAGGTATCAATTTTTTCATCATGGGTGTCATTTTCATGGTTTTCGAGAGAATTGAAGCCGATAGGGTTGTCGAAATGTATATCCAAGGTGGCGGCTGCAATGGGTATTATTTTTTCATCATGGGTGTCATTTTGATGGTTTTCGAGGGTGTTGAAGCCGATAGTGCTGTCGAAATGTAAATCCAAGATGGCGGCTGCAATAGATACCAATTTTTTCATCTTGGGTGTCATTTTCATGGTTTTCGAGAGTGTTGAAGCCGATAGTGCTGTCGAAATGTAAATCCAAGATGGCGGCTGCAGTAGGTATCAATTTTTTCATCATGGGTGTAATTTTCATGGTTTTCGAGAGAGTTGAAGCCGATAGGGTTGTCGAAATGTAAATCCAAGATGGCGGCTGCAATAGGTATCAATTTTTTCATCACGGGTGTCATTTTCATGGTTTTCGAGGACGTTGAAGCCGATAGTGCTGTCGAAATGTATTTAAACTACTTTAAAAATTCCGTATAATCATGTTATACGTAATTTTTTTAATGCGCTTAAGGTATGCCCAATTGGATTTACCAATATATTTGTAATATGTTTATACTTTACAGCATTAACCTATATTTTCATAACATCACAATAAGCACATGTGTGGTGTAGGTTTACCAAACAAATAATTTCGAATGAAAATAAATGAAATAAGATAATCATAAATAATCTCCGCCATTCCAAAATATCAAAAATGCACAACGTTAATATTCAAGTTTTCACTTCTGCCGGCACTACCGGAGTGCAACCCGTCGTTTTTTTACTCCAGTGATTTTAGACGATTTGCGTACATTCTCATATATATAAATAGAAATCACCCGACGTAACTCACATTACAAATAATCGTAATGCATACAAGTCTTAAAAAACAATGGTTGTTTGTTTTTTTTTTAATTCAATTGTGAGAAATATACGTGTTGGGGCTACACTGCAGCTATATTATGGTTGTAGCACGAATGTGTTTTCTCGACCACATTTTCAAAGAATACCAGTTTAATAAAATAGCACTTTAATGCTGCTGTGTTTCGTATGATGAGTGTAGAGAACCAGAGACTCTTTTTACTGGAAAGGAGGCATTCTATTTTAGTCCGCAGAGGAGACAACACATCTGCATTGTGATTCTTAATTGAGGATAGATATAGGTGTCTATGGGCCACAGCGTCTACTTACCATCAGGTGGTATGTGTGTTAATTTGTCAACCTTATACTATAAGAAAAATACGTTCAGAAACAAATAAATAGAATTACCCGACGTAAATCCCCTTACAAATAATCGTAATGCACACAACTCTTAAACAACTATGGTTGTTTGTTTCTTTTATTTGACTGTGAGAATAGGCGGTGGGACAAATTCGTTAGTTAAAATTACTTCGGTTTATTCAGCAGCTAGACAGAACAATGTGGTAAATTAGTGCAGTTGTTCAAGGACAGCTGTAATCCCACAATTGTGATTTAATCCCACTGGTCCTAATCATTGTTTAAAGCTCAATGAATAGACCATAATGAGAACGGCAGACCAGGGCAGTGACCTTTTGTACAGAGTATCGGATAACATTAGTCTAATTAAACTGTGAAAATATTTTATCACTGCGGTGTGAGATGCCTTGAGATAGTTTTTTGATCATTCTGATAAATGTCTGCTAATAATTTAATTAATTTACGTGATAGTAGTAAATTAATTAAAAATCTAATAAAAACAAAAAAAATAATTAAAAATTAAAAATGTTGCAAAACCGACTTCAATATAAATTATTAAGAATAACTCAGAAACTATTGGTCAGACATTGATCAAATTTATATGGGACCACATGAGATGCACCAGCATGCAAAAAAGAATCATCGAAATCTGTTCACCCAGAAAAAAGAAAAAGAAAAACATACAGTCGAATTGAGTACCTCCTCCTTTTTGAAGTCGGTGGAAAGCTAATTATTCTAATAATTGATTCAATATCTATCGTGATAAAATGAGATTGTTTTACATTTTCAACATGTACCTATTGTACGTAATGTGAAACAAAATAATAAGAAACTGCGGTTGCCAACTCTTTTGCCATGCGTGCCAACAATGTTAAATGGGGAAGGTTATCTTCAGCAGTGACTTTGGCAGGTTGTAATGATGGTGGTATTTTGCAAAGATCTAATATTTCAGCTTGACACTGCAGCTATTTTATAGTCGTATCTCGAATGGATTGGCTCGACCGGTGAAAAAACACGCTCTAACAGAATACCAGCGTAAAATAGCAGCTTTTATACTAAATCTCTGAAAGATCCGGAGACCCTTTTTACTGGGTACGAGGCATTCAATCTTGGTGATCAGGGGTGACAACACTTTGATTCGTAATTGAGAATAAATTTAGACATCTACGGGCCACAGCCTCCACATACCATCAGGTAAACTATATGTGCGCTTGTCACCCTTATTCTATAAAAAACCGGCCAAGTGCGAGTCGGACTCGCGCACCGAGGGTTCCGAACAAATCCGTAGGTTAAAATTATTAAAAATATTTTTATTATATGATGTAACTAAAAATTTATGCGTTTCGCAATTTTTCATTTATCTGTGCTATAATACGTTGCTTCGTACCAAATTTTAAGATTCTGAGTTCACGGGAAATACCCTGTAGGTTTTGATTCCCTTGCGGCATAATATTTGCGGCATAAACGGCTGTATCTTTTGATTGCGTTGGCTTAGAAGTTTGATTTTTTCACAGCTCCAAGGGACGGTAGACTTGAGTATTTGATATGAATTTCAGCTTGATACCTCCACGCGTTCCTGAGAAAAAGGGTCTTGACAGACAGACAGACAGACGGACAACAAAGTGGTTCTATAAGGGTTCCGTTTTACCTTTTGAGGTTCGGAACCCTAAAAATTATGTGAACTTGATGAGTTGTGACATTTTTGTAATAAGTATACACAAACTTATTAACTCATAATGCACATCTTTCTTTTTTTATTCTTTATCGGGCTTCGTCACTTCTCTGGCGTCTCCCGTTGCAGGAAGAACTTAATTTAATAGTGACGCTTAGCACGCGGTTTAATAATAATCGATGACTTCTCACTAGGGTTGCCACACGTACTTTATTTTCAAGAACTTCCTCTATTTCAGAGTCTGAAATTTTTGGGTCTGAAATTCAGACCCAAAAATTGATCTTGTCCCCTAATTTGAAATATTTACAAGACAAATAGTGGTAGCTTAGTTGGTTAGCGCCCACTGTAAATTTAACAGTACGCGAGCAACCCGGGTTCGATCCACGCCGACACCAATGAAATTGTTAATTGCAATTTTAAGTGCTGTATAAGTACCACGTGCTCGGCGGTGAAGAAACGAACAAAAAACAACTACGTAAGTAAACCTACATGTCTGAGAAAATAAGAAAATGCCATCAAAAACATAACTTGTAAAAAAAACCAAGTCTCGCAACTCAGTTCTTCTACCGTAAAAAGTTGTGACATCCATGTAATACTTAGTCGGTTAATTTATTTAGTCCCTACTTAAGGGTCCTTCTGTCTCAAGTTATTACGTAATTAGCTAACCTAACAACATCTTATAGTGACCACATCAATACAAAAAATCTTTTATATTTTAAATAAATTGATTGACTTGGCCATAGCATGAAAACACAATGTATCTCTCAAGTAATACATATTATATTAAATTAGATTGTTTAGTGCGATTTCCAAGTACCTATTATTCCATTATATTACACATAATATATAGGTACACTGATTCATTCACTGTAAATGTAACTTTGTAATCCTATATATTTATATGGAATTACAAACTTATTTATGCAGTTAGTGAATCTCGAAAACTAGACGGAAATTCCAAAATATTTTAATTTTTCCTTGATTTATATACTAAACAATAATTGTATTCCAAATTTGAAGTTTCTATGTTTGCTAGAAGTGTCTTAGAGTTTCGTTGATCGGTCAGTCAGTGAGTGACAAAATTAAGAAACGTTGACTAGTTATAATTCTTAAACTACTGGTTCAAATTTAATAAAATTTGAAACATATCGAGATTATACAATGCCTACTTGGTTACTGAAAATTCAGGTTTCTAGTTTTATCCACAACGAAGTTATAGGGTTTCGAAAAGGGCCTGAACTGCTTCGAGAAAAGGATGTTACGGCCGTGCCGCTTTTTTGCTCGACTTGGCGGGGGCACTGCCGTGCCCCCCAGAAAAATTCGAAGACATGTGAAGTTTGCCAACACGCATTGGGGCAGCGCGGCGGACATTTCCTTGCCCTAAAACCCTCTCAGAAATGAGGGGAGGCCTGTGCCCAGAAGTGGGACGTATAAAGTTTGTAATTTTAACAAGGCAATTATCATGCAAATTGGACATACCTTCCGCTAGTTGAGGTCAAAGAATATAAATATCACTTTGAAGTGACGTGCAATGCTAGTGAGACATACTACGTTATTCTGCGTATTAATATTGCTTTTATATCAATAAATGTTGCTACTAATATCATAACAGAATTTTATTGATAACAATACGATATCCATTAATAAGTGGCGAGGCTTGCGAAGACACTTATTGATTTCACGATATCTGTCCGTCTGTCCGTCTGTCTCACGATTATCTCGAGAACGGTTTCGAATTTTCAAATTCTGTTTTCAGCAATCGATTACTGATCACCCAGGCATCTGAACCTCCTATTTTGAAACTGATTGCTCAACGGCAACCGTTAGAAACCGCTACAAAGCTGATTGCTTCGCCACTTTGTTATGCTGTTAGCTTGCTAGGTTTATTGATTTCACGATGTCCGTCCGTCTGTCCGTCTGTCCCACGATTATGTCGAGAACGGTTTCGAATTTTCAAATTCTGTTTTCAGCAATCGATTACTGATCACCCAAGCATCTGAACCTCCAATTTTGAAACTGATTGCTCAACGGCAACCGTTAGAAACCGCTACAAAGCTGATTGCTTCGCCACTTTGCTATGCTATTAGCTTGCTAGGTTTATTTTCCTTCTTTGTAGTTTATTTAACCTTATCAAATTATTTAAAGCATCTATTGGGAGCCGGTAACCCTCTTCAGCTGTGTAGTTGCCGCCTGTCGGCGGTCTGGTTAACGCCATAAATAAGTTGGTTATACGACCATGTATCGGAAGATTCCTTTGGAGATTCCCATAGTCGCCTGGTTCGATTCTCTTAATCGCCAGTTGTAGTGATAATTTCACGGACAGATTCCTAGGTAGAAACGGAGACAGGGGATGAAGCTGCTCGCATCCGTAGGAATTACTTGAATCCAGACGTATCCCTTGGGTAGTGCTAAGCGAGCAGCACTACATACTAGTGACAGGTTGGTCCTCTACTAGTGAGAGGCCCGGTTGATGGTTAGTTACCATCCACCTGGCAAAGACTTACTGCCAAATGATGCAAATCGTGTTCCAATATGATGTTAGGGGAAACCCATTTCATAGAGACGATGAGTCTGGATAGTTGCATTGCGCATAAGAACCGGTTGAAATCTAGTCCAGTTCAATCCCCAGAAGACACAAGTTTGCGCGTTTACCGCTAAAAAGAACCCTTTGTCGTATCTCCTCCATTTCAAGGTACTCAAGGCTCAATTCCCCCCCCCCCCCCCCATCAACATGGTAGTGGAATTAAATAAAAGACTACCCCAGGAGGGTACCAGCACCCCTGGAGAATCCCTCGCTGAGCATCCACGACCAAACTACTCCACTCCTGGGCGTGGGTGCTCAGGCTGCCCCACGTATTCTGGGAGGGGCGAAATTCCACTCAAGACGAAACCTGCTCGGGGCAAGTGGAGCAAGAAGACAAAGGCAACCCCTGCCACGCTTACCGTGGATTTCTGCAATATCAGGGGACTTCATTCAAACCTTAACGCCGTCCACTACCATCTGGAGATAGCTAAGCCGGCCTTGCTCTTTCTAACCGAGACACAGGTGTCCTCTCCGGCTGATACTTCGTATCTCTCCTACCCAGGGTACAAATTAGAACACCCGTTTGTGCCCCGGGCTGGAGTTTGCGTGTATGTCAGAGAGGACATCTGTTTTCGACGCCTCGGCAGTCTTGAAGGTAGTACCTGTCCATCCTATGGCTGCGCGTAGATAGCTTCGACCATCCCCGCGTCTACGGGTGCCTCTATAGGTCCCATAGCGGTAATGCCGACACAGACCGACTCATCGACCACGTCCAAATGGCTGCAGACTCCGTGCTACAACAGGTCCCATCCGCAGAGATCGTGATACTCGGTGATTTCAACGCCCACCACGCTGAATGGCTTGGTTCTCGTTTAACCGATCATGCGGGTAGATCTGTCTATGACTTTGCTTTGGCATATGATCTAACACAACTGGTTACTTCGCCTACGCGGATCCCAGATGTGGAAGACCATGTACCTTCCCTGTTGGACCTTCTGCTGACCTCTCATCCCGACGGATATCAGGTCTCCGTCGATGCCCCTCTGGGCTCTTCGGACCATTGTCTGATCCGGAGTACGGTGCCACTCACGCTCCAATCGCAGTTGCGATCTACAGCTTGCCGCCGTGTTTGGCACTATAGGTCAGCTGATTGGGACGGGATGCGGTCTTTATTTGCATCCTACCCTTGGGGGCGGGTTTGCTTCTCGCCGGAAGATCCCAGCGTTGTTGCCGATTCTGTTGCTGATGTGGTACTTCAGGGTATGGAACTTTTTATTCCATCCTCTGTGGTGCCCATCGGAGGCAGATCCCAGCCATGGTTTGGTCGCTTCTGCAAAATAGCATCACGCTATAAGCAGGAGTGCTACCAGGCCTGGGCTGACGCATCAACGTCTCGGGATGTAAACACCAGCGCACTTAAAAAGAAGTATAATTCCGCCTCCAGGTCCTTCAAAAACGTCATTGCCAAGGCAAGGTCTGAGCACATCGGCAGAATTGGCGAGAAGCTAGTTCGCCTTCTTTCGGGAACCCGTGCATTCTGGTCTCTCGTCAAGGCTGTCCAAGGGAACTTATGTCAGCCATCTCTTCCATCTCTGCACAGATAGGACGACTCACTGGCCCATGCCGCAAAGGAGTTGGCACCAAGGCGTAGTCCCGAATTCATGGAAGACAGCTTTGGTGCACCCGATCCCTAAAAAAGGCGACCGCTCAGACCCGTCCAACTACAGGCCTATCGCCATCACCTCCTTGTTCTCCAAAATAATGGAAGCCATTATAAACTGCCAGCTCATGAGGTACCTTGAGGATCACCAGCTGATTAGTGACCGCCAGTACGGTTTTCGTCGGGGTCGATCAGCTGGTGATCTTCTAGTCTACTTAACTCATAGATGGGCGGAGGCAGTAGAGTCCAAGGGGGAGGCATTAGCCGTTAGTTTGGACGTAGCGAAGGCCTTTGATCGGGTCTGGCACAAAGCGCTTCTTTCGAAGCTTCCTTCCTATGGGCTTCCCGAGAAATTGTGCAAATGGATCACCAGTTTCCTTGCTGATCGGAGCATCAAGGTCGTAGTAGACGGTGCATGCTCTGATCTCAAGCCTATCAACGCTGGTGTTCCACAAGGCTGCGTGCTATCACCAACGCTGTTTCTCCTGCATATCAATGATATGTTGCTAACTGGTATTCATTGCTATGCGGACGACAGCACTGGTGATGCCTTATATACCGGCCGTGCCAATATTTCTCGGGAAAACGTCGCCGAGTACCGGGACAATCTTGTGTCTGAAGTCGAGTCTTTGCTTAACAAAGTTTCGGATTGGGGCCGACTAAATCTAGTCCAGTTCAATCCTCAGAAGACACAAGTTTGCGCGTTTACCGCTAAAAAGAATCCCTTTGTCGTATCTCCTCAGTTTCAAGGCACTTCCCTTGCTTCCACAGCCAGTATCGGAATCCTTGGCGTCGACATATCGAATAGTGTGCAGTTTCGTGGTCACTTGGAAGGGAAGGCCAAATTGGCCTCTAAAAAGCTTGGCGTGCTCAGCAGAGCGAGACAGTATTTCATGCCGGCACATCGCTTGCAACTTTACAAAGCGCAAGTGCGGCCCCACATGGAATACTGTTCTCATCTCTGGGCCGGGGCATCCCAGTGCCAGCTCCTTCCACTTGACCGCATCCAGCGCAGAGCGGTTCGAATCGTCGACGACCGAGTTCTTTCTGATCGGCTCGATACACTGGCACTGCGTAGAGATGTTGCATCTCTTTGCGTATTTTATCGCATTTATCACGGGGAGTGCTCTGAGGAATTGTTCGGACTAATTCCAGCCGCTCAATTTCACCATCGCACATTGCGATAAAACTCGCGTTACCATCCATACCACCTGGATGATTGGCGGTCCACCACTGTGCGATTTAGAAGAAGTTTTCTCCCTCGCACGACTTCCTTGTGGAATCAATTACCACCAGCGAATTTTGCGGACCGATACGACTTAGGAACCTTCAAGAAAAGAGCTTACACCTTTCTAAAAGGTCGGCAACGCATCTGCAATTCCCCTGGTGTTGCGGTTGTTCATGGGTGGCGGTAGTCACTTACCATCAGGTGAGCCACATGCTCGTTTGCCGCCTATTCTATAAAAAAAAACTCCCCTTACTGCCTCAGCTAGCACCGGAGTCCTCGACGTCGACATATCGAATAGTGTGCAGTTTCGTGGTCACTTGGAGGGGAAGGCCAAATTGGCCTCTAAAAAGCTTGGCGTGCTCAGCAGAGCGAGACAGTATTTCATGCCGGCACATCGCTTGCAACTTTACAAAGCGCAAGTGCGGCCCCACATGGAATACTGTTCTCATCTCTGGGCCGGGGCATCCCAGTGCCAGCTCCTTCCACTTGACCGCATCCAGCGCAGAGCGGTTCGAATCGTCGACGACCGAGTTCTTTCTGATCGGCTCGATACACTGGCACTGCGTAGAGATGTTGCATCTCTTTGCGTATTTTATCGCATTTATCACGGGGAGTGCTCTGAGGAATTGTTCGGACTAATTCCAGCCGCTCAATTTCACCATCGCACATCGCGATAAAACTCGCGTTACCATCCATACCACCTGGATGATTGGCGGTCCACCACTGTGCGATTTAGAAGAAGTTTTCTCCCTCGCACGACTTCCTTGTGGAATCAATTACCACCAGCGAATTTTCCAGACCGATACGACTTAGGAACCTTCAAGAAAAGAGCTTACACCTTTCTAAAAGGTCGGCAACGCATCTGCAATTCCCCTGGTGTTGCGGTTGTTCATGGGTGGCGGTAGTCACTTACCATCAGGTGAGCCACATGCTCGTTTGCCGCCTATTCTATAAAAAAAAAACTCCCCTTACTGCCTCAGCTAGCACCGGAGTCCTCGACGTCGACATATCGAATAGTGTGCAGTTTCGTGGTCACTTGGAGGGAAAGGCCAAATTGGCCTCTAAAAAGCTTGGCGTGGTCAGCAGAGTGAGACAGTATTTCATGCCAGCACATCGCATGTTACTTTACAAAGCGCAAGTTCGGCCTCACATGGAATACTGTTCTCATGTCTGGGCCGGGGCACACGGGGAGTGCTCTGAGGAATTGTTCAGATTAATTCCAGCCGTTTCACGTACGCACATCGCGTCAAAATTCACGATATATTGCGTTTTACGAGGAGTTTTCTTCCTCACTTACAACTTCTCTGTGGAATTGTTTACCACCGGCGATTTTCCCGGACCGATACGACTTAGAGACCTTCAAGAAAAAAGCTTACACCTTTCTAAAAGGCCCGCAATGCATCTACATTTCCCCTGGTGTTGCGGTTGTTCATGGGCGGCAGTAGTCACTTACCATCAGGTGAGCCGCATGCTTGTTTGCCGCCTCTTCTATAAAAAATATCGTAACACACGTTGCCAATAGGAGAGCCCCTTTTAATTTTTATTATTTGTTGTTATAGCGGCAACAGAACTACACATTCTGTAAAAATTTTAACTGTCTACCTATTACGGATCATGAAATACAGCCCGCTGATAGACAAACGGGCTGACAGCGAAGGCTTAGTAATTGGGTCCTGTTGGTTACCCTTCGGATATGAAACCTTAAAAAAGACCTGAGCGTTTCTTGCCAGTTCGTATCTTGTTTTAGCGAACCGGTGTATATTTTGTTTTAACGTAACTTGGGAGTTTTTAATTGAATAACAAATTTAGAATTTCACTTTGATTTTCTTAAACTTACAATGCCTCTTTGGAAACCTCATCTTTTCACGCAATTTCCCTATTAAGGTGTGACATTACCTTAACAGATTTCGCGTATTAATATGCATAAACATACCTAAGTCCTTAATATGAGTGGAGTCGAAAGTTGTAGAAAGCCCCATGCGACCGGTTTGAGTAGATATCAGGGGTCCCAACATTGATCAGCCAGTTTGGTATGATAATAAGTTTGTGCTCTTTCATTTTCGCTTCAACCTTTTCTTATTTTCGCTTTTTAAAAGACTAATTTGACACTTAACATATTGATCGCTGGCCATGATTGTTCAGGCCATTAGATACAGAAACTGTTTTCGTGAATGGAATGTTGTCATTCAACTCGCTTAATAGGGATAGATAGATTTACTAAGGCTATTTTATTTTTTACACAAGCCTTCAGCCAAAAATTAGACATCGCGCGCTGTAATACAATTATTTATTCTTATAAATATTTGACGGGCAACTTTTTTTGTTTGAGACATTGATCCAAGGAGATTGTAAAATATATATAACCTCCTTGCATTGATCAGTTGATTTATTTAAAAAAATATATTTTCAAGTAAAAATACAATTGTACCAATTTCAAATATCTCCCCACATTTTTTAACGGGCTAAATTGAATTTTGAATTAAATTTGATAACAGAATTGAACTATTTTACGATTACAAATGTGTTTGGTAAACATCAGATTGCATTTATGGATAAGAACATTTCTATGCAATTGCGTACCGCTAGAATAACAAATTCAAACACAGCACGGTCGACTAACTTTGAGAGATGAAGAAAGAAGTGGTAGCCTTTTGACGGCTGTAATAAAACGTGCAAAAAAACGTGTTAGTAGTGAAAGATTTAATTGATGAGGAGGTTTTCCATAAAAATAGGCATTCACACGTGCATTTAATTATATGACATTTTTGTTGCTTCAAAACAAAAAACACTTAGAATCGTGAATACGCCACAAATAACGATTGATATGCGACACTTGATAACTAACAGTTTATTCAATTTATAGTTCACCAGGTTCTTCTTTTAAATTAATCAGTCAGACAGCTTATTGAATATTGATTATAACAATTAATAAATAATATATTTTAAACCACTAAATAATATTTCATAATTATTACATGTATTTTTCCTGAATTCCACGTATTTTTCTGTTTTTCGAGTCATTTAACGTGGTTACATTGGCCTGGCGAGGCAACCTTTCAGCTTACGGTTTATTCCCTGGTCTAGTTTAGTCCTCTGGTAAAGAACTTTCTGAATGAACGGTCTCCCCGAGTCTTTATCGTAGGTTGCTCTTCCGAGCTGACTAATAATGCCGAATTCCTCAAATGCCGTCTCTCCACAACTCTCTTCATTCTGCATATCAATGAACTATTTATGCCTGGTATCTACATGTACGCAGATGATAGCACAGTTGTGTAGAGATACCAAGTACTCGGGCCAGTCAGCATCAAATCCAGTCCGAAAAAGAAGTCATGATTGTGATTTTCTCACTGCAAGCAGCCTCCGAATGGGGTGATACCAATCTTGTGATATTCAACGCGTCTAAAACTTGGACCCAATGGAAAGTCGTACTAAAATGCTTATCGGTAACTTCAATCTGGTTAATACCAATCTCAACAATCACGAACACAAAAGTCGAAAGGCAAGAACACAAAGAACATAAAAGACATAGGCAAATGAAACAGAAAATGAACAATAGCATCTTCTTGATGATATCTCATATAGGAGAGGCATATGGTCAGCAGTGGACTTTTGATAGGCTGTTCAATGAATGAATGCATAATCCTAAATAACGCCTAACAATAGCCGCAAGTGTCAATGACCTTGCAAGGCGTTTCCCACAAATCGGTCATCTGTCGTCACACGTCGTCCGCGCCTTTCGCTTTCAAGACCAAGGTCCGACTTTCACAGCGCCTCAAGTGAATGCACTTTCGATTTTATTCGTAGGTTGCAACTATTTATTAGTTCATTTGCGTCGCTTGTAACTGTATAATTCATCGTCATTATTACAACAAAGAGGTTTTATGTATATTATTTTCTTTCATAATTTCCTCTGTTTATTTCGTTCTAAAATATATTGTCAAAGCATACAATGATACTTTAAAGTAATTAAATACATAAATGATACAATTCATTAAAGTAATACATATTTTGTACGTGGTAGAGCCATGCTGCAGTTATATTAATAGTATAGTTGTAGCACGAATGGGTCGGCTCGACCGGAGAAGGTCCACGCTCTCACAGAATACCAGCGTGAAATAGCAGCTTAACACTGCTGTGTTTCGTATGGTGAGTGCAGAGAACCGGAGACCCTTTTTACTGGAAAAGAGGCATTCTATCTTAGTCCTCACGGGTGACAACGCATCTGCATTTTGATTCTTTATTGAAGACAGATGTGGATGTTTATGGGTCACAGCAACCACTTACCATCAGGTGGACTGTGTGCTCGTTTATCACCCTATCCTATAAAAAAATATATTTATAATGCAGAGTAAATAATGCATATTAAATATTATATATTACTTCCATCCATTTACGCATCGCATTATAATTTATTATCTTTAATGTAAAGAATTTCATTGTTGGTTTTTTACTTTTTTTAAACCAATTAAATAGAGTGGAAAAGGTAGAATGCGTGATAGATCGATTCGATTTTCATTATACTCGATTTATCGTTTCATGTAGGCATTAGACGGGCACAAGAACAAATACCTAGTCCTCTCGTCAAGACTGTGTTCAAGAATGCCCCAAGTGATATTTATAACTCAAAAAAGTGTTGAATTACAATTTTTTGAAATGCAGGAAAATTACAGTGATCTAGTGTATGTGCAAGCACAGGTGCACTCCCTATTCCCTCACTCTTACATTCCGATGGGACCTCAATACGACACGACCGGAAAGAGATCAGATGCAGGACCAATGGATTTACGTGCTTCCCGATGCACGAGACTGAACCACCGCCAACTTTCTGACTTCGAACTGTTACTAAGAATTTTTCGACAGAAAAATTAATTTACAATTTCTTTGGCACGGATTTGAATTCGGACTCCATGATTAGCAACTTTTATGACCGTCCTTCTGTATTATTGTTTAGATAATGATATGACAATGATTTTGATATGTAAATGTAGGCAACTAAATGTCTGCCAATGCGGATTATTAGAGTATTACCACACCAATCGATCAATCGTCGATCGATGGCATCGGTCGATGATGGCTTCGATCATTCAACGTCAATCGAGCTACTTGATTATTCGAGAACCTGCCTCGCTCCTACGACCATCTACGATCTAAAATGTCGTCTAGATGAATTTAAGCTATCTCCAGCCTTAAAAAACGGTCGCATCTAGGATCTTCTATATTTGCGTCTCCGTAATAATAATATGAGCAAGAGCGTACTCGCCAAAAATAACGTGTCCTCTCCTGAATACATTTTGAAAGCTACTGATGATGAGCCCACAACCACATCGATTAACTGTCGATCGATGATTGAACAACTTTTTATCGACCGGTATCCATCGATCAGCTAAAGTTACCACACCAATCGATCGACATCGATCAACGTAGATCAATGACATCAATCGATCGATCGATCGATAATGACATAAGCTATAACATATTTTATTCGTTTTGGTGCCTTGTGATACTATACTCATTGTCTGTGTACCATTCAAGCTCACATCAAAACCTTCCAAAAACTATTCATTGAAACCCTTCAACACAAGAAAAAAATTGTAAAATACACCTGAGACTAGACTGTATGAGCAATAGACCTTTGTTCTTAAATAATAAAAAAATATAACGCCATTAGCGCATTAGTTAGTGGACTTCTCACCAGAACGACGTTTGTAAGTTATATTTAGCATCATCATCATTACAGCACTTCTCAAGTCGACTGTACAGCACATAGGTCTTCATAAGTAATGCGACAATATATAACACTTAGTCACATAACATATAGTCTTGCCATCTTGTAACACCATCTATTGGGGACTCTCCTAAACCCCACTTGCCGATACGAGGTTGCCTCTTTAAAACCTTACATCCTCATCGGTTGTCGGTTCGTCGCCGAATAAGACTATCCCATTGCCACTTCCTTTCCTTTCTAAGCCCCTAGCACTCCTCTACTTTCTACAGTAAATCTTTTTCAGTTCTTGGAGTCTAGCTTTGGAACTCCTTACCCTTCCTTCCTTATCCTTCCTTACGTCATTTTATGGTCACTACACACACTTTTATAGTCTGTCAATTAAGTAAATTTCGACATGTTTAATTATTAATATTTTAGATTTTATATTATTTTTTATTTATTTATAGTGCATTCTACCCATTAATTAACTTTTCATTTCTATTTATTTCCTTTTTGGGTTGTCTGGAAGAAGTTATAAGACCGCCTTTTGTTGTTCTCTCGGTTTGTTTCATGTTATGTTATTTGTTTTTTTTTAGTGTACAATAAAGGTAAGGTAAGGTAAATAATATTGTATTGTATGGCACTTCAGCTTACTAATCCGTTGGAATATATCGGTTACTCTGGTTCTACTGTGGATATAATTGTTATGAATTTTATCACGCAGAAAAACTCTGAGCTTAGCCATCTCCATGACCACCGGCCATCAGTGAAGGACCTAGCGGTCATGGACGTGGTCCTTCACTACTAGTAGTGATTACATGCTCCTTATTAATTAGCATCTTCTTTCTTAATAACTGGCTTTACGGCTCTGGGTTCTAGCCCTTCTGAGCCTGAAGTTACAATTTATAATAATTATCCTTCATAGTACACTGCTTCACAATATGTTAATGCGTCACATTGCGCAGCCCTTGGGAGATTTTAACGGCAACTAGAGCCAGCAGACAGCTGACAGTTGGCGATGGTATCTCAAGGCGCCTATGCAGACAGACACCTTATCTTGAGAATCCCATCACCATAAGAGCACTTGTTTCACCGTTTCCACTAATAGTTCACATGCGTAGACATTTAATACACAAAATTGCACCACGTTTACATATCAAAATCCACTTCAAACCATTATTTAAACAATAATACAGGAGCAGCAATCCGTCGCCGGTCAAGTTCCCGCCAAAACTCTTATTAGTTAGCAAAGTGCACCGCGCGTAGGTGTGTAAAGTTGGCATTAAGAGGAAACGTTATTACTCTAATGGGGATTATTAAATATCACCACCCCAAACATTATGTAGGTCATTTAGCCATATAGCTCAGCTTAGCAAGTTAGAACCACCCACCACCATACGGAGTGTCGTACTAGTAAGTGATGCGGGAAGTCGGTGGATGCAGGTGGCTCAGGGCCGCTTGGATAATCATACCTTGGGTAAGCCTTATGTTTAGTAGTGGACTTGTAGTGGACTGTAATGATAATAATGATGATCACAAAGTTTATTAAATGTTACAATCAAAACCAATAAACACTTTAAGACATTTATCAATACCACTTTTAACTGATTTTTGCAGTCAAAAGTAGTTTTGACTAAGGCCGTTGGTCAAATCCACTTTTAACTGCAAAAATACTGGGTAATAGTGATTTTGACCAAATTATATCGGTTAAAAGTGGTTTTGAAGAACAATGTTAGTCAAACCTTCTTTTGACTTATACTTTTTGAATTTCTGAAATTAAAAAGTTCAATTTCTTCAATATTATATTTTATATCATTATAATGTATGCGGCTTTAGGGTGGCCCAAACGCCGCCCCAGCCGTACCTTCACCTACTGTTACTGATATTGCGAGTTTGACAGATAGTCTGAAGTTTAAACCACACCACTTTTGGCTAAGAACGTTGGTTAAAACCACTTTTGACTACAAAAATCAGTCAAAACAGTTTTTGACTAAGGGCAGCAGTCAAAACCATTTTTGCCTGATTTTCTCAGTCAAAAATGGTTTTGACCGGTAATAAGTTTTGACTGTGACATGCATATTATATAGTAAGTATGATTTTAGACTCCAATTTAGTGATATATAGGTTAGCGATCAAAAACTACGATACGATAAATAACAAAGAAATTCAAGATAGTTTATCATTTGTATTGTTCAAACACAATGGGGAGAGCGCGCTATATTTTTTTAAATAATGAGTATAACCTTACGCGTGGGAATGAAACATATATTAGACAATTCGTGTCTAGCTTTCATCGCTTTGTTGAGCTTGTACAAATAATTGTTGTTGCTATTAGTGAACGTGGAAAAACTGTGCTCTGTTCTTTGACTAAACTAAGCTAATCATATTTCTTATTTACAAAAAAAAATAAAGACAAAAATAAATTATGGTTGTAGCACGAATGGGTCGTCTCGACCGGAAAAGAATATAAGAGTAAAATTACAACTACGTTCCGTGAGTGTAGAGATCCGAAGATACTTTTTGCTGGAAACTAGGCATTCCATTTTAGTCCTGAGGGATGATAACTAATTATTTTGATTCTTTATCATCCATTTACCATTAGGTGGATTTCTATATTTGTGCGAAATTGTAAAGCATGGTTCCTCGCTTTACGTTAATTCCCACAACGATATAGATTTCATTCGGCGATTTCCAATTCCCAGCATTGTAAGTCAAAAATAACACTATGTCACATCTTTCATATGTTGTGGTTGGCCTTTAGAAAATATTGTTCATAATTAGCACAGTACGCACCTTTTCCAGATTTTTTTTAATAATGCTGACGACATTTTTTTCTTTTTATTTTCTTCTGAATCTAGACTCATCATCATCATTTTTCATCATCAGATCTAGATCAGAATCTAGACTAGGGACAATTATTTGCAGGCCAAACAAATACTTTCTCCATGCGGTATCCGAACCCGCGGTTTCCTTTTTTCCACTATCTTGTGAAAATCTTGTGATTGTTCCAAATCCAGGTAAAATAAAATATAAACATCTGGGTGACCCAAAAATCAAATTAAATGTTGGTGTAAGATAGGATGTCCACCTCCTGCTGGGTCAAAAAATGAAGTATTAAGATTTCGATCTGTTAGGAGTATAGTAATAGTACCTGCTAAGACAGGTAAAGATAATAATAAAAGTAAATCAGTAATTCCTACTGCTCATACAAAAAGGGGTATTTGATCAAATGATACATGATTAATTCGTATATTAATAATAGTTGTAATAAAATTAATAGCTCCTAAAATAGATGAAATTACAACTAAATATAAAGAAAAGATATCTAAATCAACTGATCTTCCTCCATGAGCAATATTAGATGATAAAGGGGAATAAACTGTTCATCCAGTTCCTTCATTCTTCCATTAGTAAGGTTAATGAGGGAGGTAATAGTCAAAATCTTATATTACTTATTCAGGGGAAAGCTATATCTGGAGCCCCTAATAATAATTAGATTGATCAATTTCCCAATCCTCCAATTTTAATTAGTATAAATATACAAAAAAATATAATAAAAGCATGAGCTGTTACAATAGCATTATCAATTTGATCATCTCCAATGACGCCTAATAATTTTCTGCTCACCAGATGTCGCTAGTTGACAATGAGGTGAAGTTTTTTTGTTACACAATATAATTTAATTGACAAGTTGGTTTCTAATAAAAGTTTATCAGTTTCTAGAGTATTACATTAATACACAAAACAATGCGTCATTGCTGCTCTTTAATGTTTTGCACATTTTTAACATTTTTTTTTTTAACTTTTACTACTTTTATGAATATCTGTGGTTTGGTTTATTTATTTTTAATCTTATTAATATAAAATATAGTTAATAGTACAGAAAGAAACAATAACCTTTATATTTTCCGAACAAAATTAACTTCCCTGTTGTGAAATCTGTCAAATATTATAACTCACTTTCGAGTGGCGCCGCCCTGGTGACAGAAAAACTCGTAGATGCCCTCATTAAAGATAAAAGGATCTTAAAGAAGTTCCTGCTATATCTGCTCACATACCAAAAATAAAATATAATATTCCAATATCTTTATGATTTGTTGAATAAAATCATTTTCGCTAATAAAATGACTGCGTATAAGCGGTAAATTGTAAATTTATTAACTAGAAAAATCTCTTCTATTATGAAAAGTCTTATATTCAGTGATGATACAAAATTGCAAATTTTAAGGGGTAAATTATATACTAAGGCTTAAAGAATTTCAAGGCATAAATTACTAAGGCTAAAAGAAATTGCTTTTATATAATTTTGAAGTTTATTAGTTTATATAACTTAAAACCTTCATATAAATATAAAGGTTCTAAGAATTATACCTAATAAAGAAATACTACGCCATAGAGCCGATATACGACCTTACTCATAAAATTCTCTTTCTCTCTCATAAAATTGTCTCTCTTTTCACAAAATAACAATGGAAAGAGACAAGTATAGAGATAATTAATACTTAATTTACGCTAGCGATAATTAATGGCTATAAAGGCCCACCATAGTCATTACAAGAGCCGTGGTAGCTCATAGGCTAAGCGCTCGGCGTAAAACGCGAGCAACCCGAGTTCGATT
Source organism: Parnassius glacialis (assembly GCA_033319125.1). NCBI lineage: Eukaryota > Metazoa > Arthropoda > Insecta > Lepidoptera > Papilionidae > Parnassius > Parnassius glacialis. The sequence goes on from JAVANC010000005.1 coordinate 52,539,612, forward strand.
CCCGCCAACAATTTGATGAAATTGTTAACTGCAATTTTATATGTTGACATATCACGTTCTCGGAAAGACAACATCGTGAGAAGACTTGCATGTCTGAGAAATTAAATACATATTTCAAAGACGTGATATAATAATTAAAATCTGTCCTATAATAATTAAAAATGTTGTACAAAAGATTTCAATATAAATTATTATAATGTAAACTGTTGTTCAGACCTTGATTAAATTTATATGGCACCACATGTGAAGCACCAGCTTTCAAATAAAAAAAAGAATCATCGAAATCCGTCCACCCAATAAAAAGTTATGAGGTAACACATTAAAACAAAATAAAAAAACATACAGTCGAATTGAGTACCCTCTCCTTTTTGAAGTCGGTAGAAAAACAAGATAAATGTAGATGTCTGTGGCCCCCTGCATCCACTTTGCATCAGGTGGACTGTGCGCTCGTTTGTCACCCTTATTCTATAAAAAAAAGTTAATCTACGGATCCAACTGGGCTGGACAACGTTCGCGAAATTACGACACGTCTTATCGTCACGTATACCTCAAAAAAAGAGAATGCGTACTGCAAGAGATGAAATATGAATCTGAAATGTAGTCACTTCACTGAGGGTGAGAGACTGCATAATGAGAATACTCGCAGGTTAAAAGGGTTGGCCACATACCTCGAAGAACCGACAGGCGATAGGGAAAAAGTTCTCGAGTGGCAGCCTCGTACAGGAAAGCGACTATCCACTAGATGGAGAGACGACCACATTGAAACGGTGCCGTAGAAAGTTCTCGAAAGTTCACCAATACCGAATATCGTAAATTCAAACAGTTTATTAATGTCGCATTCTTACTTTAAAAGTTTCACTTTGTATCATCAATACTTGCTTACTTACTACAACCATTGTCAGGAATTAAAAAAGTTAAAATGAATGATAAAATTCGTAAAATTAGTTTTATTCCAGCGGCTAGACAGCTAGTTGGCTTAATGCAAAGAATTTTAGCTTTTTAAAGCCTAATTATTTAGACACATACTCCTCTTGAATAATTTCACGAACCGCGTATTCGAATTTCGCACGGACTATTTATTTTTATGGCCTACTAATAATCTTTTCCGGTCTGTTTGCCCATGTGCTACCTATTTTAAAAAAATAAAAAATATCTATTTTTAAAAACAAAATATGAACACACATTTTTACACAGTCGTGTCCTAGAAAGTGGGGGAATAATTTTCGATCATATGTAGGTATGTATGTAGTAATATATTTATGTATGCATGTCTATTACTTTGGCACGCTCTGTATCCTAATTCCTAATCCTTGACGAGTTTTAACACATAGGGTGGATCTAGATTCGTCATGGAAGCGACATAAGGTATCAAAATTTTCTCTACTAAGTAAAAGTTTTTATGCAGTCTTTTCATAAATTGGACATCAGAAACTCAAACCGCCTTGAGAGTGTTTAATTTGAACAGCTGAATGATAGGACTCCGATTTGTGCGGAACGAATTATTTAATGTGTTACCCTAACTGGATTTTTAATCATTTTCACAAATTATTTTCTTACAAATCTGAAATGACAAAAGATATTCCTGTACACCTGATTGTAAGCGATAACTGCACTCATTGACAGCAACCAACTTTAAACAAAGAAGACTTTAGTGTTACCTCTGAAGAATTTTATACGTGGTAGAGCCATGCTGCAGCTATATAGTAGTATAGTTGTAGCACGAATGGGTCGGCTTGACCGGGAAGGACCACGCTCTCACAGAACACCAGCGTAAATTGGCAGCTTGATACTGCCTTGTTTTGTATGGTGAGTGTAGAGAACCGGAGACCCATTTTACTGGAAAAGAGGCATTCCATCTTAGTACTCACGGGTGATGACGCATCTGCATTTTGATTCTTTATTGAGGATAAATGTAGATGACTATGGGCCACAGCAACCACTTTGGTAAGTGGTTGCTGTGGCAACCACTTACCAAAGCTCGTTGCTCGTTTGTCAACCTATCCTATAAAAAAAATACTTAGATGGAATGCCTCACTGTCTGTGATTATACTGACTATCTCTACGCTCTAGACCGGAACAGGAGTACAAGCACTGCTATTTAGGGTTAGAAATAGGTAATAGAATGGAGGAGAATGGTAGCTACTCAGATAGACTCCGAGGCAGAAATGAAATAGAATAGAATAGAAAAGTAAAGTAACCAGAACCATCTAGAAAACTATTTTTAATGTTTGTAACCTTCTTATATCCTAAGTCGGACTAAACCACCTCGTTGGTCGAGTGGTTGTAATAGTGCGACTGCTGATCACGACGTCCTGAGTTCGAATCCCGGGTAGGGCCAAAATCAGTTACTGGGTTTTTCAGCAAAGTAATTCTCAGTAGCAGCCCAAAGCTAAGAATTTGGCGGTGTTTCACCCCCGTGCCTCGGAAAGCACGTAAGACCGTTCGAACTCGGACTATGAGAGTGAGGGAATAGAGTGTACATTTGCTTGCGCATATACTTGGACACTACAACCGTGTCCTGCGCCGATGGCTAGTCCCGTTGAGGCCGGCCACCGTGACCGAAATTCGGTCTGAAGCACATTATTTTATACTAAGTCAGTAAGTTTAGTAACCATCTCCGAACAAAGCATTAATTTGTCCATTATATAAATATTGACCGTTGTCTACTAAAAAATTCAAAACAATACCGTAACAATAAATCAACAAGACCTATTGTTTATCACAATTGATTAGTTTATATATATTTATATCGTAAAAACCCAATCAAGGCATTCATTCAACTTGCTAACATTCGATATAAAAATAAACATAATAGACCGTTTATACATTGTTATTTTATTACACATGTGCTAAGATGTTAATATAACAATTCACAACTGTTTAATAACATGATACAAAAAATGAGAACATCTTAACCCTTTCGCGGTCCCTTGCACTACATAGGTTATTGCTATTGTCTTTCATTGTGTCTGAAAATCGGACAGTGAAAGTGTTAAGCATTCTTTCGAAGAGAAGCTTGTTCGTAAATATCCCACATATTTTAGACATACTCGTAGTTGCACCATGGCTGTACCACGTATACAAATATACGCATAGGCGCATAAACATGAACGAAAAAATAATTACGTTCATCATCTTAATCATTATCACCACGAATCAAAATTATAAAATTCAATCGACCAGAAAAACTTTGACCTTAACCTTACGAGTTTCCCCTTTTCTTTAACAATTAATCAATATTTTCAATAATATGTAAAGCCTAATATTGCTGAAATTGACTATATTTAAACAGGGGGTCTGTTTCCTGATAATGAACAAAACACACCTTTGTCAATGCTTTGGAAATGTGGTCAGATCATGGTCTAATGCTGCCATTCTAAATTATATCGTCACAATCGTATGACGGTGATTAGGGTTTGATATCTGATAGTATCGCCCTGCTGGATATCGGTCATGACGTCAAGTAGGCGTCTAATTTGCCAACAAGTCCGTGCGGAATTTTAAATCCCGTAGTTTAATGAGTTGAAAGGACCGCTGCGCTGTATAGCAATGTGTTAACAGAATGTAATAGAATATAATTGTTTTTAATCAATATAAATCACAAGAATACTTCATCAATATCATTATCATTACTGTTCATCACAGGTCCACTGTTGAACAGAGGCCTCCCCAAAGAAATGCCTTATTGAAAGTCGTTTATGCTTATACCACTTCGAAATAAACCTCTGCCCCGGAAAGAACCAAGGGGTCGATTTTTATCGTTAATTTACATTATAATATTTTGTAAAATTAAATATGAAAACATTTAGAAAAAGCATGATAGCGAAAACAATTTTCGCTTATGAAATTTTTAGACTTTTTGATTGATAGATCCTGCAAATTTTATGTAAGTTTGTTGTCAAAACGTATACATTACTTACCCATGAGGGAGTTAGGGTGTTACCACACCAATTGATCGATCGTCGTTCCATGGCATCGATCGATGGTAAAAAGGAATAGTCGATCTCGATCGAGCTGCTTGATTATTGGAGAAACTGCCCCGCTCCACCGCTCGCTACCTATTGTCACCCGACCTTATACTTTATAAATTATTTTTCTGTAATTAGTATCACATTTCAATTTTTTTTTTGCAATTGAAGGAGCCACCTTGTTTAAGAGATTTTCAGTATCACTGTTACACATTCGGAAAGCATTCAAAAAACCGCTATTTAAAATATCATCTAAATGAAGTAAGCAATCTCTGGCTTCAAAAAACGGTCCCGTCAATAGCCTTCTGCTGTTGCGCCTCCGTAATAATAACACGTGTAAGAGCATGCTGGCCAAGAATAACGCGCCCTCCTCTGAATATATTTTGAAAGATACTGATGATGAGCACACAACCACATCGATTAATTGTCGATCGATTAATAAGCACATCGTTTTATCAACCAGCATCCGTCGATCAGCTAAAGCTACCGCACCAATCGATCGATGTTGATCGATTCAGCAGAAGGTCGAACAGGGAAGGTACATGATCTTCCACATCTGGGATCCGCGTAGGCGAAGTAACCTGTTATGTCAGGTCACGGTCACATGCCAAAGCAAAGTCATAAACAGATATAGTCTATAGTCAGACCCGCATGATCGGTTAAACGAGAACCAAGCCATTCAGCGTGGTGGGCGTTAAAAACACCAAACATCACGATCTCTGCGGATGGGACCTGTTGTAGCACGGAGTCTGCGGCCATTTGGACGTGCTCGATGAGTCGGTCTGTATGGGCATTGCCGGTATGGGACCTATAGAGGCAACCGTGGACGCGGGGATGGTCGTCGCTGTCTACGCGCAGCCATAAGATGGACAAGTCCGTACCTTCAAGGCTGCCTGACTTACACGCAAACTCCAGCCCGGACCACAAAGGAGTGTTCTAATTTGTACCCCAGGTAGAAAAGATACGAAGTATCAGCCAGAGAGGCCCCTGTGTCTCGGTTAGAAAGAGCAAGACCGGTTTCGCCGTTTCTAAATGGTAGTGGAGTGGTGTAGTAACATCCTTACCGACTCTTTTGAGTCTAGTATAAGGAGTATAAGGTGTACGTTCCTAGTATTTACAGAATGTACATCACTATTTTTAATAAAACCGTTTGGTTTTTGTTTACATACATTAAAAATTTATTCTTTAAATTTTACTCCTTCGGACTTTGGTTAAAAATTGCTCATATGGCTCTCTTCTGCAAAACAAAGATAGTTTCAATGTCAGTCGCATTACCCCCTTGTGAGATTTCATATGACACTATGCTATGGAAATAACTAAAATAAACTAATCTATTTGTTTTAAGATACGTAAGGCTTCTAATCTTTACACCATATACTGCAAAATTAATTTTGCTAACTAGTTTAGATATATGAAAGCCCTGTTTTAAGCTTCGCGCAAATTTCAACAGGGAAAAATAATTTGTAAGGTACGTGAGGGTAATATGTGGTCACCTTAAGCTTTGCCGCCTTGTAAAACCAAAACTAGGAGGACGACAGAGACAAATACACAATGTCGTATACTATAACTAATATAGAAGAAATAACAAACAAGCCTTGGCAATAATTAGCAACACTTCGAAAAATCAACTTAAAAAAAACTAACTATAGTAGGTGAGGGTAATATGGTCATCCGCTTAATATGGTCACTTTCTTATAACTCAAAAACTACAGCCTAATTTGCATAGATGACTTTGTGATACGATAGCTCTTGATCAGTCTATCAAATAATAAAGGGTCAAAAAGGCACTCCTTTATCCACGCCATTTTGATAGTTGATTTTATTGTAAATATTTTAGTCAATTTTTGTATTGTGTAGTGTAGTTAGATTTTTTAAGTAGATTTTCGAAGTGTTCTTAATTATTTCCAAAGCTTGTTTGCTATTTTTTTCTTAATATATTGGTTATAGTATACGACTTTGTGTTTTTGTCTCTGTTCTCCTCCTAATTTGGGTTTTATAGAGCGATAAAGTTTAAGGTGACCATATTACTCTCACGTACTTACTATAATATCAACTGTTTTTTTCGTCAAATTTTGAGTTATAACAAAGTGACCATATTAACTGGATGACCATATTACCCACACGTACTACGAAAACACAATTTGAGCATAAAATTTTGGATATAAGTTTGATTTTATAGCAAATATTTGTTATAATCCTCATTTTTTAGACATGTGAAGCTAAATTTTAATGTATTAAATCAAAAGTATACATGTAGGTATTGATGTTTTTAAAGAATGTTTTCTTACGAATAAAATGGCTTTGTAAACCGCCATCTACTCCATCCAATTGGTAAAGTAATTTTATCGAACTAAAATTGATTTATTAATACTAAACAAAACAAAATTAAACTGCCATTTAAACTCAATGTCTTCCCACATGATAGATGAAGAGTTGTAAAAATAGATTGAGTTGAACAATTGATATTTTCAAAAGTTATCGTGTTTACGCCGCCATGCGGACTTGATAAATCAACACCATAAGCCACTAAAACTTCTTTTTTATGTAAAAATAGCAATTAATCGATTTAAAGAAGAGTTCAACAATCATTTATCTTTCTGACAATGTGCTTTTTATATAATTTATATGTAAAATATGATTGTTAGATACAATTTCATGCGACAAAACGTTGACATCTTAATTTTTAGGCCCTAGCAGAACATACCCGCGCGCTTCGCGCTTAATGCATGCAATAATTCCGAGAAAAGCAGTAGATTTAACAAACCTCAGCGCCTCCCCGTATAAAAGCACACTAGTATTCACCAAACGCTGTTCCGTACGCCCTTAGGCTCACTCCGGATTCTTTAATGTTATTTTATGGGCAGATCCTTGTCTCTTAGATAACACTTAGACAGCAAATTAGAAAATCTGAACGAAATGGACGCACCGAGATAAATGCGCTGTTGACCGTAACTTTCATAATGCAGTTGTATAACGATAATAAGCATACCTAATAATATGTTTTAAATTGCTGGAATTTAAAATTTAGAAATAAAATTGTTTTTACCCGTAGGCAATTGCCCGAAAAGCACCAAATTATATTTTAGATAAAATACATAGTTAATTTGATAAGGTGCGCATGCAAAAATGACATATAATAGCAATTACTACTCTTTAGCGCAGTGGTTATGCGTTTGGCTGGTATCCCACATATAACAAGTATTTGTTTTATGACTGCCTTGTTGATCTGTTAGCCGTTGTTGGTCAAAAAAATTCAGTAACATCTAGTCAGTGTCAGGAAGATAACGTCCCAACCCCGGGCTTCATAAAGTACGATGTAATGCCGTTGATCCTGCGCCTAATCTCTCTCCGGTCGTATCGGAATGCCGTCGCATCGAACTATGATAGTGAGGGAATAGAGAGTGCAGCAGTGTTTACGCACACACTCGTGGACTATAATCCTGTACTGCACAGATGGCTAGTTTCCGTTGAGTTGGTCCCCGTGACCAAAATATGCCTGGGAGATACTGTAATTTATTTTGTAGTCTGCAAAATAGTTGTTGCAGCGTAGTTAGCCTTTGTGCAGTGTAGTATGTGAAATGCCTCCATGATACAGGTGTCGACGGTGATCGAATCCAGATCAAATCACCATTTCTTGTTTGCAGTCATTGATATGATTATGTTTGTTTTTTATTATTTATTCATTGGCATATATCATATTTTTTTTATTGAATAAAGTGACAAACGAGCACACAGTCCTACTGATGGGAAGTGGATACTGTGGCCCATAGACTTCTACATCTAGGCTCGATTAAGACTAAAATGTAAACCATGCATTGTCACCCCTAAGAACTAAGATGGAATGTGTCGTTTCCAGTAGAAAGAGTCTTCGTTTCTCTACAGTCACCACAGGAAACACGACAGCATTAAACTACTATCTGACGATGGTATTCTGTGAAGAGCGTGGCACTACCCCGATCGAGCCGACCCATTCGTGCTACAACCATAACATAGTGGCTCTACCACGCATATAGGCATAACTTTACAGTGAGTTGTTTTTATCTCATCTAGAACAGTTATTTACGGTCATAAAGCAGCCATAGTGAAAACGCTGTTACTGTTATTAGGTAATTAATTGCGAGGACGTTTCACTGCTACCTGTTACCTGTTACGTAGTGACAGTGATATGTGATCTTCGCACGAGCATTGCGTAATTAAGGCGTTTCTAATTTCATTTAATGAATACAGTTGAATATTATTTTTTAATTAATACGTTACAATGATACCGCCGCAGCTTAGTCAGAGTACCGCATAAATAAAACATAATAATTTATTTTAAAAAATAATATTTTCTATACGTGGTAGAGCCATGCTGCAGCTATATTGGTTGTATTGTTGTAGCACGAATGGGCTGGCTCGACCGGGGAAGGACCACGCTCTCACAGAATATCAGCGTAAAATAGCAGCTTAACACTACTGTATGGTGAGTGTAGAGAAACGGAGACCTTTATTACTGGAAAAAAGGCATTCCATCTTAGTCCTCACGGGTGACAACGCATCTGCATTTTGATTTGTAATAGAGGATAGATGTAGATGTCTATGGGCCGCAACAACCACTTACCATCAGGTGAACTGTGTGCTCGTTTGTCACCCTTTACTATAAATATACTATAACATTTTCTATCAATATGGCTTTCTGACAATCTATGTATTTACTATAACAAAACCCTAGCACTACGTCTGAACACGCATCACGCAAAAACCTGTGAACCGATTTGGATGGATTTTTCACTGGCAGATAGATGATGTTATAAGAAGTAACTTAGGCTACTTTTGTACCGACTAAAAGAGGACGGTACTCAATTCGACTGTATGTTTTTTTATGTGTGTTACCTCATAAGTTTTTACTGGATGGACCGATTTAGATGATTCTCATTTTATTTGGAAGCTGGTGCTTCACAATAGTAATAAGTAATAGTAATAGTAATAGAATGCAGAAAGTTATTATTAATGGTAAAAGTTCTTCCGGCTCACCTGTACTAATGGGTGTCCCTCAGGGCTCAATTCTCGGCCCATTCCTGTTTCTAGTGTATATTAATGACTTACCTTCTATTGTAGAGGATAATCATGATATAGTATTATTTGCTGATGATACTTCTTTGATTTTTAAACTTAAACGTAAATCATTTAAATGTGACGAAGTGAATAATGCTATATCAAAATTTGTGCATTGGTTTAACGTTAATAATTTACATTTAAACGGAAATAAAACTAAATGTATTAAATTTACAACAACGAATGTTAGAAATCTGAGTACCAATGTGTTTTTAAATGGGGAAGAACTGAGCCCTGTTGAATCCACTGTTTTTCTTGGCGTCACTCTCGACGCAAAGCTTCAGTGGGGCCCCCATATATCCAAACTAGCAAGCAGACTAAGTTCTGCAACCTATGCTGTAAAAAAGATTAGAGGTCTCACTAGTGTCGAGACAGCTAGATTAGTTTATTTCAGTTATTTCCATAGCATAATGTCTTATGGGATTTTGCTATGGGGACATGCGGCTGATTCAGAAACTATTTTTGTTTTACAGAAGAGGGCCATTAGAGCTATTTACAACCTAAAACTGAGAGAGTCTCTTAGAGATAAATTTAAAGAAATAAATATATTAACTTTGGCCTCTCAGTATATTTACGAAAATTTAATGTATGTTCACAAAAACAAAGGTAGTTTTAGTAAAAAAAGTGATGTGCATTCTGTAAACACTAGAAACAAACACAAGCTAGTGATACCAGTCTCTCGACTCCACAGAGTCAGTAATTCATTCTTGGGGCAATGTATACGCTATTACAACAAGGTCCCGGAAAGTGTACAGGCTCTCTCTATTAGCAAGTTTAAATGTTTTGTTAAGTTGAAACTGTATAAAAAGGGTTATTATAGTATAAATGAATACATGGTTGATAATAACCCCTGAGAATGAGGTGATCGCTTCCAAGCTGTTTCTAAAATAAATTTTGTACTTTTATAGTTAGTACAACCATTATTGTAAAATTTGCTTTAAAAAAAAAGTCCCGCTGGGTTTCTTGCTGGTTCTTCCCAGGACAGAGGTTTTTTTTTCGAACCAGTGGTAAAGTAAAAAATGACTTTCAATAAGTATTACAAATGTGATCTATATTGAATAAAAAATTATTCTATTCTATTCTATTCTATTCTATTCTATTCATATGGTCCCATATTAGTAATTTGGTCAAGGTCTGACCAAGAGTTATTCTTTATAATTTATATTGTTGGTTGTACAAAATTTTAAATTTTAAATTATATTTTAGGAGAAGAATAAGAATCCATGAAATCCAATCGCAATGAATTTCACGCGGGCGATGTCGCGTGAAGGGAACAACTAGTATAATGTAAAACATTAAAAATATAATATAAAAGTTAACAATTGTAATAACTGAGTTTACATCATCTTACTGCTACTTGCCATTACAAAAAACAAAGTTATTTTAATTTTATTTATTATATATTTCATTGTATTAAGTTCCGAGACTGGACTCGGAACCTTAGAGATGAATCTGAGTTGGAGTAACATTTATATTTGTCGTTATATTTTAGAGTTAATAATGAGATTTAATAGTTTATTTGCATAGGAATGTGGGACTCCTTCTCTGTCTCTTTGAGAAAGACTTCTCCGTCTAGGTTAACCGCCAAATAGCAGTGCTTGCACTGCTATGCTTCGCCCTGAAGGGAGATCAGAGATTACAGAGATTGTTTAATTACATACTGTGAGGCATTCCATCTTAATCCTAAGAGGTGACATCGCATTTGTAGTCCTCTTTGTTTGAAGTTGACTGTAGTTATCCACCAACTGCAGTAGCTACTTGTGGTGGACTGTAAGTTAGTTAGTCACTTGTTTTAAAATGAGTTCAGAATAAATGTCACCAAAGGTTGTTATTGATTATCCTTTACATAAATATGATCTAAATATAAAATCCAGATCTCTATCGCTCCTTAGAAAAGGCACAGGTGCTTCTGTGATTCAAAGAGTCCGGGGCAACACGATAATATGTAAAGGAGGCGGCGAACTTGTCTGCCAACTGCGGCGAATATGGCAATCGTTCTTACAAAAGTAGAGGTTCATGTCCGGCAGTGGTGTATCAAAGGCTGAAAAAAATAAAACTAATTAAAAAAAACAATAATATACAACAATTTTAACTTTAAAAAAAACTGCTACAAAAGTGCAATGACCGAGACATATTTCAACAAAAGATATATTACAGCACTAACTATATTGCGTAAGCAAAAATATTATAAGTTTTACGTAACGCGAGATTTTTAGATAGATAACGAGCGAATTAGCATTTTTGCACATCATCCTAGACTATGTATACTCGAGAGAAAATAAACAAATAAGTTGAGTCTAGAAAGTACTGGCTTAGGTATTGGACGATATCCGCTCTCTCTCGATTTGGATGCAGCAGCGACATGATACAGCTCTTTCTTTGACTTTCGCTAACAAATCGCGTAATAATCATTTTAAATAAATAACCTTCGTTTATTTAACAAATGATTTATTTCAGTGGTCATTTTGAGAATTTTGTTGAAAAATCTGTTTTTACTGTAGTATATAGTTGAAATCCTTACATTGTATCCTTTTTGATGTGAAACATCTATAGCGGCGGGTCAGACCGACTGTTGCGTGGCGACGCGTCTTCATGGTATACGTCGCCACGCTATTTGATGTGAAACGTTTATAGCGGCGGGTTAGACCGACTGTTCGATTAGACCGAATTTTTTGTTGAATTTTTAATTTTTATTAAATAAACAGTCATCTTTTTCTTGAAAACATTCTTAATATTTAATTTTTTTATGATGCCATATTTATTTCCTGTTGTAAACTATCCTTTTATACGTGATAGTGCCATGCGGCAGCTATATTAGTAGTATAGTCGTAAAAAGATAGGTCGGCTTGACCGGAACCCTTGCCATCACCGAAATCCAGCATAAAGTAGCAGCATTATTCTTCTGTGTTTCGTAAGTTGAGTGTAGAGAACCAGAGACACTTTTTAATGAAAATGAGGCGTTCATATTATTCCTAAGAGTGACAAAGCATTTTGATTCTTAGTCGAGAATCGATGTAGATGTCTATGGGCTACAGCACCCAATTACCATCACCAGTCACCAGAGCATTTTACGGCTATCGTAAACGAGTTGGTTATACCGCTATCTATAGGAGGGCAAAAAACACCACCACCGCACATAAAATAAAAAATATTTAAAATTTGTATAGTATAATTAATTAAATATCATTGCAGGCGGTCCGATCTAAGTTTTGCAAGATCCGCCGTAGAAGAACACAAAAACCTTCCGATCACACTCTTAATCTCACGGCTGTTAGATGAGAAATGAAGCTGCAGTCTTCAGTAGATTTGATAGCATACAGGCAACTGAACAGACAGATCTCCAAATGCATGCGGCGGGACTTACGCGACTTTAATGCTGTTCGTATTGAAGATAACGTACGAAAACGATAACGTGTATACACGTTATCTTTGAAGCCACACGTAAGTGTGAGTAACGATCCAAGATCAAGTCTTATCCGACACTATTCCGATGATATCCCGGACGTCAATCTGAGCGAGATTAGAATGGCTCTCCAGCACCTTAAAAACGGCAAGTACCCGGGCGAGGATGGAATTACAGCGGAGTTTCTGAAAGCGGGTGGAAAACTGATACTTAAAGTTCTTTAGTAGCTCTTTAATTCCGTCCTCCATGGCGGCACTACTACGGAGGCGTGGAGCAGAAGTTCGGTGGTCTTGTTTTGCAAGAAAGACGACAACGCTCTCTTGAATAACTACAGACCTATTTCCCTTCTTAGCCGTGTCTACATTCTGTTTTCGAGAGTAATTTCAAAATCGTCTCGCGCGTAAACTCGACGACTTCCAGCCTCCCGAACAAGTCGGTTTCCAAAAACGCTTTAGCACCATAGTCCACATACATATCCTTCGGCAAAATGTACAGAAAACCGAAGAGTACAATCTGCCACTTTGTCTTGCGTATGTGGACTATGAGAAAGCCTTTGGTTCCGTCAAAATTTGGGCAGTGCTACAGTCCCTTCAGCGGTGCCAAGTTGACTGTCGGTATATCGAAGTGCCGAAGTGTTTATACAGTACGAATAGTACGAAACTAATCCAACTGCAGAGAGGTGTAAGACAGGGTGACGTAATGTCCCCGAAACTCTTCACCGCTGCATTGGAAGACGTTTTCAAGCTACTGTATTAGAAAAGATTAACGTCAATAACGGCACTGTCTGGCATTGCAGGCATTGTAGGTGGGCATTATATTTTGTTTATTTCCTTTATTGCAAACACTTCAACTAGGAGTTACAAACTTAATCCTCAAAGGTGACAACGCCTCTGTCATCTTATTTGTAAAAAGTTACATGCCACCTGCAGTCACGCACTACAGTATCCTTTTACTATCCAGTCCGTGCACTACAGTATCCACTTACCATCAAGTAGACTGTAAGGTCGTTTGTCATTTCAGTATTAATAAAATGTTAATATAAAAAAAAAACAAATAGTGTGCAGCACCACGTACTCCAGTCGATTATTATATTTATATGAACGTCAATCAAGCATTCATAATACTTACGTAAGTATACTTTCACGAAATATTTTTACGAGTCAACGCTTAACCTTACATAGGCTTCGTTAGCTTTCTCCGAAACATTAAATGATGATTATCATCAACAATGGATGATAGAGAATACGAAATTGTTTTTGGAACTAAAACTTCTTGAGTCACGACTTAAACTCAAATCTTTTTTCGGACGGAAGTAACGTTCTATAAAGTCTTTAGCTTCGTTTGTCGCAAATGAGACTGCTGATCATAAGGTACCGGGTTCCAATTCCGGGTCGGATCAAAAGAATTTTTGGGCTATTCTGTCAAAGAATTCGCAGTAGTAGCCTGGAGTCAAGAAATTGACGATGTTCTCATCCCGTGTCTCGGAAAGCACGAAAAACCATACGTCCTGCGCCTGATTTCTATCTGGTCGTGCCGGTTTGCCGTGCCAACGCACTATGTGAGTAAGATAAGATAATAGAGAGTGTACCTGTGCCTGCGCCTAAACTCGTGCACTGTATCCTGTACTGCGCAGTCGGCTAGTCTCTGTATAGACTGGCCTCCGTGACCGAAATTCGATATGGAGGACATATTTATACATAACCATCTATCAAAGTCCACTGCTGCGGTGAGACGTGGGCGGAGGGCTCCGGAGCAGCTGTTAGTCGCTTGGGAGCTGTACGCTACTGTTGTCCTGTCACGCAAATAAATTAAAATGGTTCACACTACATATACGGTAATAAACTGTGAATCGTTTTTTTGTTGTTGCTTTGCTTAAACGTGGAATAAACATAAAATCAGTTTTTTGTTTTTTTTTTCCGTTCTGACTAACCAGAAATTTATTATTTATGTCGGCTTTTCCAACAATATCAAACGCGATGACTGACTGTATGTTCTATTAGAATGGGACATACGCAGCTTACAGACACAGCTTATATATTTATAGCTTCATACGGATGATATTTTCAAAGGTTTTCACACTTGGCAGACACGCAACAGCAGTTTTTTTTATTGTGGTAGCGGATTCTCTTTCGTCACCATTACACCGTGTAATATGTTGGTTATTTTTGTTATAAAAATACTAGTAATGCTATTAAACATTATTAATATTCCCTTTAACCACCTCTGGTAAGCATAAAATGCTTGTGTTAGAAGTGGTTCACGACAGTAGTCGAATGGCGGATTCGAACCCACGACCTTTCGAGTTCGCGGTCCGCGCCGAGGCTACTGACGCTTCAAAATTATATATAGATTATATATCATTCACATAGGTATTCGTTCAAGCCTATCAAACTAAGGTTCGAGTAAAAGCGAAATTGAATACTAGACCGATTCGCTTTCTACTGCGAACTAGGAAGCAATGAGACACGCAAGCGCGCACACGACAATAACCTGTCGCACGATTGCTCGTTACGCGTCATATTTATCTTACCCATACTTGTGACGGCTGACGACTTTCTTTGCCGCGTAAACACAGGGCAATGTAAACACTAAACACAAAGCACGCAGTGTAGTTACGTTTGAGTTGAATTTGTCGTCATATTCTTTCGTCTTAAAATTGAGAAAAAAGGTTTTATATGAAACTCAGGTGACAAATGAACTTATTTTAAAATATCGGACCAAAAATTAATTTTAAAAAGTTGATAATAGTCTTCGTTATTTATGACATCAGGTCATTAAAC
This sequence comes from Parnassius glacialis, assembly GCA_033319125.1. NCBI lineage: Eukaryota > Metazoa > Arthropoda > Insecta > Lepidoptera > Papilionidae > Parnassius > Parnassius glacialis. The sequence goes on from JAVANC010000005.1 coordinate 52,554,857, forward strand.
AACTCAGTCCGCCAATAATGATATAAAGCGTTCGAAACGCTAGGAATTGGGAAATCAAAATTAAAAATAAAATAAATAAATAAGATAAAAAAACACATTTTGTATGAGTGTAGCAAACAGCACACGGACATGACTCAGATCCGAAAAACAATTTATATTTGTTTTTAATATTAAAACGATAAATGAGTCACATTCCATCTGATGGTAAGAAGCTATTGCAGACCACGGACACCTGCAACCGAAGAAGGCTACAGGTGCATTGTCAGCTCTGTGGACTAAGAATTTCATCCTGCACGGCTAGCATGGGCTAGGGGCAAAAATGTAACCTCCGATTATATCCACTGACAAGAGATAAAATTATTTTGTCCCTATGCCAAGGCACGGCAACGGGGAGATGTATATCCCCGTTTGACATAACGAGTAGACATATATCCCCCGTCCGTAGCATGGAGCCAAATGAAAGATAAAAAATTATGTTTTTTAGACATTTGAAAGGGACAATTTTATCCTAATTCATTGGACGTGGGTTTAAGTGTACATGCATATAAAAATTTATCTAAGTCTATCTCCCATTTTATCCACTGTGGATATTTTATATATTTTTTTCTTTTTTTTTGTAATTCATATAAAATTGACATCATAACTTGATTTAATTTTTTAATTTCGATGTGTATTTATGAATGTGATATCGACTAGTTCCGAAATAAATGATTTTTTTTATATAAGGGAATAATAAGAGAGGGGATAAACATTTTCTCCTTTCCTCGGGGATAAAATTGTCTCCTGTCCATGCTGGCCTGTAGTTATACTGGCTTTTTATACATATACTTCTGACCGTAACACGGTTGTGCACGGGCTGCTATTATCCAGCATAAATATGTAAGAGGGTGGACTCAGACGGACTGCTCTAAGTTCTTGTCACCAAACAGCAGTGCTGTTCCGGTTTAAGATATAAAAAGAATCATTTACCAAAAGTGAACAATTTCGAGATATTCATTAATCATTCACTACAGTTTATCAAATGTCCACTGTTGAACCTTCCCACTTAGATTGCCTCGTAAGACCATATTTGCCTAGCTAGGCAGGCGAGTTTACAACCACATGGTTTGATTATTTTGAATTATTATCAGAAAGATGGCTTTTGGAGCCAATTTAAGTTATAAAAAGGTTTCCTATATTTAAGCGAACACTACATATTGAATAAAACAACTTTTTCGGATTTTATTCGCCTTTAATTTTTAATTCCCGACGTTTCGGGTGCTTTACAGCACCGATGGTCGCGAGGGGGACTGAGTTGTTTGACGTCCCGATGTCATAGTTAGCCCGTCTACCTTCAGTTTCAATAATTAATATTCAAAAACCATTTTGTAAACAAACGAACGCTTATAATATACGTAAGTCAATAAGAAAACTCAACCACTTTTTATTTGTACCAAAACATTTGTATCATAGACCACGTAAGAATATCCACTACTCCATATCTTCACGAGAATGTAGTATGAGGCAGCAGAGGCTAACAAAGCAGGAGATAGACAGCAACGTCTTATACTGCATTTGCCAACCCAGCTGCCAAGCGTGGCAAATACAAGTGGTAAAATTTAAATTTTTGTACAACAGACTTCAATATAAATAAAATGAGAACATCATCAGTGTAATCGAAGTCAATTAAATACGCATTATTAAGAATAACTCAAAAACTACTGATCAGATCTTGATCAAATTTATATGGGACCACATGAGAAGCACCAGCTTTCAAATAAAAAAGAATCATCAAAATCGGTTCACCTAAAAAAAAGTTCTGAGGTAACACACTTAAAAATATAGTCAAATTTAATACCTCCTCCATTTTTGAAGTCGGTTAATAAAATAAAATTAATGAGGCAATCTATGGGCAGGCTTTTTTACAGCAGTGGACTTTGATAGACTGTAATGATCATAAAACATTTTTTATATGAATAATTCAAACCGGTAAGTACATAACTCGTATATATAATAAGGCGTGGCGGTTCCTGCGGATCGTCTAGGAACCGGTAGCCGCGCCGTTTCCTCGAGAAATTCAGTCCCGTCACCGTTCAATCCGAGGAATAAAATCACCACACTTTTCTTCCGCTATGTCTGCTTTCTGTGGCTTTTTATCGCACTCTTACCACGCTAGAATCAGTGATAACTTTCATTGCAGCCCGGATATAAAACCGTGTTCCTTTTCATTCTACACGCGATTATATTATGAGTGACTAGCGACGCGCCCTGACGTCGCCTGGGTGAAATCTATTATTATGACGTGGTTCAGATTTTTTAAACAGTCATCAATGACCAATTATTATATCAATTATTCTATTTTACAAAAAAAATGATTTTCAAAAAAATTGTAGCCTAGATCTCTCCTGGCTTTGTTTTCTATCTGTTCGTAAAGTTTCATAACAATCAAGGCAGACCGACAGACAGACTGTCTACCTTGATTGATGTGTTAACGGCATACAAATTTAATAAATAACCCTCTGATATTGATAATAGAGTCTAAACAGTTATTTAAATAATACAAACCCACACTTCAATTTAATCTATATGTATGGATTTATTCGAGACAATTTTAATTGACATTTTTATAATTTACTTTCACGTACGGATGTGATAACTTATTAAAGGATGCCGGTATGTAAGATACATCCGACAGCGCAAAAAAATAATCTAACTTAATTTCATTTTATTTCGTAATCAATGCCAATGTCATTTTGTAAAATAATTATACGACACCTAAAGTAATGATATTTGGACATCTTATTAGTTTGTGTTGATGATCCAGAAAAATGTCGGCACAACCGGGGTAGGACCACGCTTTCACAGAATACCAGCGTAAAATAGCAGCTTAATGCTGCTGCGTTTCGTATTGTGAGTGTAGGGAACCGGAGACCCTTTTTACTGGAAACGGGCCATTCGTGACAACGCATCTGCATTTTGATTATTAATTGAGGATGTCTATAGACCACAGCATCCACTTACCATCAAGTGGACTGTGTGCTCGTTTGTCATCCTATTCTAAATAAAAATCAAAAATAAATAAGAGCCAATCGGTAAATGATCGTGTGATTGAATTGTGATAAAACATTGTTGCAATAAATTGCAAGATAATCTCAACAAAGAAAGAAAGACTGAGCTCTGTGTCAAGTGACGCAAAAATCAGGCCATAACCATGCTCAATTTATTGCAAGAACACGCAATAACGTACATATATGGATTTATGCAACTAAAATCATTTGTAACTAACAACATGGTTTTAAGTGCATGGGTGCGTCTAGCAGTGAACTTTTACCGGCTGATAAAGAAAGAAAGAAAACTGATGTGCGTGAGTGCGTAGTTTCGGTATCACTTGAAAGTTGAAATGAACGCAGCGCTACGTCTATCTTTCTTCTTTATTATTGGTCTAGAATGATAATAAAGACTATTCAAAAGGTTAGTCCAAAAACATTAGGAAACTAGAGCTAGTTAAATACATGATGGAGCAGCAATGCGAATTGATAACGGTATGATTTGGCGGATGGGGGCTAGGCGAGAAAAAGTGTAAGATTTTTCCGTCACGACCCCTTGACGTAGTGTAGAGTGTAGACGGCCTTGGCGGCTATAAGGAAGCGAGATGGAATAATATTCAATTCTCTCACACTTTTTCTTATCTTATTACTTGGAGTGGTTAACAAGGATATATTTTTTAGGACATGGGAAACGAACACACAATCCACCTGATAATAAATGGATACTGTGGCCCATAGATATCTATATCTACCCTCGATTATAAATCAAAATTTAGATACGTTGTCATCCCTGAGAACTAAACTAGAATACCTCGTTACAATCATACGTGGTAGAGCCATGCTGCAGCTATATTAATAGTATACTTGTAGCACGAATGGGTCGGCTCGACCGGGGAAGGACCACGCTCTCACAGAATACCAGCGTGAAATAGCAGATACTACTGATATAGACACTGCTGTGTTTCGTATGGTGAGTGTAGAGAACTGGAAAAGAGGCATCCCATCTTAGTCCTCACGGGTGACAACGCATCTGCATTTTGATTCTTTATTGAGGATAGATGTAAATATCTATGGGTTACAGCAACCACATACCATCAGGTGGACTGTGTGCTCGTTTGTCGCCCTATTCTATAAAAAAAAGTAAACACGATCTGTGGTTTTCTTCATTTCCCACACGAGCATTAAGCTACTAATTTACTCTGGTATTCGTAACAGCGTCGTCCTTCCCAAGTCGAGCTAACCCATTCGTGCTCCAACAATAATATAGCTGCAGCGTGACTCTATCACGTTAACATGTTGAACATTTTAATCATTTTAAAATCTTATTGTGACATAATAATACTTGTAATCTATTTATGTTCATTATAAACTAGCTGCCCCCCGCAACTTCGCCCGCATGGAATGAGGGCATCCACGACTTTTTCTGCCACCAGGGCGGCGCCACTTTAGAGTGAGGTAAAATATTTGACAGATTTCATAGCGGGAACGATAATTTTTTAGGAAAGTGTAATCTTTAAGGTTTCTTTCTGTATTATTAGTTATATTTTATATTAATTACATTAGAAATGAATAAACCAAACTATAAATATAACTAAAAGCCGACTTTTTAAAAAAAATAGTTATAATGTGCAAAAAATTAAAAATCAAAACACTGACGCATTGTGTTGTGTATTAATATAATACTCTAGATAATGATAAACTATTATTTAAAACTAATTTCTCAATTAACTGACACTGTGTAACAAAAACTTTAGCTCAGTCAATACTAGCGACATCTGGTGAGTGGAAGATTATTAGCCCTCATTTACTACGATTTTATGGGTTTTAATTTTTTACCCGGAACCCTAATTCTTTTTGTAAAATAAAAGTATCCTTAGTTTACCTTATAACATCAGCTATCTGCCAGTGAAAGTCCCGTCAAAATCGGTCCAACCGTTTCGGAGATTAGCCGGAACAAACATTGATTGACAAAAAAAAATTAAATAGTTTTTTTGTTATTAGTACCGTGAATACTTTCATATGCATTTAGTAAAAAGCTGTTATTTTAACATTACAAACAGACACTGCAGTTATATTTATTTTCATTAAATATGTACTGTAAACTCTTCAGAAGCTCTTGTTGTGATGATGATGATTATTTTAAAACTAAGAATTCGTGGATAGAACTAGATTCCTGGGACTTTATTGAATTATTGTTTTTGATTCAATAAAGATGAAATTGTAATGTTTGAAAGAATTTGTCTAAGTACGAGTACGTGTGAGATTATTGCCACTTCATCTCGCAAGCTATCCCGCTGTAGCCACTTATTAAAACGATTACGTAGCTTCCTTGACTTTTAAAAAAGATTTCTTGACTTGTAAAAGAGCTGATTGTAAATAATTTAAGAAGTTTTATTTGGAAAATTCTTGCTGGAATCTTAAAAATTAATTTGGCTTACCACTTTACCACATAAAACAATTACAATATTATATTTATAGTAGTACGTTATATAAACGATGATAGTTAAATAACACTGCAATCGCAAACTGTAGCAAATGCTGGTCGTTATACTTTAAAATTAGAACAAATCCGGTAAATTCCAAACAAAATGGCGACACCATTGAGTTATATGTACTACGTACTAGAGAAGCCATTCCAAACAAAAATTGTGTCCTACTCTATGTCTTCGCGCATGCGCGGTAGTAGTAGTCGCGCATGAGCGAAGACTTTAATTTGATATAAAATAAGATATTGATATAAAATAAATATAAGAATTTATTATAAAATATCTTCATTTAATCTAAACAAACATATTTCTAAATAAAATGTAATAATAATTATTTTATGGAATAAACAAATCTTCAATTTACACAATATTTAGTTTGTATGGACTGTAGGGACTGCACTACAGTTCAGTTGAACATAGTCAATGTTCGGAATGGCTTCTCTAGTACGTAGTACATATAACTCAATGGGCGACACCTATCGACTATGGCGCATACGGTCATGATGCCGTGCGTCGAGAAATTGATCACTGTTAGTCACACCGCTTTATAACCGTGAATCTAATTACGTCAATTAATGCTATGTATTTTGTTTGATTAGATAAAACGATTTTTATAATTCAGTTTCCAGTTTTCACCCACTTCCGGACGTCTCCATAATGTGAAATTTTGAAGACGTATGACTGACGACAATATAATAATTTCATGACTACGATCGGTTAAAATTTCCAATATGGACCATCGATTTAAATGTCCATATTTTTTGTAGATAGTACTCACTAAATAAAGCGTTCAAAAAGCTGCAAAGTTTCAATATGCGGAAACGCGTACTTTTTGAGAAAAAAATTATTGAAATTCAATTATTTTTGCAATATTTATATCAATTCCTACGGTAAATCTGACGCTATTTTGTATTGTCATTATCATCGTCAGTAGGGGATGTCGATTCTTTCCGAAAAAGATCGATTTTATAAATCGATTCAAATCGTAAGCTGATGTATCGATTCACAAAAAAATCGATTTCTAAAATTTCGATATTTTTTCATGTTTTTGCAAAACGCTTTCTTTTAGTGAGTACTATCTACAAAAAAATATGGGCATTTAAATCGGTGGTCCATATTGGAAAGTTTATCCGAATTCTTAAAAAAAATATTTTCATTATAATCTATATTAATCTATGCAAATATATTGCCAAAAAACGAACAAATAAACAAAACGTGTAACCAAATAAATTACATTAACAAAACTATTCCTTAAAAATGCATTCCGTGTGTACGCGCGTAATTAATTCGCAGTATAGTGTCACAGAGTACTTTTCATATACTGAAACGAGTGGAACAATCGAAGACAATAACAATCACATTTTTGCTTCACTGTTTCTTGTAAAGAATATCAAAAACTACCCTCTCCACAAAAAAAATATAGATTAAGGAATATCTACTATAAAGTTTATATAAAATAATGTAAATACAAAAAATGTTTAATATTCTTTCACACAATTTTAAAATGGTACTTTATATTTATTTTAAGTAAAAGTTAATTTCTATATTATGTAAATAAAAGTATAATGTAAAACAATATATTAGAGCAAACTGTGCAGTACCAAGACAAACACAATTGTGTTTAATGGCATGAAGAAATTATATTGTAATTAAAACTGTTACTTTGTTGAAATAAAAAAATGAATCGATGGTATGGAAATGCTAGAAATATAACTTCCGATAAATAGCGGTATTATGTCTTAAAGTAAGCCATACACAAATAGATTTATTTGTTTGAAATTATATAATAACTTCAATGGCAATTAAATAATGCAATGGTGTGAGATGTAGAAAAAAAAGATCTCGGTCTAAATAGTTTCGCAAATAACGTGTCCATCGATCTGTGAACTGTGAACATTTCTTATTTCATTCCGTAACTTAGCGCCATTTTGTCGTACTGTGTCTAAACTAATGGATTTCCCAACGAGATGCAATCGATTTAATTTAATGACAACGTTTTGTTGTTTATAAAACTCTTTAATTTAGGACATTAAGATTCCTCACGATCCAATGTTAGGTATTTAGGAAGTCTCAGAAAAATAAAAGTCGATGAAAAATACACATTTGCCTATGATTTTGACAATATAAATCTATAAAAAAGAAATATTAGTTTATGATTTTCTTAATTTAATAATATTCACTGTCTTCATATTTATCGCATGGTTGCCATACTCGCATAAAGATTCTATTACCATCACATCAAAGGTCTGAAATATTTTGGTACTGCAATGACTATCCGTCTGCCAAACAAGAAGATTATGACAAAACTTTTCTACATTTCGTGGTAGAGCCATGTTGCATCTAAATTATGCTTGTAGCACGAATGGGTCAACTCGACCAGGGCAGGATCACGCTCTCATAAAATACCAGCGTACGATACGAGGCATTCCATTTTAGTCCTCAGGGGTGACAAAAAAGAGGATAAATGTAGATGACTCTTGATCACAGTATCCACTTACTATCAGGTGGACTGTGTGCTCGTTTATTACCTTGTTCATTAAAATAAAATAAAAATATTAAAAGAGTCCTATGTCTTTCAATGAGATTACAAAGACCGTGTCTTTTATATTATTTTGATAAGCTAAGCAATGGCGCTTTACGACCTCCAACTACATCACCACTTACCATCAGATAGGATGGATATATGTTCAGCACTGGACTTTTGCTTACATCCTGTGTAATAATGTTCTCCAGACCGAATTTTGGTCACGGCGGCCAGTATCAATAGAGACTAGCCATCTGCGCAGGACAGAATTATAGTGCCCAAGTGTATGCGCAAGCACAGTTGCACTCTCTATTACCTTACTCTCATAGTTCGATGAGACGGTAAACCGACACGACCGGAGAGAGATCAGGTGGAAGACAAAGACACGGGGGTAAAACACCGCTATCTTCCAAACTCAATTTCTGCTACCGAGAATTTCTTGATCGGAAAACCCAATAACCAGTTTTGGCCCGACACCCTGTGTAGTGAATTAATGGATTGCATGACATTAAAAAAGACTGGATCAATATAAATTTCCAAGTCCAAGCTAAGGCGCGAACACATTCTGCGACAGAGCCTTGCTGCAGCTATATTAGTAGTATAGTTATAGCATGAATGGGTCGGCTTGACTGGGGAAAGAAGACGCTCTCACAGAATACCAGCTTACAATAGCATTTCCATGCTTTTTTGTGTCGTGTGGTGAGTGTAGAGAACCGGAGACCTCTTTTACTGGAAACGAGGCATTCCATCTTAGTCCTCACGGGTGGCAGCGCATCTGCATTTTGGTTCGTAGTCGAGGATAGATGTAGATGTCTATGGGCCACAGCAACTATTTACCCTCAGGTGGACTCTAATCACCCTAATCGTATATAAAAAACATTTGTAACGTTAAAATTAAAACAGATTCAATAATCGAAAGTATTTATTAAAAATTAAACGAAAATCGAATTGATCCTAATTTGATTTTAATGATGACAAGTTAAATTGAAAATGAACTAAAATGAAACTTCGTGAAACTGAATGCTTTTCAAATTGCCTCTTCATAATGTTACTGGCCACTAATGATGCCACATTAACGTTCTATGATGAAAGTAGATATTCGCAAAAGTTATAAGCAAAATTAATATCTACTTGCCAAGAAATTCTTTACTGGCTGTATCAGTTATTTATGTAGATTTTTATCTTTGTTTATGTTTACTTTTTTTTTAAACTGAAGTAAAAAACCGACCAAGTGCAAATCGGACTCGCGCATGATGGGTTCCGTGCCACACGAGTTTCTAGTATGGGAGCCCCTTTAATTTTAGATTTATTTTTATTTTTTGATATTATAGCGGCAACAGAAATACACATTCTGTGAAAATTTCAACTGTCTACCTATTACGGATCATGAGATAAAGCCCGCTCAAACTAGACGGAAGGACGGACGGACAGCGGAGGCTTAGTAATAGGGTCCCGTTGGTTACCCTTCAAGTACGGAACCCTAAAAAGGCATGACCTTACCTTACTTGAACAAAAAAAACATGACATTCTGATTCTTCTATACAATATGTACCGAATTCAGAGTGTGAAATTATTTTTTTTTTTTCTTGAATTCGGCTCTTACTTTTTATTAAAAAGTTAATATTATTTACGCTTTTGGGTGGACTAAGAAAAATAACAATCTCAATGCCGTCTAAATAGTTCCGTTAAAAACTTCAGCCCCTATTTTGCATCTCTCCTAGATTCATATATAGGGCTGGAATTTCATTTTTTAGAATTTATATGTAATCAGCCCTGAAATATAACGTATTTTTTAAAAAAAGATTAATCAAAATCGGTTCACAATCGACAAAGATATCGCGTAAAATGCTACAAAAAAACCTTCTTTTTTAAATCGGTTATAAAGAATCTTATTTTTACGTTTGATCAACCAATAAGTTATTTCTTATAATTATAAAAATATTACTACTGTGTTTGATTAACAACAATATTCATATGAAAGCTTCGATATGAAAGGAATAACAAGGAAGACTATGAATCTTGGTAAAAGTATTTTTTTTATAGGATAGGGTGACAAACGAGCACACAGTCCACCTAATGGTAAGTGGTTGCTGTGGCCCATAGACATCTACATCTATCCTCGTTTGCGAATCAAAATGCAGATGCGTTGTCACCCGTGAGGACTAAGATAGAATGCCTCTTTTGCAGTAAAAATGGTCTCCGGTTCTCTACACTCACCATACTAAACACAGCGGCATGAAGCTGCTATTTGACGTTGGTATTCTGTGAGAGCGTGGTCCTGCCCCAGTCGAGCCGACCCATTCGTGCTACAACTATACTACTAATATAGCTGCAGCATGGCTCTACCACGTAAAAAAACATTTCCAAAATTTGAAAGTAATTAAATTATATATTTTACGTCCATATGAATATCTCTCTCATTATTATATTTTTTCGTGACACTTTTTTCCTTTTAGCCTAGATTTTTTGAACTTTGATCACATTTACGAGATTACGAGCTATTGTCATAAAACGTATGCAATAGAAAATAATAGAACGGAAAAAAAACATTTTTACTGTCGCAAACGTATAAGTAAAACAAAGGCATAAGAAAATGCTTTATGTCGAATTTCATTTGACTCAACATACGAGAAATATTTATTATTGTGTGGTACAGGTATGGATAAAACTGATAAGCCAATGTACTATAACCGAAACAAAGTAGGTACGAAGGCATTCAGACAGGCCCGTGTTTAGAGAGATTATCGTGTTAAACTCTAACACCACAATGTTAAAATTTTATTACACACATTATAACATTGCGAAATTATTCTTTACTCTTCAAATGTCGTGTAATAGTAGTGACATAAGAAAAGGAAATTCACTACCACATATCATTTGGGGAGGGAAAAAAACCAGGCGATTGATAGCTGCATCTATCTAAAAGTAATAATAATAATTTAAAATTGAAAATTTTGTACAACCGACTTCAATATAAATTATTAAGAATAACTCAAAAACTATTGGCCAGACCTTGATCAAATTGGGGTTACATGTGAAGCACCAGTTTTCAAATAAAAAAAGAATCATCGAAATCGGTTCACTCAGTAAAAAGTTATGAGGTGACACATAAAAAAACATAGTCGAATTGAGCCGGCTCCTTTTTGAAGTCGATAGAAAATACTGCAGTTGCTCTCCCGTCTGCCAAACTTTTCAATTATGGCAAGTTTCCCCTTTATCATGCCTATCTACATACTTACGTTCAGCAGTGAACTTTTGATAGATTGTAAAATATTGTTAATGAAAACAAATAAAAATCAGCGAATGACGATTTCTCTGTCTTCGATTCGTTCAAGAAAATTAAGCGACGCAAATGTATTTATTGTTTACATTTGTTCAATTGAAACTTGCGGGTCTGTGTTCTTTGCTACTTGGTATTTGTCAACATGAGGTGTTACGAAACATCGTGGCGTGGAAGTGGAAATATATGAACTTGCTCGATCTTCCCCCCACGACAGTTTCGCTCGCTAGCTATGGCGGCCCGACGCTCATCGACGCGCGCTAAACACAAGACGCGATACAGACGTTGCAAATTCGAATTTGACTTTATCAGAAACTTGACATCTATGACTGAATTTTGACTGACTTGTGACAGTGACAGTACTAAGACAGTGAGACAGACAGACAGTGACTTGACCTGACTTGGATTGATCGTAAATTGACTAACAGTTTTTTTCTGGAGGCGGCAAAACCAAGTTTGTATAATTTTTTTATTAGAATAAAGAATATATAAGGGTGGTGGATTACATCTAAGGGTGACAAACGAGAACACAGAGAACAAATATTTTAATCGTATATCGTTGTCACTGCTGAGAACTAAGATGCAATGCCGCGTATCCAGTAAAATAAATTTTGGTATTTCACCATAGAAAACAAAGCAGTATAATGCGCCTATTTCTCGCCGGTATTCTGTAAGGGTTAGATCCCTCCCAGGTTAAGCCGAATCATTCGGGCTGCAGTCATATTGTTCAGTGTGGCTCTACCAGATGTTTGTGTTATTATATAAATATATAAGCATGTTGTATTTTATTGTTTAATCAAATACAACATGATTCATTTTAAAACATTAGACATTAAATGAAAATAAATACCATATTATATAATAATCATCTGTTAAATTAATTTCTTTCAAGACTTTCTTAACATACATTTTGGTTTTGAAGGAATAGGCATGAATTAAATTTATGAAAAATATATAACTTTCCCAACTTTATTCTTTTTCTGCCGACTTCCAAAAAGGAGACGGTACTCAATTCGACTGTATGTTTTTGTTATTTTTTTATGTGTGGACCGATTTCGATTTTTTTTATATGAAAGCTGGTACTTCTCGTGTGGTCCCATATGAATTCGATCAAGGTCAGACCAATAGTTTTTGAATTATTGTTAATAATTTATATTGAAGTCTGCTGTACAACATTTTTTATTTTAAATTATATTGAATGGAAATCGCCAATTTTATTATTAAATTGCTTGAAGCCAGTAATACACAAACGACATTTCTGTATTTCAGCCCTTAGTGTGCTATCACAATTCGATACGATAGAAAAGTCATGCTCAGGGCATTTCACTTTAGTCTTCTTTGTTTTAAGTTGGTTGCATTTGCTGTTATCCATGTCAATTCACGAAATAGTCTATATTTTTTTTATTTACAAAAGAAAATTCAAGTTTTTTCAGAAATTTAAGACTTTTCTTAATAAAAACTGATAAAAAAGTCACGCTACAAGGCAAACGGCATTAAAATCCATTCAATTGAATATAAACACTAATTCTTACATCAAATAATAAAAACCTATATTAACCTACTTTTCTACCGACTTCAAAAAGGTACTCAATTCGACTGTATGTTCCTTTTATGTGTGTTTTATATCATAACGTTTTTCTACGTTGTCCGATTTCGATGATTCTTTTTTACTTGAAAGCTGGTGCTTCTCATGTGGTCCCATATAAATTTGAGGCTTTTCAAGGTCTGACCAATAGATTTTGACTTATCCTTAATAATATATATTGAAGTTGGTTGTTCAAAACTTTTAATTTTGAATAATTTCTAAATCATTAATCCCAAATGTTAATTCACCGCTTAAATTTTTTACCGATATTAAAGTACAAAATTGAAAAAAAGCAATATCCCAAACCAATATCATATCGGCATCGAATGCATCCCTAATTTCAATCAATATTTGTGTATAAAATAGAAATAAAAAATTTAAAAATTCCCTTCACCCTTGACACACTGCTGATTAGTCTATTTTATTCTATTCTATTCCAATATTAAATAGGTATATTTAATATTGGCCCTCAGACCAACACAAAGAAATATACACCGAGCGTTGCTTCATGGCGCAAGTGATGCCGAAACTATGCTGAACTTCTTGACACGCACTCACACACATATCTTTATTTTTTCTTTATTTAAGTATCAGCCCATAAAAGTTCACAAGTTCAGTAGGACGAACATATATACTCCTAAAACAATGTCGTTGGTTGCAAATGATTTTAGATGCACTTTGTACGTGAGTGCGTATTCTACATTAAGTTGAGTTACGCGTTTTTGCGTCACTTGAAACGTATGAATCTCTCCGCCTTTCTTTCCTTATTGGTCTGAAGTCTATCTGTAAATACTTCGAATTGTGAGGACAATGGGTGACTGTCCAAAAACAAATAAAAGTTGAAGAGTAGTCCTTTATGAACCTTCTATAATTTGCCTTTTCGTAGTGGTCGTGACGTTTTATTAACCAATCTTTTTCAGATCGGTTTGATGCACTATCCTCGTAAAGAGATGTTGCATCTCAGCATTTTCTACAGCATACCACGGAAAGTGCTTTGAGGAATTTTTAATTGACTGCCACCGCTAAATTTCTACCATATTTAGGAATTTACTGGTCGCTGACGGTTCTTCCTGGCAGATTTTTAGTTAGTGAACCACAAAAAAGAGCCTACTACTTTCTTACGACTAGTTTCTACCTTCGTAGAAATAGAAACGCATTTATATTTATTCACGTAATTTTTATAATCCCAAAGTGTTTCTGGTTTTCCCTTGATGTTAATCTAGGACTTGGTCTATCTGTGTGGTAAATCCAAATTCGATTTATTGCGAATGAATAACCGAAACTCATTCGGCTTTCCCATGTAGTGGTAGTGTAAGAATATTCATCATATTATTCAGAATATTAGTAATATATCTACGCCATATCATCCCGTTAGTGCGGTAAGAGACAATAGACTGAAACTGAAACAGGAGTTGGACAGCAACATCTTCCAGACAACAACTCAAAATTATATATAAACTGCGGTTGCCAATACGCTTACATAGCGTGGCAACTATGGCAAATATTCCCTTTATAAGGCAACCTATGTTCAGCAGTGGACTTTTGATAGGACGTAATGGATGTACTAGAACAAACGAATAACGAACAAACGATGAACAAACCTTACTAACGATTTCTTATATTAACGCGAACACTAGACATTGAATAAAACTACTTTTACGGATTTTATCGCATTTAATTAACTTATTTTTATTAATTCCCGACGTTTCGGGTGCTTTACAGCACCCATGGTCACGGGGGACTGAGGTGAATGACGTCCCGATGTCAGAGTTAACCCGAAATATCTTCAGCTTTTTTAATTATTAATTTTGGTCCGATCTACGCAGAACGAACTTACTGTGTCTTGAAGTCTTGCAGTGGTACGCTTGGGTTTAGTTTTAATTTTATTAATTACAGGATCCCAAGCAGGTGGTTGTACCCAGCCTCCCTCTCTATTGAAATGAGGATGTTTTTTTTATTTCAATAGCCTCACATATCATCCTGCAAAGGATGTAAAAGTAGTAATGATCCGTAAAAGTAGTTTTATTCAATCCTTACTAACGTTAAGATGTATTATGTTAGAGTATGGATAAAGTAATCTTTTTTTGCTGGACATTTGAGACAGTTCAAAATCGCTCAGTGAACTTATAGAGATGGTTACGCTCGGAATTTCTCTGCGTGAACTTTGTAATGATAATGTCCGCAATAGAGCCAGAGTAACCGACATGTCCATCGAATCAATAAGTGAAAATAGCAAAGAACCGGTTATGTAGCTGTAAGAACCAACAACCAATGGGGAAAAGTTTCTCAAGCAGCAACCTCGTACCGGTAAGCGAAGTGTAGGTTGTCCCCCCCCCACCCCCCACCCTTGATGGAATAACGACCTGGTAAGAGATGCAGGAAGCCGATGGATGCAGGTGCCACAAGACCGTGATATTTCTTGGGAGAGGTCTATGATCAGCAGGGGGACTTGTGTTGTTCTGTAATAATAAAGAACCTTCTTTACCCTTTCTCGCATGAAAATCGAATAAGTAATTTCTCTGGCTACTTCCCGCATATAAATGTAAATATGCACTTATCGATTCGCGGAGAGAGCGAGCCGGTCCCAGCGAAAGTGAAATTTCACTTTCACCGCAGGTCATGGGCGGTGTTATACTACATCTGGCTATAATTTCTGACTATTTATGGCATTCCAAGTCGTTTAAATAATAATAACCCGATACATATTTGTTTTTATATTAACATCTTTGACAGCCGTCTTAATTAATGCGAATATGCAGTTTTTTTTTATACATAGTAAAAGATTGACAAACGAGAACAAAGTCCCTATTATCTTAAATAGATGCAGTGGCCTATAGATATCCACTTCTATTCTCGATTAAAAATCAAAATGCAGTTAGGTACGTAGTCACCCCTGAAGATTAAGATGGATTGCGTAGTTTCCAGTAGAAGGTGTTTCCGGTACTCTACAGTCACCATACGAAACACAACGGCATTAAACTCCTATTTCACGAACGTATTTGGAGAGAGCGGTCTTCCGTACGAGCCGACCCATTCGTGCTATAACCTATAGCTGCAGCGGGGCTCTGCCACGTTTAAATGGCCGGCGTTAAACACTATAGACTGGGTGGTAGTGCGTAGTACTATTATTTATTCTGTGGTAATAGGAGGTCTTTTCTACCTAATTGTCCGTCTGGGTTGGCACCATGTTCTTACCTATTTCTGCCACCAATGAGGGCGATCTACGACTTTTCTGCCACCAGGGCGGCGCCACTAGAAAGTGAGGTATAATATTTGACAGATTTCATAGTAGGGAAGTTAATTTAGTAAAGTTTAGTTGTAGTAAAGTACCTATATTGTTTATTTTCTGTACTATTAGCTATATTTTAAATTTATAAGATTAAAAAATAAATAAACCAAACCACAGATATTCATAAAATAAGATATTTTTTTATAAAAGTTAAAAATGTGCAAAAAAGTAAAGAGCAAATCACTGACGCATTGTTTTGTGTATTAATATATATTCTAGAAACTGATAAACTTTTATTGAAAACCAACTACTCAATTAAATTATAATGTGTAACAAAAAAAATTAACTCAGTGTTAACTAGCGACATCTGGTGAGCAGAAAATTATTAGCCCTCATTAGCTGTACCCGCACTGCTGTGTTCTACGCTCAAGAGTAAAGAAAGCCAGTGTAATAACAGGCTATGACACCACATCTGTAGCATAATATGTGAATAATGCTCAAGTTCTTTTTTATTTATTTATTTACAACTTCCTCTTTATAATTACAGCCAACATTGAACATAGTCCTCCCCCTTACCTTATCGGGGGATTTTCTTGAGTGGCAACCACAGTTTTTTTTTATTTTTTAGTTATAAGGAAGTCGCTGATATGTACCCATTTCCTCGTTTGTTTCTTTCTGACGCCTCTTACGACACCCACGCTCCACGGTATTGGGTACACGTACAAATACATATTACACACTAAGAATTACTTAAATTGTTCATGATCAAACACCTAGACCCGGTACAATTATTAGTAGGCCATACAAATATTTAAGTTGTGCGGGACTCGAACCCGCGATCCTCATCGCCGCAGACAAACGCTTAACCACGGCGCCATCGAGTCGAATTTATAATAGGGTACCTACTCACATACTTATTTAAAGAATAAATTATAATAATAAGGATTTTTATTGATAGTAGTTGAATTGTATTGAAACTAAAAATTTTAAATACATTTTACATAGTAGTCACACTGCAGCGTGTTACTTCATGATATCTATTTAAATAGCGAAGTTAAGCTAAGTTTAAAAAACAAAACACTAGTGTACTTACATTCGTATTATCCTTCAATATATTAAATCTGTTTTTATCAGTCGGTAAAGTTATTAACAATGGTGTTACATAAAAATTATACTAATGATATAATGTATTAAGTGCCACAAAAATTGTCAAATCTCTTTTCACTAGGGGCATAGAATTTAACAACAATTAATTGGTGGGTTCTGAATTTACGACTCGAATTTACAATATTTAGAAAGTAACAAAGAAATAGGTTTATTTAGTTAAAATATAACATTTGAAAACAAACAATTTAACATAACTGTACTTTCACAACCAATTAAAGATTTAAAATAACATGCACCAAAATGGTTTCCAGTTACGAACTGAATTTAGACAATTAGTGACGCTGACTTTCAGTGGGGCCAGTAGTAAGTAATAACAAATTAAAAAAAATATTAACTACTACAACTAGAATTACGTAACGAGATAAACAATTAATTGAAATTATTCTCTCTTGACAACTGTATGAGTTTTAAATTAATAAATATTTTTTTACAGTGGCAACGATGGAAACAGTCCGGAAGGTAGAACAGAGGAACCAAACTTTCCGAACGCAAGTGCTCTGCGCCAATCGCCATTACTGGAGCAGTGTCCGCATCGAAACGCGCCAAAATGTCCGCCAGCTTCCAAACGGTAATTTGTTCTTAGATGTTATAAATTTTAGTTGCTGTTTTGATTAGACGTATGCCTGATCTAGACCCAGCCAGAGACATTTGCGAAAAAACAATTTGTCTATTACCGTGCATGGCAGCGTAAGAATAATCCATCGCCCCATTTCGTCACAACTTCTTCATCATCATCAGTACGTAATAGTCAACTTCTGGACGTTAACTTCTCCCGTTGTGGGGAGAATTTGTCCTAATGGGGCCATTCACAACTTTTTCTGCCACCAGGGCGGCGCCACTTAACAGTGAGGTATAATAGTATAGATATATATTTGACAGAATTTATAGTGGGGAAGTTAATTTGTTCGGAAAATGTAAAGGTTAATGTTTCTTTCTGTACTGTTATCTCTATTTTATATTAATAAAATAAATAAACCAAACATAAATATTCATAAAAATAAAAAATTAAGAAAAAGTTAAAAATGTGCAAAAAATTAAAGAGCGACCACTGAGGCATTGTTTTGAGTATTAATATAATACTCTAGAAACTGATAAACTTTTATTAAAAAGTAACTACTCAATTAAATGACATGTGTAACAAAAAACTTTACCTCAGTGTCAATTAGCGACATCTGGTGAGCAAAAACTATAAGCCGTCATTGCCGCGTTTGGCAGAAGGTTGTCTCTAGAAGAAATCGCTTTTAGCGATAAGACCGCCAATTGTACTACCTTTTAACATTTTGTATTTTTTTTATTTTGTGTTTTAGTGTGAACATTATCTATCAATCTATTAATTGGTAATCGTAGCACCAGTCCTCTCCAACACTGATACTGCTTCAGTCGCCGGTCTGGGTATTTCAGGTCTAGCGTGAAAGATAACAAAAGTTATACCCACATCTGACGGAAGCCGTGAGATCTTTCAATCACTTTTCCATAGTGTTCTTCTTCGTCAGCTCATAGAAGTCCACTGCTGGATATCCGCCTCTAACGTTGTAGTGAGACTTTGCCTTAACCGTTTGGCAGGCGGATTGACAGCATCAGAAGTATCGTATCTTTGACTCTTCGACACTGCTGCTCTGCTCCGTTATAGATATTTATCTGGCGTAAACCTGATGGTATACCGGCATCTGTGAGAAGGCATAATATCCTTATACGTGGTAGAGCCATGCTGCAGCTATATTAGTAGTATAGTTGTAGCACGAATGTGTCGGCTCGACCGGAGAAGGACCACGTTCTCACAGTATACCAGCGTAAAATAGCAGCTTAACACTGCTGTGTTTCGTATGGTGCGTGTCTCTACACTCACCGGAGACCCTTTTTACTGGAAAAGAGGCACTCCATCTTAGTCCTTACGTGTGAGAACGCATCTGCATTTTGATTCGCAAACGAGGATAGATGTAGATGTCTATGGGCCACAGCAACCACTCACCATCAGGCGGACTGTGTGCTCGTTTGTCACCCTATCCTATAAAAAAAAATCTTTCTGGCATTCCGCATATTTCGCCTCTTAAGACCATCACACGGCAAATTCCTCATAATCACCTCTTGAAAATAAATTCCAATAACCTTAGGATACTAATCAGTTATTGATTTCATATATTTACATAATATACAAATTTGAATATAGGTAGAACCATTTGTTACGGATTTTATCGCATTTAATTTTCGTCACGTCACGTTCGAGCGCCGGGAATCTATACTATATCTATACATCTATACAAATAAATAAAATTGAAGTGTCTGTTTGTAATGTTAAAATAACCGCTTTTTACTAAATGCATATGAATGTATATACGATACTTATAACAAAAACACAATTTTTAAAATTTTTGTCTGTCTGTCTGTTTGTTTCGGCTAATCTCCGGAACTGCTGGACCGATTTTGACGAAACTTTCACTGGCAGATAGCTGATGTTATAGGGAGTAACTTAGGCTACTTATATTTGAGAAAAAGAATTAGGGTTCTGAGCAATATAATTAAAACCCTAAATTACACGCGGGCGAAGTCGCAGAGTACAGCTAGTCTTTATATATAAATCAATTGGTGTCCGTTAATCTCGCTAAATCTCGAAATTGGCATCTTTTATAGGATAAGGGTGACAAACGAGCACACAGCCCACCTGATGGTAAGTGGTTGCTGTGACCCATAGACATCTACACTTATTCTCGATTACGAATCAAAATGCAGATGCGTCGTCACCCGTGAGCACTAAGATGTATTGCCTCGTTTCCAGTAAAAAGTTTCTACGTTTCTCTACACTCACCATACGAAACACAGCAGCGTTAAGCTGCTATTTTACGCTGGTATTCTGTGAGTGTGTGTGGTTTGAATGATTCTGATGAAATTTTTTGTATGTTTGAGTGGGTCCCTGAATGGTTTATATTCACAATTGGACCCGGTAGGTAGAGCTGTTGTAGAAATCTAGAAATTACCCATGCGAAGCCGGGGCGGAACCCTAGTATTTAATATAATAAAATTTTAACACGGCTATTTTGGTACATTTAATATTTATTTCTATTGGATTTTTGGCATTGGATTGTAGTTTTTATTTAAAATATATTTAATATTAATGACAACATGGCGCCTTATACCATAGTATCAATAATTGGTGATGGAGTTGTCTTATTTTGGGCAATATCTTATTTGTTGTATGGAAACCAAATGTTGGCTAGAGAAATTCGATAGCAAATTGTGGATTACCCTATTGTGGTCATTTTGTTGTTTATTTATAACTAGCTGTTCCCCGCGACTTCGCTCGCGTGTTTGGGTTTTTATTTTTTTTGCGCGGAACCCTATTTTTTTTTCTAAAATAAAAGTAGCCTAAGTTACTCCTTGTGGCATCAGCTATCTGCCAGTGAAAATCCCGTCAGAATCGGTCCAGCCGTTTCGGAGATTAGGCCGAACAAACAGACAGACAATAAAAATGTATTTTAGTTATAAGTACCGTATTTACTTTCATATGCATTTAGTAAATTGTGGGTCTGTCGATTAATTCGTTTGTAGAACAGTCTGTTTGTTCATTCGTAAGTTTATCTGATTGACTAATTGAATATTTTTATCCTGATTAATTTCTTCCTAGATCTTCTCGACGATTAAAAGTACAAATAAATCATCATGAATTATTATAAGAAAAATACTTGTTCCACGCGAATGAAGTCGCGGGCACAACTAGTTAAGTGAAATTAAAAATTATAAGAAGTTAAGTTAAATTAAGTGAAATTAAACGCGATAAAATCCGTAAAAATACGTAGTTTTATTAAATACTGCTCAGTTATAATTATGTCCTGATTCTATTAATTATCTCTAACTTATATAATCATAGGCGGAAATAAGCACGCTTGTACAGAAGAGTTGCAGCTGTTAACAAGCTTATATGTAAGATGTAATTGTATTTTTGAATAAAGATCCTTGTTTTTTCAGATACCGCACACATGATGGTACTTGCAACAACTTAAGCCGTCCACAATGGGGCTCTACCTTGACACCCGTCCAGCGTTTCCTTCAGCCTTCTTATTCCGACGGCATACAAGCACCTCGGCGTTCGATCTTCGGGAGCAAATTGCCCTCCGCCCGTGAGATAAGCTCCCTCGTACATGAAGACCAGAATGTCGAGCATCCTGTCATCACGCATCTGTTGATGCAATGGGGCCAGTTCCTGGATCATGATGTGACATCGTCTTCTCAGTCCAGAGGTTTTAATGGATCAGTGCCAAGATGCTGCAAGGACGGTGGGAGGGACTTTATGCCGAAAGAGCTTATGGTGAGATTAAAAGCATTTTAATACTAGAGTTCTACTAGCCAATGCCAGTGGTGAATATGGATCTGATTATGGTCCTTCACTGCTGGCTGTAGGAAGGTCAAGGTCCCTCAGCGAGCTATGGAGAGGGCTATGTTCGAAGTGCCTCTGTGTTATAGACTTCGAAATGAGTATATCCACAGTAGAACCAGATTAACAGTCACCTCCTTGAGGGAAGGCTATGCTTAGCACCACTGGTGAGTAGAACCATTATCATCATCATTACCCTTCATAAGTTCACACTTGAGCAGGGTAATGATGAAATTAATGATGAAGATTCTACTTGGTCGTAGGGCTAGTGGCGCAGCATGGGAGTGGCAGTGGGCCATGACCCAGGGAGCCAGATTTAGGTGGTGGCATGTTGAGAAAGAAAGGTTAGCTTGAGCTAACTTTTTAAATAATGCCAGTAAAATCTCAAAATTTTTGAATAATAACTTAGTGAAGAATACATTTGATTAAAATATAACGGCAACTGTTTAATTGACAGTTCTGAAAATAGAGATAATAATCTACAGCCATACATATTTGTCAAGGGTAGAGATAAGTGTAGTAATTAGGGCGACAAACGAGCACACAGCCCACATGATAATATGTGGATACTGTATCCCATAGATATCTACATTTATCTTCGATTCACAATCAAAATGCAGATGCGTTGTCCCCCCTAAGTACTAAGATGGAATACCTCGTATCCAGTAAAAATGGTCTCTGGTTCTCTACACTCACCATACGAAGCACAGCAACATTAAGCTACTATTTTCTGTGAGAGTGTGGTCCTTTCCCGGTCGAGCCGATCCATTCGTGCTACAACCATAAGACGCTGCAGCTCTACCACGTCTTCACACTTGGCAGGCGAATATACGATAGTAGTACCAGACGTGAGTACCTTTAACACTGCTATAATATAAATATTTTATGGTCTTTTTAATATAGGATAGGATGACAAACGAGCACATACTCCACCTGATGGTAAGTGGTTGGAGTGGCCCATAGACATCTACATCTATCCTCATTTGCGAATCAAAACGCAGATGCGTTGTCACCCGTGAGGACTAAGATGGAATGCCTCATTTCCAGTAAAAAGCGTCTCCGGTTCTCTACACTCACCATACGAAACACAGCAGCGTTAAGCTGCTATTTTACGCTGGTATTCTGTGGTCCTTCCCCGGTTGAGCCGACCCATTCGTGCTACAACTATACTACTAATATATCTGTAGTATGGCTCTACCACGTATAAATGTAAATGGTAAAAAGATATACCGCTATCTATCGGAAGTTATAAATTCTTCCTAGCATTGCCCATCCCATCGTCTTTTACGACACCCACGACACGAAATAGGATGATAGATTATTTTGAGCTGCCCATACTTCCTTCACTCTTTAGCATATAACTACAGAACCCTATTTGAGGCTTAGAAGGGCTAGAACCCAGAGCCGTAAAGCCAGTTTTATAAAAAAAAAGGAACCCTATTTGTTAGTTTCTATAAAAGCACTTTTAAGCTTTCTTACTTCGTTATAGTCCTTGCAATTCAGGAAGTCGAGCACACTTTACTTGTAGTTGAACGTGTACATGCACATTGCGATAGTGTCCGTGTCTGACCGAGCAATTAGTTGCGATTGTGCCGTCGCTAACCAAAATAGACAAGCTAGACTAAAATGGTCTAAGCCAACCATACCCGCTTTTGGTCTCACCCACACTTTAATACGCTTACAGATAAGCATTTACCACAAGTAAAGCCCGCTAGACTTCATGAATTGTAGAAACTGTAATAAGTAAAGGTTCTGATTCAACAAAGGAACTCAGTCCTACTGTGGTAAACAGGTATGGTGGTAGTACTAAAGCCATTTACGTTAGATAAAGAACCTAGATAATAAATACTAGCGTAGAGAACTCCCATCAATGCCTTCCTATCAACCGTAGCATCCGGAGTGCCTGCCTATCGCGGTCCCGGCGTCGGATCCGTTCTACGGACCGCGAGGAGTCCGATGCTTGGACTTCGTGCGCTCGTCTCCAGCACCGCGGGACGACTGCGCGCTGGGCTGGCGCGAACAAATCAACCAGGTGTCTGCGTACATCGACGCATCACCACTCTATGGCAGCTCAGCGAGGCAGTCCGACAAACTTAGGCTATTTAGGAATGGTAAGTTTGTAACTAACTGTCTTGCCACGGGACTATCAATTTTCAGATCATACACAATATGCACTTATATGCGTAAAGTCTACTGCTGGACTTATGATTGAGATGGATTAACTATCTCAATATCTGGTAATTTCGCTCAGCTCAATAGGACAGCATGTTAGAGTACGAGCGCTTGACACGTTCACCGGTATTGTAATTGATTAAAGTATAGACTGGCTAGCTTGACGTAGGTGTGTGGGGCGCGTGGATTTGAAACAAAATAGATAATTTTTTATTCAGTATAGATAATAAATAATACTTACTGAAAGTCACTCTTGTGTTTAATTTACCACTGGTTCGGAAAATAACTCTGTCCTAGGAAGAACCTGCAAGAAACCCAGTGGGATTGTAACAAGTCCTCTCGTACTGTTGGAGATTATTGTGTAGAGTGGGTAGCGTGACGTGGGTGTGCGACAGGCATGTTGCAGTACGGGCGCGTGGTGCAGCGCAGGCCCGTGCTGCCGGCGGCGCGGCGCGACGAGCTGTGCCGCGGCGGCGCGCTGTCCGCCGACTGCTTCAAGTCCGGCGACGGCCGCGTCAACGAGCACCCCGGCCTCGTCGCCGCGCACATCGTGTGGCTGCGCCAGCACAACAGGTTACCAGCTCACGCTTTCATCGCCAACACATGGTAGATCATTTCGCACGTGGTAGAGCTACGCTGAAACGTATAACATCCTCTAGACCAAATTTTCGTTACGGCGGACGGATATAACGAAGACTAGCCATTTGTGAAGGATAGTACACAAGTTTATATAATTATTATACCGAATAATAAAAAAATATATTTTCATATTTTATAAAGTAACATGAAAATATTTTTTTTTTATAGGAGAGGGGGCAAACGAGCATGCGGCTCACCTGATGGTAAGTGACTACCGCCGCCCATGAACAACTGCAACACCAGGGGAATCGCAGATGCGTTGCCGACCTTTTAAAAAGGAGTAGGCTCTTTTTTTGAAGGTCCCTAAGTCGTATCAGTCCGGAAAAATCGCTGGCGGTAATCGATTCCACAAGGAAGTTGTGCGAGAGAGAAAAGTTCTTCTGAATCGCACAGTGGTGGACCGCCAATCATCTAGATGATATGGATGGTATCGCAAGTTCTGTCGCGATGTGCGATGGTGAAATTGAGCGGCTGGAATTAGTCCGAACAATTCCTCAGAGCACTCCCCGTGGTAGATGCGATAAAATACGCAAAGAGATGGAACCTCTCTACGCAGTGCCAGTTAGTCAAGCCGATCGGAAAGAACTCGGTCGTCGATGATTCGAACCGCTCTGCGCTGGATGCGGTCAAGTGGAAGGAGCTGGCACTGGGGGGCCCCTGCCCAGAGATTGGAACAGTATTCCATGTGAGGCCGAACCTGCGCCTTGTAAAGTTGCAAGCGGTGTGCCCGCATGAAATACTATCCCGCTCTGCTGAGCACGCCAAGCTTTTTAGAGGCCAATTTGACCTTCTCTTCCAAGTGACCACGAAACTGCACGTCACTCGATATGTCGACACCGAGGATATATACAATACTTATAACAAAAACACAATTTTTAAACTTTTCGTCTATCTGTCTGTTTGTTCCGGATAATCTCCGAAATGGCACGATTTTGACGGGACTTTCATTAGCAGATAGCTGAAATTATAAGAAGTAACTTATGCTTTGTTATAGAAAAATAATTAGGATTCCGCGCAAAAAAATTAAAACCTTAAATTACACGCGGGCGAAGTCGCGGTGGACAGCTAGTAAGAAATATTATCTCAGGGGGTCGTTATGGATTACGGCACTTCCTCAAATGGACACACTAACTAGTACATTTAAAAAAAATTGTAAACTTAACGCTACGTCATAGAATGGCGCAAGAACTGGCGCACCTGAACCCGCATTGGAGCGACGAAAAAATCTACCAGGAGACGCGCAAGATCGTCGGCGCCATGGTTCAGCACATCACCTACAGAGAGTTCTTACCAATTGTTTTAGGTAACTATATAGTTAAATTTATTTATCTAACTTACATACACAATTATGTATGTAGGGCGGACTTAGGCGGACTCTACAACTCTACATCTACATGTCTACGAGAGTCTTTTCACGAGAGAAAACTATTGGTCGCTAAAACTTACATTAAAATGTGTCAATATATCCAAGAATTCTCTCTGAACCATTGTCAAGTGCTGGCTCAAATGGTGTATTATATAATGATGCATTTAGTTGATATATTGTATACTTATATACAAGTTATTTAATAAATTGTTTTGTGTTATTTGATTATAAGGTATAATGGGATTGACATGTTTAAAATAACGAAAGTCCCTTAAGGCGATACCCCGACCAAAACATTGCGATAGTGCGTTTTTCAGACTATTATCTCATTAGTTATGAGAAATAAACTACATCTAAAAGCACATTATTAATGTTCGATATCCTATCTTCACATTAGACGTTTTAATTTGCTTTTATGTGTTATAAACACATTTAAATATCAATTTTTAAAAAATTACTAAAATTATTGATTTGTTGCTAAAGGCAATCAATCATTTGAGGATTACACTAATGGATAGATAATTTAAAAATCTATATTCTTCACGTTTTATTTCATTATTAAAGTTCG
This sequence comes from Parnassius glacialis, assembly GCA_033319125.1. Lineage (NCBI taxonomy): Eukaryota > Metazoa > Arthropoda > Insecta > Lepidoptera > Papilionidae > Parnassius > Parnassius glacialis. Next base: position 52,581,265 of record JAVANC010000005.1, read on the forward strand.
TTTTTCTTTTTTAATTAAAATAATTCCAAAAATTGTGTGAATTCTATGATAAAGCGCCGTACGTCTAAAGAGGGAACGAATGGTCAAGGTTATCTGGTCAGGAAAACGCCTTAATTAAAAAAAAATCTATTCTGGAGTACTATACAGATAAAAAGAGGTAGATGTAAAAAAATACCAAAAGATAAATAAATATGATTCTTTTTAAATAGAATAAGGGTGACAAAAAAGTACACAGTCCACTTGTTGGTAAGGGGATGTTGTGGCTCATAGATATTTATATTTACCCTCGATTAAGAATCACGATGCAGATGCGTTGTCACCCCTGAGTACAAGTGCCTTAGGTTACAACAAATTTAAACAGATCGTGGGTAACAGCTCGTATATGTTATGTTAATATACACCTACTAATTACTATTTCTTTATACCTATATAATAGGCCTATTTAATTTAAAAAAAAACATAACATCTCTTCACAATTAGCGTACCTAGATGTCGCGTAACATACCTCCTTCTTTTTTGGAGTTGTTAAAAAAATGCTAAAAAAAAATTCGAAATTACGAAGGAAGTCTATTTTCTAGCTTGCCCGCACTGTTACAATATACCTGTACAAGGTAGCATTTAAGTAAAAAGTTTGCATATTTCACCTTACATGCACTTTGTTTCATTATAGTCTAAAATAACCCTGCTGTTACTAGGGTCGGAGGTGATGCGCCTGTTCGAACTGGATTTATTGGAAAAAGGATACTACAAAGATTACAACCCGAAAATCAATCCCAACCCGGCGAGCTCATTCGGTTCAGCCGCGTTCCGGTTCGGCCACAGTCTGGTCCAGCCGTCCATGGTTCGATTCGACCGGTTTCATAGGCCTATGAGTAACAGTGAGTATACATATTCATTTATTCAATACAGCTTATCAAATGTATTAAATGTAATATCCAACACTGAGTACAATTAGTTATTCAATGAGTTCTTTTTGTTTAGAAGTTAGTTGTACATGAACAGTGTCAAGAGTCTACTTGATCAGACTATGTCACTTGATTGCACTTTATATTATAAAAAACAACGAAACGTTCTTAGACAGCGCAACTATAGCATGAGAAGGAGTCATGTCAACAGTATTCTGGTGTATATAATATTTTTTTTATTTTACACCTGAAATTTATTACTTAGGTACTTGTGACCGCCATCTTGTAAGCCATGTGGAGGCGCCGTAAGACAATTCATCGATCTCATTTCATACCGTTATAAGAAAAATGACAGAAAGACCTCTTGACCTTTGATAGGTGCCGATATACAATATCGTCTTTAACCAGATTTTGAATACCCGGACCGAAAAGGCACAATTCTGAACATAGGCCTCCCTAAAGGAATGCCACAAAACATAAATAATTCCTAAGCCATCTGCATCCATTGACTTCCTGCATATCTTACTAGGTCGTCCCTCCATCTAGTATGTTGACGTTTGATTAAAGAAATTTTAATTTATTATGCCGAAAAATAAAGAGTTTTCATTTCTTTTCATCAGTATCGCTACCGCTTAAACAACCCTGTTATAAATCGAAAAAATCCACTACCGGAAACGATTGAAGTTTAGGCCCCCCGTGCACTAGGCAGCCTGGCTGCGGCAGCCAGTCGAACATATGACGGTGTATGGGAGCCCGCGCACCTAAGCAGCCACGAACTCCCGGCTGCGGCAGACATAAAAGCGCATCCGATTTTTTTTTATAGGATAAGGGTGACAAACGAGCACACAGTCCACCTGATGGTAAGTGGTTGCTGCGGCCCATAGACATCTACTTCTATCCTCGTTTGCGAATCAAAATGCAGATGCGTTGTCACCCGTGAGGACTAAGATGGAATGCCTCTTTTCTAGTGAAAAGGGCCTCCGGCCACCTGCACTCACCAAGCGAAACGCAGAGGTAAACCTCTACTTCACGCTGGTATTCTGCGAGGTCGTGGTACCACCCCGGTTCGAGCCGGCCCATCCGTGCGGCAGCAAAAGCTGCCGCGTGGCTCTACCACTGTTAAAAATTGCACGCAATTGATTGCACGGCAGCCCGTTGGCTGCGCGCAGCCAGAGCGAGCAGGGCAAATGTATGTGGCTGCCGTCAGTCACCGCGCACTTGTCGTAGCAGCCAGGCGTATTTTGTGTTCCGAAACCACAAAATGACGTAGAAAGAGTCACAATTGGCCGCCCATTGGCTGTTTAGAAGTGGCTGCTCAAATATTTCGGCTGCCGCAGCCTGGCTGCGCAGCCAGGCTGCCTAGTGCGCGGTAAGTCTTAATGTGACATTTTCCACAATTACTTAAGCCACACGTGTTTTATTTACAATAGATGTAATTTCTGTGTTTCCTAGACGTTTCCCTACATGATGAGATAACCAACCCATCAAACATCTGGAGCATGGGCGCTGTGGACCGGCTGCTGATGGGCATGATCAACCAGCCCATACAGAAACGCGACGAGTTCATCTCAGAGGAACTCACCAACCATCTGTTCCAAACGCCGCACTTCGACTTCGGGATGGATCTGGCCGCCATAAACATACAAAGGGGAAGGGACCACGGTGTGCCTCCGTACACCACCTGGAGGGAACCATGCGGTCTGTCGGCTATACAGAACTTCGATGACTTGGTTAGAGTGATGCCGATGAGGCTTGTGAGGAAACTGAAGAAATTGTACAGGTGAACTTATTTTGACCTTAGACTGAAATACTAAGTCCACTTAAAGAGGATATTGGAACCCAGGTACAACTGCAGCCAACTTAAACAAAGAAGGCTACAGATTCTTTAGCTCTGAGGCTTAAGCTGGGATCAGTCTCAGCCTGTACTTATGCTGGCTCTTTGTGTTTTTGAAACTTAGACCAAATACGTGGTACGTGGTAGGAGCCAATGAGCGAAAAATTGCCATTAACAATTTGGGGACCAAACGTGATCAGTTTATTTACTGGGAAAATAACTAAAAATAAAAAATTTCAAAACACCCTAAACAAAAAGAGCTGCGGCGGAACTAATTTTCTTAAACCATAGCTTAGAACATTCTCGATAAGATACTTTTCAAACAATTTTTTTTAATCAAAATTGGTTCATACGTTCAGGAGCTATGATACCACAGGCAGACACACAGATACAAATATACACAAATACACACTACAAACATACAACACCCCTATGGTTTCGTCAGGCCAATTAAGAGCTAAAGCTTATCCTCTAAATTATAACTGATCTCAATAAAAAATAAAGTATATAAAAACATAAAGTATATGAAAACGCATTCTATTTTAAGTAAATTATTACATTTTGTTCCAGGCACATAGACGACATAGATCTTTTCACTGGAGGTATGGGCGAAAGACCGGTCATAGGAGGTTTGGTGGGTCCGACGTTTGCCTGTATCATTGCGCAACAGTTCTCAAATCTACGTAAAGGCGATCGATTTTGGTGAGAATTGCATTATTGTTAGACAATTAGAAACTATTGGATTTTTTTTGGAGTTTATGGCCTGGTATCTAGACCTTTAGGCCAAGTCTTGAGTATTTTTATTCGGTTTATTATAATTTCTCCAAATGTATAATTATCCTTCATAGTTCACTACTTCACAATATGTTGATGCGTCACATTGTGCAGCCCTTGAGAGATTTTGACGGCAACTTGAGCCAGCAGACAGCTGACAGTTGGTGATGGTATCTAAAGGCGCCTATGCAAACAGCTATCTTGAGAATCAATCACCATCAGAGCACTTGTTTCACCGTTTCCACTAATAGTTCACATGCGTAGACAGTTAATACATAAAATCGCACCACTTTTACATATCAAAATCCACTTCAAACTATTATTTAAACTATAAAACAGGAGCAGCAAACCGCCGCCGATCAAGTTCCCGCCAAAACTCCAGAAACTATTGGAATTTACTCTGAGATATTGAAACTGATTTCACATCTGTCGCTACTTACGTATCGGTATCGTTCTATAAGAAGTTTTAAGTGGTAGAGCCACGCTGCAGCTATGCTAGCTAAACATAGCTGCAGCTCGAATGGTCAGTTCCATCGAAGTAGGATCACGCCGTCACAGAATACCAGCGTGAAATAGAATAATGCTAATGTATTGCGTATGGTGAGAACCAGAGACCCTTTTTACTGTAAACAAGGCAATACACCTCAGTCCTCAGGAGTGGAAACGCGTCGGCATTCGAGGATAGATCTATGGGCCATAGCATCCACTTACCATCAAGTAAGTGGACTGTGTGCTCGTTTGTCACACTTATTCAATTTAAAAGGCATATTAAGCCTTTTATTCCATTTATGCTCTGAATGAATGTAAAACTCATAATTTAATACAATGTCTTAATGACAGTATCGAGTCATTATCGATACTGTCAGAACAATAACTCGATACTATCAGAAAAAGTTTACAAAAGCGTCTTTAAGTTGAGAGAATTTGCAGTGATTTTAGCGTTGGGCAGAAAATTTACTACAGGAGATTGGATAGCTTAGACGCGACCTAAATTGCAAAATATTTATGTACAGAAGGGACGAAATGACGGAGATCTTATTAAAGCGAAATGCATAAATATATGTAAAATAAATTACCTATCTATTTTCCAGGTATGAGAATGGAGGTTTTGACTCATCATTCACTCCGGCACAACTACAGCAAATACGCCGTATATCGTTAGCTCAAGTACTCTGCCGTACCCTTGACAGTATCGACAGTGTCCAGCCTTTCGTTTTCCTATCACCCGACAACCCTGACAACGAAAGAATCTCCTGTCACAACGGGCTGCTTAACAACTTTGATTTATCTCCATGGACCGAAATTAACTCCGACTCAAACAACGACATCAAAAAATCTGACAATGACATGACTTTTACACAAAAACCTATAACTAAACGACCGACTACGACAGTAAAACCGCTGACTACTAAAAAAAACCAAAAATTCACTGCTGCGATTAATACAGCTCCACGAAACGGAGCGACTGTACTGAACAATTCGACCAAACCTGACAATATTGATCACAAACTTAACAATACAGACATAAATCTAACAGACACTGACATTAATGCAACTGACGACAACACGACAATTAACTCAACAACAAAACCGATAACAAATTTACAAGCAATCGACGACAAACTTGACTTTAAAAACAAAAGCAGACGCTACAGTGACTTTGAAAGCATCATAACTAGAAACCGTAAGCCGACTAATCATTACAACAATTACAACGACTATGACGACGACGTGCAAAGTGTACAATCATTAGTCGTGAACAATTTACAGCACCAACGACCCTATAACAGACCAGTTATTACAGTAACCGAAAACGTTGACAAATATACATACTTAATCAACTACGTACCACGACCGACACAATCTTGGAGACACAGCACTAGAAAGACTCACCACGACAGGGACGTTGTCAAAGTGACTTATCAGAATTACGGTGATACGTACGACAGACGACCGAACAGACCATATCACTATGACAACAGACGACCAAACAAACCTTACTATAATAGATACGACTCAGACAATGACAGCGACTCGTACAAACGTGAAAGACCCGACACAAAATTGACAAACATCGTAAACTCATCCGCTAGGTCAAATGACTACGACTCAAATACAACTAAAGACAACATAAATGCAAATAATGACAAAACTGATGTCACGACTGAAAACTTTAATAAACTAACGACTTTTAGCTACGTCGGTACATATAGAGGCGACGGTACAGGCAGACACACTAATTTTGACAAAACCAACGTTGAGGTAAAAGAAAATAAACATAACAGTTTAAGCAAAGACTTTACGACCTTCGAAACTAAAAAATCTGAGACAGAACTGAACGATGACGTGACCAGCACTGATAAAATTTCTACATTCTTCCTTTACGAAACAGCGACACGACCGTACAATTTACACAGACCGACAAAACGTAGCGACGAAGAACAAATTAACATGAGTAATAAAAACAAGTATTATTACGTTAGAAATGTTTTGCATAAATATTCTGACGAGGACTTGTCTGATACAAAAACAAACACTGCGGCTGAACTGAGCTTGATCGAACATAATTATAATAAGCCCAGTATTTCTAACTTCGGAATCGAAGAAAGATCCGCCGTAAATAAAATGCCATCAATAGAAGAAACAAAAACACATAACACGGAGCGACTTAAGTTAAAGGCTCAAAAGCCGAAAAGTCCAGCTCAAACACCTTCAGTCGACTTCCAGATTATTCCCAGTGAAAATAGGTAAGATACTTAACAGTACTTTCAAATGAGTCATTGTTAGTTTCTTAAAATTTCCCATTTAAAATTACAGAATATACAAATTGTATTTTAAAACAGTTCAAGTTCAATATTGTGTGAAGTGCTATATCTACTTGTACAATTTGTTTCGTGCCGTTTATTCTATTAATTATTCTATATATTAGACTTAATGGAAAACTACAAATAAGATTAATTTTCTGATAAAAAAGCTGTTAATCAGGGAATAATAAATGTTTTCTTGCTCTCCTGTAATTTTTTGAAAAAATGAGGTTCGCCCCTTTACGGCGTTAGCGACGAATTAATAGCACAAGAAATTTACCAAACCTTTAAAAACTCGTCATATGATACTTATTATGATGTTGAATTTCGTGCTTCAGAAATTTTTTATTTCCCTGTGCGACGCTTTTTTATCATCTGATTCATCCCCAGAATCCAATTAGCAGAGACACTGTATAGCTCAACTGTATAAGTAAACCAAAATTAAAACTATACCTAATGATAAAATAGGTTATCACAATTCACCCATCCTAGTTTTGTTGAACTACTTTGATCTCATAATATTTTCTTTTTGTTACACAGACAAAATTATATTATGTTAATGTCTTTCATAATTATATTATATCTGTGGTTTGTGGCCCAAACTACTACAAATTTACTTATTTCTTTTTTATGAGTTTTCAGTATATTTCTCTTTTTAAAGGCACTGAATTCTGCTCTCCTTTCTTGTGTTACCATTGTTAAAATATGGGTATTGTTTACATTCATTACAATCAATCAAAAGTAGGGTTGGAAATTGATTTTTTTTAAATATTTTGATTTGCTTTCTGGATGATGCCGCTGTCTATCACCTTTCTTCCCTCTGTCATCTCTTACGACACGGACAGATTGATATGGGGTAGTGGATTCTCTACAGACACCACTACACAGCAAATACATTTAAGCATTAGGGCTATTTTTTACTTTTTTCTATTTTATGCAGTGTACTGATTTCCAGTTGTCGTAAATAAATAAATATATAATAGAGAAAATTACAGCCCGTATCAAGTGGTGAAAATTACACAAAGGCAAATGTGATTCCTTTGGCTTTATTCGGCCGTAATCGCTACGATTATGAGGGTACCCGAGTCTATAAAGAACCCGAGTCACAAACTTCAAATTGTTTCGAACAAAGGGCTATATTTGCATAGACCTGAAAACATTGAATGTATCCATTGCTCAGGTTACAAAAAAATAAAACTAATCATTTAGATCATATCCTTAATTTTATTTTTCTTTGCAGTCCATCGCAGTGGGCAGTATACGAAGAAAATGAGAATCTTCATGAAGGCTTATCGCGTCGTATGCCCTCACTCAAAGCCGATCCTCACGCACTAAGGGAAATTCCAAGGCCTATGGATCTAACGCGCCCTTTAAGACGTCGACCGGGAAGACTGTAGATAGGGAATTGTTAACAATAGCCTTTGCTTTAAATTAATGAGTTGCCTTTCATTTAAAATTGCCTTAAGATGTCATAACAAATGATTAAGACGTCTCGTTGATGTACAATATTTAAAAAAAAATCAGTGTATAAATTAAAAACGGTTCAATCGTTACTAATGACTGTTACTTGTGTTTGCGACCGTGACAAGACATGACCATTAAACCAATTTTACGTTAAGACTGACGCCTTAGAATTGACAATTAATGCAACCCTGATATAAGATAGACAGTCACAACTAAATATAATGACCTGAGACTGACAATGAAAGAGAGATGGTCCGCGAAGCCATATTAAAATGACTAACACCAGTGAACTTACTTGACAATTCTGACAACTGATGACTGGCGTTGACGTGACTGACTGAAGACCCTACACACTAGTACTCTTTAACCATATATTTATAATATTTTTAATGAAGTTTCTTACTTTTTACTTACTTCTTAATTATGTTCTATAATAAACACCATCGCATATTTTAATGGGATATCACAGTGTCGAAATTCTAACTCCCATTGTTAACTCAGAAACGAAAGAATGAAAAAAGAATTTTATCCCAGAACTAAGCACATTACACAAAAATGTAAACAACAGGAAGAAAATAAAATAATTATATAGGAAAATTAATCGTAAAACATAAAATGTTAGATTTTTTTAAAATGCGGCTTTAACATAAAATCGCGAAATAAACCACATGTCAATACAGAAACGACTGACGAGCTGACAACCGATGTTATTCTTTTTAGGCACTGTCCCACCGCCAACGGTGAAGAAGAGAGTAGCACTAGAAATTAGATAAGAGTTGGCGAGCAGCGAGAAGCGGTAGGACAAGTGCCTTAATTGTTTTATCTGGAACTGATTAATAACCAACAGAACGTACCTTTGACATATAAATATGACTAAAATATACACAGGTGGCGCCGCATTGCATACAATAAATGGTATTTATAAACGATGCAGTTAGTATATTACTAACTACATCGTTTTTTTATCATACACAAAAAAAACAATTAATTACATTCACTATGTACATTGTTTAGCAAACATTTTATATTGTTAGATAATTTTCACACATGATGTATATACGTAGATAAATAACTATACCAGGCGAAAGTTAATTGGTTGAATAAATTATAGAGTACCCACAAAATAAAGAAAGCATTGTTGCCACTCTTAAATTTTTATGTTATACATAGTGTTGTAAGTCATGATATTTTTTTTTTAATTTTAACATAATATTTTACAGAACTAGTAACTAGTAATGGCCTGGATATCATTTATTGTATGATAAGCGACGACAGCTTGTATATGAACTGAAAATGTATATGACTGACTGTACTTCATGAATGTTGTCAACAATGTTCAGATATAAAGACTGATAATAATTACTCCTTGGTTCTTAGATTATAATATGACAATAACTAAATAGGATATGACTTATCAGGACTTGCCACTGTAACTGACAGTAATTATTTATATTTCATTGAAAAATAATATATTAACATAAAAGATATTTATTTGCATAGTATTAATTTCCTTGTTTGCTACTGCATGAGATTAAATAATTTTTAAAATATTTTATGATTGCATGAAATGCAAAAGCTTTAATGTTACTAATAATCAATAAAGATAAATAAAATAAAGCAAACCAAAACCACAATCATTATGGGACATGACAATGACTGAAAGAACACCATGACAGACTGGAATGTAGAAATAAAAGACAATATTGACACACACATGTTATATTTGCTTAAAATACATAAATAGATATAATATAATATGTATATAATAAATTTTACAATAACATAAATTATTAAATCACATACCTACACTATGTAATTGCAGATTGATATACTTTATAAGTAAAATGAGTAGAACAATATATGCAAGACATGACACAATTTATCAAATACATTTGAGTATCAACTGCAATTTTAATCCATTTTTGTTCAAATTTTGCGACATATGTTAAATGTAAATAAACTCTCACAAAATAACTGCTATTTTAATTGTTTCTAATTACCCTCATCTCAGCACACATCTAGTCGACTAATTACAGTGCCAGTTTTATGATATCCCGGTGATTTTAAATACAAATGTTTTAATACAGTGGTTTGATCAGTCAGACATATAAACAGCCAGCCTGTAAGATGAACATAACCATGCATGACAATAACTTGACACAACAGACCACAGAACAGAGATTTGATAGAGTAGAATCAAGAGCCTCCTAAGTATTTAAAATGAGTTCCCTTTCTCTGCCATTGGCATTAACAGCTTGTGTAATTTCACCAATGCAAGTGATATCTGGTGCAAAATTTCACAAATTGATACATGGATTTACACATGACTTATGAAAGAAAAATATGATTTAATTTTAAGCATAATTTATTTAAAGTGACATCTTTATCAAAAACATCATCACTCACATCAAACATCACTCATCATTCACTCTCACTCACAAGCTTAATTAATATATTTGCCCCAATGGCTAAACACTGTTGGCCATTTAATCTATAAACATTTATATAAATAAAGAAAATACTTAACATAATGCTAATCAAATTGAATATTGTCACACTTAAGAATCTGACTTGACACTAAGCCATTAAGATAAACTATAACTCAATAACACAACTTATAATTACATCTATACATATAAAACAAAAAACTACTAAGTAATCAATTGTTCCATATATAGTGTAGTAGAAAGTATTGAAAAACGTAGCAAAGAAAACCATTACATTTTCCGATTTTTCTGATTTTTTTTTATTTTATTTATTCTACTAGATTTCATTTAATGATACAAAAATGTAGCAATATAATAATCACAATAAATCTTTGAAATTATATTTCAAGTATATGCAATAAATACCTAGTTTCTTCTTCCAAATTTGTCATCAATCAATCAAAAATTAAAATAACATGTAACAAACAATAATATATTAGATATATCATTGTACAAATGTACATTTAATACTGAACTTATTTCACATCTAATAATGTTACGAATAGCATTTTTAATGATATTCTTGCAAATAATTATACAATTAGCTACTGTTAAACATATTATAACCAATCTCTACCACAATATATTACAATATGCAATTACCTAATCCCTCTCTGGATAATATTGACATAAAACTTTAGATATCTCTTGGGATAGCTCAGGAGTAGAAGCACACAGAACTCTCCTTGATAGTATATCAAATGGACCCCCAGCTGGATCTATGCAAACACCACCAGCCTCCCGAACTATGATGTCGCCTGCAGCTACATCCCAAGCATGAATACCAAATTCAAAGTAGGCATCAGCACCACCCAATGCTACCATAGCCATATTCAAAGCTGCAGAGCCTAATGCTCGCACCCCATGTCCTTTACTTACAATCTGTTTATAATTTTCAAATACAACTTTAGTTTTTTCTTCATCACGACTTGTTCCTGCCTCAAATGCAACCAGAGCATTACAAAGCTCTTTCACTTGTGAAACATGTATTTGTCGCCCATTCAAAAACGCACCCTGGCCTTTCTTTGCTGTGAATAACTGCTCTAATATTGGATTATAGATTATCCCAGCAACTGATATTTTATTAATGACTAAGCCAACCGAAATGCAACTGTGAGGAAATCCATGCACAAAATTCATTGTTCCATCCACAGGATCGATGACCCAAGTTGGATCATCGGTAAGGATACATTTTGCGCCATCGGCCACAGATTCTTCACCAATAAATTTATGTGAAGGGAACTTTTCTGAAAGACCGCCTATTAATGTTTGTTCAACCTTTTTATCAATTTCAGTCACAAAATCTATATCGCAGGACTTGAGTTCAAATACTTTGCAACCGATTACATGCTCTTTTATAAGGTTTCCTGATGACTTTACAAGTTCTAATGCAGCATCGAAGTATTCGTCAATCTGGCTAGACATTTTCAATGTACTATTTAACAAAATTTGAATACGTACGTAATTTATTTATCTTCAGTTTATAATATTAAGTGATAAAACACGATTATCAAGCTATATTATTCTCTTTGACCAGTTATTCACTTTCATTATTCATTAGCCAATTAGCCAAGTAACGAAAACCAGGGGTAGGACAGTTGCCTTGGACCACAAGAATTCAATTGAAGGTAGCGCCATCCATAATTCGTTTCCGAAAACATTATGTTTATTATTGGTCTAGGAGCTTCACAGATGTCGCTACTTTCTAAAAAGAAACTAAAATTAACATAAAAATAAAATTAAATGCACGAAAATTTTATTAATGATTTTGTTAATAACAAATATTATTTTTACATAAAATAAAAACTTAAACATCATGAAATCAATCGATTGTGATAATTATGATACTGGCCACCCTAAACTTCAAAACGTCAAATATCCAAACGAAAATGAAAGTCAAAATGGTGGCTACTTTTTGCGTGGGCGCATGTTTGTAGATTTCTCCATTTTATTTAATTCTATTTCGTTTGTGAAAACTCTCAGAAAGTGCGTAGAGTCGAGCTTTGATCTCCTCCGCCTTCTTGTGCTGTGACTTCGCCCCGATTTTGAATTGTGTTGGACAATATCGCGAAAGGACGCTGTTTTTGTGTTGTGTTTTACACGTACAAAATTTTGTTCAAAATGCCTAAATTGTGCTCATTTGGGTGTGCCCCTAGTGGTGAGTGTATTTCATATTCAGTACTTGAATTGTATCGGTAATAAATACGTGATAAAAACTTTTTCAGTCAGCAAGGTGGTTGTGGGGATGGCTGCCCGGGTTCATTGTAGTCATTCATTGGACGTACAAAGACATTTAGTCATACTACCATTTTCATTTTCCTCTTTACCATCTAATTATAAAATTCGAATAACCTATTGAAGAAGTGGAGTAACAGCATGAATTAAGTTATTTATTGTAACTATATGTAATTCGTCATCATCATCTTTACAGGCCTTCACAAGTCCACTGCTGAATATAGGCCTTCCCTAAGGTATGCCCAAAGCACGGTCCTGAGCCACCTGCATCCACAGCCTTCCTGCATGTTTTCCCAGGTCCTCACTCTATCTAGTTTGGGGCCGCCCCATAGTTCACATACTGGTACGAGATTGCCACTCGAGAACCTTCCTTCCCCATTGGTTGTCTGTTCTTAGAGCTATATTTTGTTTTTGTTTTTTTTATTATACACAGGGCACCTGATGGTAAGTGACTACCGCCGCCCATGAACAACTGCCACACCAAGGTAATTGCAGATGCGTTACCAGCCTTTAAAAAAAGAGTAGGCTCTTTTCTTGAAGGTCCCTAAGTCATATCGGTCAGGAAAAATTGATGGTGGCATTCCATTCCACAAAGAAGTTGTGCGAGGAAGAAAACTTCTAAATCGCACAGTAGTGGACCACCAATTAGTCATGGGCGTTTTTGGATTTGAATGTAAACAGATATTTATCCAATTTCAGATTTCAAAATCCATTTATAAAAATCTGATTTCAGTAGCGCTCAGCCACGCCAATTCGTTTGCATATTTAGATTTCATTTTATAAGTTAACGAAATTACAACGTGGTAGAGCCATGCTGCAGCTATATTACTGGTATAGTTGTAGCAGGAATGGGTCGGCTCGACCGGGGAAGGACCACACTCTCACAGAATACCAGCGTAAAATAGCAGGTTAATGCTGCTGTGTTTCGTATGGTGAGTGAAGAGAAACAGAGACCCTTTTTACTGGAAAAGAGGCATTTCATCTTAGTCCTCACGGGTGACAATCCATCTGCATTTTGATTCGTAATCGAGGATAATAGCAGATGTCTATGGGCCACAGCAACCACTTACCATCAAGTGGACTGTGTGCTCGTTTGTCACCCTTATCCTATGAAAAACAATGCAAAGCTAATACAGAAACTGATTTGTGCAATTATCCTTTATGCTTCAATCTAGGCTTAGGACTAGCAGAAAAGTTTTGTGTGAAATTAAAACTTATCTGGCACATTTTAAATCGGCATATTTACAATGTTTTCTTAATATATGTTTTTTATTTTCTAAATTGCTTTTGCACCAGATAAATTGAAGTGTGAGATTGTTTTAAATGAGCTTCTAGATTACCCGTTGTAGATTTATATGATATATTTTGACTACAATATTTACACACTGCAACTCCAGAAGCATTTTCTTTTTTATCAAAATGAGTTCATACCTCACTTGATATTCGCGATATTTAAAAAAACAGTTCTCGTCTAATCAAGTAAAAAGTCTAAACAAAAAAACTTGATAGACAAAATAAAAAATATATTAGTACATTTAATGTTATATAAACCTACTCACTTATATATATACTCACACACAATTCACTTAGTTAACATATTATTTTTAACTTTAAACTCTGATAAAGAAACAGGCAATAAACATACTTGTAATTACAACATGTTATCCTCGCATTTGTTTACCAAGATCAATTTTGCATCTAAATGAAAGCAGTATGAAAACAAAAGATTATTTCTAGTAAACAAACACTAAACCAAAAATAAATCACTGAACAATCTCGCAAATATAATCTTTAACAGCTTAATAATAACAATGATATTGATTGCATATTTCAAAGGTTCTAGTAAGCAAACACCTTGCAAAGCAAATATAGACTTTAAGGACTTAGAATTAACGATAATATCGAGCACATATTTCAATGTACAATAGATTTCCATAGCGGACAAACTGAGATCCAAATCCTAAAATTCACACCATCCTTTTCATTCTGCTATGTCGTGTTTAGGATTTAGGTGTTAGAAAGAGAGAAACTGAGAAAAAGGATTTCTACATATCAGTTTGCATTTGGATTTGTATATTGAAGATTCGGATTTGTTTGGTGCTACAGATTGTAAGATCGTTGCTTAGGTCAGATTTTCTAGTTTGAGAAATCGATACAATTTGATTTGTGTTTGATTTTAGATTAGTTTTGATATATCTGACACATGCCTACCACCAATCATCCAGATGGTACGGATGGTATATTATATGCTCATGCCCACTGCAAATAATAATGTATGTTCAAGTAATTTATACACCTTTTTATTTCATTTCAGGTTCCTCAATGCATCGTTTCCCAAATGCTTTTAAGTTCCCTGAGTGTTTTAAAGCTTGGGTCACTCTTGTTGGTGGAAAACTGGAATCAGCTTCTGATTACGAGTATTACCAGAAGAAGTTGATTTGTGACATACATTTTACTCCAGAAGACCGAGTTCGGAATAACCGGTTAAAGGCATATGCAATTCCATCACTTTATTTACATGGTATGTATAGGTACATGTTGTACATTATTTATTGAAGTAATTATTGGTTGCTATGATTGAACTTGAGGACCAGCCTTTTACATTGTCCTGGACAGAACATTATCATTTGTGAATTACTGTTAAGAAACACCCAATAACAGCCCAGTACAGGAAATAGTGTCTTATAAATGACAATATGCTTGCTCTATACAATTGTGGGTGTATTATGAATTGCAATGCAATTGTAAATAAAATTAAATGAGGCCCTAAGTTTGTTATGGTTTTTCTTTTCATAAGGCTGTTTAGCTAAATAATGCTAGACTTATATAGCCTAAGTAAAAGTAATCTAGGTCCTATTAGACTAGAATAGAATAGAATAGAATAATTTTTTATTCAATATTGATTATTACATAATTCTTATTGAAAGTCATTTTTTATTTACCACTGCACGGCTAGCATGGGCTGGGGACAAACATTTTATCCCCCGATTATATCCACTGACAAGAGATAAAATTATCTTGTCCCTATGCCGAAGCTTGGCAACGGGGAGAAGTATATCCCCGTTTGACGTAACGAGTAGACATATATCCCCCGACCGTAGCATGGGGTCAAATGAAAGATAAAAATTATGCTTTTTTGAGATTTGAAAGGGACAATTATATCCTAGTTCATTTGACGTGGGTTTAAGTTTGTATTCATACAAAAAAAATCTATCCAAGTCTAAGTCTATGTCCCATTTTATCTTATTATATCCACCGGTGTGCCCATACTCAAAGGGTGGATAAAACTAAGCGAGGGGATAAACATTTTCTACTTTCCCTGTGGATAAAATTATCTCCCACCCATGCTAGCCCTGCTGGTTCGGAAAATACCTCTGTCCTGGGAAGAACTAGTGAGAAACCCAGCGGGACTTTTTTTTCAAACATATTTCACTTAGCAATAATTTCATTTATACAATTTTTAAATGATTTTTAATAGAACCAGCATGGTGGTGATCACCTTATTCCCAGGGGTTATTTTCATTCATGTATTCCTTGATATTATAATAATCCTTTTTGTACAGTTTTTCTTTAATAAAACTTTTAAATTTGTTTATTGATAAACTTTGAATATGTTCTGGGATTTTGTTGTAAAAGCGTATACATTGCCCCATAAATGAATTACTAATTCTGTGGAGTCTAGTAACTGGTATTACAAGCTTATGTTTGTTCCTAGTGTTTAAAGTATGCACATCCTTATTCTTATTAAAGCTATTTATGTTTTTATGTACATACATTACATTTAAATATATTGTGATGCCAAAGTTAATATGTTTATTTCTTTAAATTTTTGTCTGAGGGACTTTACAATTTAGGTTATAAATCGCCCGACTGAGACATAATGGACTGCTCAGAATCGAAAATCTGATTAAGAACCCAATTGCAATATACATTTTGATTTGAGTGATTTTTTTTTATCTGCTTTACTGCTCTCATCTATTTAAATAAGTCTTTCTTGATAGCACTATATAATGCTCTTTCACAGTAATTGAGAATTGTGCCAAGTGTTACAAGTAAATGAAATTGAAATTTAACAATAAATGAATAAATTATCAAGCATTAGAACCCCAAAACTAAGCTGATAAATTTCAAAGTTTATATATAATTCCATACTTTAGTCACCATACAAATAATATTTACTTCATATTTGGACAACTGCTGCTTCTGACTATGTTGGTGTTTACTTTTCTTATTAATAATTTCAGAAACACTTGCCAAGGTATCTGATATTGGTTGCTGCCAACCTTCAACTTCACATGCATCAAATACAGGTATACATAAATATCTATCACACATCAATAATAACAATTACAAATGTTTTCACCTCTGCAGCCTAGTGGCAAACTGAGAAATGCGAAAAATTCAAATCAGTGGTGCAATAAGAGCCGTAGTCTTTTAAATGAAACTAGTTTTACGGACTTTATCGTGTATATAACTTTTTTATATTCCCGACGTTTCGAGCACTTTACAGCACCCATTACATTTGATAGATCACAAATCCTCGCTAACGAACACAGATTACTTCCAAGGATGATATGCAAGGCTGTTGAAATCAAAAAACCATCCTAATTTCAATAGAGGAGATGGCTGGGTACTACCATCTGTTTGAGATTTTAGTCTAGAGGTAGCCGTGGTTAAGATGAGCTGTGGTAGCTCAGATGGTTAGCGCTTGCTGTTTCATAGTACGCGAGCAACCCGGGTTTGATCCCCGCCGGCACCTATGAAATTGTAAATTGCAATTTTAAGGGACACTACTTTTTTTAGTTGATACTACTTAAGAATCAAAATGCAGATGCATTGTCACCCGTGAGGACTAAGATGGAATGCCTCTTTTCCAGTAAAATGGGTCATATAAGATGATTGTTGAATATTCTCTAGTTGATCTGATATTCGATTTAAGTCTAATTTATAATTCTAAAGTTTATATATTTATTATATTTAGTTATTTATATATATATATATATATATATATATATTATATATATATATATATATTATTATATTATATATATATATATATATATATATATAGTTAAAGTCTAGATTGGGTTTATGTTGCAAGTGTAGTAATGTATATTATATATGGTTTTTTTTAGGATTAGGGTGACAAACGAGCACACAGTCCACCTGATGGTAAGTGGTTGCTGCGGCCCATAGACATCTACATCTATCCTCGTTTGCGAATCAAAATGCAGATGCGTTGTCACCCGTGAGGACTAAGATGGAATGCCTCATTTCCAGTAAAAAGGGCCTCCGGCCACCTGCACTCACCAAGCGAAACGCAGAGGTAAGCCTCTACTTCACGCTGGTATTCTGTGAGGTCGTGGTACCACCCCGGTTCGAGCCGGCCCATCCGTGCGACAGTAAAAGCTGCCGCGTGCCTCTACCACTGTTAAAATTTTAATATAAGCTTTATATTAATTTCAGGACCATCTGCCAGTATCATGTTGGAGCAAGAACCACCTTTAATTGTAGCCCACAGTGCATTGAGTCATACTTCTACCTTAACTCCTGCAATTACAGGTAAATAAGAAAAATCTATTTAAGAATTATTATCAGAAATAATATTAATTTACAATTTTGTCATTTGTAGTCTAGTTACAAAATCTTCGGCATAATTTCTTTGTTGGACTAAATAAGCTATTTTATTGCACCCCAGTACTAATAATGTATAGTCAACACCAAAACTAATTGTTTATGTTATCATTTTGTTGTGTAGATAATAATAGAATAGGCAAACTTAAGACTCACTTTATCAAACATTTCAAATTATTGTTACATGCATTGAAAATAAAATTCTAAGTATTAGAAAAAGTCATCTACATTTGCTGTTGTATGTAGTTCATTTATTGAAAGTCCCCAGGAATGTTCTATTATTTTTTTGTAATACCGATTCCGCATGAATTTGTTTCAGGCACGGTTCGTGGTATTGCACCTGCTGTAATAATGGAGCATAATTATAGCGCAGCTAGCAGATCTACAAGAAAAACATTTGCAAAAGGTACACAATATTACTATTACTTAGTCACTAAAACACACATGGTATAGTAGACAAAAAATACTTCAAAAGTTTGAAAATATAGGTGATATTTAATCAAAAAATATAATTTACATTTTATATATTTTTTAAGTTACAAAACAATAATAGTGTAATAAAATCATCTTAATTGTTTTGATTACTTATTACCACTTAATATCAGTTATGATTAATGAAATTTTAAAATGAAGCTGCCCTGTAGCGGAACTTAATGCTTAAAAAAAACTAATAAAAATTTAAAATTTTCAGGTTCTGTGAGGACATTGACATACAATTATGTCCAAATTAAACCTTTAGCGACGAAAATCAGATACTTGCAGTCGGAAATAAGCCGTTTAAAGAAGAGAGGGCAATCCTTCAAGGCGAGGCTAGCAAATGCTGCGAAATTATGTAAGGAAACAGCATTCCAACAAGTTGTCAAAAATATGAGGAAACCTGCCCAGTTGTTTGTTCATATGCAGATGCAATGTTTAAAGAAATCCAAAGGTAGACGATTTACAATGGATGAAAAAATCCTTGCATTATCAATGTATAAAAAAAGTCCAAAAGCCTATTCTTTGTTGTATAAATATTTTACATTGCCCTCATCAAAAGCAATGAAACGGTTGCTCAGTCAAATTAAATTGTGCCCTGGTATTAATCCCATTTTATTTGCAAAAATTAAAAAGACTGTACTCGAAAAGGATACTCGTGATCGACTTTGCAGTCTTATATTTGATGAGATGTCCTTGACTCCCCAAATATTTTATAATAATCATAAAGATGCATTTGAAGGGTTTGCCACGTCTCAAATTACAAAATTTGCCGACCATGCTCTTGTTTTTATGGTAAAAGGCTTAAAACAAAATTTTAAACAGCCGGTCGCCTATTATTTTACCAATAGCTTGCAAAAAAATGAGCTTAAAACTTTGATTAAATGTGTTATAACTGAAGTTCAAAAATCTGGCCTAATAGTAATTAATACTGTATGTGACCAAAGCTCTGTAAATGTTGGTGCTATAACAGATTTAGTTTATGAAACAAGAGCGAGGTTTTTGAGACTTGATAAAGAGTGGCGCCACGATTTATTTAGTATTAATGGTCACGATATTATTCCATTGTATGATGTTCCTCATTTATTGAAAGGAATTAGAAATAATTTATTGAATAAAGATATGATGTATAAATCAAACAATGAAAATAAAATAGTTAAATGGCAATATTATCAGCAGGTATATTCAGCTGATAAATCACATGGGGAGCTCAGATTATTAAATAAAATAACGGAAGAACATATTCTTCCTGAGAAAATAAATAAAATGAGGGTTAAATCTGCAACACAGGTTTTCAGCCACAGTGTGGCTGTGGTTACTGACCATTTGATAGCAAGAGGTGATTTGCCAGTAGAATGTAAGCAATTAATTGAAATTACTTTGCTACTTGATAATTTGTTTGACAGCCTCAATGGTAGTACATTTAGCATACCTAATGGTAAAATTTATAAAGGACCGATTAAAAGGCACTCACCTCATCACCAACTGTGGCTAAAAGCTAAAGAAATTTTAAAAACTGTAAGATTTATTCAAAAAAAGGTTACTGGAAATAAAGTATGTTTAGTGGAAACGACTATACCTTCTGTGACAAATTTTATTAAAACTATCAACGGTATGGAAGCAATTTGCAAAGTTTTGTTTGATAAATACGGTTATGATACAGTATTAACACGTAATTTTAATCAGGACCCTGTAGAAAACTTTTTTGGGAACATCAGAAGCTATGGAGCCAGAAATATTGCCCCTAACACGATTTCATTTGAAGGGGCATTTAAAGCATTGTTATTAAACAATTATAATCTACCACAATCCAAAAAATCTAACTGTGAAGAAGATATGAATGAGTGCCTTCAAGGCCTTCATTTTTTTCTTAATGAAAAACAAAATAATACTGTAGATTCTGATGTTCCCACTGAAGACAAAATTATTTTAAATGATAATTTGTTACAAAATTATTCATTACAAGCAGATGCTGGGCAACGAAATTATGTATGTGGTTGGGTCTTGACTAAATGTTTAAAAAAAGTTGTAAAGTCGTGTAAATATTGTAGACAAAACCTAACAGATTCAAACAAACAAAATCCCAGTAATAGTTTTATAAACGTTAAAGAATATAGTAATAAAAAATGGTTATGTTATCCCAATGAAGCATTGCAAAATTGTTTCCATGACCTACAAAATATTACAGAGTCATTTCTAAAAAAGGACGTTCCGAAATGTAACATAAAAAAACAGATTAAATCAATTGCAGATGTACTCGTGGAATATCCTTTTGATTGCTGTCGACATAAACAAACATTAATAGATTATTTCACAGATGTGTCAATTAATATTATATTGCATAGTTGGTGTAGATCCATTAACCGTATTTTATCCGGCAAATTGACATATGTTGATGGTGAAGATGATGTAAAAATTGCAGCGCAAACATATTATAATAAACATAAGCATTATAAAAATAAAAGATGAAATAATTATCTTTTTTGTTTCATTGCAAATACCCCATAAATACCAGTGTACTTACTGAAACTGTTTTACCTACCTTTAATAATATCAAAAGCAGTATTACAAAAAGTAGGCAGTAAATCTGTTTCAGTATGTATACGAATTAAAGAACAATATTATACATTTTACTACTATAGAAGAGGTATATGTAAAGCTATATATAGCGAATTAGTTCGGATTCAAATTGTAGGAGGCGCTAGTAGTTCAATTTTGTCTGCAATAAAATGTTGTCAGAGGGCTCTCTTTTCCTGTATATACTTATTATACTCTTTGACGAAAACTCACGAAAACTGAGCCATCAAATTCATAGATAAAAGTAAAAAATGACGGTTCATAGATTAATGTATATGACAGATTTCTCTTTTCATCAAAGAGAATATAATCACCACGTTTACATTTTATATGCAATCAACATCATAGACTTAGAATCAAAGATATTATAAATAGAATAGATATTAATATACAATATCTTGGAATAAAAATACATTTAATGTTTTTTCCGCGTTTAATTAACTTATTTTTATTAATTCTCGACGTTCCGGGTACCTTAGAGCACCTATGGTCACGGGGGACTGAGGTAGGCGTGTGTATCTCTTTACTTAACCGACTCAATGATCCGAATCACTGAAGTCAGACAAAATATTGGTTCAGTAACAACGTTTCAAATGCATCATTTGGATCTGAAACAGTGAAACATTACTTTGTTTAATGGCAGACTTCCCAGAACGTTGGTGCTGCACGTCAGCTATGTTGTGATCATATCCTAGACGGCCCTTGCCATTACATTAAACATAAACCACAAATTCTTGCGAAATAATATCGATTCCTGCCAAGGATGATACGTGGGGCTATTGAAATTAAAAAATATCATAATTTCAATAGAGAAGGAGGCTGGGTACTACCACTTGCTTGGGATCCTGTAATTAATAAAATTAAAACTAAACCCACGCATACCACTGCAAGACTTCAAGACACAGTAAGTTCACTTTGCATAGGTCGGAACAAACTTAGTAATTAAAAAAGCTGAAGATATTCCGGGCTAACTCTGGCATCGGGACGTCAATCGCCTCAGTCCCCCGTGACTATAGGTGCTATAAATCACCATAAACGTCGGAAAAATAAAATAATTAAACGCGATACAATCCGTAAAAGTAGTTTTATTCGATGTGTAGTGTTCGCGTAAATATAAGAAATCATTAGATTTTCTAACTTTTATTTCTTAAACACTTGACCCTTACCTAAAAAGAATATTGCAATATCTTTATTTAATATAAAGTTATTAAAGTTTTAAAGACACGGACGAAGTCATGGGTATCAGCTAGTTTTCCAATAAAAAAAGTCATCTGCGTAAACTTACTGCTAATGAGGCCAATAAAGAAAACCTAGGAAGATAAAAATCCTATACTATACATTTCTACGCCACGCATGCGCCAAAGCCCCATGTGCATTCGACACATCATTTTATTAATTTTTGCACTTAATATTGCATTTTATGCATTTTTAACGATGACGCAATTATATTCAAGCAAGGTGCAGTTTTTTTATATAGCAAAAAAAAAAGTACCCAATTCTAATTAATTGGATGGCTTAGTTCTAAAAGTCACTAAGTCCATTTTTATATTATTAAGATTATCAGCTCAAAAAATTCTCTGTTAATTTCTCTATGGATTGGCCTAATTCTTATTTCAATAAAATGACGCTAAGTAGGTTTTTACCATTTCTAAAAATCACTAAATCCTGTCAATTTAATTCAGTATGTCACTAAATCCAAATTTAGACAACAAAATTGAAGTAATATCGACGTTATAAGTTGAGCGATCTTTAACTATTTTTTTATTTCTAAACTACATGGGTGCAGTTTAAATAATTAATATTTTTGAGATGTGCTATTTGAACTACGTCTACAAGGGTGATATAATATAATATGTGAGCGCTTAGAATATTGTAACCGTTCCCCATTTTTCTTAGAAAGAGAGGCAGCGAGTTTGGTATATTATTCCCTTCTAACATTGATAAGTGTATACACAAGATAAAAACATTACCAACGTTTAGACAGTAATTGACTTAAAGTAATATTTTAGACATATACTAGAACGATAATCTTATATTTTTTATCGCTAATCATAGTTGGTATATTCCATATTGTATTTTAATTAAGCTTATTATTAAGTAACACGAAGAAACCCACTAAAACACTTTAATGGATGAAATTTATGACTCCAAACGTCAAACAATTAAATACTAATGTAATTTTAAATGGAGAGAAACTGAGTCTTCTAGATACCACCATTTTTCTCGGAATCACATTAGATGCCAAGCTGAATAGAGCCCCCATATATCAAAATTAGCAAGCAGACTTAGCTCTGCAGCATAATATGCTGTGAAAAAGTTTAGAAGTCTTACCAGTGTCGAAACAGCTAGACTAGTTTACTGTAGCTATATCCATAGCATAATGTCGTATGATATTTTGCTATGGGGACACGCAGCTGACACTGAAATTATATTTGTTTTACAGAAGAGAGCCATAAGAGCAATTTATGATTCAAAGCCTAAAGAGTCGCTGCGACAAAAAATTATACAAATTAATAAATTAACTTTGGCCTCTTAATACATTTATGAAAATGTAATGTACGTACACAAAAATAAAAGTGGTTTCACAAAAATAAGTGATATTCATTCTGTAAATACTGGGAACAGACACAAGCTAGTAGTACCAGTTACTCGACTCCACCGAGTCAGTAATTAATTCTTGGGGCGATGTATACGCATTTACAACAAAATTCCAGAAAATATACAAAATTTGACCTGCTCAAAGTTCAAAAACTTTAATAAACTAAGTTTGTATAAAAAGAGTTATTATAATATTAAAGTATTTATGGATGATAATAACCCCTGGAGATGAGGTGATCGCTACCAAGCTATTTCTAATTTGTTGTGGTGTTAATTTGTGTAACATTGAATTTGATTGTTTGATATTGATTGATTGTAAGCTGTTATTTAAAAAAAAAGTCCCGCTGGGTTTCTTGCTGGTTCTTCCCAGGACAGAGATTTTTTTTCGAACCATTAAACAAAAGAGTGACTTTCAATAAGTATAATTTGTAATCTATATTGAATAAAAAAGTTTCTGTTTCTGTTACACTAATGTTCTTTCCCTAAAAACTAGGAGGTGCATTTTACGCTATAGATGAAAACACTATTTTAAAATTTAACGTTGTCAAATGAATGAATATATTGTTTTTTTAATATAGAATAGGGTGACAAACGAGCACACAGTCCACCGTATGGTAAGTGGTTGCTGTGGCCCATAGACATCTACATCTATCCTCGTTTGCGAATCAAAATGCAGTTGCGTTGTCACCCGTGAGGACTAAGATGGAATGCTTCTTTTCCAGTAAAAAGGGTCTCTGGTTCTCTACACTCACCATACGAAATACATCAGTGTTGAGCTCCTATTTTACGCTGGTATTCTGTGAGTGCGTGGTCCTCCCCCGGTAGTGCCGACCCATTTGTGATACAACTATACTACTTATATAGTTTTGTGCTAATTATTCCCTAAATCTATGTGGAGTGCACTCACATACGGAGCGTTAATTCAAGTTTAACTTTTTTTCGGAACAGTAGAAAGAGTTTACAGGGTCTTTTCATCATCCACACGTCAATGGGAAACTTTAATAAAAAATGTAGGCGTATCCGTCAAATAAACCACTACAGAATAATTTAAAGAAACACGCGAAGATATATTAGAATTATGAAGATATATATATATATATATATATATATATATATATATATATATATATATATATATATATATATGATCCCAGGACCAACAGAGAAAACTTCGATACAAAAGTAGCAGTATCTACACTCTTATCAGCTTTGTGTGACTGCAGTTTTTTATGCTATCTTTCCTTTTGGTGTAAAATCCTAAAAGAAGTTAGTCAGACACAAAAGCAAATACAAAATAATATAATAATAACCTAGATTATCACTGGAAAAGTATGAGATAAAAATCAAACCCCAAAAATTTTTCTTCAAAGCCTACTTAACAAAAAATGTGAGAATGTGGACATTGCGATTGAAGAAAGAAGAAAAATGAGGAGATATCGAAAACGTTTACCAAGAGAAATGACCCGATATGCTGGACTGGTGGCTCAGATGGTTAGCGCTCGCTGTAAGCTTCACAGTATTCGAGCAACCCAGGTTCGATTCCCGCCGGCACCAATGAAATTGTTAATTGCAATTTTAAGTGCTGATTTACTACGTGCTTGGCGGTGAAGATAAACATCGTGAGGAAACCCTGCATGTCTTAGAATTAAGAAAAAAAAATTTTTCGAAGAAATGTGAAGTTCGCCAACACGCATTAGGGCAGCGCGACGAATATTTCCTTGCCCTGAAACCCTCTCAGAAATGAGAGGAGGCCTGTGCCCAGCAGTTTGACGTAAATAGGCTGCAACTTTACTTTTTTTACTTTTATGTTGGATTAACATTGTTAGAGGAGCTGCAGAGAGATAATGTTAGAATGTATTGACATATTTTACGAGGAACTAGACCATCGCTACAGAGCAATGGATGATATTCTCATAACATTTAGTGTTGTTCAGCCTTACACTCTGATATATAATTTTGGAGATTTTACGACTTGAAAGCTGCCAGCATTTCTTCCCAAGAAGCGGTTCAAAGTAATTCATTAGAGTTTTTCTCGTAAAATTAGGCTATTCTGAATCTGTTCTGAATCTAGCGCTGTGTCTAAGATTTTTTTACTATTAAGTTTCTTGTGAAGGAAACTTTTCAAAACTCAAGTCAATAAAATCTTACTTAAGGTCCACAATGAGCCAAGCGCGACTAACCAATCTTTCCATTTTATCTATCGAAAATGACAAGAAAGTAAACTTTGATAATATATTTGAATATTTTATCAAAATAAAGTCCCGTTAGCATGTATAGCATTTTTTGCTTTATTTTGGGGGATGCTTGATAGAAAACTGCCCTGGATGTCAACCCACGCTACGCCGCCACTAGTTACCGTAAGGTTTGATACTGTAGCGAAGCAACAATGTAATCAAAATATTATACGGAGTCTAATTATAACACTATTCAGCACTTTCCATATAAAAATACGTATTTCGTTTTCCGTGATGCTATATACACTAATAATATCCTCAAAATATTGTATCATGGACACTCTATTAGAAAGAAATGCAACGCCTAACTCGGTGCCTTTCATTCATTTCAAGATCACTGATTTAGGAACGTTTCTCTAGTATGAAGTGCGCACTCCCTATATTTAACTCTCTCAATCTTGCACGTCTATCAGTATTTTTTATATATATACTCCAAATTCGTAGGATGGTGTATATAGAATAGAATAGAATAGAATAGAATAATTTTTTATTCAATATAGATCACATGTGTAATACTTATTGAAAGTCATTTTTTACTTTACCACTGGTTCGAAAAAAAAACTATATATATGATGGGGTAGATTCTGAAGAAATTTCTTCAACCCATCAACTTTTTTCCTTAAAAAAAGCGGTTTAGCTTGGAGCCTTTGAATATTTTTTCTAATAATATAGGTGTTGCTACATTTTTCTTTTTCATGGTGTAAGTGCAATGGTCGGAGTCGAATTATAATTTTCGGATGTTCTCTTTGACTAAGCCTGATAAATAAATGGACTATATTATGATGTCATCATCTTTCTATGCAGTTTACTCAATCTTAATAATAAAATAGTAGAAATTACTATTTAATAAATATGTACCTATATATTTTAATCAATCATATTATATACAGTAGCTTACTGCAAAAAGGAAACTCGTAAGTGGGGAGTTGATGTTGTATATGCAGATGTCAACAAATCAGGAAAAGTAACAGTGGTACAAATGGCATCATAAGATGATAGTCTGTCATCTGGTAGAGTAAATGATAATTGATGGCTCCGAAAATAGATTTAACATTGTATATTTTCTGAAGTGGAAAAATTTGAGCTTCATCTCACAACTGTGACTAACCACATACTACACTATACTACAGTCAATCTGTACAGTCAATATTATAAGCATCTTCACAAAGTTGTTCAATATCCATTCCTCCAAAATTACGTCGCAGAACTAATTTAGGTTTGATTTTAGGAGGGCGTAGTTTATACGAAAGAAAAATTAAATCGTGATACGAGAATGCATCAGCAGGACACTGTCCGTGCTTGAAAACTAAATTGGAAGATGACACCATTATTAGGTCAAGAAGGGAAGGAGTACTGTTAGGAAAGTTATGAGTAGCAGAAAGGGGTAGGATTTGCATATTACACGCTTCAATTATAGCTTCAAGTTTTATAGATCGATTGTCGCCTTTAAGTAAACAGGTGTTAAAGTCACCCATCAAAATAGTGTGACTATACGTAGGGACTAGTGATACTAAAAGAGATTCAAAAGAAGTAAAATAATTTATAGAAAGGGAGGGACTGTAGAAAACTCCAAGTAGGATTTTATTCTGAGGCAGGGAGACCTCAACATCAAATGCTCAGCAGAATCAACAGGAGGTGGTTGACTTGACGAACTAACAATTTTAAATGGAAGGTAGGATCTAAGATAGATCGCCACGCCCCCACCACCCCTATTAGTGCGATCATTTCTAATTAGATGAAACCCAGGCAAGGAATAAGAAGTGGAAGGCAGACAGGGTTTTAGCCAAGATTCTGAAACTAAAATGGCGTGAATATTTTGGGATTCAAAAAGTAAAAGTACTTAAATTATGCTGTTCTTTTATTTATTTATTTTCTCAATAAGACACAGGAAACAATCAAATTCCTTATATTTAATTATCATATTCCTTTGAAACATACAGTGAGTACGTACAAAGGTAATATTTTTTTTATTGAAATACTAGTTGGTACCCGGCCCATTGCTGCCACAGAAAAAATATTTGGTATAAGTAGCGGCACGAAAGTCTCGCGGTGAACGTTATTGCGCATAAGTCGAAAATAAGGTATCATGGGGTGGTAAGCAGGTCTTGGAGCGAGCGTGCGTAGTTCGCACGCGCTGATTGGCTCTCCAGTCGCATTCGTGCAATTCAATTCGTGCGCGACAGTACCCATGCGCAGCTATCCCCTCCACGTTTCGTTCAACGCTAGACTTACGTGCCGCGACTTGTACGATACGCGCCCCACCTACTGTAAGTTAATTATGCTATGCCTATCCTATAATCTTCGCACAAGTGCAAGCAATAAGTTGACAAGTTTTATCGCAACCTGATGAACGGTATGGCTGTCTATAAAATACGAACAAACAAACATTAATTTTATATATTAGATCTTCCAGGAGTATATCAAAATAAATATATTGGTAAATCCAATTGGGCATACCTTAAGCGCATTAAAAAAATTACGTATAACATGATTATACGGAATTATTAAAGTAGTTTAAATACATTTCGACAGCACTATCGGCTTCAACACCCTCGAAAACCATGAAAATGACACCCATGATGAAAAAATTGATACCAACTTCAGCCGCCATCTTGGATTTACATTTCGACAGCACTATCGGATTCAACACCCTCGAAAACCATGAAAATGACACCCAAGATGAAAAACTTGATATCTATTGCAGCCGCCACCTTGGATTTACATTTCGACAGCACTAACGGCATCAGCACCCCCGAAAACCATGAAAATGACACCAGTGATGAAAAAATTTATATCTATTGCAGCCGCCATCTTGGATTTACATTTCGACAGCACTATCGGCTTCAACACCCTCGAAAACCATGAAAATGACACCCGAGATGAAAAAATTTATATCTATTGCAGCCGCCATCTTGGATTTACATTTCGACAGCACTATCGGCTTCAACACCCTCGAAAACCATGAAAATGACACCTGAGATGAAAAAATTGGTACCTATTGCAGCCGCCATCTTGGATTTACATTTCGACAGCACTATCGGTTTCAACACCCTCGAAAACCATGAAAATGACACCCAAGATGAAAAAATTGATATATTTTGCAGCCGCCATCTTGGATTTACATTTTGACAGCACTATCGGCTTCAACACCCTCGAAAACCATGAAAATGACACCCATGATGAAAAAATTGATACCTATTGCGGCCGCCATCTTGGATTTACATTTCGACAACCTTATCGGTTTCGACACCCTCGAAAAGCATGAAAATGTCACCCATGACACAAAAATTATACTACTTACTTTTAGTACGTACTACTATTATTTATTCTGTGCTTTTAAATATTGTAATAAAAAAATCTCTTATTATTATTATAATCAAGTAGGGTGGACCAGGGTGGACGTACCATTCCCAAACCAGTAACCTGTAGTTGACCATTTGCGTCTAAAGGTCAATATTTTAAGAATTCGCGCCAATATCTTCAGGTTTTTTAAGTCTGTGTTACTGTATCATATCTTTGAGAATCTAATGCTGTGAAATTGAGGTAAATGAAATAAAAAATATAGCTTTCTTTTTCATTTTTGTCGCCACGTACCTCGTTCACTCGCCGTTCAGCCCTTGCTACATATATATTTATCTATGGTTCAGCCGCCATTGCTGTTAGGAACGTTCAATGAAAGGTAAAGTTAATTGATTTTAATCGTAATATTTTTGAAGTAAATTGCAAATATTTTATGAAATTTAGCTAATATATTAATCAGTGTAATGATAGCAGATATAAATTTGAACCAAATTTATATTTTAATAGGTTTCTGAGACCGGTTAACTACTGGAACGCATGTTGTATAGGGTGCCTATAGTTGACCATGTGGTTAACTACTGGTTATTTCTTTAATTCAATAGGGTGCCTATCATTGACCATATGGTTTACTACTAGTTATTTCTTTAATTTTCTTTATTTGTCATTATTAATGATCTTTCAGCAATTCCTTTTCATTATACTGATGCACAATTCAAAATTAACGATTTTTATTAACATATTCAAGTAGTCTTCATGGAGTTGACCAGACATTTTTATATTCTAAGTGTCCTACTAAAATTGACATTGACAACATACACGATGTCAAGTAAATAATGGATAAGCTTGAAATGGGTGATAAGAGCTTATGACCGCTCCAAAAAAATTACAAGAAAATTCTATCCTTATTAAGTAAGTACGTAGTTTTCGAGTTATAAAAAAATATTACCTTAATTACCTTACCTTACCTTAATTACTTTGCTTTAAATTTTTTTACACAACGGGCACAAATTAATGAATTTTTTGCGCTTAAATTATTTTGCAATACATTTGCTAATAAATAGACAACTGATAATACGGTTATCAGTTGCATGTTTCGTTTAA
The DNA here is from genome assembly GCA_033319125.1 of Parnassius glacialis. Taxonomy (NCBI): domain Eukaryota; kingdom Metazoa; phylum Arthropoda; class Insecta; order Lepidoptera; family Papilionidae; genus Parnassius; species Parnassius glacialis. The sequence goes on from JAVANC010000005.1 coordinate 52,611,685, forward strand.
AAAAAATTGTTTTTCTGTGAAAAAATTGCAAGCTTTAGATTTTTTCCTATTTTTCAGCTTCTAGGGTGTAAAAAAGTATGACCTAAGTAGCCAATTATTTAAAAAATATAAATAGTATTCATACGTGTTTTACACCGCTAGAAGCTTAAACATAGGAGAAAAAACTAAAGTTTGCTAACTTTGCGCAGTAAAAACAAATTCAAACATTTATAAAAAGAAAACTTACAACATTTAGCCGTATTGGGTTCCTATCTATTAGCACAGTTATTTAAAAGTATTTTAAGAGTGAAAAGCCGGCGCAATGCATTAATTTGTGCTTGCTGTGTTAAAAATGTAAAGCAAGGTATTTTTTGAAGTCGAAGATACCTCGAAAACTAATTAGAATAGTTTTTTTTCGTTTTTTTTTGGAGCGGTCAAACCAAGGGATAACTCATAAGCTCTATTATCACCCATTTCAGGCTTATCCTTATTTACCTGTATTCAGCGTACAGCCTGAAAATTTCATGCTTACTTTTTCTATGGAAGATTTTATTTTAGTGTACTTAACTTCAAATATTGTTTACTGTGTTGTAGCCACGAAATGCCACCCAAGAAGATATTCTTCAAGTATAACCAAGAAGATGTTTACAAAGCAATTGAAGAAATTCAAGTGACTGGAAAAATTAGCGAAACCTGTCGGAAATATAATATTCCTCACTCGACAATAATAAATAAACTAAAAATGAGGCACCCATTACAAAGAAAAATGGGGCCCCCAACAATATTAACGTCTCAAGAAGAAAAACTTCTTTGCAAATGGATAAACGCTTCCGCAAAAAAGGGAATCCCTCTAAAAAAAGAACAGTTATTAGACGCGGTGCAAAATATCATTAAAAGCGACAATCGTCCGAACCCTTTTAAAGGTAAGCCTCCAGGCCGAAAGTGGTTTAGTGGATTTCTAAAAAGGAATCCAGACATAGCTCAACGACACGTTGAATCCATTAACTCTGCACGTAACCGTGTAACCGAAGAAGGATTGAGAAGGTGGCATTCGGAATTGAAGGAATTTCTCATATCGCAAGATGTCCAGGACATCCTTGAAGATCCTGACAGAATTTTAAATTGCGACGAGTCTGGTTTCCATATTACTCCAGATTCAGGATTGGTATTAGGTCCCAGGGGGATGACAAATTTCTTTGAAATTAGAGACAAGGAAAAGGAAAGCATAACCGTCTTAGGCACATTTTCTGCATCAGGAAAGTTAAAGCTTGTTCTAGTGATTTACCCTTATGATCGAGTGCCCTCCGAAATCACTAGAAACTTTCCTGAAAATTGGTGCATTGGAAAGTCTCCAAAAGGATGGATGACTTCTCGAGTTTTTTACGGATATATCGGCAATTCATTAATACCAGCTTTGCATGAAGCAAATATTAAATTTCCTGTCCTTTTGCTAGTTGACGGTCATAGATCCCATATATCATATGAGGTGAGTCAGTTGTGCAACGATAACAAAATAATTTTATATGCGTTGCACCCCAATGCAACACACATAATACAACCAGCAGATGTTTCTGTTTTTAGGCCGCTCAAACATGCATGGAAAAGTAATGTACAGAAATGGAAGTTGTCAACAGGGAATAGAGTAGTGACAAGAGCCCAGTTTGCATCACTCCTGAAGTCGTCTCTTAATGCAGCTACTAATGAAGTCATTAGTAACGGATTTCGCAAATGTGGCTTATTTCCGTTCGATGCAGATGCCATTGATTACACAAAATGTATGAGCGATCCTAGCAGACATGATGTTGTTGATAAACCGGCAGAGTTGGGCATAGAACATTTGTTATACTTTGAATCACTAATGTCCCGAAAACGGGTTGCAGAGTTTCGGGCTATGAAAGAAGGCCAGCCATGGGTGGGTGAGGAATCAGCCAAAGAACTTTATGACGTCTGGTACAAAGTGTATAAAACAGTTACTTTATCGGAAACACTTCAAGGTATGGAAAAAACATCAAATTCCACAGTGCATGACTTAAATAATGCAGAACTAAGAAACAGCGAAACAGATCCGAGATCCCCACTATCAGAAACTGGACCGATCATATTGGATTCGATGTTAACGAGTCACCATACAAAAGATTCGGTTGCTGTAAACCACATGGTTGCTAAAACCACATATGATGCAGGAATCCCAGATTCAAGAACACTATCAACTTCAACATTGGTAAATTACCCCATGGACCAAGATCTACTGTATATATCACCGAGTTCCTCGTTTCTGAATTTTCTTGAGACTAGTACTAGAAACTCTGTTTACATAACTCCTTATAATTGCACCCCTGCCGATTTGAGTCCTGAGCCACTTGCATCAGGAACTGTTCCTGAAACAGGAGTAACGGATTTGCTTCAACGACGAGTACGTATACATACGTCCTTCAACTCCTATGAATTTACCAAACTACTCGCTTCAAAAAGTTTTAGAAACAACTCCTTTGAAAAGGCAAGCTATAATTACGAAAGGTTTAATGCCTGAAACATCAAAAAGCAAAAATTCAAGAGAACACTTTGTGGTTATTTCAGAATTATTTACAGATCAAGATATCTTGTTTCCATCTACACCCCAGCAGAGTTGTCCGTCAAAAGTTCGTAATGATGAAGGGGCGACAGCTATTGCTGAAAAGAGTTTCAATTCAATCGCCGCGTCATCCTTAAAACCAGCCCATTTTAGTCAGAATCCACTAATTAATGAGTCATACAACCAAGAACAACAAACAATACCCAAGATTCGCACAAAGCGTGAAATGCCTATAAGTCCTGCATTTGCATCTGCTCTGATATGGCCAACAGACTCGCCACTCAAAAAAGGTGGGAAAACTAAAACTCGGAAACAAAGATTTCCAGATGCTATAACTTCACCAATGTGGAACGAATATTGGACAGAAAAAGAAAAAGAAAAAGAAGAAAAGGAAAAGCGAAAACTTGCGCGCGAGGAAAAAATAAGGAATAAAGAGAATATTGAAATAAGTAAAGTAAAGACTAAAGCTCTTGTTACAAAGCGGACTAAAAAGAGAGTTAAACCTTCAATAGAGTACAGTTCTGAAGAGGAAAACACAGTTGTAACCGAAAAACGGTTCAGAAAACGAATTCTGGCTAGACTAGAATCTGATTCCGAAGGGGATGATACCTTACTTACCTACACACACAACTTACCTACAAAAGTTCATCTGAAACAGTGGATAGTGCCGGAGTGGGGTCATATGTGATTATAAAATATGAAGGTGAATATTTTCCAGGTATCGTCAAAAATATAAGAGGCGATAGCAAAGAAGTTAGTACCATGGTACTTGCTTCACCCACCACTTTTAAATGGCCTGAAAAAGAAGACAAACTTTGGTATGATAAGGAAGATATCATCGAAACTATTAAAACTCCTATTCCCATGAATACGCGAGGCTCTTTTAAAGTCGAAGAGATGGCCAAATATCTTCTGTGGGTATAGAAAGCTACAACATCAAAAATTACAATCGAAGAAGACTGTAGGTAGTTAAGTTTAAGTTTGAAGATGAATAGGTTAATCGTCATAATTTAAGCCAAAATGTGCAAAAATACTGTTGCTGTGATGTGTCAATGACTTTTAAAAGTGCCAAGATTTTATCTTGACAATAAAGTCAAGTTTTTTTTGTCATATTATAGTTGTTTCGTTTAAATAAATGGTTAATAGAAGAGTAGTTTAATAAGTATAGAAAATATTAATATAAGCTGCACATGCCAAAGTATACTGTGATGTGGATCTCAATGACCTAGGTACAAAAGTTAGACCTCAATAAACGTTGATTGTGAAATTTAATAAATGCTGTTTTATTTTATCCATCCTGTATGTGTTAATACGTTGGTCAATTACTGGCTCAATCTTGGTCAATAACTAGCTACTGTTGGTCTAACTAAGGAACAGTTCATCTTTTAGGATTTATGCCATAATTACAGAAATTCCTAGATACTTATGCTGCTATGATTTATGGTCCTCATTTTGTCTATAAATAAACTTAAAAAATAACATAGAACTAAGGTCTTCCGTTCAAATCTGTTAAAATGACAGCTAATTAAAGTCAAAATATCTCCTTAAATGGTTTGGGAATGGTACGTTCACCCTATTTAAGAAATTTGTTTATTCGAATATTGTGTATTTGTATAGCGATCTTTTTGAGCCGCTGAAAACAACCGAAACAATGTCCACTCACGACCAAGGAACATACTACTCTCTAACGAGAGCTCACGACGGCGACTGAAGCCGAACTAAACTTAATACAAAGGTACTCTGTGAACTAAACTACTCTGTGGCTGTAGATCCCCATTTACAGAAACAATTTATATACGAGGCAAACAAATCAACGAAAATTTCGCCATTTTGGAGCCGAAAAAAATTAATTATAGCTAAACAAAACAAAATTACACTGCCATTTACATTCAGTGGCTTCCCACATGATAGATGAAGAGATTAAAAAATAGATTGAGTTAAACAATTGATATTTTCAAAAGTTATAGTGTTTACAAGCCACAGGGACTTGATAAATCCACACCATAAGCCACTAAAATCCTTTTTTTTATTTAAAAATAGCAATTAATCGATTTAAAATAATTATTAATAAGTTCAACAATCATTTATCTTTCTAACAATGTGCTTTTTATTTCATTTATATGTATAATATGATTGCTAGATACGATTTTATTCGATAAAATGTTGGAATTTTAATTTTTAGGCGATAGTAGAACATTACCTTGCGCTTTCGCTTAAGGTATGCAAAATATATTAAAAGTAATAATAATATAATAACAAAGCTAAATGTCGAAAAATCTAAAAGACTGAACCTCTCGAATCCTGAAAACCGTAACCGTACTAAAAGTAGAACCGGTTCTTAATCCCTGACACATGGTAAATTCTAAACATAGAATAGATGAAGGAACTTAGCCGGTGTCTAAATAAAAATTCTACCTAACCAAGTTCTAAGTAGTATATGGATATTTTCTATGTACATTTAAAGTATAGCTTTTAACTATGCACCTTTACTTAAAAGTATTACAATATATTCGCAGTTTTGCCATGCCCACATTATTTGCCAATTTGCCGAAGATCGCTCGGTGAATACTTTTAATCTGCCTTACACTCCTAGGCTTGAATCAGGCCAATATGATATATTATACATAGCATTTTACTTTGTCTTAAGGTCAACCTAGTGTACAGTTCATCATCATCATTACAGCCCTTCACAAGTCCACTGCTGAACATAGATCTCCCCCAAGGAATGCCACAAAGCACGGTCCCGAGCCACCTGCATCCATTGACTTGCGTGACATTGCATGTCTTATCAAGTCATCACTCCATCTAGCAGGGGGACGACCTACACTTCGCCTGCCGGTACGATGCTGCCACTCGAGAACCTTTCTTCCCCATCGGTTGTCGGCCGGCCCATTGCCACTTCGGCATACTAATTCTTTGGGCTATGTCGGTTACTCTGGTTCCGGATATCCTCGTTTTAAGTCTATCCCGCTGAGAAACACCGAGCATAGCCCTCTCCATAGCTCGCTGAGCGACTTTGAGCTTCCTCATACGGCCAGCAGTGTCTAACATTGACAGCAGATATCGCCGATAGCTAAGAATCGTTTTAAGTGGGAAGAAAGGCGTTTTAATGTCCATCGTTACATTCCTCACGACTTCTGCTAACTGCTTAAAACGTATTTTTGAGCCATCTTGTCCATTGATATCCAGGATGTTTAACAAAGTCGCTCTATAGGCCGTTCTAGATTGCGCGGCTACAGTGCCCTCAATTGATACTTAATATACTACTTACGCTTACTGATCCCAAAAGAGTAAATAAATACTTAATTTTAACTGATCCGTTGAGCTACATCCTATATGCTTTTTAGCCGATCCATTGAGCTACTTAGGTAACTCTTATTAATTTGTTGATAGATTATTCTATGGTGGAGAAACGACTTGAATGTATGAAAGCCTCCTGACATAATTAAGGGTACAAACATCACCAAAAATCCAACTACTAACAAAAACGTGATATGATATAATAGATATCAAGTTTTCAGTATGCTCCGCCAAAGTAAAATCTAATGTTATTGTGTATGTGTGCTTGTAAATTTGCGTGTGCCTGTGTGTGTAATATCGAATGATGTTTCATTAAATTCGATTATGTAGTCATTTGTAACTAAAATCGATCTTAAAATTAGTTATTAAATTGGAAGTTGATGTTGCGGCAGACTGAACTGCATCTTTGTACATTTTCTGATATGATATGATAGTTATCACATCAAGTTTTTAGTATGCTCCGCCAAAGTAAAATCTAATGTTATTGTGTATGTGTGTGCTTATAAATTTGCGTGTGCGTGTGTGTATAATACCGAATGATGTTCTAAAATCGATCTTAAAATTAGTTATAAAATTGGAAGTTGACATTGCGGCAGACTGAACTGCATCTTTGTAAAAGATAGAAATCAGGTAAAAAAAATGAAACAATTGGTATTAAAAATCATGAAAAATTGTTTAATTGGCATACCAACTGATAACTTGTTACAACCTGTGGCCAATTTTACAATTATCAATATTGTTAATAATTAAATATAATATTTATGTAAAATATTTTTATGCTTCAATGGTTTACTTACATTTAATTTTTATATTATTATTCAGAAAGAACTATATAATAAAAAGACGAGGTCATTACAATAATTAAGACTTCGGTAAATAGGTTGTATAAAATGGTCGTAAAGATACTTTTATTCATCAAACGAGGTGGTTTAGGCAATCGTACGTTACGACGCTCCTCCTCGCGTCCGTAGTAAACTCCTAAGGCCACGATTTATTACTAATTCTCACTTAACATTATAAGAGCAAGCCGTGTTCTAGCGCGTACCTTTGTAATACAGATACCATTTTTTTATGCAATTTACATTTCAAGAGTCGTCAACGTGTATTTACATTTCCCGTTGACGACCGTTTGATAATAAAAAAAAAAGATATGAAAATTGTTAGAATACCTATACAGAACGCATCCGTGTATCATTTTTTTTCTTTTCATTTAATGACAGACAATTTTTGCCCTTTATTGACGGCTAAAATGCGTTCCGTTACATCCAAAGCTTATGTCCTTACTTAACTATGAATAAAAAATTTATGGCAACTAAGCGCTCAGTGATTCACACACTGAAATTATTTACATGATGTATTTCGAATGCAGTATTTATATAAGCATGCTCAGACATAAGAACAGAGAGAATCCCTTTTTTGGTATTTTTATGTAAAAACTGTCAATAAAGTTTTAAAAGGCAAGTCGCGCAATGCCATTGAAAATCTTAAATAAGTATTTTTTATGTCTGAACATGTTTAATTAAAAATATCATAACAAAATATTGTTTGAATGGTTCATGCTAGGGGGATATAGTTGTATTGTCGCAACACCAATCTTTGTCACTGTGGGTAAAAGATTTGAAAAAGCAAAAGGGAGAAGTTGAAAATGGTGTTGCCATTGGAGGTTTAAAATATGATACGTAGTTTATAAACTCACTTCTTCTCCTTCCCCACACTAAAATCCTCGGATAGTACAACGTGGGCAACGTTAGTCAGTCGCAATAAATGCATTATCAAATTTTTAAATTCCCTTTACCACAGATTATAATACTTTATTATATCTTATTTTTTTAAATTTAATAAAATATCACCCAATGAGTAATTTAACATTCTACCCGTTCAACTAAGTCTAGGTAAAATTGAAAACTCGATTGATTAGGAATGTCTCGTTATTAATACTGGTTCTGTGAAAAAGTGATCTAAGTAAGTCGGTTATGTTTATTTCTTACAGGAAATTACTGCACGATGATGGAGGTAGCACACAATTTTATTTAGACGATTGTTGTTGGCAACACATCAAATTGTGTTGGCAATACTCATAAACTACTATTTTCGTAACGCGCAAACCGCTCTAGAGCCTAGCACAGTGATATTGTAAATTTTTTTGGCACAAAACTATATTGTCGGGCATAAAATTACTGTTAAAACTGCAAATTCAAGTACATCACCGGATTTAAATGCAATCGTATATTCTGAGCACCCACAACAGTCCACGGTTAAAATATAAAAAATATCAAAAAAATTAATTGCTTATCATCACTTCACGTCAATGTTTTTCCGTAAAGAATTGACTCAATCACAATAGGTACAAAGCCGATAGGGTTTTATAACAAGAAAACTTAACATTAGTGACATCGTTGATTAAATACAAAACTTTAAAATTATTATATCTACCTCATCTACGACAGCGATGGGTGATTCGTGAATCAAATTTAATGCAGTGGTCTTTCCACAAGTATTTTATTTTTATTTTATAGTAAGTATGCAATGATAGTTTTTCAATTAAAATTAAGGTATAAGTCAAAGATACAATGCTACTGACAAATGCAAGAAATCCACATAAATTACAGTAATGAAACATCATTAACATATATCAATTTGAATAAGAAATAGCATTACACAAGTTATAATAACTAGGTGTAATTTCAGTAAAATTTAGAGTTACAGAGATATTAATACGCTGAATATATACAAAAGTACCGTTAAGCAGATGCAAGATTTAAGCAATTTAAAATGGCAGTAAGCATTAGGGTTCATAAGTTGTTAAAAATTTTCAAAAATATTTCGCAAAAAAGAAATCAAAATATTTACCGAAACTTCGTCAAAATTAATCACACTAATGCTTACCACTACCATTCGCATTTTGAAAAAGTTCGAAGTAAACCAAATATTTTATTTACAAATCTAAAATAACAAGTTTGTTCTTGATAGCATATATTTTGGGAAAGTAAAAAAAAATGTTTTTAACATTTTCATTTCTCTATTCACATTTTATTGCTTTGTGAAAAACAAGACACCAAATTAAGTAACAATTAATATGAAATCTACTACATTTGTTTGTAGACCATTGAAATTAAGAAGTTATTGTAACTAAAAAATATAAAAAAATAAAAGATAAAAAATCCATTCTATTAAATTATAACAATATATGTAGGCACACACTGTGAAGATTTTTGGCGACGTATTTTTTTAAGAACGCCACATCCTAAATGGTTTCAATAAATAATTCAATATCGTTTCCTATTTTCATTCAAACATTTAATTTAGCACTTAACAATGTGGTGATATATATAAGAGCGATATATTCAATTTTAAATCCCTATTTCGGGTCTAAATTAACAATAATACATTAAATGCGTAATGGAATAATAGACAACAATGATCATTTTGCGTGCAAGTCAATCGACGTGTATAATTTTGGTGGTAATATCCGAACGGGGGCCGGCCGCACGGGCGGTTTTCGAGCGATTATCGGGCGGCTGTCGGGCGGTTACTCGACGCTGTTGGTGGTGTCGTTGACATCGTCGAAGGATTCGTCGCCGGAGCCCGCGCCCGGTGCCAGCGAGGTGCGTTTGATGCGAGAAGACGACGACGCGCCAGAAAGACTGATGCCACCACCCTGCCGCCTGTATACACAAAATTAATCTTTTAAAAAAACAAGAACGCAGTTCACACGTGGTAGAAGCGAAACCTTGAGAAAAGCAGACCGAGATAATAGAAAACACTGTATATTGTTTTCTATCTCATTCTCTCGCAGGTTAAATCCTATAGATGTATATATTTGTGTCTCTTTTTAGTGTTACGTTTTCGTTTCATCGAGTTTCAAATCACAACGATTCTAAAGAAGTTTTTACTTCAATATGTATCATGGTATCACGTAACTTGGGACTATAGACATAGAGAAATGTAGTAAACAATTAGATTGATTAATGAACTCAAGAGCTGATCTAAGTCTGTAGGTGACAGTGTATTAAATAAAAGTGAACCACGTTCATAATAATGACATTTTGTTTTCGATTTTATTCCTTTAGAAGGAATTCACAAATAGTTAATTTTTTTATTATAATTTTACACTAACAAATCCAGTCATATCTCGATGTCTATGAATCGAACATGCTGCAACAAATATCGTGATAGCGTTATTTGATGACCTTCTACTTTTCGTTACAATAAGTTATAGTTTTAAATCTAACTTCAATAGTAAACAACTACAAACATTAAGCGAAAACAACAACGATCTTTATAAGCTATGTAAGTTTGTTAATATTTTTTTTATTCGTTTTTAATTACAACATTTTTGATATTTAATTTTCTACTAAGTCCTCTTAATTGTAATTATTTCTGTATGCTGCTGGTATATTAGAAAAGAAGAAGAGAACAGAAAAATCAAATGCTAAGTAGTAATATATATATATATATATATATATATATATATATATATATATATATATATATATTTCTATACCAAGAAGGAATATCTATTGAATAAAACTACTTTCATGGATTCTATTGCGTTTAATTAACTTATTTTTTAATTCCCAACGCTTCGGGTACTTTACAGAACCCATGGTCAAGGGGGACTGAGGTGATTGACGTCCCGATGTCAGAGTTAACCCGGAGTACCTTCAGCAGTTTTTAATTATTAATTTTGGTCCGATCTACACAGAATGATCTTACTGTGTCTTTAAGTCTTGCAGTGGTATGCTTGGGTTTAGTTTTAATTTTATTAATTACAGGATCCCAAGCACATGGTAGTACCCAGCCTCTCTCTCTATTGAAATTAGGATTTTTTTTAATTTCAATAGTCCCGTACTAATCACGTATCATCATTGGCAGGAGTCGATGTTCTTTCGAAAGAATTTGTTGTTTATCAAATCGTATTAGTTGTAGGGTCTGTTTTGTCCTTTACGTACGTACTTTCATCCGATAAAAGTTGTTGTATTTTAAAATAACGCTTAAAACATCTAGCGATCTAATTAAGAAATACTCCGAGAAATTGAATCTAGACGTTAATTCGATAATACCTGCGTGTGCCAAACCGCCGACGTTGTATGGGTTACCTAAATACACAAACTGAGCGTTTCATTACGTCCAATAGTGAGTCACATCGATTCGCCAACTTACAGATTGGCTCAACACTTAGCAAAAATACTATCACCACACAGAAGACACACAAGAGCACACACTAAGGATTCATACCATTTTGTCAGTGAGATAAAAGACCTATGTCTTACTGACAATGAAACCATGGTCAGTTTTGATGTTAAGTCTCTATTTACATGCCTACCTGTTGAATTACCTAGTACCTGTTCCAATTGTAACTAGGAAACTAGAGGAAAACAACATGCCAGTAAAATATGCAGTATTACTCAGACATTGCCTATCATTCATATCATTGCATCTGACTATCTATTGTGGAAGGAAGAGTTTTACAAGCAAGTAGATGGTGTTGCGATGGGCTCGCCTGTATCTCCCATTGTCGCCGATATTTTCATGGAGGACTGAGAAGAAAGGCCTGCTTACTGCATCTGTAACTCCAAGGTTCTACAAGCGGTACGTAGCCGATACTTTAACAACTTTACCATCAGACAAAGCAACTGCATTTTTAGAACATCTTAATTTCATAAACTCTAAAATTCAATGAGGGCTAATAATTTTTTGATCACCAGATGTCGCTAGTTGACACTTAGGTAAAGTTTTTGTTACACAATGTAATTTAATTGAGAAGTTGTTTTTAATAAAAGTTTATCAGTTTAGAGAGTATTATATTAATTTACAAAACAATGCGTCATTGGTTTGCCCTTTAATTTTTTGCACATTTTTTACTTTTTAAAATTATTCTACATATATGAATATCTGTGGTTTGGTTTATTTATTTTTAATGTTATTAATATAAAATATAGCTAATAGTACAAAAAGGAACAATAACTTTTACATTTTCAGAACAAATTAACTTCCCCACTATGAATTCTGTCAAATACATATCTACTATTATTAAGTGGCGCCTCACTATTAAGTGGCGCCGCCCTGGTGGCAGAAAGTCGTGGCCCTCATTTACTATGGAGTTAGAGGCAAATAATTCTTTAGCTTTCCTAGATGTGTTAGTAATACGAAATCCTAACAACACCATAGGTCACACTGTGTATAGAATAAAAGACCCATTCGAACCGATATTTAAACGGTGAATCCCACCATCACCCTTCACAGTTAACTACCGTGGGCAAATCTTTGTTACAGAGAGCACGAGGAATCTGTGACAGTAAAGACCAGGCCGCCAAGCTTCAGCACGTCAAGCAGGTTCTGCACAACAACAAACTTCGGGTCCCGCGCCTACGTCGCAGTGACCGAGTGAAGCCGGCCACAGTCGAGCGTGTGCCTGCTGTACTATCATATTTCAGAGGTGTCACAGACAAGATTGGCTATATCTTGAAGCGAGCTTCTATTAGAACATTCTTCAAGCCGCCGAAGAAGATTAGTCAGTTCTTACCATCCATCAACTGCAATATTCCTCTACAAGATGCAGGAGTGAACAAGCTTGATTGTGAATGTGGTCTCTGATATATAGGGCAAACAAAACGACCAATAAAAACCCGTGTAGAAGAACACATAGCTGACGTAAAGCACCAACGTTCCGGGAAGTCTGTGATCATATCCTAGACGGCCCCCGCCATTACATTAGATTCGATAAACCACAAATTCTCGCATAAATAAAATTAAAACTAAATCCAAGCATATCACTGCAAGACTTCAAGACACAGTAAGTTCATTCTGAGTAGATTGGACCAAAATTAATAATTAAAAAAGCTGAAGGTACTCCGGGTTAACTCTGACATCGGGACGACAACCACCTCAGTCCCCCGTGACCATGGGTGCTGTAAAGTATCCGAGACGTTGAGAATTAATAAAAACTAAATTAATTAAACGTGATAGAATCTGTAAAAGTAGTTTTCTTCAATGTTTAGTGTTCGCGCATATATAAGAAATCGTTAAGGAATATCCATTTTCGTACTAATATAAATATTTTTTTTGGCAACACTGAAATATTGAGATACCCTAGTTTAGGCTCCAGTCCGCTGCAAAAATATAAACATTCTAAATTTAAGTTAGTTAGTAGACCTATCTTTATACTTTTGTGGCGGAGAAATATATATAAATTTTCATTTTCATTTACGTTCTGAGGTTATATCATTTCCTAAAAAAATATTATTACATATATAATTAATTTTTATCGGAATAGTATTGGATTTTTTTTTCTATTATACTTTTAAAGTTGTTATTAGTAAGTTATTATTCTAATGTGAAATAATCTAAAATTATTAATGCGATATGAACCATATGAGAAAACCAATGAAGAAAGCAATGATAACGCAAACGCACAAGTTGATGTAATAAGGCCGCTCTGTTAACCTTCATAGCAACTGACATAAACATTTCAAAACTTCCCATATGGAAATTTTTGTTCAAATTCCGCTAATAAATCATACCATACAGAAAAACCAAAATGAATTAGCCCGAAATAAAAATGGTTATAAACTGCATATTTTAGGGCGGACTAACTTTAAGCCCTTGAATTACTTCGTAAATAGTATTAAATTTAAAAGTATCAAAAAGACCGCTTGTAATTCATACAATATTAAGAGACCACACAGACAAACGTATTTGCGGCCAATCCCAAACAAAACAGCTGGTGAAATTTAAGCTTAAGGTGGAAGCTCCAGGGTGGCCCGCGAAATTCTAATTTTCTTACGTTTTTTGGAATTTGCAGGTCAGGGCCAGGTTGTATGTTTAACAAAGTATGATTCGTGACCATAACGAGTATGTGTTCACAGAATTATAATCATTATAATCATCAATACAATTCCCTAAGTTCGTATAATTCCTTTTAAATGAGTTTTCTGTAAATAGCCATACATTGGAATTATATGAACATAGACGGTTGTATTGATGATTATAATTCTGTAAATACATACTCGTTACGCTCGCGAATCATATTTTGTTAAACATACAACCTTACATTGACCTGCAAATTGCAAAAAACGTAAGAAAATTAGAATTTTGCGGGCTATCTTGGCGCTTACACCTTAAATCATTCAAAGTATATAGTACTGTTGAGTTAACCAATGATACGTTTATGAATTTATTAGCCAAATTGAACCATTAACATTGGAGTCTCACACTTCGGTTACCTCACACTAGCCGCCAATGCACCGCTAGTCGCTACTATCTGAGAAGGACGGCCTAAACAAATATAATATTTCTGTGAATTTTCACGTTATCGGGATATTAAATAAATGAAATAGTATGAATTGAATAGAATGAATGACAGCTTTAATGTTAGGACACGTTTTCATGAATACTTAGAAAATAACTATTTTAGTTTATTCGATTTCGGGTGAACGTTACAGACGTTGCATTTGGACAATCGTATATTGCTAGCAATTAAAATAACATTTGTACAGTAAAAATAATATTGAAAATATGCAGAATAGAAATTAATATCCAAATATTCAGGTATAAAATTGTCAAATCTACCATCAGGAACGTTTTTACGTTTGTTGTGGAGATGCGTATACGTGTGCATGATTACGTACGTTTCTCTGTGTGCACAAAGAACACGCACGTTCTTTTTTTTAAGGACAAAGATGGCAAACGAGCACACAGTCCACCTGGTACAGTGATGGTAAGTGGAAGCGGTAGCCTATAACAATCTACATTTATCCTCGATTAAGAAACACCAATTAAAATGCAGATGCGTTGCCACCCCTGCCACTTCAGACTAAGATGGATGGAATCGTTTTCAGTAAAGAGGGTCTCCGGCTCTCTACACTCACCATACGAAACACAGCAGCATTAAGCTGTTATTTTAACTCGTATTCAAACGTAAACTTAAACTTGTGTGTGCGTGCGTGCGTGCGTGCGTGTGTGCGTGTGGACGGACGTGTGTACTTGTGCGTGCGTGCGTGTGTGCGTGCGTACCGCAGCTTGTTGCGCAGGTTGGAGCACTCGCGCGCGAGCGTCTCGTGCGTCTCGAGCAGGTCCTCGAGCTCGCGCTGCGCCTTGCGCTTGCCGACCTTCTCGCGCTGCACCTCCTCCTCCGCCTCGTCCAGCTGCCGCTTCAGCGTCTTCACGCGCGTGTTCATCTGGGGACACACTCCCGTCTTAGCATACCCTTCACGACTTCACCACTTCACGACCACCGGCTTAGCGATTCATCACTCAAACGACGGAGTTGGCTAAGTTGACATTCTACATTCGTTAAAACTAAACAAAAGCAACGTAAGTTATGTGATAGTCACGTGACTTCAAATTGACATACCGGGTGTTTGTGAAACGCTCCCGAAAACGAAGACAGATGATAGTAGGTACTACACCTTAGAACATGGGTCACAAATAAATTTGATCCCGAGGGAAAAAAAATCATCTTTTCACAACGTTTTATTAACTTTATTCACGTTCCATCATGTTAGTACAGCTAAATGAAACGATAATTTCATTAAAAAAATCATGAAAATACTTAAACAAAAAACAATCAGTGAAACTTAAAAAAACATCAGCTGACAATAGGGTCAATATCCTCGCGGACGTCGAACGCTTATAGGTCCCGTCACGTAAAAACGCTGGCCTTGAACCTGGGCATTGAGCGATTTATCGATCAAATTGGTCGTTTGAAGTTTAATTTTTTAGTTTCTTTTTTTATTTCTATTTTTTTATACAAAATCAAAGATAACGATGAAATAATGTTTATAATTGTGTGAATACTGAGCACCCAATTAGGTACGTTTATTAATGTCAACAATTTTTGTAGTAAAGAATTGCTTGCTTGCTTCAGGGTATAATTGATTGTGTAATTGTATTAAAAATGACAACTATAACTTTTAAATTCCATATGAAGACTAGTCGTAGGGATAAAACTTATAAATTAAATAAACGTTGGCGATGTCTTAACGTACATACCGCTTTAACGGTGTGTGGAAGGTTCCAGTGCTTCAAGGACTTTACATTGTACGCATTTGTTTTAGCGGATTGATTAATAATTTTAGTTTTTGAGGCAGTTCCGTGTTGACTATCACAAGAGACAGTTCAATTGTTTTGTTTATTAAATTATTGTCGTTATTACTTGTTATTTATTACTTAATGATATTATTGTTGTTACGTTTAAAGTTTCCTGTTTTGTTTCTATAATGCCTAACGCGTACGTTTATAGTGCTCGTGAATACGGCAAGTGCTTAGAAGTTCGCGGGAATGCTTCGCATGCATTGCGAATTTACCGAGAGAAATTCCCGACCGCTCGACATCCAGCTGACTCTCGTCTGATAACAGCAGCATTTCAGCGAGTATTGGAGAATTGGCCCATTGCTCTGGTAGCGGCAGGAGGAAGTCTGGCTGGAAGTCAAGTGGTTGTTCACTCAGAGGAGCGCATTTTAGATGTTGTTCGGCGGAATCCGAACCTAGGTACGCGAAGTATCGCTAAATTGTTAAGGGGTCGGGATGGAACAAGTGTGTCATACTGTACAGTTCACACAGTGTTAAAGCATAACCGAATGCGCCCATACAAAGTGTACAACGTGCAAGCTTTAGTTCCCGGCGATCACGACTACCGGCGAGTTTACTGCCGTTGGTTATTAGACCAGCAACAACGTGACGATTTAGAGTGGAAAACTGTTAGATACCTAATTTTTTTTAAGTAACTTAGTACTGAACTGATCTGAATAGGTACGTAACTGAATACATCAGAATAATAAACATACCTACATAGGCTGCACTAAAAGTATCGGTAATGGAATATTTTCACTGTTCCTGTCATATTAAAATCTTTTTAATTGAAAACTCCTTGGTTTTAAAAATCGAATACCATTTATTTATTTAAAAAAAGATTCTCGGTCTTGTCACAAGGTTTTGTCAAACTTGTTTAGTCGTTGAGAAAATGGAATTGACTCGAGAAAATTCAAGAGCGATGATTTATTATGACTTTCGAAGTGGTTTAACACAAAAACAGTGTGTTGACCGGATGATTTCTGCATTTGGTGATGAAGCCCCATCCAAAACCACAATTTATCGCTGGTTTGCTGAATTTCAACGTGGACGTTTCAAGCTCAGTGATGATCCCCGTCAAGGTCGTCCAAAAACTGCAGTCACCCAAGAAAACGTTGATGCTGTGCGTAAGCTGATTGACGAAGATCGACATGTGACATACCGCGAAATTCAGGTAACTTTGGACACTGGCATGAGTCAAATACAAATAATCTTGCATGAACAATTAGGTGTAAAAAAGTTGTTTTCCCGATGGATACCGCATTCGCTCTGTGAAGAGCAAAAAGCGGCTCGCGTTACTTGGTGCGTCAGAACTCTCGAAAGATTCCACGCAGGATCCTCAAATGCTGTATACAACATTGTATCAGGTGACGAATCCTGGATATACGCGTACGAACCCGAAACAAAAAACCAGTCACGAGTGTCGGTGTTCGAAAATGAGTTAAAGCCAACAAAATTTGTTCGTTCACAGAGTGTTGTAAAAAAAATGGTGGCCACGTTTGTCTCCAAAACTGGCCATATTACGACTATTCCTCTTGAGGAACAAAGAACGGTTAATGCAGAATGGTATGCTAGCATTTGTTTGCCACAGGTCGTTTCTGAACTCCGTAAAGAGAACTGCAACCGCCGCATCATCCTCCATCACGACAATGCGAGTTCTCACACCGCACACAGAACAAAAGAGTTTTTAGAGCAAGAAATCATAGAATTATTAGACCATCCGCCGTACAGCCCCGACCTAAGCCCTAATGATTTCTATACTTTCCCTAAAATAAAGAATAAATTGCGTGGACAGAGATTTCATCACCTGAAGAAGTTGTGGACGCCTACAAAACGGCCGTTTTGGAGACCCCAACTTCCGAATGGAATGGTTGCTTCAATGATTGGTTCCATCGTATGGAAGGAAAAATGTGTCAAATTTCGCGGAGAATACTTCGAAAAGCAATAAATACATTTTTAAATAGTAATGTTGTGTCACCTCCTTGATTCCCGAAATTTTCAGTGCCGCCCTCGTACACGATGAATAAAACGCATAACTCTAACCTTGGTTACATTTCATTTAAGTATTTTTTTGATTAGCGGGGAATCGAACCAGTTATTTGGGTTATTTAACCTGTGAATTCGAATTAAAGTTTTTTCTATTTATTTTTTTACAGAAAACAACTACACCCCATTGAAGTATCCGTTGGTACACACACTAGGTAATCCTGTATCGTGGGTACCTATTTAGCATTGACTATTTGTTTAGTTTACGCTTGGTTTACTTAAACACAAAATTTAAATTTTAAAAACTAGTATAAAATGAACAAAGTATAATAAGATATAGAGTAAAACGTTGCCTTTCTTAATAATAATGGTAGTTGCCTTTATGCTAGGTGTAAGAATATTTTTTCGGTCGAGTCATAATTTTTGTCTGTGAAAGTGGCTACGTGGAGACAAGCACAGTGGCAAAATAGTAGGTTAAGTATATAAGTTAGGTATTTAGACAAGTGTTGTAAATTATTAGGTATTGTGGTATTAGGTAAGTGGTATGGCTCGATAGCTGCGGGCCGCGCGAATTCGGCGTTCGCACGTACAGTGACTCCTAGTCAGCTGATTGTAATTCAGTTATTCCACTGCTGGTTTTATGTTTAAGTATTTTCATGATTTTTTTTAATGAAATTATCGTTTCATTTAGCTGTACTAACATGATAGAGAATGAATAAAGCTAATAAAACGTTGTGAAAAGATGATTTTTTTTTCATCAGGATCGATTTTATATTACACCCATCATCAAAGGTATAGTTTGTACTGTCGTCTGCCTTCGTTTTCGGGCGCGTTTCAAAAATACCTAGTATGATATGAAAATGCGTTTTTATAGTTTTCTATTACTATTAATGATTATAGAAAGAGCCTCAATTATTCAAAAAGTAAAAAAGTTAGCAGATATAATCGAAATTCCTATGAGAGTTTTTATTTCAATTAGTTGTCAATTAATTGCTAGAAGCATCAAATCAACACTAAAATAAAGAAATCAATGATAATTAAGTCGAAGAATGGGTCAAAATTTGTTGTCAGTTTGGCGCTGAAACACAATGTAAAAAACAAAGTGTTCAAGAATCGAATAAAAGCGGTCTCCGGTTCTCTACGGTCGGTACGGTCTTGGTAAGTGGCATACGAAACACAGCAGAATAATTAAGCTGCTAAATTATGCAGGTATTCTGTAAGACTTCCTAAAACGGAATATTTTTGCAGCTCGGGTGTAGCACGTGAAAGCGTTTGTGCATGTGTTACCTTCTCGATCTGCTCCTTGTATTGATCTGCGTGGCGGCGCTCCTCGTCGAGCTGCAGCGCGAGCTCCTTCATCTTCTTGTCGAGCTTGCGCGACGCCTTCTGCTGCGCCAGCCGCTCGCGGGACTCCGCCTCCAGCTGCTCCTCCAGGTTCGACACCTTCAGCTCCAGCGACGTGATCACACCCTGCCCACACAACAACGCCGTGTCTTACACAATATACTCCACATTACTATATTTTAACATTTTTACGTCGCGCTTATAATCTCTTATACGATTTCTTTATATGCATTTATAGTGACAAACGAACTTACCATCTACCTGATTATAACTGGCTCTACAGACTATGAATGAAGAAATAATAGATTCAAATAAAAAAATTACTACAGAGACGTTGTCTGCATCTGATCTCACTGAAAACATACAACAATATGAAGAACACAGGATCAATACCTTGGTCTTGGTGCGTCCAGCTGTTTCGAGCTCTGCGAGCTTGGCCTTCAGTTCCTTGTTCTGTCTCTCCAGCACCAGCTTGCCACTCTCCATTTTCTGAGTGGCCGCCTTCTCCGTGCCCAGTTCCATCGTCAGTTGGTCGATTTGGTTCTACAAGCATAAATAATGTTAATTACTTAATTATTTAAAAAAGTCTATACATACTATATGACATAACCAAATAACTATTAAGAGCTGTGGTAGCTCAGATGATCAGCGTTCGCTGTTAATTTCACAATACGCGAGCAACCCGGGTTCGATCCCCGCCGGCACCAATTCAATTGTTAATTGCAATTTTAAGTGCTGATTTACAAAGTGCTCGGCGGTGGAAGAAAAATGTTCTTCGAAGACATGTTAAGTTTGCCAACACGCCCTGGGGCTGCGCGGCGGACATTTTCTTGCCCTAAAACCCTCTCAGAAATGAGAGGAGGCCTGTGCCCAGAAGTGGGACGTATATAGGCTGTAACTTTAATTTTTTAACTATAAACAAATAACTACTACTCTTATTCGATTGAAGCCATCGTATGGATTTTGTTAATTTAAGAAAAATACCTTACGCCTTTGGTTGAAGTAGAAAAACTGACCTAATTATATAAGTACTAAAATACACAATAGTGACGTGGGGTAAGAATTTACTATGGCATGAGGGAGGGCTATGATAGTGCTTCGTCCTTGGCAGGGCGGATAAGCAACCTTGCTCGTTAAATTACTTAAAATAAGACTGATATAATCACAGTACCATAATAATAATTTATAATTATTAATTATAATTAAAAGAAAAATATCGAGACAACTGACCTGTGACTTTCGCAATCGGTCGTTAAGTATCTCGTTGTTGGACTGTTCTTCATCTAGGTCCTCCTCAAGCGCCGATATCCTGGCTTCGAGTCGCTTCTTTTCATCAACTAAGCTCGTGTTCTGTAAAGCATTTTAGTTACGTTTAGTGTAGTAATTTTAGAATTGTTTTTGTAGTAACTTTGGTTTTTTAATTAGTAGTTCTGCAAGCAGTCATCTCTGCTATGTTATTCTAGATTATTCTATTCTTCTCCATTAGTCTGTATTAGTCTGCAGCTGGATATGGATGTTTACTATTGTAGGTAGTGAGGATTTGCCTTAATCGCCAAACCTGGCAGGTAGATTAGCGATCGCAGGTACTAACATTGTCTTGCATTATTGACGATTCTTTCCGTCTTCGGTCGAAATATAAAATTCCCACTTTACATTTAGCGTAGGCAATCGAGATTGTTATACCATCCTCCACATAAAGGATGACCTCTATTCATCGGTCTTGAAATTCTTTAATTTCTGTATTAAATAAGTGCTCGTCGAAGTCGATCGCAGTCCGAAGAACGTGACCACACACTCGTGTTACTGCGCGAAGAGCTCAGTCATTTTAAGTTTCTCGCACTCTTAACATGAATAACGTTCAAGAAGCAGCTGCTATATGTTCCTAATTGTGTGAACAGTACGATGTCAATGCGTTAATTAAATAAATAATTATGTAGAAAGATATATATATATATATATATATATATATATATATATATATATATATATATATATATAAAAATATTCATAACTGACGTAAGTCGAGTAGTGTAGTGAGACACGCTTCGTGTAACTTTGGGGTACTTTGTCGAAGTCCTTTGACTCTGGCGCGAAAAACCGACAGCGATCGGAAGTCGCCCGAGGCGAAGCGAGGTTGGACGAAGCGAATCGAATATCTACACTATTCGCCTTGTCCAACTTCGATCTACTTCGCGAGTAGTGTAGACGAGGTATTACACTACGTGACGTGTGTATGATTGTGCGTACGCGCGTATGCGTATGCCTTGCACGTTTCATAGTCAAGTGTATGCGTGAGTGTGTGTAAGTGTACAGTAGCGTGTGCGTATGTGTGTTAGTGTGTGCGCGTGATGGTGGATGCATATCCCCTGCACGAGGCGCGGTCACGTACCTTGGCGGCGTGCGCGGCGAGCTCGTCGAGCAGGTCGTCGCGCTCGGCCTCGGCGTGGCGGCGCGCGCGCTCGGCGGCGGCCAGCTCCTCGGCGTGCTGCGCGGCGGCCGCCTCCAGCGCCTTGCCGCGCCGCTCGGCGTCGCGCGCCGCCGCCGCCGCCTCCTCGCGCCCCGCGCGCGCCTCCTCCGCCTCGCGCGCCGCCTCCTTCAGCTGCTGCTGCAGCTTCTTCACCTGCTTCGCCGCGTCCTCCTTCACCTGCAACACCGTACACAACACTTCCTCACTTGCTCACTTGCTCACTTGCTCACCCTTTGCTTTCTAATACGTACACCGATACGGTGTCTTAATCCGATTACAATGTGGATGTCTCCGCGGCAATCAAACTAGGAATTCCGCTGGGCACAATGCTGGGACCGCTACTTTGTTACTACTTTATTTATTCTAAGTATGGAACTTTGTCTATGATGCGATTCTGAAAGTTCACCTTCCCGCTGGCATCGATATCGCATGTTATGCCAACAATAATACACTGATGATCGCCAGCGAGGTCAACTTTGAGCAAAGAGCTTGCCGAGGTTGAAACGAAGTCGTCGTCAAGATGATAAACGAGTTTGAAGAGTAAAAATAACGCCTCACAAGAAGAAGAACACAAGAAAACGGATACCCTATCATTTCACAAATTACCACGAGACAATCCAATACGTACGTCTGCGTTGTTCAGTCTAAAATCAGAGTGGAGCGGTACATAAAGTACCTAGGTCAGCCCTTCGAACGCCTAGTCCACCGGATTGAAAGGTTTTGGGTGCAGTGCATAAATAAGACTGCTACCCAATCTAGAGGGACCGAAAAGAGATAGCGCCACCTTCTATATCGGGAGTAATGAGTCTAACAAGGACTAGGCATCTTTATACGCTCGTGGTATGTTCAGCGTGGGAACGGTAGAGAACTATCCGCGCGAGCCGAATCGAAAGTGAACCATTCCCTGTAAGAAATTGTGTCTGCGATGTTGAGCTGAGATTTGGCGAGGAGGGCCGTAGTCACCATCTGTGAGTCCGTAATGATGCATAGCGAAGGCTGTTGAGCGGGAAAGGTCAAGTCCCACTCAGTGACAACGTCACCAAAGCGTTCATCGCAGCCCTCCCTTTAATGATGGTGTTCCCCTACGTGTAACATTAGGAGAAAAATGTTTCGATAGTATTTCAGGACAGTGTAACAGTACTACGAGAGCACAGGAGTCAGAAAGTCCTTTCAGCTCAACGGACATCAAAAAGTAAATTGCATTACAAATTTTATAATTCAATTTTGAGAGAATATTTTTTTTTATTTGTGCCTCAAATATCCAAAACGCTATCCACCATATTAGATTCCGTCATTATGTCACTTAGACAGTAAACAAGCTAATGTGCTGTGTATTATTTCAAGTTGTCATCACGATTGTTGACTTTCATTCCGTATGTTATTGAAATGTCATCATGGAAGACGGATTACCAAGGATAAATACATTGATGGTAGCAGAACTTTTTACGAACAATCCCGATTTTTATTCTGCTGAGTTGTGGAATTTTAAAATAAAGTACCTAATATCAACTTTCGTTTATCTACAATACTAAATCAGAGTATCTTTTGATAATAAATTGTTATGTTTATCTATGATTACAATCTCACACCTAATCTAATACAAAATTTTACTTACAATACTTATCACCTCATGATGTTTGTACAAAACAAAACGATGATAAAACAAATATACTAGTCTTTGTATATGTCTTCGGGTTTCTTCTTGCTAGTTTTAACCAAGTATTTCTCATATTAAAATTTATTGGCACTTGAATTCATAACTTCCCCAGCGTTCTTATGCTCGTATTTTTTCATTTAGGCACAACATACGAATGATCAAGATGATAACTCATTATTAAAGATTCAAAATTATCTTATTCCTTTGCAAAATCTTTTAATTTACTAGCGCAGTGACGTCACGAGCTAATAAACAGCACGGCGGCTAGTGTTTTCGCACGAAAATTATTTTATTTTTTTTTCAAATAAAAAAACGTTACCCCCACACTAGGATTTTCTCCTGAGTCGTGGAGGCAGTTTACAAACATAAATTGCACAAGGACAAGCATCCAGACCCGGAACAATTATTTGTAGGCCATACAAATACTTGTTCCGTGCGGGATTCGAACCCGCGACCCCCAGCGCAACAACTGATTGCTAAGCCACTGCGCCACAGAGCCGTCAAAATTTAAAACGATAAAGTTTCGGTTTTAAAGAATTATTTAAAAATTATAGTGGCAATATCACTCTAGGATTAATTTAAAATATTTGAAAATGGGTGTAATACCCTATTGTACTATGGACAGATTGCATATTCTGTTTTACTCCAGTATAATGGTGCATTCGCCGTACATCCACATGTCTTTATTGCTCTATTGCTATATAACGTCCGTGGTACGGTCTCAGTGGTAAATAAATAAAAATCCTCTGGGTCAAATAATGGTGAATGAAATGCTTTTATTACAATGGAATCCTGTGCGAGTTGTCCTCCCCCGATTCGTGCTACAGCCATATTAATGCGCTGCTGGGAGTTCTACTTCTGACTTGTTGGCGTAATGCAATGTACAACGTAAAACATCTCTTCACTTAATCGGGGTCACTTAAAAATTACTGTTTGGTTGTTTTTTATCTTTTTTTTATATGATAAGGGTGACAAACGAGCATACAGTCCACCTGATGGTAAGTGGTTGCTGCGGCCCATAGACATCTACACCTATCCTCTATTACAAATCAAAATGTAGATGCGCCGCCACCCGTGAGGACCAAGATGGAATGCCTCATTTCCAGTAAAAAGGGCCTCCGGCCACCTGCACTCACCAAGCGAAACGCAGAGGTAAACCTCTACTTCACGCTGGTTTTCTGTGAAGTCGTGGTACCACCCCGGTTCGAGCCGGCCCATCCGTGCGACAGCAAAAGCTGCCGCGTGGCTCTACCACTGTTAATAATCTATCTTATATTAACCGATTAATTAACAATAGTCAGCTTTAAACAAAAACTTACTGTACATCACCCTGCATAGATAGTATGTACAAACCTTATTAGCAAGGTGCAAGGCCTGCTCGGAGTCCTTAAGATCAGACTCCAGTTTTTTCCGCTGTGCAATGGCGGCGGCTCGCGTCTTGCGTTCCTCCTCCAGCTCTGCTTCCAGGTCACGTAATTGCTTCACAATGCCGCGACGCTTCTCCTCGCCTTGCTCTTCCTTAGCCTGGCGAACAAATTTATTATCAGAAAAATGATTTAGTCATAGAAAATTAAAGAACAATGCCCATTTTTCACCTGACAATGTATAGAAATGAAATAAATCTTAAAATTCAGCTAATTGAATTGTAAATTAATTACGCTTATCACAATGTTAACTTATTCCACGTCAAGGGTAAACGTACTATACATTTTGAACGCATCTCAACTACCCTTTTTCTAGGTCGTTCCATTTTATACACTGCTACTTTACTTTATTTAACTCTGTTTATGAGTTTTATACATTATTTTATGTTTCATTTAATCAGTAAGTATTTATTTATTTGTATTTGTATAGTACATATTAATATAAAATAATATAATAATAAAATAAATTAATCATTCAGTATGTCATCGAGTGCGGACGAATGAAACGGATTTTTTTTGACATTTGACAGTTCTGCAATTTGCATCGGCGCAGTTCTTCGTTGTTGTGTTTGTATCTCGTTGTGTACTGTGCCATTTTGTTTGTGTTACTTCTTTTTACAACCCTATATGGTATCAAGAAAATATTTCTGCTCCAGCAGAATTTCTGGATGACGTAGTGATGACAGAATTAAGTGATAATGTTGATAATTAATAAACCATGCCACTTTAACATAGTGTTTTATTTGTTTGTCCCATTTTGTTCATCAGGTATTTATGTAAGTATGTACCATAGGCCAATGAAATGTGTTTGGTTGATAAGTGATCATTTTGACAATACAAAATGAACTAAATGTAGTTAACTAGTTAGTAAGTAATTATGTAAGCTCAAGAAATAGCAGATAGAGCTAGACACTCAATTTATGGTGACAATCATCGAAAGTAAGTGGTGACTTAGGGGCAGTTGGTTTTAAGAAAATCACAAAGTAAAAAAGACGTTTTAGACCATAACTAGATAAGTATTGCTGTCTTAACTTCGAGCGTTAATAATAAGTTATAGCACATTTATTACTTTGTTACCTCTGGTTACGGCAAATCCTAACCTAAAAAGTGACATTGGTATTTTTTGGGATTCGTAGCGTTTAAATCGTAAAAATGACTATATGACATTATTTTCTAAGCTTACATGTAGTTTTTCTACTATACTTTATAATTATACATCAACTTTCACTATCAGGTTTTTAAATGTATGGGAAGTGGGCATGATTCTTTCTGGACTTTTAACTTGTACTGTATTTTTTCGTATTATTTTCTATACATGGGCGATATAATTTTGTACAAACATTTAATAAATGTGCAAAATTATTTAAAACCGTTAAAATATTATTTGAAACAATAATTCTTCTTTCAAATAAAAAAAATTACGAAAATTTGAGAAAAAATATTTGAGAAAATTTACTGAGTATCGAATAAGGTTCGAACTGTTTTGGCCGATATGTATATTAATTAACGAGAAAGTATGAAATATGAATTGGGCTTGGCACCAATTTTCAAAAATCTCGATGCGGAACATGTGTTTTCGATGAGCTATACCGGATTACGTGGCTACTATGTAGCAGTTCCTAGGTTCGAATCCAAGTCAAAGCTAACGTTTGTGTAAAAACATAAACAGTTTGCGAGCCTTGTTGTGACCATATTCGTGTTTCTGACACTATTTGTCTACATCCATTGTAGGATTATAACGCATGATATGAATTACATAGGGTACGGGTAGGTCAAAACAAAAGTATTTATTTGGCCGTGCAGTATGATGGCTTCAAGTCGAATGTATTATTTGAATGAATGAGTGAATGAGTAAATGAATGAATGAGTGTACCTGCAGGTCGCGCTCGAACTGCGCGCGCATGGCCTGCATGTTGACCTCGAGGCGCAGCTTGGCGTCCTCGGTGAGCTGCAGGTCGTCCTCGATCTCCTCGTTCTGCGCGCGCAGCTCGGCCAGCTGCGACTCGAGCGCGCGCTTGGCGCGCTCCAGCTCGTGCACGTTCTTGTCGGCCGTGCCCTGCGTGTTGGCCAGCTCGTCCAGCTCGGCCTGCAGCGCGCGCTTCGACCGCTCCAGCTCCTCGATCTGCACCCGTCACACCACACCTCATTTTTATTTCGAACATTTGCAATAACGCGACAACTAAGCCTTTAATTTAACCTGAGATTCGATAAACAGACGCCACAACTACGTCGAAAATTGCGTTGTTGACATTTTCACACTCACAGAACTACCCTTTCTACCTTCTCCTTTTCTTTCTCCTTTTATGTCTAGGAGTCCGTCTGTACCTATAACTGCTGCTAAATAGCAATGCCTGCACTGCTTTGTTTAAGTGTAAAGAGTAAAGAGCCAAAATAACTACAGACTGTGAGGCATTCCATCTTAGTCTTCAGAGGTAACATATCGTATCGTATCTGATACATTTTTTGTTTATAATGAGGTCAGCAACCTCGACGGAAGCTCGTTAACTAAGCTGGTTAATAAATGTCGGTTCTCAACGCGTCCATCACAGGTGCAGCTTTAAGAAGTCCACGATCGCATAATCAATACCAAAGTTCATTACGTGTCCCTGGATTGCGGTATCTGCTTTATTTAGTTACCATTAGGTAGACTGTTAGTTTGTTAAAAAATAAAATTAAAAAACTTAAAACCCCCGAAAGAAAACAGGTGATGACATTGAAAAGGCTGAACCGATTTTGATAAAACAAGTTTAAGAACCACCGCTAGCAAAACTTGCTTTTAAATAAAATAACCGTACACAAATCAGTCCACCCGTTTAAGAGCTGCGGTGCGGTCAAACTTATAACACCCATCTTTTTGCGTAGGGGGTTAAAAAAAATTTAAACAAATTTACATTAGACTACCAGTAAACAGTTGATGACGATATAATACCAAGTTCATTTTTCAGCGTCTGATTTTCATCATTTATTTTAAATAATTCACATGCATAGACATTTTATTACGCATCAAAATCCACTTTAACTCATTAATTAAACAATTTTTTTATCGAATATATATTTATAATCAAATCGAATATAGACGGCAAGCGAGCACACAGTCCACCTGATGCTAAGTGGATACTGTGTCCCATAGACATCTACATTTATCCTTGATTAAGAATCAAAATGTAAATTCATTGTCACCCCTGAGGGCTAAGATGGAATGTCTAGTATCCAGTAAAAAGGATCTCCGGTTCTCTACACTGACCATACGAAAGACAGAAGCGTTAAGCTGCTATTTTAAGCTGGTGTTCTGTGAAATGATGTGCGTGGTCATTCCCCGGTCGAGCCAACCCATTCGTGTTACAACTATAATATAGCATGATACAAACAGCAGCAAACCGCCGACGGACTTTTTCGCGAGTAGAGAAATGATTGTTTAGTATGTGTGTCACCTTCTCCGCGGCGTCGTCGAGCTCGCGCGTGAGGCTGAGCACGCGCGTCTCCTTGTCGCGCGCGTCGCGCTCGGCCGCGTCGCGTTCCGCCGCGTTGCGTTCCGCCACGGTGCGCTCTTCTGCCAACACCTGACAATTCACACAATTACACATTACTATACAATATTAATACGAGGAATGTAACGTTGCACTTGGTATCATGCGGTAGGAAGCGGGTCGCGGAGTTGGCGTGCGTCGTTCGTACACGCTGATTGACTCATGCGTATCGTTCGCGCACGCTGATAGACTTTCAACACAATTCGTGCGCGTCCCCTCCACGTTTAGTTCAGCGCTAGACTTTACTTTCTCTGAGCTAATATTATCTGAGCTAACACGGCTCTCGTCGCCTTTACAACATTCTGAACAACATAAATATGGGACCTGAGAGTCAGTAGTGTACTTTTAATAGGTTGTAATGGATGAAAATTTAAAAAACAACACGAACCTTATCGAAGTTCTTCTGCTTCTTCTCAAGTTCTAGCACCTTTGCGCGTTGAGCTTCCAACTCTATGTTAGTGTCTTCTAACTCTGCTTGGATTTTCTTTTTGCCTGATATAAATATTACAACAGGGTTAGTTATTAGTATAATCTCTGCTACTCAATTCAGATTCATGTATATATACGGGTATATGGGGAAAGTATAGAAATTATATAGGTATCGATAGTAACGAAAGTCACCATATTATTTGTAGTGAAAGAAACATCTTATGTATCTTTGTTAAATTAAATAATACAAGAAAAAACGGTTAACCAACCAAGTTTTGACCTTCTTAACACGTTCACAACAGTAAGACAATAGCAATGACCTATATGTAGTGCACGGGACAGCGAAAGGGTTAAAATAGAAATACAAAATAAATGATGTATCAATTTATTAATGGCAAAAATAATGGTGTAAATAAGATAACCTCGTTGTTTGAAGTCGGTTAAAAAGAAGATAAGCTTTAATATAACAGCTGTTAAGCAACTGCGTTCCTTTTCAATTAAATATTATTAATATAATTATAATATATTAACATTATTAAGGGCCCCGTGGGTGCCTTATGCCAGAAAGATTTTATGGCTTCTGATAAATCGTCGCGTTGGGTTGGTAAACAAGGTTCTATCTGCACATTCGCAAAATCATTTTTTGAGCTAGCTATAAAATACTTACGCTGTTGGTTTTATTTGTATTAAAAACTTTTTTAAAAAGTAACTAATTCCGGAGAAAATTAGAAGACAACATAGTTCTATCTGACAATTTTATGAGAACCAAAATTAATTTGTGTTGTTGTGTTTGCAATGCGGCTATATTTTAATATACAAGCATTATAATTTTAATTATCTATTATGCTCTTGGGCATTCACGAGTTGAGGTATTTTACAATGCCCACTCCAGTATATAATAATGTATTAACAACTGTAAAATTCTACTCCCCGGTTTCACTTACTTACGTTATTTGTTACTACCAAACTCTTTGTTTTTGGATACATAAGTTGTTCCAAAAAACTTCAAACTCTACTCTCTGAATTTTATTGTGCTACATATCAGTATTTTCTAAGGCAAGTCATAATATGACTGAATGACAGGTTCTTATCAAACACCCTAAAAGGAGCACCAGAAGATAAAATAATTGGCTTAATTCTGCATGGTTTGACTGAACCCAACCATTCAAATTGAAGCCCTGATGTAACGGATTCTTAAGATTAATCTTAAGTACTTTGAAGCTCCATTTAAAACTGTATAATAACACAATTGTCTAAAACATTTAATAATAACTTCGTTTTTACAAAATACTTATTTTTAAGTTTATTTAAAGTGTCAGTGTAATCACATATTGTATTTTATTCACTCATATTTTACATAACAACACTGCCCTAACTACGTATTTCACGTCAAAATGTTTAATATTGAAGTCATCTGAAAAATGTTTAATATTGAAATCAGGCACAATTAGAACATCAAGATTTAATGACGTTGAAATCTTGATGTTCTAATTGTGCCTGTTGTTCCTTTCTTCACTAAGAACCTTGTTTATCCAACGCCACGAAATTGGCGGTAAAATCATTCCTAAAATACCCGGATCAGAGACGAGGAACAGCGTCATAGAAGCGATACGTCTGATACTGCAATCGCAAATTCACCAAGTAAATATGGTGATTATGGAGAATCTTCCCTACAACTTCAACGGAATAGGGAAAAAACAAACGCGTTTAAGAGCTGCCACCCTCATATCCGTAATGTTGGTCATTACCACAAAACAAATTAGTAGTGTGATGATTGGGTGTTCCCTGAGCAATTCCATTTATCATCTACATATAATCTTTTATAGGGACCGGGATCACTTACTACGTTAACAACTTCGCAACAGTGGCGGTCCTTAATGCACTAACTGTTAGGCAAATAACAATACGTAAATCTGAAAACAAGTGCACAATACTGTGGAAATGAACAATATGCTCCTATCGAGATTGGCGGGACAACTCACTCTTGTCCAGTTTGTCGTTAGCCTGCTGCAGTTCGTCGATCTGTCGGTGCAGAGCTTCCACGTCCTTGCTGAGCTTCTTGCGCTGCTCTTCTAAAGCCGCCGCTATTTCCGCCTCTTCCTCGGCCTTCTTCTTCGCATCTACGACTTGTTGCGTTAGTGCTGTCACCTGGAAAAAAGGTGAACTATTGATTAGTTTTGCCGTGGAAGAAAATCCACTGCACCATATCATGTCATTAGTGTCGTAAGAGGCGACAAAGGGAAACTATTCCATGATATGGGCATCCATCATCTTTCTAATAAGAATTTAATAATGCGAAACATCTAAAAACTAAAATTTCAACACATGTTAAGGTTTAACGATACATTTGTAAAACCCATCAGCCCATTTCTACCAATGGTTGCAAGAAATAACTATGACATGATATGCAAAAATCGGAAACACATCAGCCTCCAGTGGAAGGCGTTATACAATCTCTTACATTTTATAAGCCAGCGCCAAAATTGCGAGATGTCTGGTGCTGCAATTGTTAATTCGCCTGCCAAGGGATTAGAACAAATCCATCCTACAATTAGGACCATATCCAGCAGTGAACTGCTACTGGCTGATAAAATGACACTGAGAAATGAACTTGTGTCTGAAGTCGAGTATTTGCTAAACAAAGTCTCGGATTGGGGGCGACTAAATCTAGTCCAGTTTAATCCTCAGAAGACACAAGTTTGTGCGTTTACCGCTAAAAAGAACCCCTTTGTCGTATCTTCTCAGTTTCAAGGCACTCCCCTTGTTGCCTCAACAAATATTGGAATCCTCGGCGTCGACATATCGAGTGACGTGCAGTTTCGTGGTCACTTGGAAGAGAAGGCCAAATTGGCCTCCAAAAAGCTTGGCGTGCTTTTTTTTTGTAGGATAAGGGTGACAAACGAGCACACAGTTCACCTGATGGTAAGTGGTTGCTGCGGCCCATAGACATCTACATCTATCCTCTATTACAATTCAACATGTAGATGCGTTGTCACCCGTGAGGACTAAGATGGAATGCCTCATTTCCAGTAAAAAGGGCCTCCGGCCACCTGCACTCACCAAGCGAAACGCAGAGGTAAACCTCTACTTCACGCTGGTATTCTGTGAGGTCGTGGTGCCACCCCGGTTCGAGCCGGCCCATCCGTGCGACAGCAAAAGCTGCCGCGTGGCTCTACCACATATAAAATCGCTTAGCAGAGCGGGACAATATTTCATGTCGGCACACCGCCTGCAAATTTACGTGGGGCAGATTCGGCCTCACATGGTTCCCATCTCTGGGCAGGGGCTCCCCAGTGCCAGCTCCTTCCACTTGACCGCCTCCAGCGATTTTTCCGGACCGATTCGACTTAGGGACCTTCAACAAAAGAGTTCCTTTTTAAAAGGCCGGCAACGCACCTGAAATTCTCCTGGCGTTGCAGTTATTCATGGGTGGCGGTAGTCACTTACCATCAGGCGAGCCGTATCCTCGTCTGCCCCCTCTCCTATAAAAAAGTTTATGGATGCCTTATGTTTTACTGACCTGCTTCTCCAAGTTCTTCTTTGCCTCCTCCTCCTCTTCCAGCTGGTCGCGCGCCTGTTCCAGCTGTTGTTCAACATTGCGCAGCCGCGTCTGTAGCGACAGTTTCTGCTTCGTCTCCTCTTCCAGGAGTGCCTAAGGATATCAAGTAAATTAATCAGAAATGTTCAGACACAGAATCCATATATACTAGGTAATTTAGGCAAGCTAAAAGTCAAATAGGATAAAACAAATTGAAACACACGTATAGTACAATTGATAGATTCCTTTTATTCAAAAGCTGACACCGTGGTCGAATATCGGCTAGGACGATATCTCCATTTTATTATTAAGCAGATTAGAGCATCTTACTACAATCGAATCGAAACGCAGCGGGAAGGCAACATTGTGTGCATAAACACTATCATAAACACTACGTACATACTCATACGTACGGCTACCCACCCCCTCCTGCTGATCCGACTCACGTCACTCTACAGGATTCCCAGTAGACGTTTTACTTCTTCAACAGGAGGGACGTCCGTGTTTGCGTGTTGTATTTATATTTTATTTACACTGTTTATTTCATAATATATTTCAAAAGCGTGAGCAGGGTGTCATGCCACAAAGCACAGTGTGAATCACATACATCTATCGACTTCCCACATATCTTACCAGGTCGTCACTCCACTTCATGGGGGTTTGGATTATTTGGGGAAGGTAGTGTGCGGACCGCGAGCTCGAAGGTAAATAATATACATAATATATTATATTAGCATTATACGAAATAATTATTAAAAAGATTTTAAAAAGATTGTGTCGTGTGTACCACGGGGAGTGTGTGGGATTGAAAGTAGTTGTGTGGTGTGTGGTGTGTACCACGGGGCAGCGGTGCTGCGTTGTACCTGTGCCTCGGCGTGCTGCGCGCCCGCGGTGGCGGCCTGCTTGAGCGCGGCGGACGCCTTCAGCTCGGCCTGCTCCAGCTGCTGCAGCGCCTGCTCCGCCTCGGCCTGCAGCCGGGCACACTTCTCCTGCGTCTCCGTCCTGCACCACCCAATCCGTATACAATTCTATCTTTACTGCCAACTACGACGCCTATCATATAGTATAGCACCGTGTAGTAGTGATATTAGAGAATTAAAAAAAATCCATATTTCGTCCCGTGGATCGTAAAAGGAGATTTAAAAAAAATGCCAATTACTCATGATCTTCGAGACGGTTTAACTACCTTATAATCTAATATAGACAGTAGTTAAATATCTGTATCAATAGGGATGAGCTGTACTAAAAAAAAATCAAAAATATCTTTATTTAAGGACTATTAAAAAAAAAGAAGATGCAATCGCAAGGGCAGCATGAAATATTCTCAGTAGTAGCCTGGGATCAAGAAGTTGACGATGTTTCACCCATGTGCCTCAAAAAACGCGTAAAACAGTTGGTCCTACACCTCATCACTCTCTCTTTTCGGTCTTGCCGACAGTGAGGAAGTTAAAGAGAAACAGAAGACTACCCTTGTGCTTGCGCACACACTCGTGCACTATAACCCTGTCGTGAGCAGATGGCTTGGCTCTGTTAAGACTGGCGGCCATAACTGCAATTCGGTCTGAAGCAGACTTCTATGTATACGGTCATTTTACTGAGCTACTGGCACTGTTTTTTAATGTTACTTAGAAAACGCTGTCATTGTTCAAGTGCGCAATTTGTCAACGTGATTTGACGTATCTTTCAGATAAATGTGTAACTCTATTACGTATAAATGATGACTCACGCTAGACCGTATCGGGTCCGAGCCGAGTATCGGCCGTAGCACGGTCACCGAGCCGGTCCCGTGCATGTTATTGCAACCGACCGGGCCTCGACCGAGCAATTATCATTGCGCCGTCATGCAGTATACTCGTCCGAGCAAAAATACTGTTGTAACTAGACTACAATCATGTTGAATTTTGACGATCTGGAATTAGCGGCCATTGCGATCACTCTGGACGATGAAGAATCTGATAAATCTTCTACTACAAGGAAATGGCCGAGCCGAGCCGAGTTGTTTCCGAGCGTTGTCCGTTGCCCGGCCGTCACTCGGTTGCCGCTCGGTATAGCGTGAGTGTGTCCATACAAAATATATGTAACATTAGTTGACCGTGCTACGGCCGACACTCGGCTCGGACCCGACACGGTCTAGCGTGAGTCATCCTTTAACCTGAAAACAAGTAACTGTCGTAAATGACAATACAACTGCGTGGCATATTTACTGAAGCGTCCGCGCGATCCTTAGCTGTGACACAGATTTTGTACTGAATTGCCGGTCCAGTAGTACACATAGAAGTTTTTGGTCTGGAGGACATTATTATCTATTAAAAAAAAGTATATCGCCATGTCTTACGTGGTAAAGTCATGTTGCAGCTATATTACCTGTATAGTTGTAGCACGAATGGGTCGGCTCGACCCAAGAAGGACCGCGCTCTCACTAACTACCAGCGTAAAATAGCAGCTTAACGCTGCTGTGTTTACGTATAGTGAGTTTAAAGAACCAGAGACCTGTTTTACTGGAAACAAGGCATTCCATTTCAGTCCTCACGGGTGACAACGCATCTACATTTTGAGGATAGATACATCGAGGATAGATGTAAATTTCTCACCGGCCACATCAACCACTTACCGTCAGGTGGACTGTGTGCTCGTTTGTCACCCTTATTCTTTAAAAACAATGGTCTGCTGGACGACTCACCTGGTGCGTTCGAGCTCCTGCAGCTTGGCGGCGAGGTCTACGAGCTGTGCCTCGGCCTGCTTCCGACGACGCTCGCCTTCAACACGCGCCGCACTCGCACTCTTCAGCTCCGTCGCCAGGTCCGCGTTCTCCGCCTCCAGCGCCTGTTTCGCCTTCTCCAACGCTGCAGACCAGCATAACCGTACTACGTTACACGACACAATTCACAATGTACGGGGGGGAGGTGGGGCGTTCGATAACAATGAGGACTAATAATAGCGAAAGCTCACCAGATGTCGGTAGTTGGGACTGAGGTGAAGATGTTTGTTACACAATGTGATGTTAATCGAGAAGTTGCGTTCTAATTTAGTTTATCCGTTTCTAGAGCATGTTAAAAACACAAAACAATGCCTTAAATTTTTTTGCATGTATTAAAAACTTTTTTTAAATGGCGGATGTAAACGAACTATATTCTTTCACGACTGATATATGAATACGACACGATGAAAATCTCATACTCAGGGGGCAGTTCTTAGTCAAAATAACACGGACTGAAACTAGAGTGCATATCTTCTACGCACCTGAAGCCTACTCTGTATTTTTGTTTCTGTTTAGTTTGATTGCTTATATATATATATATATCCACAATGTAGTGCGCACGCGAGTCGAGTGTCAAATTGAGAAACACGCTAGTGACGTACGACATAATTAGTAGATAAGAGGCTGAATGTCCAAAAATTATTCACATTGAGAAGTGTTACTATTCAATGGTATTTATTTTTTGGCTAAAAGGAGAAACCAGAGCACTCATAAGATATTATAAAATATTAAATAACAGCTTAATGCTGCTGTGTTTTGTTTGGTGAGCGTAGAGATCTAGAGACCCTCTTTACTGGAAACGAAGCACTGGAACATTCCACCCACAGCGCAACTGCATTTTGATTAATCGAGAGTAGATGTCTCTGGGCCACAAGATCCACTTTTCATCAGGTGGACTGTGCCCATTTGTCATCCTCATTCTATAAAAAAGGATATTACTTTCTTATTGCCATTCAAATATTGAAACAATTTAACTACGCGATATGAGTATACACGCCATCGATTGTCAAGCGCACATAGCGCGACAGGGTGACAATACCAGCACCGTGCAATGCAGGCGTTGGCGACGAGGAACGATGGCAGTGGGAGCAACTACTCGTCGTCTCACCTCAAGCCCTGATGGCAATGAACTCACGCGCACACTGCAAGCTCGTTATTTGTATTCTTTCAACTGTTCAGCACTGTAGACTGTTAGGGGCGTATAATGATGACGTTAAGCAATATGGCAGTAATAAAGACCAACTTTCAAGCACTTTATGTTACTACATATAAGTTACACAGAGGGAAAGAAATCAGAAAATGGGCAGCAGCGTCTTCCTAAAAAAGACTAAAAATATAAACTGTGGTTGCCACCCCGCTTGCCAAGCGTGGCGACTTTGACAAACATCCCCCTATGAGGCAATTTAAAGGAGAGGTCTATGTTCAGCAGTGGTTTTTAATAGTCTGTAACGGTAAGCGTTTTGTTTGAAAATTACTAATTATAAAACAACAGCACTATTGTTGCCAACCCGTTACCCAAGCGTGCCAACTATTTTCTACCGACTTCAAAAAGGAAACAGTACTCAATTCGACTTTATGTTTCTTTTATGTGTGTTACCTCATAACTTTTTATTGGGTGGACCGATTTCGACAATTCTTTTTTTATATGAAAGCTGGTGCTTTACATGTGGGTCCCATATAAATTTGATCAAGGTTTCATCAATGGTTTTTGAGTTATTCTTAATATTTTATAGTGAAGTCGGCTGTACAAATTTTTTAATTATTAT
This sequence comes from Parnassius glacialis, assembly GCA_033319125.1. Lineage (NCBI taxonomy): Eukaryota > Metazoa > Arthropoda > Insecta > Lepidoptera > Papilionidae > Parnassius > Parnassius glacialis. The sequence continues at coordinate 52,648,503 of JAVANC010000005.1, forward strand.
ATATTTATTTTATTTGAAACACCAACTTCGAATGAACTCAAGCTTTGATAAATTTCACTTATACCAACATTTTAAATCTACATAGCTGTTAAATGTATTCGCTTAAGGAACATGGCAAATGGCAATATCCTCCATATTAGGCAATCTATGGTGGAGGCCTATATTCAGCAGTAGATTATTATAGGCTGTAATGGAACAAGTAACGCATTGATATAGTACATTGCCTGCAAATTGCAAACATTTTGCCATTACAATCTGTATGTGCATATAATATGTACGTGGTAGAGCAATGCTGCAGCTGTACTAGTAGTATAGTTGTAGCACAAATGGGAAGGACCACGCTCTCACAGAATACCAGCGTCAAATAGCAGCTTAACACTGCTGTGTTTCGTATGGTAAGTGTAGAGAACCGGAGACCCTTTTTACTGGAAACGAGGCATTCCATCTTAGTCCTCACGGGTGGCAACGCATCTGCATTTTGATTCTCAAACGAGGATAAATGTAGATGTCTATGGGCCACAGCAGACACACCATCAGATGGACTGTGTGCTCGTTTGTCACCCTATACTATAAAAAAAATATATAATATAAAGACTTTAATTATTAAATGAATCTAAGAATAACAACTATGTACAAATAACGAAATATTATTCGATAAAATTTTACGATAATTAATACATAGCTTGTAAATTACTAACAGCTACATCGATTGGAAAGATCATCATCCTTTATATTTGGTGAAGATCCGCCCTTACAGATATGTTGCCAATACTCCCTAGTTGAATTGAAAGCATTGCCTTCGTCATGTGGAAACCCGACAGATGCCACCTCGAAATTATCGTCTTTGGATAATCCGAACTTCACATTCTTCTGCCTACGCTCTTTCACGTTAGCCATAATTCTATTGATTAAAAATTAATATCGAAACAAAACTATATTTTATAAAATCCCGTAAAAAAAATTCTCATAAAAATTTGACTCTGTATGTGACATTCGAAAAGTTTAACATTAATTGACATTTTTCTGACGGGTCAAATAGAAATAATCATTTTTAAAAATGGAATCGAAGCTAGGGCTGATCGAAATATATATAAATGATAAGTTATGTATGTATAATTTTTATTATTTATGCTGTATGATGTAAGATTGGGCCTACTATAAGTACATAATTTTTTTAACTATATATAAAATGTATTTTGTATTTTTTTTATAAATATAAAAATATACGTAATATAAAGGATTATTAAATGGAAAATAGTAAATAAATAAAACATATACATTTAACTGATGTGTCGTTAAAGAATCATTCTGTAAATTATAAGTTAATTTGTCTTACATTTTTTCCTTTTGGAGTCTCGAGTTCTCGAGGCTCAAAATATCTTATCCTTCTTTAATTTAAAAAGTAATATACAATAAAATCTGTTTAATTCTATTAAAAGAATGTCGATTTTTTAAGCCGTTAAGTAGCGGTATAAGAATATCCACCACTCCATATCGTCCTGAGGATATCGTTAGAGGCGATAGAGGGAAACAAACCAGGAGATGTTCAGCAGTATCTTCCTAATAGCAACTAAAAATAAAGAACTGCGGTTGCCAACCCTTCTGTCGAGCGTGGCAACTATGACAAATAACCTCAATGAGACAATTTATGGGGTAGATCTGTGTGCAGCAGCGGACTTTTGATTGACTGTAACGGTACATAAAGGAAACGGTAATGTTGATTTTTAAATCATGGTGTAAAAAGGATTTTTTATAACATCTACGTCTATCCTCGTTTGCAAATCAAAATGCATTTGCGTTGTCACCCGTGTGGACTAAGATAGAATGTCTCTTTTCCGGTAAAAAGAGTATCCGGTTAGAAAACCGGATATTCGTACCGGAATTTCGTATGGTGAGTGTAGAAACACTCACCATACGAAACACAGTAGTATTAAGCTACTATTTTACTATGACATTCTGTGAGCGCGTGGTCCTTCCCCAGTCGTGCCGACTCATTCGTGCTACAACTATACAAGTAATATAGTTGCAGCATGGCTGTACCACTTTTTAATGTGTCTGAAAGTAAATGATTATTCATAGCAAGCAATAGTGCAATAAATGTGATATGCCTAGCGTACATATTTTTTTTTCTACAATTAAACCGATTAGCAATTGTTGCTTTTATTTATTTGATGGAGTTGGCAATTGCAAGATAAAAATCAATAATTACTTTCGATAAAGCCCTACAAGACATGTGATAAGTATTTCTATAAAAATAGTCTACAGTTTTATAGAGGATACAAGATGTATTATCTTCAACAGATAGTTAAAACGGCCTACACACGACCCTAATATCAGTGGCAATATCGGTACAGTGATGGTGGGAATGAAATCGGCCGCTACCACCACACATCCCTGCACTCCCACTCAGTGTGAAACAGATCGTGCAGCAAAACGCTCGTCATTCAAGATGACGCCGACACTATCAACATATCCAAAAAATCGGGCCTGATTTCGCTACACACTATGCGAAAACGCTTCCTAGACGATAAACGCCCCTAAATCGTGGGTGAGTTAGAGGAAATAATAATAATAACGATGATACCAATTTGCCTGCACACTGTATGATCAAGGGAGCTATCTAGGGCACTCCCCACCACTCTCCCGATATTGCTATTGATATTAGGGCCGTGTGGAGACCTTTTAAGGTTATAATTACTGTAGCAAAAGGTAACACTTTTTAGGTTTTTTTTAAATAATATTTTTCTTTTTACTATCTTTTTTATAGGTAATTTCCTAGTTTATAATAGTTATTATTGCTTCTATGATATCCTAAATGGAGTATAATAGCGAAGTTTATTAAATTAATGAAATTCTTATTCAAACAAGGTAATTTCTAATGACTGACTGTGTGAGGTTAAGTCAAATAAATGCATAGAACTAAGGTGATGACAGGACACAGCTGTATGATAAGGGATTAGCATATTGTTTTGTTATGTTTATTAAACTTACCAACAAAATTCATATCTGTGTGCATGCATTAAAATAAAATTCGAAAGTAGACTCCAGTCACTTGAAAAGTCATAACAAATTATATGTCTCTTTGTATATCTTTGTGTGTATTAAATTAATAAACAAAAAATGATAATATAAATATATTTTATACAAAATTATCTCATTTTGTTTATTCAATGTCAAACATATATAAAACCAAAAGTTATTGTTCGCGCCAAGCACTAATGTCAATAATGGACGTCAGAGGGCGCGCGCGCCTCTACGATACCGGTTTTGAAGTCCCGTCGTGTCGAGGACACGCAAGGACAAGCCAGTCCAAATTCATCGCTGCGATAGATAGCACGCGGTCCTTTTTTCTCGGGAACTCGTAATGGTAGGCGCGTATAGTAAATATACTGACTGGGAATTGTAGCGCGTATTCCTTGCTGAGAGCTTCACCCGAGACTTACTTTTGGGTTTAACGCTGAGTCCGTATAAGTGGATTCGACTGTATTAGCTACTAGTGCAGTATTTGATATTCTAGAAATAACTGTGGCCACGCGGAACGGTAGTTAATCGTACGACAGAGTTACTGGACTGTCATCGTGACTAACGAAGAAAGTGAATGTGGACGGCGCCTCGAAACGATACCGCAGTTTGGAGAGGTGCTGAGATCCGAACTGCTGCAGAGGGTAACGGTCTAATAAGGTCAATAACACTACCAGCCACACCCAGATACACATCACTGACCCTTACTTTCCTATCACTATACATCCACATGCGACCTGACCGAATCCTGAGGGACCAGTCGCCTTGGATAGAGGTAAGTAAGCTCCCTTTATTAGAATAGAACGCTCCCCCCTGATCGTTTATTGTAATTAGAAACTTTTCACCCTTGGCGTTAGGACGCCCGACCTGTACCTGCTTGTAGGTTCTTCGTCTATGGACCGCGGAGGACCCTACTCTTGGGATAGGTAGTTGCAGGCCGTAACGTTATAAAATACATAAAGATTCATCAAATCTTTTTGAATAAAATTTTAATAATAATTGTCTTGAATAAAACAATTTTTCGGATTTTATCATTTTTGTGAATCAAACTTCGTGCCGTGTAGTGGCGGTTAAGAATATCCACTACCCCATATCTTCCCGTGGGTGTCGTAAAAGGCGACAAAGGGACACAGGCAGGAGATGGGCAGCAGCATCTTTCTGGTAACGGCAAAATACAATAAAAAACTGCGGTTGCCAACCCGCTCGCCAAGCGTGGCAACTATGGCAATATACCCCCCATAATGAAAGTTACGAAGAGATGGCCTCCAGTCCCCGGCGGCCCTGCTATTCCTGGCTACGGTGGCGACCATGGTAACGGCGGGGCAGGGGGTGCTAAGAATCTCCGGTGGAGGTTCGGTTGCCACCTACAACGACTTGACCTGGCAACATACAACGCACGGACCCTGAGGACTGACGAGAAGATTGTGGAGCTGGAAGAAGAGATAGACAAGTTACGCTGGCATATTATAGGATTATCCGAAGTCCGAAGAGAGGGGGAGGACACGGTAATCCTCGAATCCGGCAACTTGTTCTATCACCGGGAGGGCGACCATCTGTCCCAAGGAGGTGTCGGATTTATCGTCCACAAGTCTCTCGTTAACAACGTTGTAAAGATTGAGAGTGTGTCGAGGAGGGTTGCGTACCTTATACTCAGAATCACCAAACGGTATTCGCTGAAGGTCATACAGGTTTACGCACCAACCTCGGCACACCCCGATGAGGAGGTGGAGGAAATGTATGAGGATATCTCGAGAGCCATGCATTCCTCCAAAACCCAATATACGGTGTTAATGGGAGACTTCAATGCAAAACTAGGCACAAGAGAGAACGGTGAGCTGAAAGTGGGGAAATTTGGAATAGGGCAACGGAACCCAAGGGGCCAGCAGCTGGCCGACTTCATGGAGAAAGAGGGACTCTTTATGATGAACTCTTTCTTCCAGAAGCGGCCCCACAGGAAGTGGACCTGGTCGAGCCCCGACGGTTCGACAAAAAATGAGATTGACTTCATTATGACGACCAAACGACAACTGTTCAGTGATGTCTCAGTGATCGCGAGGGTGAAAACCGGCAGCGATCACCGAATGGTTAGAGGCACACTGAACCTAAACGTTAAGTTGGAGAGGTCTCGTCTAATGAAGTCAACGCTCCGTCCCCCTCGTGCTCTAATCCAAAGTCCCGAAACCTTTCAGCTCGAGTTACAAAACCGTTTTCAGTGCCTAGAAGACTGCAATGAAGTGGACGATTTGAATGACAAGCTCGTGGAAACTGTCCATGCGGTCGGAGCTAAGTTCTGCAAGACCCGCCGCAGAAGAACACAAAAACTCTCCGATCACACTCTTAATCTCATGGCTGTTAGACGGGAGATGAAGCTACATTCTTCAACAGATTTGACAGCATACAGACAACTGAACAGACAGATCTCCAAATGCATGCGGCGAGACTTACGCAACTTCAATACAGCTCGTATTGAAGAAGCGATCGAGCGGAACCAAGGCTCCAAAGTCTTTGCCAGAGATCTGTCTGCCAGAAAGAGCCAACTGTCAAGGCTGAAGACCGAATGTGGCAGCATCGTTTCCGGGGCACCTGAGATTTTGAGTGAGATTGAGAGGTTCTATGGGCAGCTGTACACGTCATCGTTGGAGCCACACGCAAGTGTGAGTAACGATCCAAGAGCGAGTCTTATTCGACACTATTCCGAAGATATCCCGGACGTCAGTCTGAGCGAGATTAGAATGGCTCTCCAGCACCTTAAAAACGGCAAGGCCCCAGGCGAGGATGGAATTACAGCGGAGCTTCTGAAAGCGGGTGGAAAACCGGTACTTGAAGTCCTTCAGAAGCTCTTTAATTCCGTCCTCCATGGTGGCATTACACCGGAGGCGTGGAGCAGAAGTGCGGTGGTCTTGTTCTTCAAGAAAGGCGACAACGCTCTCTTGAAGAACTACAGACCGATTTCCCTTCTGGGCCGCGTCTACGTGCTGTTTTCGAGAGTCATTACGAATCGTCTCGCGCGCAGACTTGATGACTTCCAGCCTCCCGAACAAGCCGGTTTCCGAAAGGGCTTTAGCACCATAGACCACATACATACCCTACGGCAAATTGTACAGAAGTCCGAGGAGTACAATTTGCCACTATGTCTGGCGTATGTGGACTATGAGAAAGCCTTTGATTCCGTCGAAATTTGGGCGGTGCTGCAGTCCCTTCAGCGGTGCCAAGTTGACTCTCGGTATATCGAAGTGTTGAAGTGCTTGTACAGTAGGGCTACGATGGCTATCCGAGTACAGAACCAGAGTACGAAACCTATCCAATTGCAGAGAGGTGTAAGACAGGGTGACGTCATATCCCCGAAACTCTTCACCGCTGCATTGGAAGACGTTTTCAAGCTTCTGGACTGGAAAGGATACGGTATCAACATCAATGGCGAGTACATCACTCACCTTCGATTTGCCGACGATATAGTCCTTATGGCAGAATCGCTGGAGGACCTAAGCACTATGCTCAATGACCTCAATAGTGTTTCCCAACGGATAGGTCTTAAGATGAACATGGACAAAACAAAGATCATGTTTAATGTCCATGTCACACCTATGCCGGTAGTTGTTGGGAACACTAAGCTCGAAGTTGTTGACGAGTATGTTTACCTGGGACAAATAGTCCGACTAGGTAAGTCCAACTTCGACCGAGAGGTCAATCGACGGATTCAACTCGGCTGGGCAGCGTTCGGGAATCTACGACACATCTTCTCGTCAGACATACCTCAAAACCTTAAAACGAAATTGTACAACCAGTGCGTGTTGCCAGTGATGACTTACGGAACTGAGACGTGGTCCTTCACTGCTGGCCGTATGAGGAAGCTCAAGGTCGCTCAGCGAGCTATGGAGAGGGCTATGCTCGGAGTTTCTCTGCGTGATAAACTCAGAAATGAGGATATCCGCAGTAGAACCAGAGTGACCGACATAGCCCAACGGATTAGTAAGCTGAAGTGGCAATGGGCCGGCCATATAGCTCGAAGAACCGACAACCGATGGGGAAGAAAGGTTCTCGAGTGGCAGCCTCGTACCGGCAAGCGAAGTGTAGGGCGTCCCCCCACTAGATGGAGTGACGACCTGGTAAGATATGCAGGAAGTCGATGGATGCAGGTGGCTCAGGACCGTGCTTTGTGGCATTCTTTGGGGGAGGCCTATGTTCAGCAGTGGACTTGTGAAGGGCTGTAATGATGATGATGATGATGAATCAAACTTCAACAAAAATTGTTTTGAATAAAACTATATTTAGAGATTTTATCGTGTTTAATTTTTACTTTTTTTAATACCTGACGCTATGGGCGCATGACAGATAACATGGTCATAGGCGGTCCGAGTTGTCTGCAGAACTGATGTCATAGTTAACGAAGGCTACCTACCACAACTTTTAAATATTAATTTATGGTCCTATTTACACAGAACGATGTCTCTCGTATGGGGGATTATATTGATAGTATCACGCCTTATGTTTTCCATAATTTCCAAGCTTAGCAGGCAGTTTGGCAACCGCAGTTTTTTTTATTATTTTAAATTATTATTAAGAAGACGCCACTGCCCATCTGTTGCAATTTAACATATTTCTTTTTTTTTTTAAATCATCCACTAGGAATTTCTCCTGTATTGTGGGTACGTAATATGGTTTACATCTATACAAATAAATAAAATTGGAGTCTGTTTGTAATGTCAAAATAATAGCTTTTCACTAAATTCATATGAAAGTATATACGGTACTTATAACAAAAACACAATTTTATTAATTTTTTGTTTGTCTGTCTGTCTGTTTTTTCCGGCTAATCTCCGAAACGGCTACACCGATTTTAATGGAACTGGCAGATAGCTGATGTTATAAGGAGTAATTTCACTACTTTTTTTACTTTATTTAAGAAAAATAATTAGGGTTCCGCGCAAAAAAATTAAAAACCTAAGTTACATGCGCGCGAAGTCGCGGGGAACTGCTTGTAGTACATAAACTTGTCAAGGACAAACATCCAGACGCGGAACAATTATTTGTAGGCCATACAAATACTTATTCCGTGTGGGGTTCGAACCCGTGGCCTCACCGCAGCAACTCATTGCTAAGCCACTCCGCCACGGAGCCGTCAATCGCTTTGTGGTCTCTTACAACACCCAAGGAATGTTATAGGATCAATTTATCTTGATAATATATTATATTTCTTCTGTCCGTGTGTATGTGACTGAACTCCTAAGCGATCCGATTCCGATCCAACGAAATCAGAAGCGAAACGAATCCGATTTCGTTGAAATTTTGTGCGTGTGATTAAGTTGATTCGAGAACGGTTTACATTCACAATTGGACCCGTGCACATCGCTAGTATTTATAAAAAAACTTACCAGCTTTGGTCTTTTTGAGCTGCTCATGCTGTTCGTTAAGCTGTTGCAACTCCTGCGAGTGCTTGTGTCGCTGTTCGGCAAGCGTGGCCTCGTGTGCAACCGCTTCTTCCTCTAGACTTCGCTTCAACACCGCTACTTCTTGCTCGCGCTTCGAACGCAGCTCTTGTTGGGCTGTAAAGATAGGAGTTTCTTAATTATTTGTTTTCTTTTTCATATAAAATTGTCTTTTTATTAATAACGAAACCACTAATATTTTCGTTATCTAATGTGTTTCAAAAGTTGTATAATTTATTATAAAAGGTGGTATGAGTACAATAGAGTAAAGGCGCTCGCCATGTACAGATAAAGTACAATTTTTAAAATTCTTTTTTAGTTTATCATAGAATATGATTGAGTTTCCGATGCGTCTATATGTATACTATTATTTATTGGGTGTTATTTAAGGGGTTAGCATAGTATCATGTTTTTGTTAGTAGTGAAATGTAAACTAGCAGCAGAAATATATAATTGGTCAGCCATTGAATTATTACGCATAGAATACTAGTACGCGCACCGAAAGTGAAGCAAGTAAAACTAACGCGAAACGTTGACTCAGCGACGCGTCAGTGCGCATCGTCACGTCTTACGGAGAAGAGCTCGCGAAAAATTGTAAAAATTACCGTTTGTGTTGTAAAATATTGTCACAACGGTGATGATAAACATAAAAGAAGTGATGGTATTACATTTCACATATAAGTTTATACATTTAATTCATTATAAGTACGTAAAACTAAAAAAATACTTACCTATGCTCTCATAATACAAATGTTGCTAGTTGTGGGGAAAAAATCACAATTATCTATTAAAAATATTTATTTTCTATTTGTGTTTAAAACGTTTAATCGCAACGCTCTGTGTAAAACTCAAATGTTTATATATAGATACCTACTTCTCTAAGTGTTAACATTATATTAAAAATGGGTGCCTACTGCCTATTTAAAACTAATACGGAGTGATCAGCTAATCGCGATTCGTCGACGCCATATTTACGCAACTATTTTATTTTCATTGCTTTTTTTATTGACTAAGGTTACGTTTTAGAGTAAAGAATAAAAACTTTTTTATTTACAACATCATGAGATTATTAATAAGAACGCCTTTACTAACCAGATGTCACTTTACTCCCAAACATTACCCAGATGTTACGTTAGACCCAAACAGCCTATTTTAACCGACTCCCAAAAAGAAAGGTTATGAATATGTATGTACACTGATTTCTAAGCTTGATCAATTCGTATATACATGCTGAAATTTTAGTGGTTGTTGTCCCGCAGCCAAATTATACTGTCTCGATAGAAGAATCAATTTATTGAATTAACAAAATATTACAATTAAAAAAGGGCAGATTTACAATAGTAATACCTCACAAGCTATTCGGGCGTCTTAACTAGTTTATGTAGTATCACTACGCTTGAGAGTTCATGTTATAAACATTTATTAGTGGCCCTTCACTGTTTAGGAAGCGCGCGGTAGCACGTGCGATAGACGTGACACTACATTACGTCCAGCGAATTTTTTTTTCAGACTTTATTATAGTAATTCGGTATAAGCTAGCCTGTACGCCCGACCTACTTGCGAGATATTGCTATTGGTTTGAGATCGCATTCAAGTTTTGTTTTTCTCGATTGTAAATCTGCCATTTTTACATCCTAATAATTTTATTTTAATAAATCTATTGTACTACTAAGGCAAAATCATTTTACTTCGGGAAAACAATCATTAAAATTTCAGCGTGTGTATTAGATCAATATGTGTGTATATCCTTTTAAATAAAAAAATCTAAATCGGTTTAGAAATTGTAGAATTCTGAGGTAAAAAACATTAAAAAATACACCGAATTGATAACCTCCTCCCTTTTTGAAGTCGGTTAAAATTAAACATTACACGATGTGCTTATTATATTCGAGAAAATTAATTGTGTTTAATAATATTCTTAAATTTTATTACGTCTGCATTTTTTACCATTAATATATGTATAATAAAGTTATATTAGTAACATCATTATCGTGTTTATTTTATTCCATTTTATATTCTCATAAAGTACTTCTACTAAATAATCTTCGTACGTAATACGTAATCTTTATTAAATCGATTTTTTAAAATTAATCAAAAAATAGTGATTTGCACAATTTGATTGCAAACGCCAAAAACTGGTATCACTGAATGGTGTTTATGTGTGCGTGTGACGAGCGTAGGCACATTCGACTCGCGCCCACTAACATAATGACTTTGCATCATTTTAACGCTCGTGTTTTGTACTGGACTACGTTTTTATGCGTAATAATTCTATGTGGTCAGCAAACCATTTATTCATTAAATCAATCGGCAATTTTTGACATTCTGGACGGCTGTAATTTTTTTTCGTACAGCATATTAATTATATAAGCTGCAATGAGTGACTCATGTTTATAAAATTTTGATAAGCACTTAGAGGGTAAGCTACTAAAAAATAATAAATATTATTATTATTAATAAAAAAATGTACGCGGTTATATTCTAGCCGCACCTAGTTCTAGCCGGCTAGAACTAGGTGTATAACCGCACTTTGGCTTTTAACCGTAACATATTTTTACAAATTTAACAGTACACCTAAATTTAACCAACTACTGCGACCAGCACGTAAATTTAGGTCTCTGCTTATAGATATATTTTCTTTGCTAACCAATCTTGAAACTTATTTGCGAAACAAGAATTGTTATTGCTTTTTGTGGCTAACCAAATTTTGTTACGGTTTAATATTTAATTACTTCTCTTATTTATTATAATATGATCTCTTATAGCGTCTCCTACACACAAGTGACTTGCGGTGGCAGCTAACCGCGAGCCTCAGTTCCAGCCACTTTAACAACACACCGCTCGTAGTGGCGGCCTGAAGCACCATTCGCTGTGGTGCACAGATACATCCGATCGGACGTTAGTCAACATGGCTAACCGTGACGTAGTCATATTATTCTTTTTTAATCAGCAGTAGCATTTTTTGTGTCGTAAGGTGTATAGGTCAATTATAGAATGTGGTAAGGGAGACGTAAAATATTTTTTAGTAGTGAAGGGGTTTAAGTCGTATTAATTTGTGAACCCCTAGTTTAGGTAACGCTTTATTTGTTCCGCTGTAAGTCATGTTTAGAATGCAATACTTCGACAGACATGGCAGACATGTGTTTTAATAAATAAAAATGCAAAGAATGAATGTATAAATGATTGAGTGAATGTAAGCACGAATGTGTAAATGAAAGAATGCATACATACCGCGAACGAGTACAGGAATGTATGTCTGCTGGGGTATGCAGTTCCGCAGCGCCGCCTTCTGCAGAGTGGAGAGTGCAGAGTGGAGAGTGGTGTGTGCACGTACGTACCGGCGGTGGTGTCGAGCGAGTCGAGCAGCTCGCTCTTGAGCGCCTCGAGCTCCTCGTTGAGGTCGCGGCGCAGCTTCTCGGCCTTGGCGCGCGCGCTGCGCTCGGCGTCCAGGTCGTCGTGCGCGTCGGCCAGCGCCGACTGCGCCTCGCGCGCCGCCTTCTGCGCCGCCGCGCGCGCCGCCGACTCCTCGTCCGCGCGCGCCGCCGCCGCCGCCAGCTCCTCCTCGCGCTTCGCTGCAACCAACGGCCGACACTGAATACCTCAACCTCAACACCTCGCATTACAACTGCCGTACATATCACTTGGGCCAACCAGATCCCCTTCACGCTTCGCCGCACACGCCACACTCGTCAGCTTGCTGCCTGCATATCCACCACTCACACACACTTTTCTGTGAGAGTTATAGAATCAACTCCAGACAACTACTGATCAAACTTTACTGCACACACTACACTCATCAATACCTAAATACGTCAACTTGCAGTCTCACATCCATCTCCGAGAGTTATAAGACCAACTCCAGATAACTGCTACTCACACTTCACTACACACAGAACGCTCCACTTCTTATAAAAGTCCTACTTGAATACGTACCAATCACACTCGTCTCTGAAAGGGTTATAGAACTATCTATATATCTCCAGACAACTACGACTCACGCTTTACTACATACATAACTCCCGTCAACTTACCAAAGTACTACCTGAATATCTAACACTCACACTTATACTCGCGCTTTGCTGCATTCCCGAGTCTAATAAAATTGAAGCCTAAATACATCCCCCTTACACTCTTATTTCACAGAAAGTTATCGAACAATTACTCCAGCCAAGACCTTCTCGCGTTTCGGTGCACACACAAAGCTACTCAACTTACATCCTCAATACGTCCCACTGACACACATTTTTTAGTTATAGAACCAACCAACTCCACTCCAGCCCTCACACTTCGCTACACACACAACACTTGTCAACTTACATCGTTACTATGTCCCACTAACATACATTTCTCAGTGTTATAGGAACAGCCAACTCCACTTCAGTCCTCAAGCTTCGCTGCACACACAACGCTTCTCAAATTACATCGTCAATACGTCCCACTGACACACATTTCTGAGAGTTATACGATCAGCCAACTCCAGCTAACTCCGGTCAACTCTAGCCAACTTATCCTCACACATCGCTGCACACACAACGCTTCTCAACGTACATCGTCAATCCGTCCCACTGACACACATTTCTGGGAGTTACAGAACCAGCCAACTCCCCTCCAGTCCTCACACTTCACTGCACACACAACGCTTCTCAATTTACATCCTCAATACGTCCCACTGACACACATTTCCCAGAGTTATAGGACCAGCCGACTCTAGCCAACATATCCTCACATTGCTGAACACACAACGCTTCTTAACTTACATCATCAATACGTCCCACTGACACATATTTCTGCGAGTTATAGGACCAGCTAACTCCAGATAAGTCTAGCCAACTTATCCTTACACTGCTGCACACACAACGCTTCTCAACTTACATCCTCAATACGTCCCACTGACACACATTTCTGAGAGTTATCATCATCATCATCATTATTATTACAGCCTTTAATAAGTCCACTACTGAACATAGGCCTCCCCCAAGGAATGCTACAAAGCATGGTCCTGAACCACCTGCATTCATCGACTTCCTGCATGTCTTACCACGTCATCACTCCATCTAGTGAGGGGTCGCCCTACACTTCGCCTAGCGGTACGAGACTGCCACTCGAAAACCTTTCTTCACCATCGGTTGTCGGTTCTTCGAGCTATATGGCCGGCCCACTGCCATTTCAGCTTACTAATCCGTTGAGCTATGTCGGTTACTCTGGTTCTACTGCAGATATCCTCATTTCTAAGTTTATCACGCAGAGAAACCCCGAGCATAGCCCTCTCCATAGCTCACTGAGCGACCTTGAGCTTCCTCATACGGCCAGAAGTGAAGGACCACGTGTCACAATCGCAAGTCATCACTGGCAACACGCGCTGGTTGTACAATTTCGTTTTCAGATTTTGAGGTATGTCTAAAGAGAAGATGTGTCGTAGTTTCCCGAACGCTGCCCAGCCGAGTTGAATCCGTCGATTGACCTCTCGGTCGAAGTTGGACTTACCTAGTCGGACTATTTGTCCCAGGTAAACATACTCGTCAACAACTTCGAGCTTAGTGCTCCCAACAACTACCGGCATAGGTGTGACATGGACATTAAACATGATCTTTGTTTTGTCCATGTTCATCTTAAGACCTATCCGTTGGGAAACACTATTTAGGTCATTGAGCATAGTGCTTAGGTCCTCCAGCGATTCTGCCATAAGGACTATATCGTCGGCAAATCGAAGGAGAGTGATGTACTCCCCATTGATGTTAATACCGCATCCTTTCCAGTACCGGTTTTCCACCCGCTTTCAAAAGCTCCGCTGTAATTCCATCTTTCCCGGGGACTTGCCGTTTTTAAGGTGCTGGAGAGCCATTCTAATCTCGCTCAGACTGACGTCCGGGATATCTTCGGAATAGTGTCGGATAAGACTCGCTTTTGGATCGTTATTCACACTTGCGTGTGGCTCCGACGATGACGTGTACAGCTGCCCATAGAACCTCTCAATCTCTCTCAAAATCTCAGGTGTCCCGGAAACGATGCTGCCACACTCGGTCTTCAGCTTTGACAGTTGGCCCGTTCGGGCAGACAGATCTCTGGCAAAGACTTTGGATCCTTGGTTCCGCTCGATCGCTTCTTCAATACGAGCTGTATTGAAGTTGCGTAAGTCCCGCCGCATGCATTTGGAGATCTGTCTTTTCAGTTGCCTGTATGCTGTCAAATCTGTTGAAGAGTGTAGCTTCATCTCCCGTCTAACAGCCATGAGATTAAGAGTGTTTTAGTATTCTTCTACGGCGGGTCTTGCAGAACTTAGCTCCGACCGCATGGACAGTTTCCACGAGCTTGTCATTCATATCGTCCACTTCATTGCAGTCTTTTAGGCATTCAAAATGGTTTTGTAACTCAAGCTGAAAGGTTTCGGGATTTTGGAACAGACCACGAGGGGGACGGAGCATTAACTGCATTAGACGAGACCTCTCCAACTTAACGTTTAGGTTCAGTGCCTCTAACCATTCGGTGATCGCTACCAGGTTTCACCCTCGCGATCACGAAGACTGCACTGAACAGTTGTCGTCTGGTCGTCATAATGAAGTCAATCTCATTTTTTGTCGAACCGTCAGCGCTCGATCAGGTCCACTTCCTGTGGGGCAGCTTCTGGAAGAAAGAGTTCATCATAAAGAGTCCCTCTTTCTCCATGAAGTCAGCCAGCTGCTGGCCCCTTGGGTTCCGTAGCCCTATTCCAAATTTCCCTACTTTCAGCTCACCATTCTCTATTGTGCCTAGTTTTGCATTGAAGTCTCCCATTAACACCGTATAGTAGATTTTGGAGGTATGCATGCTCTAGAGATATCCTCATACATTTCCTCCACCTCCTCATCGGGATGTGCCGAGGTTGGTGCGTAAACCTGTATGACCTTCAGCGAATACCGTTTGGTGATTCTGAGTATAAGGTACGCAACCCTCGTCGGCACACTTTCAATCTTTACAACGTTGTTAACGAGAGACTTGTGGACGATAAATCCGACACCTCCTTGGGACAGATGGTCGTCCTCCCGGTGATAGAGCAAGTTTCCGGATTCGAAGATTACCATGTCCTCCCCCTCTCTTCTGACCTTGGATAATCCTATAATATGCCAGCGTAACTTGGCTATCTCTTCTTCCAGCTCCACGATCTTCTCGTCAGTCCTCAGGGTGCGTGCGTTGTATGTTGCCAGGTCGAGTCGTCTTAGGTGGCAACCGAACCTCCACCGGATATTCTTATCACCCCATTCTGAGAATTATTGGACCAGCCAACTCTAGCCAACTTATCCTCCCACTTCGCTGCACATACAACACTTGTCAACTTAAATCGTTAATACGTCCCACTGACACACATTTCTGCGAGTTATAGGATCATTAGACATTTGAATAAGCCTCACTTAATAAAATATTTGCCGAAACCGTGTAATGGCGGTTTAAAATGTAATAAGTAAGAGGCGAGAAAAAAAAAACTAGGAAATGGGCAGCAGAAATAAAAACTGCGGTTTCTAACTCGCCAATCAAGCGTGGCAACTATGTCAAATATCTTCCTTATGAGGCGGCAATCTATGGGAGAGGTCTGTGTTCAGCACTGGACTTTCATAAGCCGTAACGAAATAAAATATTTAACTGTGTTTTGTGGCATTCCTTGGGGAAGCCTATGTTCAGTAGTGAACCGGTCAAGGTCTATAATGAATGAAGAATGAAATATATTTAAATTAACTTTATCATATAAGAGCACTACTTAAATTGCAGTAACTAATACTGATGTCGACTTCTGTCATCTTTAAAATTCCAAACCATCAATAGCTTACCAAGGACAATCTGCAACTCCTCAACTTGCGCTTTCCTCTCTGCAAGTTGCTCCTTGACATCTTGTAATTCAGTTTCCAACTTCCGCTTCGCGCGGTCAACTTCTTGACGAAGTTGGTGGTCCTGCAACATACAATAATGAACATTAAAAAAAATTCTTAAAACCTTTTCAAATATTTCTGATAAATTTAAAATGACTACTAATAACAATTTAAACTTATAAAATATTATTATTGTCATTGCAACACATAGTAAAAAGATCAATTCACTGCATGCTCCATCAGATCATCACTTTTATATCAGATATATCAGATTTTACTTAGACTAACACTTACAGGCTTTGATATCTGCATTCGTGGGAAATTAATCTTTCAAATCTAAAGCTATGATAACAACTTGTTATTATAACTTTCTTTGTAGTAAAATATGTAAGTGAATAAAACATACCTTGAGCAACTTCTCTTCAAGTTCAGCGATAGCGGATTCCTGCTTGGCTTTGAGCTTGCCAAGATGCTTGGCCTTTTCCTCTTCTTCAGCCAGTGCTTGCGACAAGTCCGTGGCGCGCTCCTCCAAGATCTAACAGCAGATTTTTTTTAAATTAATTAGTATCGTGATGACATAAGGTAGGAATAAAGTGTGCTTATAAAACGAACTTTAAAGAAATAAAACTAGTTCCTAATTTTTTAATAGTAGTAGACAAAAAAACCTGCAGCACTGTAACTGACTCCCGTATTAGTGAAGATTATTATTGGTGGCCAATTACTGAGTTATAGTAGTTCATGGGAAGAGCAATCTCTTCAAAATTTCACGATTGAGACCAAGTACATGATGTATAGCGCACTAAAATAATAAAGGGCAGCTTTTCTTTTTCCCAAAAAAATATCTTAGATAAAAGAGATAGATACGTGTCCAGAAGTGGGATGGATGTAGGCTATCTATTCAAAATACTTTACAGTAATTATACTGACTCTCGCACATTAAATAGCTATGAAAGTGACCTGAAACAGATGGATTCCCAAAAGAAAAATGTACCAAGCTACCTGGTGAAATATTGAGAGAAGCCTATACCTTTTTCTCCTTGATCAGCTTCTGATTGGTGTCCTCGCTAAGCGCGAGGTCCTCTTCTAGCTTCTTGAGCTTGGCGTCACACTGCACGCGCTCCAGCTGTAACTTCTGGCGGGCTGCTTCCTCTTCTTCCAGCTGTTCCTCCAAATCCTATCGGAAAACAGACCATTAGTGAACATTAATATAAAGTAGTCTATTGGGTACTATATAGAAGAAAATTTGTAATCTTTCTCTCAAAATTAATCACTTTGATAATATCGACATAACATACCATTTTCATCACTTTGATAATATCAAAATCACATATCAGCAATGCAATGTAGATATTATTTAAAGTGATGAAAATTGGCCAGAAAATTAAAAAGCCTAGAGGATGTACTTTGGTGATCATCCAGCACTCAGCCAGGACTCAAGTGCGCTGGTTACATACATCTTACTGGTAACAATAAGTGGAGATGACATCTTAATGATCTAGTGCTGCCAGTATAATTGTTTTTTTATAGAATAAGGGTAACAAACAAGCGAACTTGACTAAGAATCAAAACACAGATGTGTTGTCACCCCTGAAGACAAAGATGGAATACCATTTGTTGCAGTAAAAAGTGTCTCTGGTACTCTACACTCGCCATATGAAATACTGCTGCTGCTGGTATCTTACATGGGTATTCTGTGAGAGCTGGGTAGTTCCCCAGTCAAGCCGACCCTTCGTGCTACAACTATATAGCTGCAGCAATGGTCTATCAAGTACAAATCCGCAAATATCGTTACAAACAACATCGCTATAAACAGCTGTTTTTCAATTTAAACATGATAAAAATGGTTGGATTTTAACCTCCTAAATATCAAGTTAAAACAGAACAATGTGTCAGCACTAACTAACTCTACTATGTACCTGAATGTTGAGTTGCAACCGTTTCTTCTCTAGCTGCAGTGCGTTACAACGCTCCTCTTCTTCCTCAATGCGACCCTCGAGGTCATGCAGAAGTTCCTCCAGTTCCTGCTTGCGTGCAGCGGCTCGCGCTCTGCTCTCTTCAGCCTCTGCACACAGCTCCAGCTCCGCCTGGTAAAAAAAAATTAAGTATTTAAAACATTATATCATTCAATTTTATATATTTACTTTTTATCAGATCTGATTAAGTAGTATTTATTTGTATAGAAGATTAGTATATACGCTGCTGTCCATCTCCTGATTTGTTTTCCTATGTCTATTTTATTTTATTTTTGTTTTAATTTTAAAATAAATGACTGCTAATGTAATAGCCGAATACACAAACATATCGCCAGGGATAAAACCCCTCATACCTACGAGGGCGGGTCAAAACGTTCGTGGAATGGAGGAGTTCGAGAAGGGAGGTGGGATTTTTTTAACTGTCACTACTTGGTGAATTAATACAATACAATGAACATAGTTAGTATGGAGAAAATTAAGTTTCGTGCCGTGATTAAGTTCCTCACTTAGCACGGAAAATCGCCACATATCATTATGGAAGGGATGTCAACTGTTTACGGGGACTCTTGCTCTGGAAAAAAGATGATTTCTAAATGGCATAGCCTTTTCAAAAAAGGCAGAGACTCAAGTGAAGACAATCAGCACTCAGGCTGAGCGATTGAGGCAACTTCCTCAGAAATTGTCGAAAAAGTTAAAAAATTTGTTCATTAAGATGCCCGCCTGATGAAAAAACAGATCGCAGAAATAACTGGAGTAACATCCAAGACCGTTTTAAACATTCTCCATGACCATCTTGGCATGTCTAAGGTCTGTGCAAGACGGGTGCCAAGAAAGCCCACACCGCTTCATAAACAGCAGTGGGTCGAGTGTTCGCGTAAGTTTTTGGACCTGTGTAGTGAGAACAAAGATGAAATTATGAACCGAATTGCGACTGGGAATGAAACTTGGGTTCATCACTATAAACCTGAGTCAAAGCAGGAGTCCATTCAGTGGCATAAAAAGGCGCAGCACCGCCTAAGAAGTTCAAGGTGTCACAATCGGCTGGATAAACTATGGCTTAATTTTTTTGGGATTCAAAGGGATTTCATTGATCGATTATAAAGATAAAGGTGTTAATATCACGAGACAGTAGTACGTTACGCTACTAGAAAAATTTAAAGATGCTATCAAAGAAAAAAGAAGGGGAAAATCGTTTCGAGGTGTGCTCCTTTTGCAGGACAACGCACCTGTTCACAAGAGTCATGTTGTTGATGGCTTCCTTACGCAAATGCGGCTTCGGAACTTTAAACCACCCTCCCTTTAGTCCAGATTAGGCTTCTTCGGATTATTGTTTGTAGCCAAATATGAAAAAAAAGGCATCGCTGAAAAATTTTACAGATGACAAAGAAGTGAAGTCGGCAATTTCTGCCTATTTTGAGGGTCTTGAGAAAACGTTTTTTCGAAGGTATAAATAAGTTATTTGAACGGTCTAAGAAGTGTATTAAAGTTAATGGATATATATATGAAAGAGAAAAAATATTTCATGTTTAATTTTACCCCCTTTCCCTTTAATTCCGCGAACTTTTTGTCCTCCTCTCGTAGATTGGGAGCACTCATGTACGTTTCATCTTAGGTAAAGCAATTTTTTATATTATAAGGTGGATGCAAAAAGAGCCATGGTAGCTCAGATAGTTAGCGCTCGCTATAAGTTTCACAGTACGCGAGCAACCCGGGTTCGATCGATTTAAGGTGGTTGCAAAATAATGCATTATTAGGATTAAAGAGACATTTGACACTATTTATTTTAAGTTCTACCATAATTTAGTATTGATTTCTTATTAATAATAAAGAGATATCCTTTCATTTCTGAAAGTCACAAGTTTTGTGTTACTCATAGTCAAATTTATAGTAAATATTAAATAGTAAAATTCTAAATTAAATAAGCTTTGTTGCATATACGAAGTATTTAAAAAACATAATTACAGCTGTCATAATAGTTGATGGTGTTCTCGATGACTGTCTTGTTTTTTACTCATAGTAAACACCTCTTAAAATACGACCTTCTGAAAAAAGATGATTGGTAAGACAATATACACACCTGCAGTTGTTCGGCGAGCTGCGTCTTCTCCTGGTTCGCTTGCTGGTACTTCTGCTCGTACTCCTGGCATCGCTTCATCTGCGTATCTAACTTGTCCCTGATCTGGCGGAGCTCGTCTTCCTTTTGTGTTAGTTTCTCTTCTTGTTTCGTTACTTCTAGCAAAGGTTTCACCTGGAATTTGTACAATTATCATAAGTACATATAAGCTCTGGTTGTATATTTTGCCTATTTTAGTATAAAATAAAAAATACATAAAAAAATCCATTCACCGATATAATCCTACTATCCTACTAATATTATAAATGTCAAAGTTTGTGAGGATGTATGAATGTTTGTTACTCTTTCGTGCAAAAACTACTGAATAGATTTTAATGAAACTTTACAATAATATAGCTCATACATCAGAATAACCCATAAGCTATAATTCATAAAAAATTTGGTGTAAATTGGCCAAAATATAATGATAAATAATAAGTAAGTCTGAAAAAAAATCTGACATCTACGAGCTATTTTGGCATGAACACGCATCACGCAAAAACCCGTGAACCGATTTGGATGGGACTTTCACTGGCAGATAGCTGATGTTATAAGAAGTAACTTAGGCTACTTTTATTTTAGGGTTCCGCGCAAAAAAATTCCACGCGGGCGAAGTTGCGGGGAACAGCTGGTTGAACATAATTATTGATACCAATGATAGAATAATATTAAAATAAATTTAGGACAATTATTTTTCTTTGGACAATACTTTAGCAATTTCCTTTTTCTACTTTGATAAGACCCAATTTTCAAATTGATTGTTTTTTTTAAATGTATATATGAAATTAAAAAAAATATGCAAAAAGCTGATGAACATCAGTTATTACAAATATTGCTTTTAAATATATCATTTGTAATTTTCAACAGCTCTGTTTTAAAACAATGTTATATAAGTTGTCAAATGCTGTAAATATGTATGTATGTAATTATGATAATATACATAGGACATTCTTTTAACTTTAGAATTTACATTAATAGCCATAAACCATCTATCTGTATTTATATTCAATGAGCACCAGTTTCATAACTAAAGTACTCAATAATTAACAATTGAAATAGTACATTTCTGAGCACAAAGGCTTTCTATAATATGGAGCAAAGATATTTTCAAAACATAAAGGACATTGACTAATGTTAGTATGACTGTACATGTTTGGAATATCTTGATACGATAATAGGTAGTACTATGAGAATTCTGTTGTTGACACAGTATGTTTCCATTATCTAAATATCTTTTATTAGTTTAGAATGTTCAATGTGTCAATAGTATCTAAAGTAAATCTTTAAGTGTTATAGGATTAAATATATCAGCTCTGAGAATATTTTTTTTTTTCAATTGTTATTTTTTTTATGAAGTCAGAATTGCTTTGTTAATGTTTATTTAAAACTCATAAATTAAAAAAAAAATATATACATAATGCTCACCTTTATGTAGAGCCTCCACCATTGCCAGTTCCTGAGTTTGAGGTACGCAGCACAGTTCCTCTGGATAATCCTTATTGCGTTCAACTGCTGCAGACGCTTCTGGTAGTTCCTTCTAGCGAGGTAACCACGACAGAACGCCTGGAAGTTCACGATCAGGTCCGTGATTTTGTAATCTCTCTCCTCCTCCAAATGTGCCAACACCCCTGCTCTGAAGAAGATCTTGGACTGTCCAACACGGTACAAGTTGTGGTCGAGCTCTAATGCTTCAATCATCTGCTCGCAAGCTTTCTTCCCGTCCATGAATCCTTTGGGAATGATATTGGGCGTGAGCAGCTCGTACCGCTGCCTGAACTCCTGGAAGGGTATCCTGTTGGGGAAGCCCTGTCTGCATATTCTGATACCTTCAAGCACACCATTGCATCTTAGCTGGTCTAGCACCAAAGGCGCTTCGATTTTGCCGGCCTTCTTCTCGTGGTTGGGAATGATGCATCTGACGAAGTTCGGATTGGTGTTCCTCAGTGTTGCCATCAGCTTAGTTAACTGCTCCTTGTACAACTGGGAAACGGTTCTAAACATGCCCTTCCTTGTCCGCGCACCGAACTGTGTATCAGTCATCGCTTGCTGTGCCATTCCGACTATCTCGGCGTCCTTCCAAATGTGGCACACGAATGGATCCTGGGACGATTGGAGAAGAGAGACCACGTTCTCGTTCAGTGGATCCATGTTCTTCATCAGCCATTGCGATGCCGAGTAATCGACTTTGCCAGCATAGTGAATAATAGCAAAGTCGGCGACTCCTCTGAAGTCGGTCTTCATGAACTTCGGATGTACGGAGTGTGCGGACACAAGTTTCTCCACAAAGCTCTTATCGGTGGCCTTCGGGAACCAGCACTCCTCGTCTAGGAGGGCCATAATACCCATAGGCTTATCGATTAGATCGATAGTCGGCTGCAGATCCAGTCCGAAGTCAATAAATTTCCATTCAATACCTTCCCTCTGATACTCTTCCTGTTCTAGGATGAACATGGTGTGATTGAAGAGTTGCTGCAGCTTCTCATTCGTGTAGTTAATACAGAGCTGTTCGAAGGAGTTCAGCTCGAAGATTTCAAAACCGGCCATATCCAGGATTCCAATGAATGAGGCGCCTTGTCTCTTCGTTCTGTCGAGAGACCTATTGATCCTGTTCACCAGCCACCTGAATAGTCGTTCGTAACAGGCCTTGCCTATCGCTTCCACCGAGAACTCGACCTGTTCTTTCGTCTGGGCTTTCGTCACGAAGTCGCGGCCCACCTTGATACGCGGCTTTAGGAATGCTTTCGTCATTTCTGTTACGGAAAGACCTGGAATACAAATGAATTAAATAGAATAATTTTTATTCAATATAGATTACAAGAGTAAGTTATTTAAGCTTTACCACTGGTTCGGAAAACAACTTCCGTCCTGGGAAGAACCAGCAAGAAACCCAGGACTTTTTTTAAACATTAATTTACAATATAATATTTTATACAATCAAGTATCAAAACATTTAGAAACAGCATGGTAGCGATCACCTCATTCCCAGGATGAAGAAAATGGAGACATCAATCATGTACTCTTTAGTCATATAACTTTTTGCATAATAAAAAATTTATACTTTTTGATAGAAAGATCCTGCATATTTTTTTTTTGAGACTTTGTTGTAAAAGCGTATACATTGCCCCATAAAAGAATAACTGACTTTTGGAGTCGTGTACCTGGTATAACTAGCACGTACTGACACGTATGGATGCGGCACTGTACACGCACTGCGTACGCATTTTGCGTACGCATATTGCGTGTGCTATATGTACGATTGTGTACATAATGAAGAAAATGGACAGCAATTCACCCAAAAAAAGGTTTTGCTTTTACTGCGTTGCAAATAATGTGAAGACTCAATTTTGTTTTACGATTTTCATTAGTTTCATATCTTTATTTTTAAAATATATTATTACTGTGGCACCTTTCTGTCTGGTTCTCTTTGTATCTGTTTGTCTTGTTTATCTGTGCTTAAATATATTATAGTATATTAAATATATATAATATAATATATTATAGTCTTTTAGACTGCATCGAGTGTGTCTCAAGGCAATAAATCTGTGGTGTAAAAAGCGTTTTAATAACTTTGACCAGCGAGTTTAATATAATAAGTCCAATACTCCGTAAGAATACAAAAATCAACGCGTTTTACAACTATTATAACTGTTGGTATAATGCATTTTTTAATAATTTATCGCAGAATAAATTGCTTTTCTGCCGACTTCCAAAAAGGAGACGGTACTCAATTCGAGTGTATGTTTTTTTTTTATGTGTGTTACCTCATAACTTTGTACTGGGCGAACCGATTTTGATGATTTTTTTTATATGAAAGCTGATACTTCTCGAATATGAATTTGATCAAGGTCAGACCAATGGTTATTGAGTTATTCTTAAATAACCTATATTGAAGTCGCTTATATTGAAGTCGGCTGTACAAAATTTTTAATTTTTAATTATACACCGTAGAGATGTTTACACTCATAAATTGCAAATGGAAATCACCCAATGCCGGAAAAAATATTTATAGATGCAATTTTCATCTAACAATGACCGTGCGTTTGGAGGCCGATAGGTCACAATCTTATAGCGGAACGTAAATCTCCCAAAGACTGACACAAAGCTGTTCCTGCTGTTCCAAAGCGCCAGCTGTACCAAATGGGAGTGGGGTTCATCCTATGCATCACTCAAGACTTATTTATTTTTAGTGTATAAGAGTGACAACCGACCACACAGTCCACCTGATGGTAAGTGGTTGCTGTGGCCCTTAGACATCTACATCTATCTTCGTTTGCGAATTAAAATGCTGATGCGTTGTCAGCCGTGAGGACTAAGATAGAATGCCTTTTTTAAAGGGTCTCCAGTTCTCTACAGTCACCATACGAAACACAGCAGCTTAAGCTGCTATTTTACGCTGATATTCTCTGAGAGCGTGGTACTTCCCCGGTCGAGCCGACCCATTCGTGCTCCAACTATACTATTAATAAAGATGCAGCGTGACTCTACCACGTATAAACTTTTGATTACCACTCGAAGAGACCCTTTGCATGAGTTGACAGTCTTCTGCGGTTTTCTGATCTCAATGTTTGGACAATATGGAAAGGTATTCCTAATCAACCATCAAGCCATCTCCATTTTAGGTGGAGATGATTAAGGCATTATCGCCACGCTTGGCAGGCACATTGGTGATCACAGTACCAGACGTCTCCCAGCCCTGATGCTGCTGCCAGCCACCAGCATTGTATTTACGTCCCACGTAAACAAAATGGTTATATTTGGAGACAGCTATGATATATTAAGGCATTTACCATAATCGGATCCGTGGTGCAGTGGCTTAGCAATGAGTTGCAGCGCTGGGGGTCGCGGGTTCTAAACCCGCACGGAACATGTATTTGTATGGCCTAAAAATAATTGTTCCGGGTCTGGATGTTTGTCCTCGTGCAATTTATGTTTGTAAACTGCCTCCACGATACAGGAGAAAATACTAGTGTAGGGTAAGGGGGTAAGGTTTTTTTTTTTATAAAAAAGAAAAAAGACGTCTCCTACGACATCCCTGCGATTAAGATTAACAAGGCGATAGATTCTCCCACGCTGCTTTTTTTTTATAGAATAAGGGTGACAAACGAGCACACAGTCCACCTGATGGTAAGTGGTTGCTGCGGCCCATAGACATCTACATCTATCCTCTATCATCTGCTATCACACGTAAAAGTGATTATTCTCTAATCATCACTTACCAAGCAGATGTGCGATTTTCTGCGCTACAGTGTTGTCAGGCAACGTTGCTTGGTCCGAATTCCTTTCCTGCTTGAATTGCATCGAACCGAACAGTAGCACGGCGGACACTATTCTGAAGATAGAGTTGAAGTCCTCCATATTCATCCCCATGATGTTCATGGACTTGATGGTCGCTTGGAACTCCGCCGCGTCGTCGATGCCGGGGACGGGTAGTGAGCCATTGGTCAAGAACGGGTAGTTCTTGGGGTCCTCTAGAATGTACTCGGCTTTCTGTTGAGGCGTGGCCCCAACTAGGAGCTGATAGAAAATGTGGAATGTTCGCTCGTCCTTCGCCTGTCTGATCGCCCTCGACTTCTCCAGTAAGTACGTCTCGATATTCGCGCCGGCTATGTATCCCGACGCGTCGAAGTTGATTCTAATAAATTTACCCTGAAATATAATAACAAGTTTTGTAAAGTCCCAAGTCGGTTATTACACTTGTAGTTATTTCAAGGCTCCAAGTAACTATATTGTAGAGTTTTTTAAGTCCCAAAGTCTACTAATACAATTTATTGATTTAAGTTAAGGCTCAAGTATTATTATTACAACGGGAGTTCTCGCTTTTACTCGAACATAACTTGATTACCTCATAGTGGTATTTAAACACCAAAATTTACCTTCGATGAAGTAACAAGAATCAGATGCGTTGTTACCTGTGAGGACTGGGTTGGAAAGTCTCGTTATAAGGGATCCTATTCTCATCACTATAAGTTTATACATATTCAGTAGCATACAGTACAACTGCAACAAGACCGTATCACCAAGTCACGTTTAAAAAAAAAGATGGCAGATATTTGCTAGGTTCACTTTAACTACAAATAAGTCTTGCAAATGGACTTCAACAGTCCAACGACTTGATTTCAAACAATGCTTCATACCGCATAATATAATGTATGTACATAATATACGAATAAATATATTACAGCCACACAAACGTTATTCATTGATACGAATGTTTGGCATTACTCCAAGATAGTTCACCGCATATAGGTACTACAATATGTGCATTCAATTATGATGTAGGCCGTTTGCGCCGAGGGAAGTAAAGTCATTATCATCGTCGCTACAGGACTGTAACCGGTCCTTATACTTATTTATTAACTGACAATTATATATAGAAACAGGCCCTACTTTGAATTCCATCTCTTTTTTATAAAATGACGTGACAAACAAACTTACAGCGCACTTAATGTTACAGTGGTTCAGTGGGCCATGGACATATGCAATGCATAATGATTTTTTTATATCGCGAATACTACACATTGAATAAAACTTTTTTGCAAATTTTATCGCGTTTATTTTAATTGTTTTCAATTCCAGACGTTTCGGGTGTTTTACAGCACCCATTGCCCCGATGTCATAGCTAGCCCGGCTACCTTTATTAAATATTCAAACTGAAGGTAGTCGGTCTAACTGTGACGTTGGGACGTCAATCATGTCAGTCCTCCCCGTGACCATAGCTGCTGTAAAGCACACGAAACGTCGGGAATCAAAAATAAATAAATTAAAAGTGCTAATATCCGTAATAATAGTTTTATTCAACCTGCAATGCAACAAAGATTAATGGAAGAAGACTAGAATGCTTTAGTTACGTTGTAGTTATAAGATCATTTGTCGAAGTCTTAATTGACTTTTGTCATACTCAAGGTGCGAATTACGATACGTTCTAGGTTTTAAACATTGACACTGTGATGCATTTTGTAATAACTAAAAATTGTGTATTATTATATACTTACAAATCTCGAGGAGTTGTCGTTTTTGACTGTCTTCGCATTACCGAAAGCCTCCAGAATTGGATTAGCTTGCAGCAACTGTTGTTCCAGCTCGCCCTACAATACGGTCAAACATTTATATACAGATCATTAATAAATGTGACGTCATATATTTTATTAATTAGAGAAAAAAAAAACACACTCATACACAAAGATATGATTAAGCTTGCGTATACATACATATAATATGAAATATGCAATATGTAAATGTATGGCCACAATAAAAATAAACCGCCCATTACTATCGAAATGTTTCAAATGGGAACTAAAAATGTTAATAAACATAAAAATTATTAACTACATTTTCTTCGCTGGTGACAGGTTTCTTTCAAATCAGCAACCACAGAATAATTTAATTTTATACAAAAGACTGCTGTGTTAATGATTCTCTTACTTCTCTACCCTTTACTTGAGACAAAAGCGGCGATGAATTCCCTTACGTTGCCAGCGCATCGTACAATATTACTACAGAGATATTTGCGCAAATTATTCTAAATTTCGAATAAATATGTTCTTTAATACAGATGTTAGTACAAAGCAAAGACAGCCTCACTTATAATCGTTGATTATTATCGCTTACTTAAATTAAGTATTGATGTATCTTTTTATAGTCATATAGTAAAAGGAGAGGGAGGGAAATTGACTTCGATTTTAATTAGTGAGGTTATAAATTGATAAATAAATTACCCTTTATTATATGTGGCACCTTCATATCAAGCACTTCTGTTATATTCAATCCGGACACATCTTATTCAAGGGAATATTATGTACAATGTGTAAAATATCGCAGACGGAGTACACATAAGCAAGCCAACTATATTCTAATGATACTTCTTTTTATTCGTATCGTGTGTGATAAAATTAACTCGGAATAGCGATCGATCGTTACCTCAAAAGTAGGTCCGTTGCTCTTTTGTTAAAAGCAGCGTGAAAAATGGTAGTTAGTGTTAATGAAAATTGTGTTGATGTGATGAAAATATTCCGATTGTTTGGTAAAGCTGAATGGTAGCAATGTAATTATATTTTTAAGCAATATTAAAGAAGTTCTTTAGATATATTCTACTAAGATTTTTATTTAATAAGCTTGTTCACTAGCTGCATAATTCAAATAGTGTTAAAAGCATTCATGAATACATCATAGTTAATATATAACGCGTTTTTATAAAACAGCAAATATGCATGAGTCGATATCAATTATTCACTCAATAAATCAATCAATAATCTCAATCGATACATCGTAATTAACATTTTCAGCGCAGTCGACGTTGACGGGCGTAACATTGTTAAATGAAATACTATTATGACCACTTACAACTACTAAATATTTCTAATAATGTACTTTTTTATCATTTTGAAACGATAGTAAACCAAAGTGTGACGGTACGGACTATCGAAATTAAAAAAAAAAGTAAGTAATGGGTTCGAATCCGACGTTCCCAAACAAACTTACTTCTGGTTCGTCAACGAAAATGTTAATGTAATGGATTGACTGGTAGGTATTTTTTTAATGTTCTTTTTTTTCTTTATTATTCTTTATTATGTCGTAAGAAGCGACAGAGGGAAATAAATCAGGAGATGGGTATCAGCGTATTCAGACAAACGACTAAAATTAAAAAAATGCGATTGCCAACTGCTTGCCAGTGTGGCAATTATGGCAAATATCACCCCTATGTGAGAGAGGCCTATTTTCAACAGTGGACTCTAATAGGCTGTAACGGTAACGGTATTATCCCGTAAAAGTTAAGAACTGGACATGAGCCTCTCCTGTTGTAGAGTTAATCGTCACGCCTGGCGGACGGATTGGCGACCGCGGTGCCAGATGTCCCGCACTCTTGACGCGATGATGCGTAAACGACAAGTTTATTAAGCCATCTCTATCGGAAGCCACATTACAGACGTTTTCAATTTAATCGGCCATAATCTTACGACACGAATCAAGCCATACCATTCGTGCTACAACCATATTATAGCTGCAGCGTGGCTTTACCACGTAAAGCGTCGCTCTTGTCCAAATTCCCTATTATAAGACGCCGTTGAGTCTTGTGCTCAAAGTGACTGTGACGCCATGAATCTTAACGACATCTTGAAATTGAGTAACGTTTGTTTGACCATCCATAACGTAAATTGTGTAGCTACTTTTAAAAGTGCATTAATTTTTATAAAACTTATTTGCCATTAATGTTTTTTTAAATTTTTTTTAAACGTGGTAGAGCCATACTGCAGCTATATTAATAGTATAGTTGTAGCAAGAATGGGTCGGCTCGACCGGGGAAGGACCACGCTCTCACAGAATACCAGCGTAAAATAGCAGCTTGATGCTGCTGTGTTTCGTATGGTGAGTGTAGAGATCCGGAGACCCATTTTACTGGAAAAGAGGCATTCCATCTCAGTCCTCACGGGTGACGACGCATCTGCATTTTGATTCTTTATTGAGGATATATGTAGATATCTATGGGTCACAGCAACCACTTACCATCAGGTGGACTGTGTGCTCGTTTGTCACCCTATAAAAAAAACTACAGTCATCTGACTACACAATATGCCATTGAAATGTACGTCATACATAACAGGCATACCGTATACATAATGTATAAATGAACCTGTGTGGACTTGTTACTATTTACCATTGATCTGGACGGCTACTGTACCGAGCCCCGATTACATGCTATCTCTCTCACACAACTACTGTGTTATCACCAGAGAAACAGCGAGTATTTATGTAATTAATTACGCATGGAAATACAATGTCCCATGATAACGCTTATCGCAAAACTTTCTAAGCGTCAGACAAAACGGTCGAAAGTAGATAATATAACGGTCATATTCAGAACTATTCAGCTTTGTTCTCGTAATATTATTACAAATGTAAATGATGCAAAAATAACGTTATAGTGGTTATAGGTTCAATACCACTGGTTACTCTTTGTTGCTCACTGTATGTTCAGTTTATTGACCGATCTTTTGATTTTACGCGCGATTTAAACACACCTGACAGTAAAAGTAATTAAAAAAATTCAATCGATATGAACGAAGCCAATAAGTTATGCAAATAATGGTACGAATGATTTTTGTGAAATAAGCAAATCGACAAACTGTTAGTCACATATTATGAGCGATGTTTGTCAAATTTATGTAATGTTAGATACCTGAAAAGCAGATGACAAATACAAATATAATATCCCAAAGTAAAACATGCAAACAAACTTAAAGAACAACTTTATTGATTAAAATGAAACACCAATATTAGTGCTAAATTCCGTTGCATGTCCATCCAAACCAAATACGTAATATAAAATTTAGTCAAATGTTTACCAAAAAAAAAAATTACTTAATTGGCGAACGTTGCGT
The DNA here is from genome assembly GCA_033319125.1 of Parnassius glacialis. Lineage (NCBI taxonomy): Eukaryota > Metazoa > Arthropoda > Insecta > Lepidoptera > Papilionidae > Parnassius > Parnassius glacialis. Next base: position 52,679,250 of record JAVANC010000005.1, read on the forward strand.
TAAATATTTGTATGGATGAAATGCTACAGAAATACCCCCCAATGTTTGAAGCAAGTTCCAAGTTGTTTCTTTCTGACTTACTATGATCAATTGCGGCGATGGTCCCTGTGGTCATCAACAGCCGGGTGCAGAGAAGGTGGGGGAAAAATAAAAAAAATATGTTACAAAAGTCCACGGAAGAAAAAAACATTCGCTTAGTGATTACTTCGAGATAAAAGTTCGTGATTATACGCATCCATTAAACTTGTATGTAGCATTCATATACAATTATTTACTTATTACTTGAGTGTGTAAAAAATATTTCCAATGTGTTTTGTTTAATTTTATTTTCGATCCTTAGTAAGCCGTGCAAAATTTCATAAACTAGCTGTGAATTGTTACAATTTTATATTATGTATTCATCATAAGGCAAAGACAACCCACAAAAAACTATGATTTCAACTGAATATAATAAAAAAACACTTCGAAATGGAAATTTTATTGTAATACATTTTTTCTAGTATTTCTACAAAGGTAGACTGGAAGGAGGACAAATAAATTCTACATACAAACATCTTGATATTTATGTGGGAGAAAGATTTTTATCTTTCTTATTATTATTATAATTAGCATCATAACCTTATTTACATTGTAATATTCGTTCAAGTTTGGTACAAAATGTAGTATTAAAAACGTTGAAATTAAATTTCAAATAAACGTTACAAATAAAATAACGAATTTTATCCATATTCGTTTATAGCTCGTGAGTCATCATCGTATTTAATAAAGTTAATATTAAATATGTTGAGACCACACCCAGAGCTCACTCATCGTTCTGTTTATAGTTGACTCTTAGGGTGATAACACACTGTTAGCGATAGCGCGGCGTTCTAATGCAATCCTTCGGGCACCGCTAATTGCTATGCTATTTTTACTAGCGATATACACACTAAACCTACTCGGAAGTGTAACCGCACTGCGACCTCTAAGCCGTAATATAATATTGTATTGCGAATCATCTAAAAATACGTAATGATGTGATATAGGTAATGAATTACATACTCTTATGTATTTTTGTATTTCCAACGCGGTCTAGCAGTGATTCAACATGGGTCTGTGTTGCCTTGGAAAAAAATGTGTAATACTCTAATTTACCGAATGTACACAATTTTTACTTGCTTTATTAAGACACACACTTTACTTTTAATACACTTTGTGAGCCTACTACCTACTGCTGGCTTTACTAGTGTTGTCACGAAATAAATCCTTACCCGGATACGATACTCGAACCAATACAGAAAGCGCTTCCAATAATCAACAAAAAAATACACAAAATTACTTCAAAATAGATTAAACTTAATAAATACATTATAAAGAAAATGAAAATAATTCACGTCGCAATTTGATAAGACATTTCGGGTTCATAAATAATAAAATCAATTTTATTTACAATACTACGGAAAGAGTGAAAGAAAACACTTGAAAAAGTAACAAATAAAAGGATTTCATATATTTTTTGTATTTTTCCTACAAAAGTAACCTCTTTTCTTCCGACTTCAAAAAGGAGACGGTACTCAATTCGAATGTATGTTTCTTTTTTATGTGTGTTACCTCATAACTTCTTTCTGGGTGAACCGATTTCCACGATTCTTTTTTTATTTGAAAGCTGGTGCTTCACATGTCGTCCCATATAAATTGATCAAGGTCTCACCAATAGTTTTTGAGTAATTCTTAATAATTTTTATTGAAGTCAGTCGTACAAAATTTTTTATTTTACTAATATTTTTAAAAATTAAAGCTACGATTGAAATATCGAAATTCAAATTATATGCAGCCTACTTTTACGTTATACTATTTTTTTTTGGGTAAAATATCACCTATATATCTTCCAAACTTAACGTAAATAGTAAAATAAGTAAAAATTAGAAAGGAGACCCTTACCGCTCCTGATCCTTTGGGTTTGGACGCGGCGACGTACGCCAAATACTGAATGACCTTTTTGGTGTTCTCTGTTTTGCCGGCACCCGACTCACCCGTGCACAAGATCGACTGGTCTTCGCGGTCTGGAACAATTAACAAAATGTAAATTTTCATACTTTGGCAATTGGATATAAGTATGCAAAAAGGATTCACCTACACTCGGGTCATTCATTACAGACTATCAAACTCAACTGCTAGTCATAGGACTCTCCATAGATGACAAGATAAGGGCCATAGTTTCCACGCTTGGCAGGCGGGTTGGCAACCGCATTTTTCTCCTAGTTGTTATATTGAGGACGCTGCTGCCCATTTCCTTGCTTTTTTTCCTCTGTCGCCGCACTCGGGTCAGAAAATACTAACATAATTCATAAGGTGGATAAACAGTAAAAAGACAAAAAGAAAAGCAGTGGATTATAACCATAAATCGATCCAAGTTTAAAGCGTCAATATCTCAAAAGAAGCTTTTAGTGTGTTGGATGCTTTTTGTCGTAAAGCTGCGTGAAATATAACGTATTCCGTAATATTATTAAAAAGCTCATAAAACTTTTTGCAAAAGATAAGACATTTATTAAAATTTACTACTCCTTAAATGTACTTTTAGTCCACTACCAGTTTCCAGTAAAAAGGATCTCCGGATCTCTACACTCACCATACGAAACACAGCAGCGTTAAGCTGCTATTTTACGCTGGTATTCTGTGAGAGCGTGGTCCTTCCAACGGTCGAGCCGATCCATTCGTGCTACAACTATACCAGTAATATAGCTGCAGCATGGCTCTACCAAGTAAAAAAACATTTCAGTTCACATACATCCGCCAAATGTACCAAACTTAAACGAGGTTAAAAGACATATGATGTTATACTGACTTGAACTATCAATGATTAAGTCGAAATGGGACCACTTGTAAGTACTATCGAGAAGTAGTCAGCCTACATTGTTTGACCTATGCAGAATATGTTAAACATATATATATATATATATATAGAGTTTGAACTATGCGGAACATATTATAATACTAATATATATATATATATATATATATATATATATATATACTATAAAATACTAGCTGTGCTCGCGACTTCGTTTGCATGGAATCATTTTCTTAAATTATTTTAAAGTCGAGAAGTTGGTTTACTCGGTTTGAAGCTTTATTACTTTGGGCCTAATTTTAATTTTATAAACAACACGTTTCCAATTAAAATAGTAGTAAATATGTATAGTTATACTAATACAGGACGTAATTTAGTCGTAAATATCAATTACATGAGCAGTGGTAGCTGAAGAGCTAAGCGCTCGCTGTAAATTCACAGTACGCGATTGTTTGTTTGTATTGTGATTGTTAATTGCAATTAAATGCTGATTTACCGCGTGCTCGGTGGTGAAGGAAAATGTCGCGAGGTAACCTGCACCTCTGAGAAATAAAAAGACTCATGAAAAGATTATTTCGAAGACGTGAAGTTCGCCAACACTCATTGGGGTAGCGCGGCTGAACGGACATTTCCTTGCCTTAAAACCCTCTCAGCACGCCTAGCATAGCTTGAGGACAAAAATTTATCCCCCGATTATATCCACTGACAAGAGATAAAATTATCTTGTCCTTATGCCAAAGCACGGCAACGGGGAGAAGTATATCCCCGTTTGACATAACGAGTAGACATATATCCCCCGTTCGTAGCATGGAGCCAAATGAAAAATAAAAAATTATACCATTTTGACATTTGAAATGGACAATATTTTATCCTAATTCATTGCACATGGGTTTAAGTTTATATTCATACAAAAAAATCTATCTATCTCCCATTTTATCTACTATGGATATTATATCCACCGGTGTGCCCCTGCTCGAAGGGTGGATAAAACTAAGCGAGGAGATAAACATTTTCTCCTTTCCCCGGGGATAAAATTGTCTCCTGCCCATGCTAGCCCTGCAGATATGAGAGGAGGCCTGTGCCCAGCAGTGGAACGTATGTGTAAGTTATAACTTTAACGTTTTAACCAATTAAATGGATGGATGACACGTACATAATACATAGAAGAGATGTCACTACTACCAAGTATTTCACATACTTAACCAACATTAGATTAAGGCATTCTTTCATGAATAGATTTTTTATATTTCTCGTCCTCTTTTTTCTCGATATACAATGACAATCAAGTCAATGCAATTGTAAACTTAAAAGTGGCACACAACAAAAATATAATTCAAACATGGTACATATCGAAATTTGACATATGATAGGATTAATAAATGTAGCTCATCATTACTCATTAGTAAAGCGCAGCCGTGGGCGTTCCAAGCGCAATTGTTACCGGTGCATTACGCCGTCCAGCGATGTGCCACCGCGGAATACTTTACCATATTAACAATTCCTATTTAGTCATGAATATGCCTATTTCTGTCGCTAGTTACATGCGACGACAACAGACCTTTGTGGCTAACCGAACAGTATACGCCGAGTGAATGATAATGAAAAAGGATTTTCTTGGGTTTCTCTGATGTGTACGTAACTTGTAGCGAGTTTAAAATCCGTTTAACGATTCTAGTATTGAATATACTTTAGAATGAAAAGCAAAAGTGGAAAATGCTTGAAGTTTCTCGTAATGCGTGATAGAATCCGTAACGAAGACGTCCGCAAATAAACCATATTAACCGACGTAGCCTAAAGCCCAAAGTCCAAGCGGATTAGTAAGTTACTCGTAAAGTGAAAATCGGTCGACGAACCGACAACGACAAAGTAATAAAGGTGATCGAGTGGCAGCCACGTACCGAGAAACGGAGTGTAGGACGGCCCCCCATTAGATGGAGTAAAATGAAACACACGTAAGAAATGAAACAGAAATGCAGACAGTCAATGAATGCAAGTAGCTCAGACTCGGGCTTTGTGGAAGGTGTTTATGCTTAGCAGTGAACTTGTAAAGGCTGGTATGATAATGATAAAGGAATAGCAAAATAAAATAACAGCCTATATCCACTGCTGGGTATTGAACGCTTTAGTTGTTATAAATGTTTTTGCGTACTCCGATCCGGTGAGCCATCGCGGCTCATAGTTTTAAAATAGGATGATTATGTTCTCTAGGCCGATTGCTAAAAGCTACGTTTCAGATATCAAGTACATTTTATTACTAACTAGCTGTTCCCCGCGAAGTAGTCCGCGTGAATTTATTAAGATTAGATTTCATGGGTTTTTTTTTGCGCATTACCCTAATTCTTTTTCTAAAGTTCTTAAGTTACTCCTTATAAAATCAGCTATATGATAGTGAAAGACCCGTCAAAATCGGTCCAGCCATTTCGGAGATTAGCCTGAACAAACAGACAGACAGACAAAATATCAAAAATAATTGTTTTTTGTTATAAGCGCATGTCTATGACATAAACTATTTTTTTAAATTGTATTGCACTGGCAACAATTTCTCTCTTCCTTCTTACAAAATGTACAAGTCAGTGTCTCCCTCAATTAAAATTTCAATCTTTATTCATAAATAGTGTTATTGAGCTGCAAGTTAAATTATTATTATAATGTCCTTAACAGTACCGTGTATACCTTCATATTGTGCATTTATTATAAAGCTGTTATTAAAATTTAACATTACAAACAGACACTTAGATATTATTTATTTGTATAGATTATAAGAAATTCTTTACTGCAATCCCACTATGGGGTAAGTGGTGACGAAACCCTAGATAAGGCAATATAGTCATAATTAAAGCGTCTTTTTGTACTTCTGATAAGATCATGATAGACCTTGCTATCACAGCACTGTACAGTATAGTGCTGGATGTGGTTCTTTCACGTAGAAGGCATCGTGAGCTGAAACGACGCAGGCAGAGTGGCGTTTAGAGTATCAACCGTCTCGTACGTTCGACGCTGTTCATCACACAGTCACACACAGTCACATCACACTCATCGGTGTTATCGATCAGGTACGTGATTGGTATACTACCTATATCTGTAAAAAAAACCATTAGACTTTTCAAACTCTTCCATAGTTTCCTTTAGCCGAATCTTATAAAACTCTCGGTACGAAATAGGGCAGAATGATTTTCTCAATCAACCATCATCAGCATGTAAAAGCTGTAAGTGGGCCTATCCAGTTATAGATATGCTCGTATATCGTCGTTGCAACTTTAAGGCCTCGTATGTGTCACTTTTGGCAAAACCACTTTTTTACGCCAGTCTTTTTCACATATTGAAGCTCTATCGAATGCAAAAACTCTCATGTGCCTCATGATTCAATCGTCATTTATTTAACAACTATTCTACTAACTATTCTATTATACATCTGTCGTAAACAAGAAGTTCACACCGGCAACTAATGAAAGCCACTAGACATTTTGGCATTTCTCACAGTTGTCGCTTTCAACATCCGCGGGACGAAATGGAGCGACAGATTTTCTTAGGCTACGCACGATAAAAACAAAACACTACAACACTACTACAAATGTAGACATGGAAGCTGTTTTTAATGTGAATTTAATTCGGAGACGCATTGTCCGCGCAGTGCTCGTTGCAGCGCTCGCTCCGTGCAGATAAGCGACAAGTTTCGAAAGGGTCATTCGTCTATGTCTAATTGTTCACTAATGGACGCGATAGGCCGCCCAAAGGTTGTGTTACGTATATGGTAACATTTCAAACGATACGAAACAATATTTTGTTAAACATTTACGTACAAATCTTTTGATCTAGACACACGGCAGTGAAACAGTCAAGTACGGAAAAAAGGCAATGCACCGGCATATTTAACTTATCTACCTTCTACCTTTTTATATCTTTATATATAAAAAGTACGTGTCACGTTGTTTGTCCGCAATGGACTCCTAAACTACTGAACTGATTTCAATGCAATTTTTGGTCAATGTGCAGTTTGGTCCAACTTAAAAGATAGGATAGCTTACATCTCAATTTATAGTCGCAATACAATATTATTTTATTGAAAATTATTTGTCTATTATTTGACAGCCACAATTATCAGTTACCTCCAAACGATTCTGTGAGATGACGATATCTGTTGAATGGATTGAGTAAATATTTAATAGATGGCGCTATGTTAAAAATGCAAACGTTTAATATAAGCTACAATTTGGTAGTATAACCACCACGTGTTGCTGTAAGTATTCAACAAATAAAACCAATTTCAAAAAAAAATTGGAGACTGTGTGCAGTTTGGTCCAACTTGAAAGATAAGTGACCCTCAATTTTTTTATTGCTTATTTCAGGAGTTTTTTTGGGAAAGCAAATGGTCGTTCGGAAGGGCAGAACAACGTCTGCCTGGTCAGCTAGTATGTATATAAAAACAAGCATCGAAAAGTGTTCAATTAGCAACTCCGTTCACATTTAATTTTATTATGTTTTATTAAATTGAACCCTTTGGCTAACAAATATGAGATACCTACATGATTACTTAAGCTAAAAGAAAAGGACAAAAATAGCCTGGCAATGTAGTGAAATGTAAGTAAAACATTAAAATGTGTAGGTGTGCTGCCGCTGGAACGGCTACATTCGGAACATTTTTTCGGTGGTTTTGTGGGCATATAACGTATCTATAAAAAATATAGTTGACCGGAAGTGTGTATAAATTACACAAAACATTTCGAGCCCTAAGTCATAAACTATCACACTTGTATTTCTGAACGTCAAACAAGGATCCCTTAAATACTTAATAACCAAATATCATGAATATATTGTTGTTCTTGAGTTATTAAAGTCATAAATGATATTTTTATTACTCACTGAGCTTGGCATCAATTCAGATCTCAAGTGTTTTATCTGCGAAGCCGACAACCCCGAAGGTCGTTTGTATACTGAATTTAACCCCCCTTTTCACATACATATTTTTGGTGGGAGTTTATTTATTTTAAGCCGGACCGTTGAATACGTTATTTACGTCTTTTTTTTTAATATAGGATCGAGTGACAAACGAGCACACAGTCCACCCGACGGTAAGTGGTTGCTGTGGCCCATAGACATCTACATTTATCCTCGTTTGCGAATCAAAATGCAGATGTGCGTTGTCACCCGTGAGGACCACGATGGAATGCCTCTTTTCCAGTAAAAAGGGTCTCCGGTTCTCCACACTCACCATACGAAACACAGCAGTGTTAAACTGCTATTTCACGCTGGTATTCTGTGTGTCTTGATAGACGATATTACGTAAGTTCAATATTGAAAGAGATCCTTACCGGCCTCATTTTGAACTAACACAATAAGCAGCTCAAACGCATTTAATCTACGTCGGAACTCGTTGACTTGCGACTACTTAAAATATTTCATAAGTGAATGGTGCTCATGAAGCTATAGACAAGGCATTGTTATAACGTCGTAACAACGAGGATAATATTTCAAGTAGATCGTTAATGCATAATAACGAAATATAACTTGGATTAAGTTAAAGTTACAGCCTTTATACGTCCCACAGGCGGGCATAGGCCTCCCCTCATTTTTTTGTAGCAATTAGGGCTAATAATTTTCCGCTCACTAGATATCGCTAGTTGACACATAGATCGTTTTCTTATTACATAATGTCATTTAATTGAGAAGTTAGTTACTTTTTTATCCGCGGCTTCGCTCGCGTTGGCTTCAATTTAGGAATATCATTAAAACTACTTCAATTAAAGTTAAAATTTCATAAATGTTGTTCTATTCATGATGAACATGTGACGGGCACTATATTCATGAACGGGAGTAGAAATATAGATAATATGGGCACAGCGTTTTTCTGATTACAGCTTAAAATAATAAAAAGATGCAGTTAGCAACCCGCCTGCCAAGCGTGGCAACAACGGATAATATCCAACTTATTTCGTAATCTATGGAGGGAATCGATATGATGAACGGAAGTCTAAATATATTAGCAATGTAGAGGCGGCGTAATGGAAACTAATACCTCATTTCGTCTCGTCTGTGGGTGTCTTAAGAGGCGACAGAAGGGAAACTGAAACAGGAGGTGGATGGCAGCATCTTCCTGATAACAGTGCAGAGTAATAAAAAGCTGCGGATGCCAATCCACTCGCCAAGCGTATCAACTATGGCAAATATCCTCCCTATGAGGCAATCTATGGAGGAGGCCTATGCTCAGCCTGTAACGGGAACATCTTTTTTATCATCTCGTTCGTAAGAGGCGGTAAAGGGAAATGAAACAGGAGATGAGCAGCAGCATCTTTCCGATAACAACTCAAATTAATAAAAAACTTTTGTCGAGCCCCCCCCCCCCCCCCCCCAATAAAAAATTTATGGAGGAGTCTTATTAACAGCGGCAGACTTAGGCTGTAATGAATGAATGAAAAAGCATACAACCACGTTGACTTAAGTAGAGTTTAATACAAAAACTTGAAAAACACGTTTTTTTTTTAATAAAGCAGTAGAATAATTTGCGGGCATATGTCGTTCTGTGCGATTACAATCTGGATGTCTTCAAGGCAAGAATGAATAGACTTTTGTCGCGCTAAGACGGTGCGAATTACCATGTAGGGCTTCATGTCACAGCTGTTCACCAGTTAGGATTATAGTCAAGCACTGACTTATAATAAGTATTTTTTATAGAATAAGGGTAACCAAATGCACACACAGGCACTTGATGGTTAGTGGATGCTGTGGCCCATTATCAACATGTATCCTCGATTAAGAATCAAAATGCAGATGCGTTGCCACCCCTGAGGACTATATTGGAACGCCTCGTTTTCAGTAAATAGGGTCTCCGGTTCTCTATACTCCCTTTACGAAGCACAGCGGCATTACGCTGCTATTTTACGCTGGTGTTCTGTGGTCCTACCTCGGTCGAGTCGACCCATTCGTGCTACAACCATAATATAGCTGCAGCGTGGCTCTGCCGCGTATAAACCACGTTAAAAACAAATATGCAAAAATGACCTCACCTTGCAGCATCGAGCGATACGCGGTGTCAGTGATGGCGAACACGTGAGGAGGCACCTCGTGCCGCTTGATGCCTTTGTAGCGCTCCATGATCTTCTCCGTGTAAATCGGCAGCTTCTTGTACGGGTTCACCACCACGCAGAAGAGCCCCGAATATGTCTGCAAGCAATTGGGTAATTGTTAGTTATATATAGTTTAATAAGAATTTTCTGTAAATAAATTATAATCATCTTAATCTTAATTTTATGGTATGGTTTCGATCTCAACAGCAAGAAGCAGTGTTGCCACTGTGGTGCAGCGCAGCAGTGCTGCCTGCCGCGCTGATTCCGAGCAAGGCGGCAGTGTTGCCCTGTTCGTAGTGTAACGCTATTGTGTATTCATTCAGTTGCCTTGAGTTGACAAGATTTAGATTGATCATCAACTTTTATTTATATTGTTGGAAGATGTATAACTTGTTTTATTGATCTCCTTCGATATAATATCTTTCCATATATTGTCTATAATAAAATTATTACGATGATTAGTACGACTGCTATCGTAAAAGGCTGGATATAAAGTACAACCCCAGGTTAACTAAATATATCTCTTCGGAATCACAGAAATTTTTATTTTTTATTTATTTATTAACATTCACGTATAGACAATATCGCTGCCGCGCAGCAGTGCTGCCGCTGAATTGCTGCCGCTGCATTGCTGACGCTACATTGCTGTCGCGCTCGGAATATAATCTCACATAAACCTATAGAGAATATATGGGGACCAGTATTGATGCGGCAGCACTGCCGCGGCAACACTGCTGCATGCAGCCGAGTTCGGAATCATACCTTTATACTTCAAGGGTAGTACCATATAAATATTGAGAAAAAGCCACACCTAAGGTGCCAAAATAGAGGTGAAGTTTTTACTGTAACTAGGTGACATTGAGATTGTGATATTACTTAGTCCACTCAAAAAAGAGAAAAAAAAATAATGTGAAATAATTTTATTATTTCACATTATTTTTATTAATTATAGAAGCGTCAGTAGGTTAATGGCAGGGCGTGGACCGCGAAATCGAAAGGTCGTGGGTTCGAATCCGCCATTCGACTACTGTCGTGAACCACTTCTAACACAAGCATTTTAAGCTTACCAGAAGTGGTTAAAGGGAATATTAGTAGTGTTTAATAGCATTACTAGTATTTAAAAAAAATATATTCTTTTTAGATATCTGAAGTCAGGTTTACTTTTCATTAAACGTTAATTTACGCGCGGAATCTTTTATTTTTCAGCGGTAAACATTATCCCACGCTGCCCCAAGGAGTGTTGGCGAACTTCACGTGTCTTCAAAATATTTTTTTTATTTCTAAAACATGCAAGTTTCCTCACGATATTTTCCTTCACTGCCGAGCACGTGGTAAATGGTAGGTGGCAGCACGTTCGACATGTTCTTGTTCTAAGACCCCCTCAGAAATGAGAGGAGGCCTGTGTCCACCAGTGGGACGTATGTATATAGGATGTAAAAGTTATCCCATGTATTTACCCAGAACATGGTCTACCTTTGTGCTAAATTTAATTCCAATCTGTCTAACCGAACATATACGTGATTGATTGACAAATATTCAAACATCATTTTAAAAATATGGTGTATAGAAAATTATTGTAAGAACAAATGAACGTAAGCGAGATGCGAATAATATATTTTTCATTATACAAAATTTACACTTGAATGAAAAGCAATTAAGGCGTTTAGAATAGCATTCATCTTTCATTGTCACGCTCACATCATCTTTACAACTCTACACAGCCCGAGATATTGTAACGAAGTTCCTTATCGCACAGTACGAATTTGACGGATGGTGGCTAAGCGAGAAAAGTGTAAGATTTTTCCGTCACGTTTCTTTCACGTTTTTTTTTTATAGAATAAGGAGACTAACGAGCACACAGTTCACTTGATAGTAAATGAATGATGTGGCACATATATACATCTACATCTATCCTCGATTAAGAATCACAACGCTGATGCGTTGTCGCCCCTGAGGACTAAGATTGAATGCCTCATTGCCAGTGAAAAGGGTTTCTGGTACTCTACACTCAACATACGATTATTACGTGGTAGAGCCACGCTGCACCTATATAACTAGTATAGTTGTAGCACGAATGGATCGGCTCGCCCGGGGAAGAAACACGCTCTCACAGAATACCAGCGTAAAATAGTAGTTCAACGCTGCTGTGTTTCGTATGATGAATGTAGAGAATCGGAGACCTTTTTTATGACATTCTATCTCAGTGCTCACGGGTGATAACTGGCAAGCATCTGTATTCAATTGAGGATAGAAGTAGATGTCTATGGGCCACAATAACCAATTACCAGGTGTACTGTGCTCGTTTGTCACCCTTTTCCTATAAAAAAATGAAATACAGCAGCATTAATGTGCTATTTCACGCTGGTATTCTGTGAGAATATGCCTTATTCTTTTTTTAAAAACGTTACCCGGACAATAAGCTATTCATCTGTATCGTGGAGGCAGCAGATATACATAAATTGCACAAGAACAAACATCCAAACGCGATACAACTTTGTAGGTCACACAAATACTTATTCCGTGCGGGATTCGACCCGCGGCCCTCAACGCCATTATTTGTTTTAAATTTGTGTCATTGATTGCTAAGCTACGGAGCCGTCAAACGCTATAAGCAGTTGATGATTTCTTTTAAAAGTATTGTCACGGATAAACAACAGATGAGACGTGCCTCGAGGGCTCGTACTCTAAGCCTATTGATTAACAGGCACTACGCTTCATTACTGTCGTCAAACCGATGCGCTCATTGACAGTTGATTGGACCTCGACACGGACTGTTCTCCGCAGCTAATGAAGTAGTGACGACTGTGGTGCCATCGTTGTCGTGTCAACTAACAAAATTAATAGAATCGTTACGTATTTCTATTACGTTCATTAGCTCCTTTTTCTAACGCACAGGGATGAGATAAAGAAAGATAAAGGCACCTTTGACGGTTACAAAGAATTCCCAGAGTTTTACTAGATAGTTAAGACTCGTCCCCTATCGTCTAGGAGTCGCGTCTTTGTAGATACTACTCTCTTCTTCATTTCTGCCTCTAAATAACAGTAGCTGCACTGTTGTCTCCCAGTCTGAAAGTTATTGGAGAACCAGAATAATTACAGGCTGTGATACATTTTGTCTGAGACCTCAGAGGTGACAACGTATTTGTAGCCTTCTTTGTTTGAAGTGTGTATATACTGCAGAAGCCACTGACTTTTCTATCACAATTTTTTTCACTTTGAAAACGTTTACATCGATTTACGGTTCTTTAGTCAACATTTTATTTAAAAATATCCATCCATTCCATAAGCGACAGAAGCTTAATGGTTAAAGGTACAAATTACGAAATTTAAGAAAAATACAAGGTTCTAATCCGCTATTCGACTACTGTTGAGAATCATTCCTAATATATTATACCAATGTAAGCTTAACTGGAGTGGATAACAGAAATGTTAGTATTGTCGTAGTAAATAGATTATGTTAACATCACTGCTAAAAGTTTACTTTAAAAAAAATAAAGAGAAATTTAAAAAAAGGCAATAGGGGCTTAGTTCACGGCTGTCTACTGAAAAATTATAACTACGAAAAAATCAGAACAGACAACCTACGATGTATTATTCAAAACATGTATCATTACATATTTTGCGGCATTGTCAGTCAATACACTATTTTTTAATTCTTTAATGCAGAATGTTCATTTAATATCTAAACAAATAAGTATTTAACAATAATTATGAGCATAAATAAGACAGAGAATTCAATTTCACTATCACAGTAGTCCCGCGGAGGCAAAGATCTAGGTTAAGAATATACCAATAAATTGTCTATAAAATTATATTGCAAACAACCAATTAACCGGCGGAACAAACGGCCAGCACGTTGTAGTGATTGTTTATATTGTAACTACGACCTAGATGATACTGCGCCTTAATTATGTACTGGGCCTACTTTCTGATGAGCTACACAATTGTTTTGTCCTCAAGGCAAATAATGAAATTGTTAACCACAGTAAAGTGAATTACTAGTCCCTTCGTGGTCGAGCCATGCTGTAGCTATGTAGTGGTAACACGAATAGATCGGCACTTTCGGAAAGGACCACGCTCTCACAGAGTATCAGCATAAAATAGTAGCTTAATACTGTTGTGTTTGGTATGGTGAGTGTAAGAGAACTGGAGACCCTTTTTAATGGAAGCGAGACATTTCATCTTAAGCATCATCTGCATTTTGATTCTCAATCGAGATATCGATGATCGATGTCTCAGGATCCATTTACCGTCAGGTAAACTTTGTGCTCATTTTTCATTTTTATTATTAAAAAAAATCTGATGGCAAGTTGCTACTGTGGCACACGGACGCTTGCAACTTCAAACAAAGAAGAGATGCGTTATAACCCTAGAGGCCTGATATGGAATGCCTTATAGCTTAATTATATAATGTTACTATTCTGACTTTCTAATCCTCCAAACCATGTATAAAAGTAAAAATAAATATTAGTAGCGCTATACATAATAGGTAAGGTATTAAAAAAGCGGAGAAGTAATTAATTCCTGATTTATAAATTCCTTTGAGGCATTCCTTGGTGGAGGCCTATGTTCAGCAGTGGAATTGTGAAGAGCTGTAATGATGATGAATTTATAAATAAATGCAAATTATTTGCAAGATATTTTACATTAAAACGCAGTAAAAACGTCTGCCTTAATCGGCAACTTCAAAGTCCGCCGCAGGACGGCGGTATCTTATCCGCGCCCCGCTGATAAAGGGGGCGGCGATAATCTGAATTAATTTGCATCTGACCCGTCACCCGACGTCTGTCCACTAAGTTTAAACAACATGCATGTTTGTAATCGATTGGAGACATTCACGTAATTAAAGTAGAGATAATTTTCGAATTGCATATTTCAGATAATTTTACTGTACTCGATATAGACTTTTTTTTATTTATAAACAAAGGGCTTTGTCACTGATACAATTATGATGCCTTGGTAGTTACTACAAAACATGTTAAATAAACTAATTATTTACTAACTTATTAATTCGCTGTATTTTAGAATAGAATAAAATAGAATAGAATAATTTTTTATTCAATATTGATTATTACATAATACTTATTGAAAGTCATTTTTTATTTACCACTGGTTCGGAAAATACCTCTGTCCTAGGAAGACAGTGGTAGAGCCAAGCGGCAGCTTTTGCTGTCGCACGGATGGGCCGGCTCGAACCGGGGTGGTACCACGACCTCACAGAATACCAGCGTGAAGTAGAGGTTTACCTCTGCGTTTCGCTTGGTGAGTGCAGGTGGCCGGAGGCCCTTTTTACTGGAAATGAGGCATTCCATCTTAGTCCTCACGGGTGACAACGCATCTGCATTTTGATTCGCAAACGAGGATAGATGTAGATGTCTATGGGCCGCAGCAACCACTTACCATCAGGTGGACTGTGTGCTCGTTTGTCACCCTTATCCTATAAAAAAAAAGAACCAGCAAGAAACCCAGCGGAAATTTTTTTCAAACATCACTTAACAATAATTTCGTTTATACAATTTTAAATGATTTTTCATAGAACCAGCATGGTGGCGATCACCTTATACTTTGTATACTTTGTATGTTGCCTTGACCTTAAATATAAAGTTCAAAAGGTGAAGCTAATCTAACATACTAAGAGTAAACTAATTCCCATTGCCAAACTCTGGCCCCCTTTCGTTTTTGGGAGGATGTTGGAAAGAATTCGCAGCGCTACCTAATTACGTGTAAGCAGACATTTTTTAGATATACAGTTTTCCTCACGAAAAATCGTTTAAAATTGCTGATAACATTTTCATAAGTGTCGACGGTTTCCTCGCGTTGAATGTTAGATGACGCGTAGAAACTATTAAAAGGCTAAGGTTGATAAGAGCTTGTCCAATGAGCTGCTACCTCGGTCCCGGCTCCATAAAATTAACATTAGAAATTACATAGACATAATTGAGATTCGAGTCCAGTACACGTTCCATTACGTCAATGTCGCGGCTAAATGCGGGCGATCAATTATTATTCCCGTGTACATTGAATGTACATAATGACGCAACTTGTAAGTGGGCAAGAACTAGTTAGCCTGCATTCTCCTTTGGACGTGCTCCTATTTTGGCGGTGGTGCTTGTATGAAGCGTCCTCCTACGTCGTAAGATACTGAATCGTTTTGTGTAGCGTATACAAAGAAAATCTTAGAGGTTTCTCGTTATTTCACGTTTATTTAAACATTTACTCCCTACTGTACATAGGCTACTCCAATGGAGTGCCTCGAGGGATTTTTTTATTCTGCTGCTGCCTATCTCCTCTTAAGTTTCCCTCTGACACCTCTTACGACAGCCTCAAGATGACTTAGGTAGTGGATTCTCCTACACTGCCCCTATAAACGTGAACGTAAGAATGGGTTCATAATTTTATAAAATATATTATAATATACATTCTGGTGTAAACGCCATTTAGAGCTGAGGAAGAATTAATTAGTCCTTCAAGGTTTGAATAGAACAATTGGCATCAGTGCAGGATGTCAACTTAGGACGGCGGCGAAGGTACGTTTCACACGTCAACGGCGGCGTCCACAAGCTCAGTCAGATAGCTTACTGCACACCCCCAAACTGTAATGGACAAACGTGTGGGTTAAATGTCCAATCCTTATGACACTTACAACCAAAAACATGCCCCCAGTGCTCGGCGGCTCCTGCGGAGGAGTCGCTACTCGCTTGTAGCGGTATGCGGAGCCTCCCTGGAGCCACGGGACTTTAAAATTTCTGGGTGACGGATTCTAACCACTGTACGACCAAGGCTATTCAGAAGGATATTGATGCACTTCATGTTTTAACATTTAACGTAAAAACTTTAGGAATTGAAGATAAGCTTGAAGAACTTGAAAATGCACTAGAAAAAATAAAATGAGATGTGATAGGATTTTCGAAAGTAAGAAGAATGGGCGAAGATATCAATGAAAGGGACAGTAATATTTTAATTTACATTGGGGAAACACCGCGTCTTTACGGGGTGAGTTTTCTGGTAGCAAAAAGATGTAAAGGGAACATAATCGAATTTGTATCAATTCTGAAAGAGATTTCCTCTGATCTTGATTCTTAGATTCCGTGTGACAGACAGGAAAACAGTGACATTTATATGTTATACATTATACATTATGCCTCTTGCTGCGATCACTCAGGAGACAAAATCGAAGACTTCTACCATGTCCTTCATAAAAGCCTTCGAAGATCATAAGAGCTCATGGACCATAGTAATGGGTGATTCCAATGCTATGGTTGGGCTTCGATAGGAAACTGACGACCCTAACATTCTAGGATCCAATGGATTAGGGGAAAGAAATTCACGAGGTATCCGCCTTCTTCAATTTGTCAGTAGTTTAAAATTAATTATCTGTAATAGTTATTTCTACAAGAAATCTCATCGTTGATGGACCTAGCTTTCTCCAAATAACAGGACAAAAAATTAGATTGATTTCTGTCTCTCATCTAGCAAACTTTAGTGAAAAACGTAGAAGTATTAAATCATTTCACACTCCATTCTGACCATAGATTAGTACGCACAAGACTGAAATTCGACTTAAAAATTCATAGATACCTAATAATTACAAAAACAATAGGAAGAGTAAATAAATAAAATACATTAATTTCCAATCAAGATGAGTTCTTTTTTTTATAGGATAAGGGTGACAAACGAGCACACAGTCCACCTGATGGTAAGTGGTTGCTGTGGCCCATAGATATCTACATCTATCTTCGATTACGAATCTAAATGCAGATGTGTTGTCACCCGTGAGGACTAAGATGGAATGCCCCGTTTCCAGTAAAAAGAGTCCCTGGTTCTCTACACTCACCATACGAAACACAGTAGCATTAAGCTGCTATTTTACGCTGGTATTCTGTGAGAGCGTGGTCATTCCCCGGTCGAACCGACCCATTCGTGCTACAATCATAATATAGCTGCAGCATGGCTCTACCACGTATAAAATTCATTTTAGAGTTATAAAATAGCTTCAGCTCTTTAGACATTAATAATATTGCAAATAATGATATAGAAAGCCAATACAATATAATCAAAGATAACATAAGACCTTGTAATAAAATTAAAGCAAAGAAACAGACACACAAGGAACTTAACAAAGCTACCGAAATTCTTATAGACGAGGAACAGAAAGCAATTCATAACAGAATAGAACATAAAGCTAAATATAAAATTGTAAAAAGAGCTATTCGTAAAGATATTTAAAACTATAATCTTAAACTATTTACATCCGCACTAGAGAATTCAAAGTTAATAAAAGGAGCTAAACAAGGTATAGAAGTAGGAAAATCAGCAATTTTAAGCCTAAAAGACGATCAGGGTATAAGACTCGGCGATAGAGGCAAAATATTACAATTACAAGTATGTAACGGATATAATTTTAAATTATATCATAACCAAGACGTCCCACAGTCTACTTCAGAATATTCATATCCCGAGAATATTGCACCAATCACGAACACTAACTTAAAAAGGATGAAATACCAGAAGATTCCCGGGGAAGATGGTATAACAACAGAGGCCTTAAAGTTTGGTAAACCCGTTCTTCTCCCATACATCACTAACTTATTTAACTCAATATTAAAATCCGGCACCTATCCAAAACAGTTTTGTCATTCTAACATAAATTCTTTTACATGAAAAAGGTGAGAAATCTAACATCAATAATTACAGGCCCATTACTCTTATTTCACACCTATACACAACCTTTATTAAAATAATTGAGAACAGGATTAGTAGACAGCTAGATTCTCATCAGCCCCCGGAACAAGCTGGGTTTAGACCTGACTTATCCACCACCGACCACATGCACGCTGTGAATCAAATAATTGAGAAACATACAGAGTATCAACTTCCTTTATATCTGGCCTTTGTCGACTACTCTAAAGCATTTGATAGTATAACACATAACTCTATTTTCAATGCCTTACAAAATCAAACATTGAACTCACTTACTTACATACATTTACTTAAAAATATTTATAATAACAGTACCGCCGCAATAAAACTGAATAACACAGAACCTTCTTTCCCTATTCTAAAAGGAGTTAAACAGGGCGACCCGTTATCGTCTAAACTCTTCACTGTCATCTTAGAAGAAGTATTTCGGAAACAGGCTGATAGTTGGCTCGAGAAAGGCATCAAGATCGGATCAAAGATGTTAAGCAATCTTAGATTTGCTGATGACATTATTCTCTTCGCATCCACGGCCAACAAACTGGAAGAATTGCTCAACGAGCTTCGAACAACTAGCCTGGAGGTTGACTTCCGATGAATATGGAAAAGACCAAGTTAATGACAAACCATGTCAAGCACAGGATACATATAGATGATATGGAGGTTGAATATGTTCATGAGTATGTTTATTTGAGCCAAATAGTCTCTTTCCAGATAAGGTAAAAAAAAGAGATCGCCCGATGAACAGAAAACGCCTGGAGAGCTATTGGGCCTTAAAACATCTAATGAAGGGCGACGCACCAATGTCCCTTAAACGCAAACTCATGGACATGTGCATCCTGCTCGTCTTGACATATGGCGCCCAAACCTGGTCTCTCACCAAACAGCAGAGGTCCGATCGCAGGGTGTGTCAGCAAGCAGTGAAGCGCAGCATGCTAGGAGTCAGACTAACAGAACGCATCAGAAATACCACTCTGCGCTCCAAAACCCAAATCACTGATGTCTCCTGTAAATCCGCCAAACTAAAATGAGACTGGGCCGGTCATGTCTGCCGTATGTCAGAAGAACTTTGAGCCAAAATTACAACTCGGTGGAAAACAATGGCGGGATGTACTGGACTCCTTCATGGAAGACTGGTCCTCCATAGCACAGAACCGTGAAAGGTGGAAAGAGGTTGGGAAAGCCTTTGTCCAGCGGTAGGACGTTATGGGCTGATAACATAAGATAAGAGAAGATTATAATAGGTACATATAGCTTCTTATTTTATTTAATCTTCAAACGTCAATAAAATGAGTGTAGAACTCCCACTTCACTCACCTAGCTATTAACGAGAGACAAGTCTATAATTCAAGAAAAAATTATATGTACCGTAACATAAATATCAGATTTTCTTTAACTGTTGTAAGCATTCATCTTTAAGTTTATTTAATAGAAGTGAGGCATATGTAGCAAATAATAATTTACCATTCATCAGAAAATAGGCACTACATCCTAAGTGACGAAGGTTATTTACTATGTGGCTTTACCTTTGCATTTTTAACAATTGTGACTGGGGGATACGGGCATACGGGTATCGATCGACTTTTCAATCGATAATAATTATATGGCGGTCGCCTAAAAGCATGCAAAGCGTTCCAACTTTAGACTCTCTGAGATTTATGTTTAACACTAATGATGACTCTTTCTATTTGTAATCGATGCATTTGTGGTTGTTTCCGACCGTTCTCCTCTGATGGTGGTAAGCTGACATAATTAATTACAATCATTTTCTCAATTTTCTTCATAATCTCGTATCAGTATAATCAATGCACGAATAATCATGGGACTAAGGCCCATTCTATATTAAGATTCGAATTAAATATTAATCACCACTTTTTATATTTTCCAAGTATCGTTCAGGTTATTTCATAATGCCTAAATAACAAAAAAATAGGAGTTTCTTTCGCTGTTTCTTCTCCGGTTAGAGAAATCTCATTTCGAAACGGTACTAGATTTAGTAGGTTTATAAAAACGACATTTAATAAACGAAATTTATTTTCCCACGTCGAATAAATATGATATTTATATATATATAGCTATATCATATCTTAACGTGAAAGTGGTTCACTTTCATAGTACAAGATATCTCGCATCTGTGATGATACTTGTCATCGCCGGCATGAGTATTTTACTCCTGGCATGAGGAAATTGTTTGCGGTCTTACACGTGGTAGAGCCACGTTGCAGCTATGTTATGCTTGTAGCACGAATGGGTCGGCTCGAACGGGGTAGGACCACGCTCTCACACAATACCAGCGTAAAATAGCAGCTTAATGCTGCTGTGTTTCCTATAGAGAACCGGAGAATCTTGTTACTGGAAACGAGGCATTCCATCTTAGTACTCATGGGTGACAACGTATCTGCGTTTTGTTTCTTACTTGAGAATAAATGTAGATGTCTATTAGCCACATAATCCACTCACCATCGAGTGGACTGGGTGCTCGTTTGTCACCCTTATTCTATTAAAAAAAAAATAGTTATAACCATTTTCTCCTGCCAGGCGTAAAATATCGGAAGCCATGAGACCTTTTTGGCGTATCCTATAGTAGCCTACTACCACACCTACGAAATAAAATGGCCATTGGAATTCTCTCTCGGCCACCACACAGCAGAATATTGGGAAATATTTACATTAGTAACCTTCTGAACCTTCTTTACTTTAACTACACTCCTCACAGATACAGATTAATACGGAGCTCAAGCGAACGGCAATGTGACCTCTAACGTATTCTAATAAAGGCTACATCCGCGTGGCGTTTGTGATGTCATGATGTGTAATCAGCTGTGACAAAATACAATGCTTGATGGTCGCATCAACGCCTCGGCCGTGACTCACGAGATGAGCATGCGGGGTTCAACTCGAAGTGGTAGAAATTTATAGATGGCTACATTTTACTAACAATTAAAAAAAGTTTAGTAAAAGTAAAGTTTCCGCTTAGGTCAAATAAAATATAGAAAAGATATCTTCACACCCGTAATTCCAGAAAGGGTAGGTAAAGTGCAAAAAGCAGTGAGCTACTCGGATGGTTGTGACTTGAGACAGAAATCACTTCCGATTCCAATGATGAGATTGGTTGCTAATCCATCACCTAAAGAATCACAAGCCCCATGTCCAAATAGTCAGATGTCGTTTTACGACATACTAAACACGTACGCACATTCTTTTTTTTACAAGTCCTACATAAACATGACAGTGTACGTTCCAAACCAACAAGGGACAGATCAGTTAGGTTTTCAACCGGTCAATCAGTTATGGCGTTCAGAAGTTACACTAAAAGACGCGCCGACGATTATATAATAATAATAATGTCCTCCAATCCGAATTTTGGTCACGGCGGCCAGCCTTGGACGGAGACTAACCGTCGGCGAAGGACAGGATTATAGTGCCCAAGTGTATGTGCAAGCACAGGTACACTCTCTATTCCCTCACTCTCATATTGTGATGGGAAGGTAAATCGACACGACCAGAGAGAGATCAGGCGCAAGACCTGATGGATGATGGAAAAACTCAATAACTGATTTTTTTGGTCCGACCCAGGATCGGGATCCAAAACTCAACAGTCAGGTACGCTAACCAACGAGTAAGTTGACCTTACGCGTCACGGAGCTTTATATTGGTATACAATTGATGCTAGTGCTCTTGGCATAGTTTGCTGCACACGTGTACTAAGGTTGAATCGATCGTTCACACGTTGGAATTTGGCCAACTCGTTAAAAATTCATTAGCGTTGCATGAATATTATAGTGAATTAGTGAATCAAGCGCTTTGCGTTTATTGTTATTGTTTTAATATTAAAGTAACCATTTAATAGTCCCACTGGTGGGATTAGGCCTCTCAATTTAAGTGAATAAATGCTATCTGAACACGCGCTGAGCGCCTCACGAAACCACTACAAGGAAGTAATTGCAATGTCACTGCTGACAATTGGTTTTCTTCAATGGAACTCTTTGATGAACTACCTAAAAGGAACCTTACTGACGTTGGAACCATGAAAAAAATAACAGACAGATCCCTAACGATTTTCAAACCCACAAGACCCGTGTAGGTAGTACAATCCAACTTGTTTGGTTTCACAAAAGATAAAACTTTGTGTTCATTTGTCCCTAAGCAGAACAAATCCATCGTTTTGATATCTTCAATGCTACCATCGATGGTAATACCCGTAAACCAGATATAATAGAATATTATTACTCAACAAAAGGTGGAGCCGATGAGACGGACAAAAAGTGTTATATTTATTAACTAGCTGTTCCCCGCGACTTCGCCCGCGCGTAATTTATTACGATTGAATTTCATGGGTTTTAATTCTTTTTCGCGTAACCCTACCCTTTTTCTAAAATAAAAGTAGTCTAAGTTACTTCTTATAACATCCGCTATCTGCCAGTGAAAGTCCGGTCGAAATCGGTCCAGCAGTTAGTTTCGGAGTTTAGCCGGAACAAACTGACAGACAGACAAAAAATTTAAAAATCGTGTTTTTGTTATAAGTATCGTATATACTTTCATATGCATATAGTAAACAACTGTTATTTCGACATTACAAAGAGATACTTCAATTTTATTTATTTGTATAGATTAAGGTCTCAAGTAAAGAAGACTACAAATGTGTTGTCACCTGAGGATTAAGAGCCCTCTTACATTTCGGCGTTTCGCAAATTTAGGTATTTTACGCACCGAGCGGGCGGCGAACTACGCGACCGATACTTTCTTTCATATCTATTCACTCGCTCGCACTATAATACTGTGAGTATGGCGATTAAACCATCTTGATCTTCCATAATACAAAGTTTTCTTAGGATGGACTTCAGTGGATGGAATATTTTTTGGTGTGTTTTTTTTATAGAATAAGGGTGACAAACGAGCACACAGTCCACCTGATGATAAGTGGTTGCTGCGGCCCATAGACATCTACATCTATCCTCTATTACAAATCAAAATGTAGATGCATTGTCACCCGTGAGGACTAAGATGGAATGCCTCATTTCCAGTAAAAAGGGCCTCCGGCCACCTGCACTCACCAAGCGATACCCAGAGGTAAACCTCTACTTCACGCTGGTATTCTGTGAGGTCGTGGTACCACCCCGGTTCGAGCCGACCCATCCGTGCGACAGCAAACGCTGCCGCGTGGCTCTACCACTGTTAAAAATTTCATTTTAATGTTATCTTATTAATTTATTATTATATTATTATATAATTTATTATTTATTATTATATACCATTTTGATATATTATTCATTATTTATGAAATTTAGTGTCAAAATAAGTACACATAAATATTTTAATTGTTACGCTGTAATCGAATGTTAATAATCGATTATGTCTACTACCGGTAGAATAGTGGTATAAATAAATAAACGGTTGCAACCTGTTTTAATAAATATAGCAACCAAATGTAACTAATATTTTTTTAATCGGTACTTACAGTCAATTACTATAAACAGTGGTAGAGCCACGCGACAGCTTTTGCTGTCGCACGGATGGGCCGGCTCGAACCGGGGTGGTACCACGACCTCACAGAAAACCAGCGTGAAGTAGAGGTTCACCTCTGCGTTTCGCTTGGTGAGTGCAGGTGGCCGGAGGCCCTTTTTACTTCCATATGAGGCAAAGGCCAAATGAGGCATTCCATCTTAGTCCTCACGGGTGACAACGCATCTGCATTTTGAATTGTAATAGAGGATAGATGTAGATGTCTATGGGCCGCAGCAACCACTTACCATCAGGTGGACTGTGTGCCCGTTTGTCACCCTTATCCTATAAAAAAAAAATATTTTTTATAAGAAAAATATTTGCTGCGACGGCATTGACCGAACTTTTCTCGATTCGATAATTTCAGGCAGTACACACTTTTCATAAAAAGCTTGTAACTTGGGTAACATATTGAAAATCTAAAATTGGTCGTATTTGTAAATTTTTAGTACTTTTACTGCATTAATCTGGGCCAATACATATTATGGCAAGTATTCAGACATTTTTATTTGCTAAATGAAGCTGGCCTTGGATTTGGTAAAACCAGTCATTATTTTGATTTAATGTTACACTTGAATCACTGAATTTATAACCTTTAACTTTTTTTTGTCGAAAGGCCGTATCAAAATCTATTCCGAAAGCTGAAATAGGATATTTAACTTCAATAAGACCGTTGCTGTATGTTGTGTTGTGTGTGCTGTATGTTGTGTTGTGTTGAATAGACCACATTTTTCTATAATAATATGTTTTTGTTTGCTCAATTGTGCACATGCTGCAGACTCGTTGTCCCTACCATGTTTAATCGAAGAGACGTGATCTAAATTATAACTATATAAAATAGTTTTAAACCGATCGATCAAAAATTGCGGTCGTAGTTGACAATGTTCTAGTATGCAGGCAATCGACGCACACTACGATAGCAATCGACGCACACTACGGTGGTATCGAAACCATGCAGCGCCCGAAATAAACTGACGCAGATCCACCCTCGGCAAGCGCTCGCGTGTTAATGATCTCAGATGGCCGGCGCAGTTAAATATATAGTACTTTTATTTAATTAATTATAATATAATAGTAACGATTTTAAAAGTAAAAATAATAGCATAGTTTAAGCAAATGTTGATAATTATTTTGGTATAAATTTTACGTCTAAGTGATGTAGAACTTCGGAAATATAGAGGCTTGCATCGAAGCTTTTTTGGTCGTTTTTTGAATTATGTCGAATTTTTTTTCCTAGTGTGAAAAGCATATAACGAAAATGTATTCCATTATTATTAAAGTGTAGGATATTTGGGAGATAAAAATTTTTTTTTTTGATGGTCGATATTCAATAGAATCTACAAATTAGAGCTCCCAAATCATGTCTTCGAGAGTTTTTGCCTAAACATGCATCGGGAGAATGATTATTACTGATTAAATAAATAAGTTATCTAAAATCCATTCCGAGCTTATTTGAGGAG
Source organism: Parnassius glacialis (assembly GCA_033319125.1). Lineage (NCBI taxonomy): Eukaryota > Metazoa > Arthropoda > Insecta > Lepidoptera > Papilionidae > Parnassius > Parnassius glacialis. The sequence goes on from JAVANC010000005.1 coordinate 52,704,800, forward strand.
AGAAAACGAACTATTTTTACCAAGTAATTGTTATTTCAAGAAATGAACGATAAACATAAAATTTCAACGAGGAAACCTTGTAATTTCGCGTTTTTTTGTTATACGCCTCTTAAGATAGGATACCAGAACACAATTCACGCAGTACTATTTGGCGGTAGAATTAAGGAAGAGGATGGGACTTCCCCCAGACGGTTTTTATGCAGAAAAGAAGTCCTACCACCTAGCAATATATGATCATTACCAAGGCATGCCTTAGTTACTTAGTGTAGTGGTTGTAAACGCGGTCGCTAATCATAAGGTACTGGGTTCGAATTCCAAAAAAATCTCAGTAGCAGCCTGTAGTCAGGAAGTTGGCGGTGTATCACCCTCGTGAAAACACGTAAAGCCGTAGGTCCTGCGCCTGATCTCTCACCTGTCGTATCGGTTTGCCGTCCTATCGGGCTATAAGACTATGAGAGTAAGGGAATAGACAGTGCACCTGTACTTGCGCACTCGTGCACTGTACTCCTGTCCTACGCAGATGGCTATTCTCCGTTGAGACTGACCGCCGTGACAGAAATTCGGTCTGGAGGACATTATTATTATTATCAAGGACGATGAAATCATTCACCGACCAGCTACCAGCTATCTAACCATTAGATTTGTTAATTAGAACTATAAAATTTATTATTGCCAAAGCGACAAAGTTTGATGAGAATGAATTACGGGCTTTTTGTAACGCTAATAGTGTGGGAAATCATTTAAGAAAAGACAATATAGAAATATTTTTTTTACTAAATCTTTTAACAACCAAAATGCCGTGGAACAACTAGGAATGTAGTAAATTAATTAATTAAAAATCGATTAATCAGTTTGAGATTTCAATACATACGATATTCTCAGAAGACATGAGTCTAAGAATTAATTTGCCTTTAATCAACAAGAGATCCAGCAACAGGGCTGCTTCTGTGTAAAAACGTACGGACGTGCGAGGTTATCCTTATCAATCGCCTACATAGTTTGCTAACCAACCATTTGTATCACACGAGTACAGAGTTTAATATCGCACAGTAAGGCCCGTCAAGAACAAATGAGTCAGAAACACGTTTATGGCCGCTAACGTTCACGGTGTACGTGATGTAGTTAGCCATATTTGGTTATTTCAAGACTCGGTCGACATAGAACAGTAATGCTCAATGCAAGCCCAATAACACTGTCGACCGTATAAGGCGAACGGTTGTTTTTTTTTTCATATAATTTTTGTGTCAGGTGCTCAATAAATATAAGAGTTACCTTGTCTATATAAATCTTACGCGACTAGATCATAAAGTACAGCCTAAAATAACAGTTATTTTATTGGCTTAACCTATCACCGAACCGGCAACCTCTAGGAAAGAAAGGTCATCGAATGACAGCCTCAAATCAAATCAAATACATTTATTATGAAACATATGTACTCGTAGGATACAAAAGATTTTATTACTTACTAGCTGTTCCCCGTGACTTCGCCCGCGTGTACTTTAGGGTTTTAATTTTTTTGCGAGGAACCCTAATTATATTCCTAAAATAAAAGTAGCCTAAATTACTTCTTATGACATCAGCTATCTGCCAGTGAAAGTCCCGTCATAATCGGTCCAGCCGTATCGGAGATTAGCCGGAACAAACAGACAGACAGACAAAAATTAAAAAAAAAATATTTTTGTTATAAGTACTGTTTATACTTTCATTTGCATTTTGTGTGGTAACTCAGATGGTTAGCGCTTGCTGTAAGCTTCACAGTACTCGAGCAACCCGGGTTCGAACCCCGCCGGCACCAATGAAATTGTTAATTACAATTTTAAGTGCTGATTTACCACGTGCTCGGCGGTGAAGGAAAACATCGTGAGGAAACCTGCATGTCTGAGAAATAAGAAAAAAATATTTCTAAGACGTGGAATTCGCCAACATGCTTTGGGGCAGCGCGGCGGGCATTTCCTTGCCCTAAAACCCTATCAGAAATGAGAGGAGGCCTGTGCCCAGCAGTGGGACGTAAATAGGCTGCAACTTTACTTTACTTTATGCATTTTGTAAAACGCTGTAATTTTGACATTATAAACAGACACTTCAAATTTATTTGTATAGATAGCATGTTAGTAATTAGTATAACTACATCCGAACCGTATTGGACGTAAATATAAAAATAATAATAATAATTAAATGCTTTGGCCATTCAAACAGAAATAACAATATGGTAATTATAGAGTAATGTATTAAAACCTAAGTTAGGTTTGACTAATCAATAGGTTCTTGTTGTTAATGGTAACATTATTATTTGAATTAACATAATAGTAACATCATCTAGTGGGTAGGTCAGTTACAATGAGGGCATCCACGAATTTTTCTGCCACCAGGGCGGCGCCACTTTACAGTGAGGTAAAATATTTGACAGATTTCATAGCGGGGACTATAATTTCTTAGGAAAATGTAATCTTTAAGGTTTCTTTCTGTATTATTAGTTATATTTTATATTAATTACATTAGAAATGAGCAAATCAAACTATAAATATAACTAAAAGCCCATTTTTAAAAAAAGAGTTCTAAAGTTAAAAAAAATTAAAAATCTAATCACTGACGCATTGTGTTGGGTATTAATATAATACTCTAGATAATGATAACCTATTATTTAAAACTAATTTCTCAATTAAGTGATATTGTGTAGCAAAAAACTTTACCTCAATCGTAACTAGCGACATCTGGTGAGTGGAAGATTATTAGCCCTCATTGTTAATTAACGATATAGATCCCTTGTGCTAGCGTTCAGTCGGACGCTATTAAATTGTCCTTTCAATCATCATTAATTGTAAAATAACCTTTTATTCGTCAAAACAATTTCAAATAATTTTTAAATGTCAGTATACTATTAGGCAATTATTTGTGTATAGCAGGTCTCGATTAAATTATATTGCTCATCATGAGATTATTGTGCGCACCAATTGTTAACTTTTATGTATATTGTAATCTGTTTTGTGATCTAAATTCTATTCTCTATCTTGTTTCACATAATTTTGAAAACAGATGTGGGTTTCATTACACTAAGATGCACATTTCAAATATAAAACGTGCATCTTAGTCTAATCAAATAATAATTTAAGAGATCTAAGGGGAATTTTTACTCCGCAACTTGTTCTCAAATATCTTTTGAGCCTGAAAGATTCTTTGCTTTTCACGTAAGTTCCAATAAAATTTTACACCTTAATATAAAATAGGTGTAACAAAACCATGTTAAGCTACTAAAACGCTTCTAATTTCATTTTTAGGGCTCCGTACCCAAAGGGTAGCCAACGGGACCTTATAATATAAATAAATAATAAAAATTGAAATAAAAAGGAGCTCCTCTAGTAGAAACATATATTGCTATGGTACGGAACCCTTCATGCGCGAGTCCGACTCGCACTTGGCCGGCTTTTTTTTAAATAATTTAAACAGTGCATAGACTAATTTACTCAGTTATTTACATATTTGTTCAGCATGAGATTTCCAAGTTAGCTTATTGTCAATTGCAGTTCCAAGAAGTTTTGTAATTTGTTTTTCTTAAAGGTCTTTCTTGTCTTTAATAAGTAATATATTAAGATTTTGAATTACGAATTTTTGGTTAAAGTGCATAATTTTAGTTTTTTGTAGATATATTTTTTTATTACTAGCAAGTCGTTGTATAATATCATTTAAAAAATTAAGTAATTATGTCATTTTCATATTTTTTTTAACCGTAAGATAGGTATTATTATTGCGGTACAACATCAGCAAATAGAACCATATGTTGCTGATTTTTATATGTATTTTCACACGTGCATGATAAATCTTAAAATATAACATACACAAAATTAAATTAAACCACTTCTTTATAATAAATAGCACGACTGATATTATGTAGTTTCGCAAATGACCATTTTTCAATATACGCATAATGGCAAATTAAAGATTGAGGAACACTGTTCCAAACAATGCCCACTTCATTACCCTGTAAACATAAGTATGCACTATCACCCACGCGCCTCTTAAATTAGCAAAGCATACGGTCGATTTATGTTTATGGCTAACGTGAATTTGTAATGTTTACCGACTTGAGTGTTGTACAGTTGGCCAGAATGCTCTTGTCGAATTAAGGGAAATTTAAGGCACTTTAAATGACAATGCCCATTTGTGCCCCAGAAATGCCCAGATAAAGTATATTACAAGATTGCTCTAAAAAATAAAAACTAGAATTATGTTGTTAATTTTAAATCATATAAAGCACTGGATAAATAAAAAAAAAATAAGACGGTTTGTTGACATTGCAGTACGTATCATCGCTTCAATCATTAATTCATGCTTTATTTATTACGGTCTGGAATCACGTCCTTTGGCCCATGTAAAACTCAACATAATCGAATATTAATATACTGCTTTACAACAAAAGAAAACAAAAATATGATTTTATAATAAACGTCATCAGATGAAAAAAGCATGGCCCAGTTAAGCATTCATTTTTGTTATCAAAACCCAGAGACAGACTAGGTTTTCTACCAACGCCATTTATGGGACTATTTGTTTGTTCACCTATCTCTCATTGACAGTCTCTTAAATTATGAAATCTTAGGCTTTGTTTAGTTGGGGGCTAAATAATGGGCATGATAAATAAAATCTTCCAAAAAGGAATCGTTTTTTTGTTGATCAATTGATCTAAGTAATCGATTCCAATATCGATTATTATTTTACATTTGAATCATCAACGAGTTGAATAAAGATCTAAATGATGTGTCTAGACACTCAAAAATACAAAAAAGTACTTTGTGGTAGTGTATAAGTATATCTAGGCTTCAAATAAACAAATATAATTAAAGCAAAAACCTAATGAAATAATGGCTCAAAAGGCTTAACTCCAAGTCAAAAACATTCCAAAAAACTAAAATGACTGTCATTCATTCTTTCACTGTATAAAAAACCAGTAGGAAGTTATCATGTTTAATGTCCAATATCTTTTGAAGCGGTGCTTTATATGACATTAAATCTAGATATCATATAAATACTGTTAAAAAGTTATCATATGAGATAGAGCTGCAATTTGGGCATTGCATGGCATTGCTGACTTTTAGCTCCATACTAATATGGGCATGGTCCTTTATGCATAAAAGGCTCTATGCACTGGACAAATAAGGAATTGAAAAATTTGCTAAGTTTTTTTTTAATAGAACAAGGGTAAGACAAACGTTTATCCTTAATTAGGTATCAAAATGCAGATGCGTTGTCACCCCTGAGAATGCCTAAGATGTAATGCCTCTTTGCCAGTCAAAAGGGGCTCCGTTTCTCTATACTCATCGTACGTAACAGCAGAATTAAGCTGCTATTTCACACTTTCTATCATTAAAATTTCTTTAAGTTGGAAGAAGAACTCATCAATTTTGAGATAAAATAAAAACCCAAATGTATAGAAACATACTATATACATTTCAGCACTAAAATATATTTTGCCTATCTCTCTTACAAAGCAATAAGGACCGTGGCCGAGCTCACTTGACTACTCTAGCGCCATCTATTATCTATCTACGGAAGCGGTTGCGATGTATATCGATATGAAAATTTGACACGCTAAATACATCGTTCTTTATTTAATACATTTCCATAGATGTCGCTACATGGTACCGCTAAGTAAGATTGACGAAGTCATTGGGCTCTAGTATGTATAACATAACGAAAAAGCGTCAACAACTAGTCGTAGCAGCTTAAACCAGACACTTGCCTTAAATTTGAAAGTACGCAAATCACCTAGGGTTTAATTCTCATTTCTGGCACTATTGACTTGCAGTTTTAGGGACAGATTCTCCACTAGCTCGAACAAGAAGGAAAACATCCAGATAAAGTAAAAATATAATATTTAAAAACACGTAAACTGGCTGGCAGTATCTTATAGTCGCGCAACTTGGCAGTATCTTGTCTCTCTTGTCAGTCTCTCCGGGTGTGAGGCTTAAGAATCCCAAGTCCAGACTTTTTGCTAAGATACGTGAAAGAAAGAAAAAAAATACTTTGTCATTAACATCACACTTGCGTATTGTTTGCTTCGTTACATTGCATATGCATTTGACTGTACACAATAAGCACCGACATGTAATAAAACGCCCTCCTCCTACTGTAATGATAATATTTACTATTCCAAATTTAGACTGTGTGGTCGATTTCGGTTCTGTCGGTATCCGGTTCGGTCAAAGATCAACTATTCGGAAATAAGTTAATACGAAAGATGTTTAACAAACAAAGGGTTATGATTATGTATAGCAACTTTGTATATATTATTAGACCTTAGCTACGGTTTTGACAAATGAGTAATGATTAAAATCATATTTCGAATTTCAGGTTACATAAATAATAAATTGAGAAAGCCTTTTTACGCCTTGCTTTTATTTCAGACAGCTTTCGTAGAAATATACTGTCGCAACGACTTCGTGGTAAATTAGCGTTTAAAATTGCAAATAACAATTTCATTGGAAACTTAACTCCTGTGTAGTTGTAAAAGATAAATAAATATTAATTTATTTATCTTTTCGTCAGCATTCTAGGACCGATTCGTTATTTAGTACCCCGTTCACAAATGCAGACCTCTGCCCAGCAGTTAACGCATATAGGCTGTTACTTAAGGAACTTTCTGATAAAAATTACGTATAATTTACATTTAAAGTATACAAACATTTTAATAATGTATGGTCTCAAAGATTATACGCACAAATTTATAGATCAATGACCAATGAAAAGCATAATAGTAACAGAGAAGAGAGGATCGTAGCGGAAACGCAGCGATACGCTGCAAGCCTGCATCCTCCGGTATCGGTTGAATGACCCGCGATACTGCAATCACTAAACTCATTTTATAGATACAGAGACGAACTAACGAAAGCACTACGAAACGAAACAAACAAACCGAAAATTGGAAGATATCAGGAAAGCAGGCATTTAAAAAACTTAATTAGAGTTGTCACGAAACTAATACGTGTCCAGTGGAACAATGGCTTCAGGATCTCGTCGAGGCTGCGTCAATCCTACAATATATCAAGCATGTTTGCGAAGACTTGCATTAATGTCTCCTCCGCTAATGTCGGAAATAAAACTTTCTAATTGCTCGGCAGCCTGCGAACCTCCTACTCCATTATTAAAAATCTTGCTGACTAATAGACGGACTCATTGCAATAACACTATCTCTTATCCAGCCCAGCTACCACCATAGATTGTCACATAGTACGGTCCTAAGCCACCTGCATCCATCAAGCACCTGTGTGTTTCATCTGGTCTTCACACCATCTAGTAAGGGGTAGTCCAAAATTGCACTTGCCATTACGATTCTGCCACCTGAAAATCTTTCTTCCGCATCCATAGTCGCCGACCCATTCCCACTTCAGCCTACTGATCCCAATGGGCTGTGTCAGTAAATCTTGTTCTTGTATGGATATAGTAACGGGTTTTATTTTATCTAGGAAAGGTCTATTTCAATGGCACGCTAAGTGACAAGCTTCTCCATACAGCCAGCAGTGAATAACCATAATTCCCATAATATGTAAATAATAATAAATAATATTATTAATAACGAATTCGAAAGTAATTTCGAAGGTATATAGCCGCAGTTCAAAATGCAAAACATTAAACAATATGCACATTAGGTCTAATTAAAAAAGCTTTGCGGCTTTCCGATGAACAGGGCAGGACAGCTTATGCAATTACATTTATTGCTGTCATTATTCTGAAGCTTTTATTTTACACATTCCTTTCGGAATTTATGTTAATTACAAGATTTTATTCGATTTGCTTTCTTCGTTCAAAATTTGTAATCAATTTTTTAAATAGTTGCTGACATCAGGTTGAGCGGATATTTGGCATTTTTTTTTAATTATGCGAGCAGCAATGCAGATCTAATAAATCCAGCATCACTGTGACCAATAACATCTATTGTGATCGCTGCTATGGTTATAGTTCACTGCTAAGCCCTATATCTTCAATTGTTTTTGGCATACTTGTGTAATTTCGATGACAATTAGTGATACAACTAATACGAATACGAATATTCGTATTCGCCGAATAGTAGACATTTACCGAATATTCGTATTCGGCGAATACTGATCACAAATATTTAAAAACTAATATTTTTGTACGCAACTCTAATTACTGACGGACTTGGATAACGCGCGTCGTCGGCACGTAAAAAATACGTGTGTTTTGGCCCTTAGCCTCAACGACGGGGCCTCCCAAAAATATTTTTCACTGAAACTATGTACAGTCGCCTCGGAAAGACTTTTTTCAGCGGCTGGGAACAGCTAAACTGAAAAAAGAAATCGCCTAAAACCAGAAAATCTACAAATTTTGTTTTTTAAATAAAAAATTGCCTATTGTATATTTTAATTATTAGAACAATAGAAAATTATCAAATAAATTAGTTTTTTATTACCATGGCGATTTATTCGTATTCGTATTCGTATTTGTATTCGCCGAATAGTAGGTTTGATATTCGTATTCGTATTCGTATTCGTATTCGTAAAAGTAGTATTCGTTGCATCACTAATGACAATGCAATAATATGCAACATGTTACTGATCCGGGTACATCATCGGATCAGTTCCATGTTCCATGTGGCATGGTGATGGCAACAAAACCATTTAAAAGCTTGTTTTTATAAAGATTTTATTAATTTAAAATTTATTTCAAATTTGTCCGTTAATAACCAGGCTTAGGCATTACATACATTAAATATGTTAGAAGTGCCCACGGGGAGGCTCGACTTGCCTTTCAAACTTGGGTCTTATACGGTAAGCCATCTTCGGGTTATTATTATAATAAAATGTGTGAAACTAGACGAGATTTTAAGTCAAAGTTAAAATGGTGTCAAAATAACGCAGAACAACTAAAAATGGACAAGATCGCATCAAGTCCCTCCCTAAAGAAATTTAAAGAATTTTGGAAACTTACGAATAAGCTGAGTCCCAAGTCAAGCCTTCCCGCTAATATTCAGGGTCAAAGCCAGCCTGGAGACATAGCCAATCTATTTAAGGATCATTTCAAAATAGAGTCACCACGCAGTCCGTCTTCGCGAGTAATCGATAGTGAACGTCTTGGACGATCGTGTATAAGGATATCTCCCAAAGAAGTCTCTGAAGTAATAAATTCTATGACTAGAGGCAAATCACCAGGGCATGATGGGCTTAGTATTGAACATCTGGTACATGCTGGTGCCCACCTGCCAAGAGTGTTGGCTATGTTTCTAAGTTTATGTATAGCACATCAGTATCTTCCGACTGATCTCATGAAGACCATTGTGGTGCCTATTCTTAAGAACAGAACGGGAGATACATCGGACTTAAATAATTACAGGCCAATCTCACTAGCCACCATAATAGCTAAAGTGCTGGACAGTCTCCTTGACAGACAATTGCGAAAGCATATTCATCTGCATGATGCACAATTTGGTTTCAAACCTGGACTATCCACAGAGAGCGCAATTTTATGTCTTACGCAGACTGTAAGGTACTACACAGATAGAAAAACACCGGTGTTTGCCTGTTTTTTAAATCTATCAAAAGCTTTCGATCTAGTCTCTTATGATATCTTATGGCGAAAGTTACAGAAGGAGACTAATTTGCCCCAGGAGATTATTTCCGTGTTTAAATATTGGTATAGTAACCAAATAAACTATGTTCGATGGGGTAGTAGCTTTTTTGAGAGGTATGGGCTGGAGTGTGGAGTCAAACAAGGAGGGTTGAGTTCGCCTACGCTTTTCAACCAGAGAGTCGTCAAATTTAAGTACCTAGGCCACTGGGTAACAGTGGACTTAAATGATGACTTAGATATAGAAAGGGAACGCAGGGCGTTGGCTGTTCGCTGTAATATGCTGGCCGGCAGGTTTGCACGATGTACTAAAGAAGTAAAAGTAACGCTTTTTAAAGCGTATTGTCAGTGCTTTTACACATGCAACGTGTGAGTTAGATATACGCAGCGGGCATACAACGTCCTGCGTGTCCAATATAATAATGCGTTCAGGGTGCTGTTGGGATTGCCGCGTTATTGTAGTGCCTCTGCTATGTTCGCTGAGGCACACACGGATGGTTTTCATGCCATTATTCGTAAAAGGTCTGCTTCGTTACTGAATCGTCTGCGTAACTCTACCAACAGCATCCTAAACACACTTGCTGATAGGAGGGACTCGGCCATTATGAGGCATTGGTTGAGTCTACATGTAAAACTAAATAAGTAAGATATATGTAATGTACGCGGGATGGTTAATTTGATAAGTTAAGAATATAAAGAAAAAGAACTTATATACTAACACTAGTCTTAAGTTTTTTATTATTGTTATACTAACATCTCTATGGACTGAGTCTGAATTACGGTCGTGACGTCACCGACTTCGAATAATCACGTCACCACTCATATCTTATCTAATATTGCAGGAACAAACTAAACAAGGGCAATGTGTGTACGAACGGTCAAGTAACCAGAGAACAGTTATCCGTTATTAATGAACGCTGATAAAATTCTGTTAACATCCTTTCGCGCTTGATATAGCAACATTCGGATATCGACTTGAAGTCTTAATAGACCAAGATATACGATTGTTCAAAACTAATAGCGCCTATTCATGAATAGTTGGGTATATTCCTCGTATAATAAATATACGTCTTATAAATAAATGTATGTCTTCGATACAAAAATATACATAAATAACTCCAGGTTAATTACTTAAGATCTAAGGCACCGAAGGCCGAAGATATGTTTATCGTTTAATCATAGGATTAAAGATTGTTGTATGTTTTTAGTGATCATTATAAAAGGAAGGGAATTAAACATGTATATAATAATCATTCAGGTACTGTGCCATACATGTGCAGAAAAAAAATGTTCGACTATGTTGCTGGTTAACCGTGTAATGGCGATGTAAGAATATCCACCATCCATATCGACCCGTGGGTGTCGTAAGGCAACAGAAGGAAACAAACCAGACACTTCGCATCAGCGTTTCTCTAATAATAACTAGAACTAAAAAATTCCGCATGTAAACCAGCCTGCCAAGCGTGGCAACTATGGCAAATGTTGTTCAATGAGGCAATGCATGGGGACGGACTCTTTTATAGAATAAGGGTGACAAATGAGGATACACAGTCCACCTGACGGTAAGTGGATTATGTGACCGATAGACATTTACATCTATCCTCGATTAAGAATCAAAATGCAGATGCGTTGTTACTCCTGAGAACTAAAATAGAATGCCTCGTTTCCACTAAGCTGCTATGTTACGCTGGTATTCTGTGAGAACGTTGGGATCTTTCCTGGTCGAGCCAACTCATTTGTGCTACAACCATTATATAGCTACAGCGTGGCTCTACTTTTGATAAGCTGTAATCAATAACTGAAAAGCAATCGACTCTACTTATCACACGTCAGACAAATAAATCATTACACACAAACCCCTAATACAATTCCGTCTGTGTGCAACACAGTAATCTCTCAAGTGAGGGGCCGGTCTCGTTGGAAGGGCGACGCACCTGCTACCAGGAGGGGGAGGGACGCCGGGGCCATCCACCTGTCGCCGCGACTATCCCGCCGCTTTCATTTTATACCCAAACTGGCATTATTTTCGTTTATAAATAATAACACCGGAGCTTTCTGGACTGTGGAACCATAAACTACACCCACATTGCCACTGGAACGTGAGGCGCAGTGCCCTATATGGATTAAGTCGTGTTTTAGGACGTGTCTAAACAAAATGATATGATAAAAAAGGGAACATTGAGAGATGAACATTAATATTTAGAAGACACGTGAAGTTCGAAGACAGGCGTCATTTTGTAATATAATAGCACGGCACAGCCTTTTAGCTCATTAATGCTCTCGAAAATGAGAAGAAGCATAGTGCCAAATCTAAGTTTTTCTGTATGAAACTGAAGTGACATACGAACTTACAGTTAACCGAATGGTAAGTGGCTAGGGCAGTCCATGGACACCTGCAGACAAACTGCAAACGAAGAAAGCTACGTATGCGTTGTCACCTCTAAAGACTAAGATGACCTTTCAGATCCGAAAACAGCAGTGCAGGCAATGAATACCATTTGACAGAAATAGGTAAGAGTATGGTATCTAACCAGACAGACTCCTAGATAGAAATGGAATCCTACCACTTAGTAAATGGACTGCCAATTTGATAAGAGTCTCATTATATGAAGTAAGTACTGTTCATTTTGATTAGAGGTTTTAGATTGTTAGGAAAGTTAGAGCCACCACTGATTACATAGACGTGATATATATATATATATATAAGTACAGTTTTATTATGTGAGAAACGCTTCAACAATAACATTATAAAAAATTGTATAAAATGTCAGCTACTGTTTTACAACTTTTTGGAACTAATATTTGAGCAAAACACAATATCACCTTTTGCGATTGAACGTGCCGAGTATTCCCTTGTCTAACAGCCCAAGTCCCAGACTCTTTGCAATATTTAATTGGTTAGAAATCTTAAATAAAGCTGTTTTAACAATGACCTGTTTTTGTTACAAAATATAATCTATTAGTGCGAATCAGAGCAAAGAATAGTGTTCGTTAAGGAATTAAAATGGCGTGAAAAACCTCAATAACTTTGGTACTTCTGAAGTGAGGAAAAATCCCTACACAAAGGACCATCACAAAATCATCAGCTCTTTGTGAGTTAAGCGATATGTTCGTGCAACGTACGAAGCGGGTCGGGGTTAAATAGCATAATATTATAACAATTATTGAATAAGCATCAGTCATGGTTGATGCCCGATTGTATTATTGTATATTTATACACTTAATGAAATTCTTCTGTTTCTTCTGAATAAAACATATTTTAAGCCTATGATTTCTAAAATGTTTAAATAGATATGTAAGCCACGTTTAATTTAAACAACTACTTAATTAACATTTTAAAAGAGAATTTGGGTCATTCGAAAAATTCCAGGCACAATACAAAATTACATTGATAGTATAGTAAATTAAAAAAAAAACACATTTTTTAATTTATTATACGACCAAAAAGAAGTGACTATGTCTACATGTATTGATGATTAAGTCTGCATGAATAATTTATAATATTATACTATTTTTTTATTAAATTCGAAGCAATTTATGAAGGCAATGAACGACGATGCATATAAAGTATAAAAATAAAGTACATGACGGCGCCATATCATCATAAAATATTTTAACTCGCAAGTAACTACCTTTTAAAATATTACGTTTTAGTCGGTTGTACGTGGTAGTCCACAGTCCGATTTGTAGAGGCGTTTTCATAATTAAATGGCACATGGACAAACATTTAGACCCGAAAAAATACATGTTCCGCCCGGGAATTCAACCTATGACCACCACAGCGGAACGCTTAGCTTGTGCGTTATCGAGCCAGTATGAGTCCAGCATAAACTCTCAGTCGCTTCTACAACGGAGACGCAAGTATATTATACCTGTGTATACACATATAAAATTTCATTCATTATGGCATTTTTATTACGTTAGCAATGATGTGGTTAACGAATAAAAATAATAGAGATGCTCAATAGACGTCAGATGTAGTCACGTCCTTGACCTAGAATGCCGGTCGTATTCCACTGAGTAGAGTCCGACAATCGAGTCATCAAACTACCCGCATATTACAAAAGGGTACAGTGAACATAATACCCATACAATAATTAAATCAGCCGTATTAGTGACGTGCTGACGCCGAACGATTTTCCGGTCTGCTGCGAGACCGGTTCGCCAGTACCCGGGACTTTCGCCCTTGATGCATTACAATTATTAGTTACGGTCTTCGACCCGCGAGGAAGCGCAGATTTACTAAATATGTGTTTATTTCTTATGAGTCTCACCTGACTGCATATTAATTCAGTTTTACTTTATTTTATTTTTTTATAATCTCCAAAACTTTCGCTGAAAAAATAATAGTAGGTAATAGATATAGATCACTACGTCTTGTTCATATTTTAGCTATTCCGAAATGATACTGCTAATAATAGCATGCCAGTCATAGAAGATAGGTATGGATAAATGCAAAATTATCAGAATTACATCATAATTTAATCCAGTTTCAAAATTCTATCGCATAAAGATCGTAAAAATTTTAGCTTCCAGTTACGATGAACACTCCAATAGATAAGAACTGTTGGCAAGGAACGTTTTATTGTTTACTTTTTTACATTACCAATTTTTCAACCGACATTTGAAGTCGAATGAAGTAGGTTGTCAATTCATCAGAATATTTTTTAATATCTGTTCAGCGATTATTCTACACGTTGTCCGATTAAAATGATTATTATTTCTTAGAAAGGGAATAACACAGGGGTGAATTCCATTTATATATATTGTCCCATATTATTTGGCCATGATCTGGTTATGGGATCTATGAAAAAATCATCAAACTCCTCAATTTGCAAAGGCATCTCTGTACAACATACGGGCAAAATCCACCTATTTCGATGATATTATTACTAGTTCTTAAAAGTAGGTTTCTCCTTTTTTATTTAAATAACCAATAAAAATGTCCTCCAGGCCGAATTTCGGCCATGGGGACCAGTCTCAACGGAGACTAGCAATTTGCGCAGAACAGGATTATAGTATACGAGTGTATATGTGTGTGCGCAAACACAGGTGCACTCTCTATTCCTTCAAACGTAATGTAATACTAATATAACCAATAATATTTTATACAAGTGTTCATAGCGAAAGAACATTAATATCATAATAATCTAGATAAAACACCTATTAAAATGAAACAATACATTTCTAATTCATCACCGCTGAGAATTTATAGCAAGGCGTGCATTTTCCAATAAAAACTATTGCACGGTAAAAGCATGAGCTGTGCGTCACACCCACTCCACTGTTCCGCTATTTTTAACTTAGCTGCTTAGAACTTAAAGAAAACTATAGCTTGCAAATAGCGAAAATCGTTAGCGAAATAAATTCGCAAACACATGAGTCACAGACTATACGAAAGCCCGGACATAAAACGCCTAGGAGACGTTCCTTTTCAAATAAAAACGGCGCCAGTCGTCTCTCTGTAATGAACTAATAGATTCTAGAACTATACACGGGAAAGCGTATGTTAGGCTTATTTAATATCGTTTTGTTACACTGTTCATGTTTCGATGTGTGTGTAATGTGTATTATATGTGTTTCAATATTTTACATTCAGCAGAAAAAATGCTAAAGAATTATTAATAATAATTTAAACTTTTACAGGCAAGTTTAAGAATAAAAGAATAATTTCTTTTATTCTTTAATCCATTACAGCCTTTAAAAGTCCACTGCTCAACACAGGACTCTCCCATAGATTGCCTCATAGAGAAGAATTGCCATAATTGCCACGCTAGGCAGGTAGGCAACCGAAGTTTTTATTATCAAGAAGATGATTAAAACTTCGGTTGCCCTAATGAGTTACAGCATAATAAGTTTTGACCCTATCATAAAGAACGAAGTCGCGGGCACAGCTAGTGTGTGTATACACACTAGCTGTGCCCGCGACTTCATTCGCGTGGAATTAGTTACTTTTGTTATGATATGTGATGATGATTTATTTATAATTTAAATCGCCACGAAGACCTAAAATACACTTACATACCTGGATAAAAACATTAAGTCAGTCAGTTAGACAAACTAACGAACGAACCAACGAACAGACCCACAAACAAACCAAGCAACAAATTGGGCAAACTATACGCTAGTGTATCACAATGTAAATAAACAACAAATTAATCTCAATAATGAAATCCAAAATTTGATTCCGAATTTATCTAGCCTATAAGAGGTTGCCCTAAATAAGCAAGCTCCATCCAACTATATTGGTACAGTATGTGGACCTTTAATGCCATTAAATTAAAAAAAAAATATTTTGAACTGAAAGCTACAATCTAACATGGAGCTACACGGGTCACCGCCCACTCTTTAGAGTAGAGAACGTCGCGGCGGCGTCCAACCATACGCGAATTGCATTTTTATACTCGTGATAACTTCGAAATTAAATATCCGATTCGAATGAATTTAAAAAGTATTTTACAGCTACATTAATGATAAAACTATTTATTTGAATAAGCATTAATACTACGATACGAATGTAACCAACTTTTGTTTCTACCAAAGATCTAATTAAACTTTTTGGTAGGTAATAATAAGAAATTTAATCATGTACATCATTTTACGTATCATCAATAGTTTCATCAGCGCACGCCAAATTATGATATTTTTTTATAGAATAAGGGTGACAAACGAACACACAGTCCACCTGATGGTAAGTGATTGCTGTGGCCCATAGACATCTACATCTATCTTCGATTACGAATCAAAATGCAGATGCGTTGTCACCCATGAGGACTAAGATGCAATGCCTCGTTTCCAGTAAAAAGGGTCTCCGGTTCTCTACACTCACCATACGAAACACAGCAGCGTTAAGCTGCTATTTTACGCTGGTATTCTGTGAGAGCGTGGTCCTACCGCGGTCAAGACGACCCATTCGTGCTACAACCATAATATAGCTGCAGCATGGCTCTACCACGTAAAAAAAATAAGTAAATAATACCACGTAAAATAAATTAGTAAAGGCACAATTTTGCTACTATAGGTTATATTATTGCAATTTACATAAGGATCTCAAATTTTATGAAAATAAATTATAGCCTATGTTACCTCCTGGTAATTTAACCTTCTATTTGTGAAAAAAAAAACGGTTAAAATCGGTCCAGTAGTTTCGGGGCGTATTCGGTACAAACAAACAAACAAAAAATCTTTCCTCTTTATAATATTAAGTATAGATATGGGGGAGTGGATATTCTAACACCGCCACTACATGGTTTTTATTCTTTATTTAATCATAATGTAGAATTTTTTTATGATTTTAAGCCAGTACTCGCCGTGGTGTTCTGCAAATGGTGAATCAGAACTTAAATTGTATTTATCAATTTTCATAGTACCGATTCACGCACTCTGAGGACTGACGAGAAGATCGTAGAGCTGGAAGAAGAGATAGACAAGTTACGCTGGCATATTATAGGATTATCCGAGGTCCGAAGAGAGGGGGAGGACACGATAATCCTCAAATCCGGCAACTTGCTCTATCACCGGGAGGGCGACCATCTGTCCCAAGGAAGTGTCGGATTTATAGTCCACAAGTCTCTCGTTAACAACGTTGTAAAGATTGAGAACGTGTCGACGAGCGTTGCGTACCTTATACTCAGAATCACCAAACGGTATTCGCTGAAGGTCATACAGGTTTACGCACCAACCTCGGCACACCCGATGAGGAGGTGGAGGAAATGTATGAGGATATCTCTAGACCCACGCATTTCTCCAAAACCCAATATACGGTATTAATGGGAGACTTCAATGCAAAACTAGGCACAAGAGAGAACGGTGAGCTGTAAGTAGGGAAATTTGGAATAGGGCAACGGAACCCAAGGGGCCAGCAGCTAGCCGACTTCGTGGAGAAAGAGGGACTCTTTATGATGAACTCTTTCTTCCAGAAGCGGCCCCACAGGAAGTGGACCTGGTCGAGCCCCGACGGTTCGACAAAAAATGAGATTGACTTCATTATGACGACCAGACGACAACTGTTCAGTGATGTCTCCGTGATCGCAAGGGTGAAAACTGGTAGCGATCACCGAATGGTTAGAGGCGCACTGAACCTAAACGTTAAGTTGGAGAGGTCTCGTCCAATGAAGTCAACGCTCCGTCCCCCTCGTGCTCTAATCCAAAGTCCCGAAATCTTTCAGCTCGAGTTACAAAACCGCTTTCAGTGCCTAGAAGACTGCAATGAAGTGGACGATATGAATGACAAGCTACTGAAGAAACTGTCCATGCGGTCGGAGCTAAGTTCTGCAAGACCCGCCGCAGAAGAATACAAAAACTCTCTGATCACAATCTTAATCTCATGGCTTTTAGACGGGAGATGAAGCTACATTCTTCAACAGATTTGGCAGCATATAGGCATCTGAACAGACAGATCTCCAAATGCATGCGGCGGGACTTAAGCAACTTCAATACAGCTTGTATTGAAGAAGAGATCGAGCGGAACCAAGGCTCCAAAGTCTTTCCCAGAGATCTGTCTGCCAGAAAGAGCCAACTGTCAAAGCTGAAGACCAAGCGTGGCAGTATCGTTTCCAGGACACCTGATATTTTGAGTGAGATTGAGAGGTTCTATGGGCAGTTGTACACGTCATCGTTGAAGCCACACGCAAGTGTGAGTAACGATCCAAGAGCGAGTCTTATCCGACACTATTCCGAAGATATCCCGGACGTCAGTCTGAGCGAGATTAAAATGGCTCTCCAGCGCCTTTAAAAACGGCAAGTCCCCGGGCGAGGATGGAATTACAGCGGAGCTTTTGAAAGCGGGTGGAAAACCGGTACTTGAAGTCCTTCAGAAGCTCTTTAATTCCGTCCTCCATGGTGGCACTACTCCGGAGGCGTGGAGCAGAAGTGCGGTGGTCTTGTTCTTCAAGAAAGGCGACAACGCTCTCTTGAAGAACTACAAACCAATTTCCCTTCTGAGCCGCGTCGACGTGCTGTTTTCGAGAGTAATTACAAATCGTCTCGCACGCAGACTCGACGACTTTCAGCCTCCCGAACAAGCCGGTTTTCGAAAAAGCTTTAGTACTATAGACCACATACCCTGCGGCAGATTATACAGAAGACAGAGGAGTACAATCTGCCACTTTGCCTTGCGTATGTGGACTATGAGGAAGCCTATGATTCCGTCGAAATTTGGGCAGTGCTGCAGTCCCTTCAGCGGTGCCAAGTTGACTGTCGGTATATCGAAGTGCTGAAGTGTTTGTACAGTAGAGCTACGATGGCTATTCGAGTACAGAATCAGAGTACGAAACCTATCCAACTGCAGAGAGGTGTAAGACAGGGTGACGTTATATCCCCGAAACTCTTCGCCGCTGCATTGGAAGACGTTTTCAAGCTTCTGGACTGGAAAGGATACGGTATTAATATCAATGGCGAGTACATCACTCACCTTCGATTTGCCGACGATATAATCCTTATGGCAGAATCGCTGGAGGACCTAAGCACTATGCTCAATGACCTCAATAGTGTCTCCCAACGGATAGGTTTTAAGATAAGAACAGCTAGTAGTAAATAAATACTTTTATCTAAATTGAATTCTTAAAGCATGTAGAAGATTTAACAAACAAAAATTTTAATTGTTTACGTCCAAGAAATAAATATACAGGTATATCTCGTTTCATTTTATTTTATGAACGAGTATAATTAAAACTTACCCTGTAGTGGGTAGTGTAAGAATATCCACTAATCCATACCTTCCCGTGAGTTTCTTAAGAGGCGAAAGAGGGAAACAGAGCAGGAGACGGGCAGCAGCGTCTTTCTAATAACGACTAAAAACAAATAACTCCGGTTGCCAACCCGCTTGCCAAGCGTGGCAACTATGGCAAATATTCCCCCTAAGAGATAATCTATGGAGAAGGCCTATGTTTAGCAATGAACTTTAATAGACTGTAACAGAATTGTAGATATAAATAAACGCGTGTGCGTCGTGACGTCTACGTGGAATTTGTTACGATTTAATTTCATGAGTTTTAATTTTTTAAATTAAAAGTAGCCTAAGTTACTCATGTAAGTGAACTATGTATAACTGTGTTCTACTTATTTTTATTATAGTTATTAAAGTCTAATATAATTATATTAATATATTATCTAAGTTTACAAACATTTATCATAATGAAAAACAAACAGGCAACATAACACTTGCGGAGTGATTTCCGCCGTCAACGTTTTCCATGTTACACTACAGCCCTGCTACTAGTCAGACTTTAGCAATTATATGAAAAAGTTTTCGGGAAAAGCTTTTTTGGGGTCCGTTACACAAGACCTAGTAAAAGTTTTACATCACCGTCGCCACTAAAACTAAATAGACAATACGGCATTGCGCTGAACGTGATCTACGCCTGTCGACGTCACTCGACTCCGACAGATTGCGCCTCAGACAGCGCAAATAAATTGCGATTGTTTGCCACTGTCCTATTGTTCTCTTGGAAATGAACACCACGTGGCGTAATAGACAGCCTACAGCGCACCGGCTACTAACTACTCGTGATCGAACTAATCGTGGATTAGTTCGAACTTCAAATACCTGTCAGATAATGTTTGCGCAATAGCACAAAGTTTGTTTATTAAGTTGTTAAGGCATCCTAAGTCGCTGAGGACCGTGCTTTGTGGCAGTCCTTGGGGAAGGCCTATATTCAGCAGTAGACTTGTGAAGGTCTGTCTATGTGTCATCATCATGATGATGTTGATGATAAGTGGCTCAATGAATAATTTGTAATAGAAACTGTTTATACATGCACCTTGTGTGTAAATTACACACAAGGTGCATGTATAAACAGTTTCTAAACGGATTGTTATGAAAAACGAAACGTTTCTCGAATATAGGAATCGGACATTAGATGTTTCGATTTTTTCACACCACTAAGGGACCATTGACCATAGAATTTGATATTAATTTCAACTTTATATCTATACCAGTTCTTAAGAAAAGGGTTTTAGCAGATGGACAAGCGAGCGAAAAGGCAACAACGTGATTCATATAAAGGGTCCGTTGCTTTTTTTACGAGGTACCAAACCCTAAACAGAGGAATCGGCCGCTTAAAGAAAATAAAAAAAAAACAAATAATTTTTTTAATTAAAAAAAACTACCACGTTTTTTATCATACTCATGAATTTTCATCCGAATTTGAGCTGTATATAATATTTCAAATTTCCAGCTCACCATAACCAAAGTTAGTTTTTTTTATGTTTTTTCTGCCGACTTCCAAAAAGGAGACGGTACTCAATTCGAGTGTATGTTTTTTTTTTTCGTTTTTTTTATGTGTGTTACCTCATAACTTTGTACTGGGCGAACCGATTTCGATGATTCTTTTTTTATATGAAAGCTGATAGTTCTCGTGTGGTCCCATATGAATTTGATCAAGGTCAGACCAATGGTTATTCAGTTATTCTCAAATAACCTATATTGAAGTCGGCTGTACAAAATTTTTAATTTTAAATTATTTATTTATAGAAGAAGGGTGATAAGCGAGCACACAGTCCACCTAATGGTAAGTGGTTGCTATGGCCCAGACATCTACATCTATCTTCGTTTTCAAATAAAATACAGATACGTTGTCAGCCGTGAGGACTAAGATGGAATGCCTCTTTTCCAGTAAAAAGGGTATTAAGCTGCTATTTTACGCTGGTATTCTGTGAGAGCGTGTTCCTTCCCCGGTCGAACCGACCCATTCGTGCTACAACTGTACTATTAAATCAATTACTAAATTCTAACTGGAATGACAAACAAACAAGAAAGTGACTTAATAAAAACATGGTAATATAAAAGAAATTTTACATTAAAAATGCCATGGTTATGAGTCAATTATCAATAATCTTCGCGTCAGCATCATTTGGGTCAACGCTCCGAGATGCGACTGTTCTGACTCATAGCGACCGAGCAGCCTTTCCACGGGCCTCCTTCCTCGTATTTGTCACGTAAGGTGCATTGCTGCGGGTGCTCTCATACGTGAGGAATTCCTTTTCTAAGAAACTGTTTCAAAACAAAAAGGCTTCGTTGTAGCGAGAGAAAATAATATTAGGTTTGGGATACTACTATTATATATAATTAAATTTTCTCATAAAATTTCTCGATAACTCTGATCTTACGGGACGAAACTATACATTTCTTACCACTTAAAAAAATCAGCCAAGTGCGAGTCGGACTCGCGCACCGAGGGTTCCGAACAAATCTGTAGGTATAGAAGTTTAAAATTATTAAAAATATTTTTATTATATGATCTAACTAAAAATTTATGCTTTTCGCAATTTTTCCTTTATCTGTGCTATAAAACGTTGCTTCGTACCAAATTTCAAGATCCTAAGTTCACGGGAAGTACCCTGTAGGTTTTGATTCCGTTGCGAATGTTGAATATTTGCGCCATAAACGGCTGTATCTTTTGATTGCGTTGGCTTAGAAGTTTGATTACAGCTCCAAGGTACAGTAGCCTTGAGTATTTGGTATGAATTTCAGCTTCATACCTCCACGCGTTCTTGAGAAAAAGGGTCTTGACAGACAGACAGACATACAGACGGACAACAAAGTGATCCTATAAGGGTTCCGTTTTATCCTTTTGAGGTACGGAACCCTAAAAATGGCATAAAATCATCGTAAGTTGTCACTTTATACAAATTTAGTTAGAAAATTGAACTAGTCGTAACAGACAAACAAACAGATGTAGGTTAGGTGTTATTTTCTGACTGGGGCCCTTTTAAACCCTTTTGAATTTTTCTAAGCCTCGAACTGTGTGAAAAAACCAGTCCATCACATGTACGGCATTCCATCTTAGTTCTCGGCGGTGTCAACGCATTAGTAGTCTTTAAGAAGTATTTTCAGTTTTGCATGTCCATGGACTGCAGAACCCGCTTAACTGGTAAACTATTATTTCATAAATCATTTAAAATAACATTGTATTTTACTACGTAAGTTTTTTGTTTATAAAAATCAACAAAGTTTTTATATGGGTAAGATTGAGGACAGACACACATACTATGTGAGGATATGTTAGTTATGCATCCTTATTGATACTTGCTGAAGATTCAAGACAGTTTAGGGTTCCGCACCCAAAGTGTAAGCAACGGGATCCTATTACTAAGTCTCCGCTATCCGTCCGTCCGTCTGTCAGCGGACTGTAACCTCATGATCCGTAATAGGTAGACAGTTGAAATTTTCACAGAATGTGTATTTCTGTTGCCGCTATAACGACAAATAATAAAAATAAAACTAAACTAAAAATTAAATGCTCCCCTACTAGAAACGTGTTTAACAATGGTAATGAACCCTTCATCGCACTTGGCAGGTTATTTTTATTTATGCTCACCAACGTTTGTTTACATCATAACATTGCAGGGTTTTTATATAACTAATCCTAAGCTAAATCTGATAAGCAATTACTTATATGACTTATATGACTTCTCGGATCGGATAAAATATAACCGAGATCACTTCTGGCATTGCTATTTAACCATTTATCTGTTCGTGAGGTTTTATTACAAGCGTTTCAGCCATTCCAAAGATTAGCCCAGACAGACATATAGACAGACAAACACAGATAAAAAATTAGAAATGGTTATTATATAAATGGCATGCAAATAACCCCCTCAGCTCAATAAAAGGAAGTTATTTCGTTACTACAGACAGACTTCAATGTTTTTTATATGTGTAAATACTGCTTTTACCTTTTATTATTTGCTACATAAGTGTATTCCCACCCTTTAGAAATAAGATGTAACCATTACTAGACTCTTTTAACGCTAGTCTTTCGAAACACCTCAGCAACCATCAATGATTCACGCTCGGAATATTTACCGCAATTACGCACATTTCACCTTAACGCGGCCATATTGAATCACCCGTTTAGGTACAGCGTACAAAATATTTTCGTGTAGCGCCTTATTCATCGACCCACATACATAATTCCGCGTACGAGGCGATAATACAGAGAGCGATGGGTTTGCCGACGCCAGCACCTCCAAGTAGGCTATCGATTAATTTAATAATAACGTTTCCTTTATTCGAATCCGTAATTTATTTGTGTCTGTTTGTATGGTATTATTTTCCTTAAATATGTTCTTGTCTTTGGTGTCAAAGCTATGCAGTGAAAACACTCGTGTGATTTAGAAATTATTTTAGTGGTATACTACTCGTTTATCGTCCAATTTTAGTATCAATCAGTCGTCTAAATGTTTTGCTATTCAAACATGGGCCAACAAAAATTCATCCCTAAAGGTAGTAAAAATAAGAGATAAAGATTTAGTGTAACTATTTAAACGACATTCTAGTTGACAATGCTACTGCTTTTTCAAGGTATCTTACGGCCACAGCATTCACTTCATCATTACAGCCCTTCACAAGTCCACTGCTAAACATTGGCCTTCCCCAAGGAATGCCACAAAGCAAGGACCTGAGCAACCTGCATCCATCGACTTCCTGCATGTCTTACCAAGTCGTCACTCCATCTAGTGGTGGGGACGCCCTACACTTCGTCCGCAGGTACGAGGCCGCCACTCGAGAATCTTTTTTCCCCACCGGTTGTCGGTTCTTCGAGCTATATGGCCGGCCCATTGCCAATTCATCTTACTAATTC